>CM053583.1:198353566-198374946 GCA_028627135.1 Pseudochirops cupreus
CCATATTCATTGGTTGTGAGCACCCCCATGAGTGAGTTTCTCTATCATTACAGATCAACTCCTTGTGTCCAAGATAAAGCCTTAGAGAGATGCCTAGCACATTGAATGATGAAGTGACTTGGCCAGGGTCACACAGCTAATCTAAAGCAGAAGGAAAACTTGGATCTAGTCTTTCTGATTTCAAGGTCAGCTCTATATCTACTAGGATGTGCTGCCCTTATTTAATAGATGCAAAATTGATGACCAGAGACGGGACATGTCTTGTACAAGTTTACATAGGTAAGATATAGAACTGGGATTCGAAATGAATTCTTCCTTCTCCAAATCCAACTCTCTTGCTGTGGCCATGCTCTTCTCTTCCCAACCCAGTTATCCCCACCATAAAAAGGGTATATTTTGTGCTTCAAGTCAGAAGGTCTCTCCTCTCTGTGACTCTTTCTGTAAAATCATGATTTTCATAATATGATGTATGGATAATTCCTGTATATGGATCTGTTCTGAAAAGCACATCCATTTTTTCACAAATCCTTCTATTACTTGAACAATTTGCATGTGGGTCAAATTTAATGTAACTGGTACCATAGAGAAGATTTGTAATGGTCCTACGTCTTAAATACCACACAGTAGGGATCAGGCTTCTCTGAGACATACTTTACTGAAGGCTGATCTTTCTCGTCCCTTTTTTATTGAGAAACAGTGGACAAAAGATTGTATATAATTGTTCTGCTCTTACCAATTGTTAGGCCTTGAATATGTATAATTTGAGAGATCAGATTCTCATCTCCTTATCTTGGATTCCTAAAAGAGTAACAACGGCTTGAATTTACTGTTTTCTTGAAGCCATTTTGACTTCAGAACCTTAGAATGGCAGTTTCCTGAAATGAAATTTCAGGAATTGCATATGACAGACTTTTCTAAGTGTTTAGCAATTCAGGCTTCACAGGACATTCTCCATTGCCAGTCTGATATACTTAATATAGCTTTGGGTGAAGAATTCCAAGATGGCAAAGATTTATTCTGACACTTCATCCTTCTTGGAAAAAATCAGATTTTCCATCTACAGATAACTCCACAAAAAAAGAAGGTCAGAAAATTCACTAGTTAGCACTTTAAGGTCTGCTAAACACCTTAAATAATTATCCCAGCTGATTGTTCCCAACATCCTTGTTGGCTCATTTCTCAGATAAGAACCCTGAGGCTGAATGAAATGAAAGGATTTACCCAGGGTCACATGACCACCTCCAAATACATTTGTGCTCATTTTGAAATTCTTATGTTACTGGGCTGTAGTTTCAGAGTTTTCTATTGGTGTTCATTGATGATAGGCACACATGCAGAGAGGGGTGGAGATTCAGAGAGCTCATGGGTTAATGATTTCTGTTGTGATTTGGTTTATTTGGAATAAATGAAGGTGAATCTCTCTCTGATTATCGAGTCAGGCAGCCTGGTCTGGAGATATCCAACCACCTGCTCCTACCCATATCTCTTACTTAGTTCAGCCCTGAGGATTCAGGGCTGGAGAAAATGTGCTACATCTCAATCTCTGAGCTCAAGGAAAATTTCCTCTTTTGAAAATGTCTTAGGTATGCTATGCAGTAAATATTTTATTGGTTCATTAGATTTAGAACTGAATGGGACCTAAGTCTAAATTCTGCCTTGAATGCTAACAAATAGTATAACCCTAAGCATTTTGCCTTCTCTCTCTTAGCCTCACGTGCCTGATCTATAAAATGGGGTGATGTATGTATATGTGCACATACATAAGTGTGTAAGTATGTATATGTCCCTTGAAATGGTGGCTGGCATTATCCAAATTTGTAAGGCATAGTTTCATTAGCTTGGAGTCAATGACTGTATTTTATCTGAATACAGCTTTGAATATGGTAAATTCAAGTATATGTGACCATCTCTGTCTCTGTCTCTCTCTCCGAGGATTCAGATTCAAATCCAGGTTTTGCCACTTACTACATGTGGCACTTTGGGCATGTCAGTTAGTGTCTCTGGGGCTTGTCTTCCCTATGTGATGAATGATTGGAAATGGGGAGGGCTTGACTGATCATCCCTTGGGTACCTTGCAGCCCTCTCCTACAGTCTTGTGATCAGTGTAAGTCAGAGTGCTCAGGAGAATTTCTGGAGGAGGCAGGACCTGAGACACAGCATGATGCCATGAATTGGGTACTGATCTTGGGGTCAGGAAGACCTGGCTTCCAATCCCACCTTACACACTTACTCGAGGTGCAAACCTGGGAAAGCCACTTATGCTCTCTGGTTCTCCTTTTTCTTATCTATTAAATGAAGCAGTTGGACTTCGTGGCTTCTCTGGTCACTTTCTGCTCTGAATCTATGACCCTATCACTTGAACTGAAGAATGGGTAGATCCTAGAGAAGTAAGCAGGGAGAATGAAGGGCATTCAACCTGAGAAGAGCAGAATGGGTGAAAGTGTTAGTTAAGTTTCTCATGTTGACAGGATTGAAGATGCCATCCTGGTTAGAGTGGAATGAGGGATTGAAGGTTGGAGAACGGTGGGTTTAGACCATGGTGGAGCCCAAATGCCGGATTGAGGAGAATACTTCATAGCCCACAGTTAGGAGCACTTTCATATTTCTTTATGTGAAAGGATAGCTCTTGACATTTTTTTTTTTGCTTACACTGGCATTGAGAGCAGTACATTGCAAATTATCTAAATTTTGCATCTCCCCATTGTGTCTGGTTCAGTCCTATGAACACAGTATTTCTTGTACTTTAAAGGGGAAAAGAAATCTCCATTTTGACTCTGAGTTTTAGGGTTGTGTTAGAACTCTGGGGTCCATTCCAAGTCTGTCAGTCTATGATTTTAGAATTTTCTGCTTCCCACACTGGTCTTGGTTAGTAGCTCTTTGTCATGACAAAACCAAGAACTCATCTTTTGCCCAGCATGTGGAGGAAGTCCTTGATCTTCAGTGACTGCCCACCACTCAGGGATATTGTAACAGTGTGTTCTGAGAGATATCAAGGTTATGGCCTCAATGGAATATAAAACAAGCATGTGTCCATCTAGGTTTAAAAGGAGATAGATAACACAGAGGATGCTGTGAGATACTTTCTAAAGTTCTACAGTATGAATTATTTGTCATAACTTCGGTCTAACAACTGTGTAGCAGTATTCACAATAACTTATTTGGGGTACCTAGGCAAGAAGAATCACCACCTGGTGAGCCTTTTCCTTTTGCCTTCTCTTTGCCTTTCTCTCAATGCCCAGCTGCCCATGGAACCACTGGGCAGGAATTGCTGCCAATGGGGTGGTCCTTTCCTGTTGCCTCCTCTTTGCTTCTCTTCAAAGCCCCAGACCACCCAGCACCAGTAGAGAGGTCAGACAGGAAAAGCAATAGAGCTACTCATACCACTTAGATGACCTGTGCATCACCTGCTACCATCCTGGGGGATGGAGGACCACCACACCTTCCTTACCACACAGCCTGTGCATCTTCTAATTATCCTTTTGGTATCTCTTCAAGAAGCCCTGCCTTGACTGCCACCTAACCTGCTGATGCAACCAACTCTTCCTTTGCCCTTTCCATCTACCTCTCCGCTGCATCCTTAGGACGTCCATGCTTTTCCATCCACCTTGTAGCTGAACTCTCTTCTAAGTCTTGTTTACCCAACTGATAGTGTGAGCCTCTCTCACTTTTTTATTTGCATCTCTAGCTCTTAGAAGAGTCCTTGGCATTTAGTAAACCCATTCATTTATTCACTCATCCATTCATTTAATCTCAAACTAACACTGGCACAGAAGGTCATTTTTAAAACCATGAATAATGGCTAGGCAATGCTATAAGACTATGAATCATGGAGTAATGCAGTCTCCAAGGAATTCCAATTAGGGGGGACCAAAAGGGTGATGGGAAGCACAAGTAGCATATTAATATCAGTGAAGTTGCCTAGAGTTACTGGCACAAAAGATTATTTCCAGAAAGTATGTGTTTGGCAATGGAGATATACATAATAAGCAGAAAAATAAAAGTCTTAACTGATGAGCTTAAGCCCACAGAATATGAAATGACTAGAGGAAGGTCTCTAAAGCTGTGTACACAGGGGTATGTGGGAGCTCACTCAAGAGCTGCTTATTGAAATTTTAGTGTGAGCATTTACATCTGGGAAATTGGCAAATGACCTGAATTAGGCTTTGCTTTGTTTTTGTTGTCATTGAAGGTCTTCTCTTTAAAAAATGGTGAAGAAAATGTTAATAAAGCAGGTTAAATTTACAAGTGTGTTGTCCATATTTGTTTGTTTGTTTTTTTGGGGGGAAGCTGGTTGTTAAATATTTCCCAGCACATTCCTAGTTGTATAGGTCTTATGTGAAGGATACTTTGAGGGATGAGGGAGAGTCATGAACATGACTGACTCATGGTGAGAGGATCAGGATGGGCTGTGATCTGCATACCTAGTGGGAATGCCTACCTTAGCAAGATCCAAAATTGAAGCACTGACCTAACATTCTCTCAATAGTTTTATGAAGGAATTAGTAGGTGTATCAATAATCTCATTTTATAGCTGATAAGATTGAGGTGTAGAATAGGTACAGGGTCAGTTCAAGGTTACAAAACTAAGACAAAAAGAAGGTACTGAATTCAAATCAATGCTCTTTCTCATATGGTCCGTGCTGCTGCTGCTGCTGCTGCTGACACCAATGATGAGGAAGGTGGCATAGTTATGTTTGACTTCAAGGTTTACAAGATGCTTTCTTCCCTGTGGCCTTTCCATTGCCCTGTATCTCAATGTGCTTTGAGGTTAGTTTTTGGTAGATCCCCTTTCTGTAGAGTCAGCACTGAATCTCAGACCTCCAGTATGCTTCTCAATTTAAGTCTAGCAGCTAACTGCATGATTCATGCCAAGTTAGTCCATAAACATTTGTTTTAGTTAATGACTGACTGCCTCTGGGGCCCTTTCCTCCTGCTGATTGGAGAGGGAAGAAGGTAAATAGGGGAGAGCTCCTCCCAAATCCAAGGAGCCACCAGGTACCTCTAGTCTAGAATTATGAAATGGCTTCTCCATCCAGAAGAGAGTCAACTGGTAGCTCATTGGATAGAGCACTGGGCCTAGAGTCAGGAAGACAAGTTCAGATCTGGCCTCTGACCCTCACCAGCTATGTGTATCTGGGGAAATCGTCTAACCTTAGTTTCCTCAATTATAAAATATAAAAATATAAAATGCCTATTAGGAATATTGTTAAGATTAAATGTGATATTATATATTATCCCTATACAGTATAGTGATCACACAACACACACACACAACACATACACACACACACACACGTACACACACACACACAGAGTTCCTGGGCATATTAAGGGCTATATAAATGTTTATTCCCATCATGCCCTTAGTGCAGTCCTCCTTCCCCCTCCCCTTTTGTCCTGGTTTTTTAACTTCTATATGTTGTCTTTCCCCCATTAGATTGTGAGCTCCTTGAGGACAAGGAATATTTGTTTGCCTTTCTTCACATCCTCAGCATTTAGCAGAGTAACTGGCATATAACAGGGTGTTTGGTGCTTTATAAGTGGGGAGCCTGGGCCTGGGCCTGGAGGCCACAGCTTCCCCAGCCTTGTAATAAGGACAGTGCACCATGTACACTTGGCTCTAACCTCTTGCCAGGTTAGAGCTCTGTGGTTCACTCCTTCAGAGAGAAGACTGCCATTCCACTTGAGGACAGAAAGAACCTCCCTTCAAATGGCCATTTTTGGGGCTCTGTCTGAGGCTGGCATCCATTTTGATTGTTCCTGGGGAGAGGGATTTCATGTTCATCTAGGGATGGCAATGATGTTTTGTGGAATAGTTTAAGTCCTAGCTTTAAAAGTCTCCTTCATACAGAGACTCTGGATACTATTATAGTACTCTGAAAAAAAAAAAACAGAGACTCTTGAGACTGACAGTTAAATGCCATCTTTGAAGGAGTCTTGTTTATGAAGGACCAATAATAACTGCCATGGCCCAAAAAGTCTGTGAGCGACTGGCTCTTGATTTTAGTACTCTAGATGGTCAGGGAAGGATGAAAAGAGTTAACTGTCCATGGGAGAAGGAAGTAGTGTGAGGCACTTACAGAAAATTAAAATACTTCATTCCTAGGAGCAACTGGCAGTTAACTGCTGCTGGGAAGAGAGTGGCAGCTAACTGCCTCCGGAGAAAGATTCTACAGAGAAGACATTCTGAAGAACATTCCTGAAGGACACTTTAGCTGTCACCCTGAGGAGAATTCAACTGACTGTATACTCTGAGGAGAGATGAACCAATATATCTGCGTAAAATGCCATTCTGAGAGGAACTCAGTGAAAGCTCCATTCTGAACAGAATTGAATTGTTGGACTGTGGTTCCAATCTTAGGGAGGGGTTGGCAGCTGCTCGTGGCTGAGAAGAATTCCAGTCAGCAGCTCCTTTCTCCAGCTTTCTCAGTCTGGAAGTAGCTCTACTCGTGATTTCCCTCACAGCGAATATACTGTTTCAATATCTACGTCTTTGCATTATTTGTTACTGTTAATAAATGACATCGACAGTAAAAAAAAATAACATCAGTAGTCAAAACTGATGAGTTTGGGATCTGAGAATGAATAAACTATGGGAATATGAAGACGGGAATAGAATATGGAAGAGTATTTCTCCCCACTCCCAAATGTTTAATAGTGGCCAACAGAAGCAGTTAAATGCACGATGAAGAGGGTCTATATTTCAAGTGATTTCTGTGGAATATCCAGGAAATATTTACTAGGTTGCCTTTAAACTCAGGAAGAGGAAAGACAATCATAAGGTAACATGGCCATAGCAGACAGAGAAGAGGAGATTCTGTGTGTCTTCCAGGGCATCAGAGAGGTAATGCTCTCATCCTGCAACACATATTCTCAGATCCCTAAACAATTCCTATTTGCTGAGTTTTGTTCATGGGGTTGCTACACATGGGTTAACAAAAGCCTTCAGTGGAATATAGGGATTTTCTTTCTTTCTTTGCTTTCTAAATGGTATCCTTCCTGAAAATACTAGAGAAATTGCTGGCCCCTGGATTCCAGCTTACCTCAAACTTTTATGCTGCTGTGATTCACTGCAGTTGAATGTCTGGTCCCTGTACCAGCAATTGTCAGCAGTAATGTGAAACTCTTTTGTTTTCCAGTCGGCATTTAAGAGATGCAAACTGACCCCTAGTGGAAACAATTAACTCCCCGGGAACTCTTTTATAGCTTTTGAACTAGTTCTGGGGTAGAGAGGGGAGCTCAAGTTCTGGGGTCAGCTTAGAAGGAACATTCTCAGAGATAATAATAATTTTATCTTCCTTGAGCATCTTCAAATCATACAATAATCAAGGAAACATGATGGAAAATTGGGACCAAGAGCAGTTGGTGGTAGTAGATTTGCTCCTCTTTGGGCTTCATGTCTTCCCCACCATATTATTTTAAAATCCGATTTGTTTTCTTGATTCTTTCCCTCCTTCATGTTTGATTTTTCTACTCATGCACACACATACACATATACATACATACATATATAATATAACATAATATTATATATAATATAACATAATATTATATATATATATGTATATATATATATATATATATACATATATATATGATGTTCAGTCATTCAGTCTACTTGGTTACATTCTTACTATATCCACTGCCCTTGTCATTTTCTGATTCCATATCATTATACATTATATTGATCAATTCTCAGTGGGAGTTGCAGCAAGGACTCCCACTCCAAACAGAATGCTCCTTGGTTTAGGTAACTTGTAGAGGAGTGGGTGTCTCTAAGACACAGCATACCGTGATCCATGTTAACCATGAGTGATCATGCTTTTCTGTAGTCTATATGTATTCCTAGAGTGCTCTTTTTCGTTTTTTTTTTTCTGGATCCTCCTAGTTCCCTTCAAGACTCAGCCCCAATGTCACCTCCTACAGGAAGTCCTTGCTGATACTCCCACTCAATGCTCTTCCTCATTCCAAAATTGATTCGCATACATTTTATATTGACTTGTATGTCACGTGTTTGTGCACTCAGGAAATGGTAGCCTTTTTGTGCCCAGAGCATCATTATTGTTTTTCTCTTCCTAGTCCCCTAAGGTAGCCCTTGCTGTCTGCTACATGCTTGCTGGTTTGAAATAAATTGAATATTGGAAGTAAGTTGTTGCCAAGGAGTTTCAGCTACTCAGGTGCTAAAACTTCATTTTTATATTAATGATCAGAGATGTCTAGTCCCTTCCCACTCTCTTCCCTCTCCTCCCAAACTATAGCCAAGGGGGGAAAACGTGGGATTTCATGGTCAGAGGGACTCTGTATCCTCCTCTAGGTACTCACTATAAGATTTAATCATAGGATAAACTCAACTAGGGATAAACCAAATGACAATGGAAACTGGCAAAGATGGAATAGACTTTCCTTTATTTTCCATTCACTGACGACTTTTTTCTTCAATATATTTTCAATTATGTCTCTCCCCTTCACTTATCTGAAAGTTTTCTCTTATACTAAACATTAATAAAAGCATCAGTTACTGGGGCAGCTAAGTGGTGCAGTGAATAGAGCACCAGCCCTGGAGTCAGGAGGATCTGAGTTCAAATCCAGCCTCAGACACTTAACACTTACTAGCTGTGTGACCTTGGGCAAGTCACTTAACCCCAATTGCTCTGCCTTTCACCCCACCAAAAAAAATATCAATTATTTCACTAAAACTAACCAGCACATCTATTCTCATGCTGTGTACGTTCTGTTTCACAACCATAATCCCTCACCTCTAAAATTAATGGGAAAATGACACATTTTCTCAATTCTTCCTTTGGAACAAGTTTTGGGCATTATAAATATATAGTATGAAGTTTATTTATTTTTCCTTTCCTTTCTACACGGTTGTAACTGATTACTTCACATCAGGTCACAGAAGTCTTCTTCCTGCTTCTCTGTATTTGTCATATCATGTTAAGAGGCTGCCAGGTGGCACAGGAGCTAGTGTTGGATCTGGAATTGGGAAGATATGGATTCGAATCCTGCCTCAGGCACTTACTAGTTGAGTGACCCTGGGCAAGTCACTTTATTGCTGTCATCCTCAGTTTTCTCATTTATAAAATGGGGATAATACTAGCACCTACCTTTCAGGGTTGTCATAGGGATCAAATAATATTTATAAAGCATTTTACAAACCTTAAAGTATTACATAAAAGCTAGTAATTATTATTAGCTGAGGAGTGAATAAAAAATAATATTTGTCAAGTGCTTAATATAGTAACTGGCCCATTGTAGGTTTTAAATAAGTCCTTCCTTTCTTCCTGTTTATTTCTTTTCTTCCTCCTCTTTCCCTTTCCTTCCTTTTTCTTCCTTCCTTCCTTCCTTCTTTCCTTCCTTTCTTCTTCCTTCTTTTCTTCCTTCCTTCCTTCCTTCCTTCCTTCCTTCCTTCCTTCCTTCCTTCCTTCCTTCTTTCCTTCTTTCCTTCTTTCCTTCCTTCCTTCCTTTCTTCTTTCCTTCCTTCCTCCTTCCTTCTTCCTTCCTATCATCATCACCATCATCATCATCATCATCATCACCACCACCACCACCTTAGTTGTTTCTGACAGTCCTGTGATATGTCATTATATTAAAATGCTGCATCTTGTTTAGGAACACCCTGATTGATGAACATTTACTCTGTTTTCTGTTCTTTGCAATCACTAACAAATGATTTTTGTTGCTGCATAATTTGGTTCACACAGGATTTGTCTGTCTTGGGGCTGTATATCTAACAGTGAAATTTCTGGGTCAAAATATTTGGGCATTGTCATTTTTTAAAAAGTCCATTTCCAAATTATTTTCCAGAGTAGTTGAACAAATTCACTCAGGTTATCGTCTTTAAAAGTCATGGAAAACATGGTCACAGGAAATGAGAAACTGAAAAAAAAAATACCCAATTGCCTCTATTTCTTTTAACTGTCTTGTTTCTGCTCAGTGCAGGAAATATGGGTCTTCTTTCCCTCAGCAATCCGAGCATTTGTACACAATATCCACTTGACTTCATGTTGTCCTGGCACCAGATGAAGCACAGCACAAAGCCAAATTTCAGATCCAAGTAAAACTGGAAAACTATAAGTTGTGTCTCCCAACAGCAGGAGCACATCATGAATTCAGTTGGGTTTAATTGCGTGCTGTAGTGACGGTACCAGTTGCCATGGCAACTAGTCACAACAGCAGTAAATGGATCTGTTTAGGAGTTTTAACCAAATAAGTACCAAGATGATGTTGGAGAAAATGTGCCCTAATGCACCAGTAGGGGAGGCTGCGGTGGAAAGGAAAGACATTGAGTAAAAGCATCATCTGTCAGCCTGACTGCATGGAGAGAACTTCACTTTTTTTTTCCTTTTCATTCAAAAAGTTGTGCTCTAAATAGCTACCAACCTTAGAGACATCCAGGCACATGGATGTTGGGTTGAAAAGTTTTATTTGGGATTGGCAGCTCACTACACTGGTGAGTTTCATCAGGAAAATTGCTGCCTTAACAGGCTGTAGAACAAGGAACCCTGCCTGACTCCCAATGTCTAAATGAATGAACACAAGATAATCTCCTGTATATGCTTAGCAATCTTCTGTGTCTGAGCAAATTATAGCATTGGTGGCCCAGGTGGGCTGGCCTTTTAAAAGTGAGATTGTCCTAATCACCAGCAAAGAGCTGTGAGTGGGGGATGCGGATCAATGACTTTACAGTTTTTATGGACTGTCTACTGAACTGCAACCACCAAACAGGGCTTCTTAGTCTGGGGTCCAAAAACTTGGTTTTTGTTTTTAAGATTTTAATTAATTTATTCCAATATCTGTAATTCTACATGGTTTATTTTAAGAATTTCAAAACATTACTCTAAGAAAGGGGTCCATAGGTTCTACTAGACTATTGCAGCAGTTAATCAGACAGAAAAAAAGATTAAGAAGTCCAGTACTTTGGAAAAACTTTACTATCCACAGCTGTTATTGACATCAGTTTCTATTTGAATTTTACTCCCTGGCTTCATAGACGAAGAAAATAAAGTCCATGAAAATTAAATAAATTATCCAAAGTCACGATGACTTTAAGATTATAGATTTAAAAAGAAAGAGGCTTAAAAGTCACTGAATTTGGCTTTTAAAAAATTCTACAGATTAGAAAACTGGAGCTAAAAGGGATTAAATGACCTGTCTAGGGTCACACAGCAAGAAAATGTCTGAAGCCAGATTAAAATCCAGGCCTTCCTACCTCCATGTTCAACACTCAATCCACTGTGCCATTTGCCTCTAGGTAGCTGCAAATAGAGGAAAGATTCAAAACAAGGTCTTCCGACTCCAACTTCATCGACTTTTCCATTACACTACATTGCCAGGGCAAGTTTTGGGATTTTTGACAGTTATTTCCATTCATTATTCATTTAATTTGGAACACTTGGCATCGAGAGAGAACATTTTGGGCATGGAACTTCAGTCAATATTACCTTTAGGGATTAAGAAGGAGGTAGTTGCAACATCACTGGGCTGGAGAGTACTCAATCCTCTTAAATTCTCTGTGCGTCAACTTCCTCATCTATAAAACAAATGCCTTGAAATTGATGGCTTTCTAAGTCTGATTATAGTGTGGGTCACTGTTAAGCCAAAGTTTCTAGGTTGGCCTTTTCAATTGGAAATAATATGATAGGTCACTTTTTCCTCCTTCTTCATCTAGGAAGACCAAAGTTTGACACCATGGCTCTGTGTGGTTTACTCCAAGAGATGAAGCAGTCATATGTCAAACTCTTTCTTCCTCTATGCCAAATGACCAGTGGGGCCAACTTCAACAAAGAAAGTTGTTGAGGGACAGAGTCATAGAGTTAGTGCTAGAAAGAATTTTGAAAGTTATCTTGTCCAATTCCCACATCTTATAATTAGGAAAGTGAGGCTCTACAGACACTGAGAGACTTAAAGAAGGATCACCAAGCTCATAAGTATCACAGCTGGAATGATGACACAAGTCTCCTGACTCCAAATGCAGAATCCTTTCTAATTAAAATCACTGCCTTTCCAAGTTGATCTCTTAATACAAAAACAGCAAGCAGCAGTGCCAACTTTTTGTATTGGTATGAGTATACCTCTGAATTTTAAACTAAAAAAATACAGACAGAAAAGGTGGGCAAATGCAGCCATAACTTGATCAAAATTAATTCATCTCAATTAATTCAACAAACATTTATTAAGCACATATTATGGACTAGGGATTGCACCAGGTACAGGAAATGAAAAGAAAAAATCCCATCACCCAAAGGAGCTTAAACTTTTGTTTATTTAGAAGGAAGGGGACCATGAAAACAGAGAAAACATAGGAAATATCTACAGAGTAAATATGAAATAATTACTAAATTAGCACAATTAGGAGCTGAAAGTCAAGATTGACTTTATGTAAGTGGGAACTGTTGAGTTTAGCCTTGAAAGAAGCCAGGGATTCCAAGAGAGTGGAGAGGTTCTCAAGAGGGTACAGCTGATGTAAGGGCATGAAAATGGGAAAAAACGATGATGTGAAATATCCAATCTGGTGACACTGTCAAGTGCATGCAGGAAAGGAATGTGTGATAAACCTGGAAGGGGAGGCTGGAGACAGATTTTGAGGGACCTGAAGAGGCAATAAGCAAAGTTTATATTTTATCCTTAAAGAAATAGCTAACAACGGGAACTTTTTAAAGCTCCAAGAAGTCATACCATGACTAGACCCTGGTAAAATTGTCTTGGCACATAGGCTAAACCAGCTCGAAGGTAACCAACAGGTAGGCCTGAATTGGGGGGGTGTCTGCCCCAAGCATGTGAAAACTTCTCCTGGTGGAATTGGAGGATGAGAACAATTTGTTCCATCAGCCATGAAAAAGCAGGCACTGCGGAGTGCTCAGTTTGGTCAAACATCAAAGACTTCAATGTCATCCACTGCATCTGGGGTTATTGTCAATCATATGACTTTTGTCTTGACACTGGATTTTGATGACTCAGGAAGAAACAGTGAGGCAACTCTGGCTTACTTAAGTCCAATTTGTGCAAGCCAAGACATCACCCTGTGATGTTACTTGTCCTCTTCAGAAATGGAGGATTAACAATGGAAACAATAAGATGGTTATACCTTTGCTTAATTAATATCTATGACAAGGATGGATTGGTGAAAGGGAGAAACTATGGCAAGAAGATACATTAGGAACAATTGTGATGGTCAAGGGTAGAGGGGAAGAGATCCAAAATTAGGATGATAGGCGAGCAGAGAAAAGGGGACAAGCATATAATGCCGTACAGCAGAAACAAAGGTAGAGACATTTGTTAGGTGACTTTTCTGTCAGACATTGTGCTCATTCAATTCAATAAACACTTTTAAGCTCCTCCTATATTCCAGGCACAGGGAGAAGCACTGGAAATACAAAGAAGAGAAAGAGACTGTGCCTGGTCTCAAGGAGCATCAGGAAAGATGTTTTGTAGAAGGTGAGATTGTAACTGGGATCTGAAGGAATTGGAAGATGGGGCATCATATGTAAATTCTGTATCAGAGAGTACATGGATGAAAAGAGGATGTAAGAAAACTAGAAAGTTAGGACAAAGGCAGGTTAGTTGGGTTTAAGGCTGTTTTATTGAATTAGTCCAGGTATAGAATCCATTAATTGATATATGATTGGATTGGAGGGTTAAAAGGAGTGAAAAGTCAATGATAACTATGAAGATATGAACCTGAATGACTGGAAGGATGGTGGAGCCTTCAACAGAAACAAGGATTTTAAGAAGAGATGAGGGTTTGAGGGAAAATAAAAATGAGTTCTATTTGGGACATGTTGTGTTTTAGATACTTATGGGAACATCCATTTGGAAATATCCAATAAGGACTTGGTGAAACAGGGCTGAGGATCAGGAGAAAGACTAAAGCTGGATATATAGATATAGAAGTGACCCATATAGATAAAATGATTTTGGGAGATTGTAAAGTCATCAAGAAAATTTAAAGAGAGATGACAAAAGGGTCCAAGATACATCCTTGAGGATACAAACTCAGGGTGCATAGTAAGAATGATGAATCAGCAAAAGATACAATGAAGGAGTTATCAGTCAGGAAAACCAGGAGCAGGCAGAGTCAAGAAAACTCAGAGTAGAGGGTATCCCAGAAGAATGGGAGGGCAAATACTGTATAGAGGTGAATAAAGATGAGGAATGAGAAAAAAAGAAACATTATCTTAGAAAGATCAGTGTCAATTAATGAGATCAGAAACAAGTTTACTGAAGGGAGAGGAAGTAGAAAAAAAAAGATGCAGACAGCTTCTTCTCGCAGTTTGATTCTGAAAGAGTAGAGGTATAGGAAGGTAGTTTGAGGGGATGACAGGTAGTTCAGTGAAAGTATATAAAAAGATCAGAAATTTAGGTAAGTTTCTAGGCAATAGAGAAGAAGGCAGTAGATGGGGAATATTGAGAGGTATGAGATGCCATAGGACAAAGGATGGTGTTAAGGGGATGAGATTAAGGGCACAAGTAGATGGAAAAAGGGCTTTCCTTTAAGAGACCAGAGCAGAGGAGGAAAAGACGGGAGGGGCATGTCAAGGAATTTCTAGATATAAAGAAAGAGAAAACCAGCACTCTACACCCAACAACTATTTTCTCAGTAAAATCTGAGACAAAATCCTTTCAGGAGAGGAAAGCATAGGGAATATTAGAGGTTTGAGGAGTAGAAAAATTGGTTTGCAATAGATACTGAATGAAATAGAATGTAATATGTAGCCAATTAGAGAAGAGTAAATGCCTTGTGACAGCTAGGGAACAGCTGAGAATAGATAATGTAACTTTAGAGTGGATCTAATTAACTTTCTTTGGTGGCTTCCTCTTGTACTGTTTAGTAGCATGTGAACTGAATGAGAGAAGACAGGTAAGGGTAATCCAGGATTGGGGCTTTCCAAATCACAAGCAGCAAAAGAACAAGAAGGGAGAGATTAGTGAGGACAGGGAAATATACCACTGAAATTGTTAACCGTAGGGTCAGGATTGGGAAGGGAGGTAAGTAAGAGCAGAAGAGGGCTGATGGTTTGAGATACAATTGCTGATTGAAAGTACCAGAATTTAGGTGTGGCTAGATGGTGCAGTGAATAGAGCTCTGGCCCTGGACTCAGGAGGACCTGAGTTCACATTCGGCCTCAGACACTTAACACTTACTAGCCATGTGACCTTGGAAAAGTCACTTAACCCCAATTGCCCTGCCATGCCCCCTCCAAAAAAGCCAAAAAGAAAAAAAAGTACCAGAACACACTGGGAGGATGAAGAATAGGTTTAGGAGGAGGGAGGCACAAGGAGAGATGGAATAATAGATTATGTTTAGAGAGAAAAATTGCAGAGAGCTCAAGAGATGATCATGGAAATAAAATGGAAATGAAATATCTGTGAGTGATTATAAAGACCAAGAATGTGTTCATTCTATGTGAGACTGAAGAAGGGAAGGAGAAAAGTTAGTCACTTCAGGAGGCAAGGGCATTCGCTTCACATGAACCTTTTGTTATCTTCATTTGGATCTTCTTGGGGGAGCCATTTGGAGGAATAAAATTCAGTGTTTCTAGATCTTATTCCATAATCCGAATTCTAAGGACATTTAATTCTTGTCCCCAATGTCCAAAATGGTAAGTTTAAGGGATTTAATATGTGTGCATTTGTATATGTAAGTATGTGGATTCACTCTCTCTCTCTGTGCGTATATATGTATGTATATATGTATATATATTTATGTGTATATACACATATGTATATGCAAATTTACTTTCATTGTAAGTATTGGTTTTAGTTCTGTATGCCATGGTTTAATAAGGGCATTGATAAGCTATAGAATCTAGAGAAGGATAGTCAATTGCTGACAGGCCTTATAGTCCAGAACGTGCAGCTCCTCCATTATAGCTCAGAAATACCATGACTACTAGCAATCATCATTGCCATTATGTTGTAAATATAGCGATAAAACCAACAGGCCTCAACAGTTTGAGTTGACATCAGTAAAAATAGAAATAGGATAACTTTTAGAAGCACAGCTGGAGAGATCAGGCCTCTTACACTAGGCAGTTGTGGGCAGAAAATAACAGTTGCATGGGGATTGATTTGACTTTTCTTTTTACTTACTCGCCTTTTTAACTTTGCACTTTTCCCTATTAGAAGTTACTGAGAGGTAGCCAAGATTTCAAATCGAATGTGCTGGGGTCCAATTACATATCTGCTACTTAGTAGATGGCTGTGTTCTAGATAGGGCTAGTGTGTTATAAAGAAGTGATAACAGATCTGTTTAGATGAAATAACTATGGAAGATGGAATGGTTCCATGTTAAATGATTCAGAAATAGGAATGAGGCAAAGACAATTAGCATGACTTCTGTGAAAAGAGGACATGTAAATTCAAGAAACGTCAGTATTTTTCAAACTCAGTTTGCCATCTCCTTGACAGTCACCCTCCCACCACGAAGAAATTTCCATCCTGATGCCCACAGCCCTGAATGGGTAATTGCCTAGCCTGTATCCCAATTTTATGCTCATATAATTCCTGACTAACTACTCTCTTGACTTATATACCTCTTCTAAAGCCCCTTTGTGACTGCAAGAGACCCCTGCCACTGGCTGTCTTTGTGTGCTATCATCCCCATTAGAAGAAAAACTCCTTGAAGGCAAGAGCTGCCTTGTTTGTTTGTATTTGTCTTCCTTTGGCATATAGTAGATACTTAATAAATGTTTTCCCTATCCATCTATCTGTCAGATTTATATTTGTCTATTTATGTATCTATCTACCATATCTAATTTTCCCTTCCTTTCTTCCTTCCTTCCTTCCCTCCCTCCCTCTTTCCTTCCTTCCTTCCTTCCTTCCTTCCTTCCTTCCTTCCTTCCTTCTTTTCTTTTTTCCTTCCTTCCTCCCTTCTTATTGAAATGCTAATAGATCTTATGTCCCTGTTGCTTTGTTATTTGAGGCTTTGCTTATAAATACTATGTAGTTACTCTCTTCTCAATTTGTTTCTTGTACATTCCTGGATCCATGATTTTTTTTTCATTGATATCTTCTGTTTACTAATTTTTCTAGCCTTATTTCAAATTGGAGCTTCATGTATGGGGTAGGCTTTGCATAATTCTTGAAGGAATGATGAGGCTTTGCTTGGTACTTGTCTGAATTTTATGGAAGTCTTTTCAATACTTTCTCCAAGTCCTGGGCTCTGTGTTTTTCAAAGACATCAAATATTGCTCAGGCCAAATGAGCCGGAAACTCTCAGGGCTGAAGAGAGAAGGGTCTGAACTAGGGTTTCATTTGATTGATGCCCTCCTGGTCTGAACTTTACAGGGTCTCAACTCCATACAAGGGCAGACTCCCAGGTTTTCTGGCATTCCTCAAGTTCACTTACAGGAAGGATTCTGTCCTTTTTACTCTCATATTGGGCTAATCTCCCTGTATGCCTGCTCCAGTGCCTGAAAGTCTTCTATATATAATATTTTCCCTTTCTTGATCATTGTATGATCTCATACTCTTTTTTATCCTTCCTGGAGTAATTAATGGGGAGGTGGGCTGTTACATACTTGATCACGTTGTCATCTTAGATAGCATGCCATATAATAGATTATTTTGATTTTTAAATGAATTTTCATTGATGTCATTTTTGTAAATCACAGTACTTTTCCCCAGTATCTCTTCCCTTCCTTTCTCAAAAAGCCATTCCATACAACAAATAATAGATTTAAAGACAAAAACGAGGGGAAAATCGGTATAATTGATCAATACCTCAAAAAAGTCTGAAAATATGCACAATGAACAATATTTATGAACCTCCCACCTCTGCAAAGGTTTGGGATGGGCATTTCTTCATGTATCTCTTATTTTAATCCACTTATTTATAATTTTGACACATTCACTTTTAACTTCCAATGCTTATTTTTTCCATTTACATTGTTGTAGTTACTGTATATATTGTTTTCTTGGCTCCACTTACTTCATTCTGCATCAGTTCATGTAGGTCTTTCCATGCTTTATGTATTCTTCATATTTGTGATTTGCTTCATAAGAGTAATATTCCATTACAGTCCTGTACTACAATTTGTTTAGTCATTCCCCAGTTAATGAATATCAACCTTGTTTCTAGTTCTTTGCTATCACAAACATATGCAAAATACTTCTATATTTTATGTATGTGGGACTTTCTTCCTGTCAATGACCTCTTTATGATATAAACCCAGTAATGGAATCTTTGGATCAGAGATCATTTAATCACTTTATTTCTATAATTTCGAATCACTTTCCAAAATGGCCATACTAATTCCCAGCTTCATCAAAATGTATTAGTGTGTCTGTCTTCCTAAATTCCCTCTCGAACTGACTATTCCCAACTTTTAGCAACTTTGCCAATTTACAGGGTGTGAGGTGAAAACTCAGTATTGTTTCAACGTACATTTTAAGGTTTTAGGACATTCATTCATATGTGGTTCCTAATAGTTTTCAATTCTTCTTTTGAGAACTGTTTGTTCACATCCTTTGACCATGTCATCTATTGGGAAATGGCTTTGTCAATATATTCATATTAAGTAGATATTCATTTCATATTTGTATAATATGTATATATGTGTGATACAACTTATTTCAAATATGTGTATTTCCTACGGACTATATATTCACACATTCCATTGATATTTTTATTCTGCAACTTTGCTAAAGCTATTAATAGGTAATGTAATGGGTTCTTAATGACTGCTTGTTGAATGGAATTGCTATGAAAATTGGTGAGTCACCAGGGATTCTTGTCTAGGCTTCTCAATGCAGAGTTACAGATCTTTTCAAGAGTGCATTAAGCAAGCATTTATCAGACCTCTATGCAAGATGCTTGTGATATAAGAAAAAGAAAATATTACTTGTCTTTAGGAAGATTACATTATCTAGGTTGTATATGTGGGGGTGGAGGGGGCAGGCAGTGTAGGAGTAATGCATGAATAAGTAAGTATATAGAAAACACATGCCAAAGGATTCAAGAGGGAAACAATGTGAATAATGGAGGAGAGGTTCAGAGAAGGGCTTGTGAAGAAGATGGCAGCTATGTTGAGCTTTTAAGGGAAGGAAGGCAGATTTAACAAGGCAGATGGGAGGAAATTCTTCATTTCATTGAAATAGAGGCCAAAAAACCCTGTCCCAACTTCCAGGTTCTCAGAAATGGATTCAATTTGTCAGCTACTCGCAAAATACCATTCTTTGCTTTTTATCACTCTCCTCTTCCCACCCCAAATTTACTCCAGAAAATCACTAACTACAATTCTTGTCTAAAATTGAATTTTAGCACTCAACTGAGACTGTTCTCTGCTATGGTTCCTGTCATCTCGTCATTCCCAAATCCAATGGTATTTTCTCAATCCTAATACTTCTTGATTTCTCTGGAGTGTTTTATACTACTGGTCATTCTCTCTTTCTGCATGCCATCACTTCTTAAGTCTTTGTGATATTCCTCTCTTCTAGTTCTCTTCTTGCCTGTCTGACCACTCCTTAACCTCCTATACTCATTCTTCATTGATATCATGTCCTCAAACTGTGGATATCACCTCAGGTTCTATCTTGGGACTTCTTCACTTCTCTGTATGTACTCTGGTACTTGGTGATCTCATTAGCTCAGAGAGGTTCAATGACCTTTTCTTTGCAAATGACTCCCAAATCAATTATATATGGGTATGTATGTATGTATGTATGTATGTATGTGTGTGTGTGGGAGTATACATATATATATATATATATATGTATGTGTATATATATATATATATATATATGTATGTATGTATATAAATGTGTGTGTGTGTATGGACATATATATATATATATAGTCTACTCTCTGTTTTTCTCCCAAATTCCAGTCTCCATATCACCAGCTGTTTATTAGAAAACTCAAACCACATGTCCCAAGGGAATCTCAAATGTAACATGTACAAGACAGAATCTTTTACCCACAAACACACATCTCTTGCAAACTTCCCAGTTTTTGTGAAGAAGAATACCTTCACCTTTTCAATCATTAAGGTTTGCAATCCTGGTACCATCCATAACTTTCATTTATTTTACATATCCAAATCATTCACCAAATCTTATTGTTTTTATCTCTACAAATACATCTCCTCTTTATTCTCAGAACCATCACCCTGGTTCAGAACCTCTCTACTTTTTGGCTGAACTATTGCAATGACCTCCTAATTGTTCCCCCTCCCTCATGTCTCCCCTAGATCCAATCCATCCTTCATAGGGCTGCCAAAGAGATTTTCTTAAAGCTCAGGTCTATGTCATTGTAGTGAAAAAAGTCATGACCCCTTTTACCTAGGTATTTGGTCTTGTTTTTTCTCTGTGTGTTTTTTTTCTTTCCCTTTATAGGCCTTGGAATGAATTGAAATATATTCAAAGGATTTGACATTTGTTAGCTTTCCCTGAGGCTATAATATGGAAGTCATCGGGATAGGACAACTTGACATGATTTACCCTTATGAGATGTGACACCAACTGGAAATATTACAAGAAAAATCAGTTTACTTAGACTTTGAAGTTGTTTTAGAATCTTCCCCTTATGGTAAGAAACAACACTGAGAACATTGCCTTATAAATATCAAAAAAATTGAGGCTACTCACTGAGAGTTCTCTCTTCTCCCCTGCTTATTTCACATCATTGAAATCCCTTCTCTTATTTTCTCCTTAACCTCTATCTCACAAGAAGTGGTCCTTCTCCTTTCCAAAGCAAATCCTTCACATACATATTATTCCATTCTATTATGTATTTTTCAGCAGATTGATTAATACATCAGTTCTACTCTCTCACTAGTCTTAAGTCTCTCTGTGTCTATTGGCTGCTTCCACACTGCCTATAAATATGATCATATATTTCCATCATTAAAAATCTCTTACTTGGGGGGGTAGAGCCAAGATGGCGGCGTAGCAGCAGCAACATATCGCAGCTCTCACATAGCCACCCCAAAATACCCATAAAATAGGACTCTAAACCAATCCGGGAACTCCAAAACGCACACAAAGATACTTCCCACTAAAGTCAGCTCGGCTACGAGTAACCATATCAGCACTGCGAACCGAAACCACCCTGGCCTGAAGCCTCGGCTGTGCGCCGGGGGCGGCTGGACTGGAAGAGCTGAGGAGCCTGTCAGGTGAGCGGATTAGCAGCAGCTGCCAGTGGGATTTGTGAAAGGGGGAGATAAGCAGTCTGGCCAGAAGGCCTCCAGAACAGAAAAGCGAAAGGAAGAGGTTTTGCACCTGCCTAAGCGTTGCAGCTTCCCGCCCGCGGCCTGCAGGCAGCAGGGGGACTGAGCAATTGTTCTCAGGCTAGAGCTCTCGCGTTGAGCGGCCTAGACAGATTGCCGTCTTGGGCCTCGGTCTTGGAGTCCTCGCTATCCAGTCAGCCAGAAGTA
>CM053583.1:198375446-198390989 GCA_028627135.1 Pseudochirops cupreus
ATATTTAGTTCATTAATTCTTTATTTTTCTATCTTGAAAATACATGTCTTGAGGGATGTAGTTTTCCTTTGGAAAATGTTTATTATCTGTGACCCATACTTAATTTTACATTCTCTCATCATTATAATTATATCTCACACAGTTATTCTTTCACTGTAATTTCTTCCTTGGACCTACTATTTTGTTTTTCAAAATGTTACTATTAAGACTTTCTTTGATTCTGCTTCTTTTTCTTGTGCTCCATGTATGAATTGACATTATTATTATTGGTAGTATTGTGGATTTTAAAGATTACATTTAATAACTTAGATTTTATACATTTATTTATAGTTTTTCTATAATTTAGTACTTGGTTTGAGAAACAATTTGCACAGGGAATAGGAAACCAACATCAGATCTAGAAAGATTAGGTTTTCAGTCCTGCCTCTGTCATAAACTGGCTATTTGATTCTGACAGTCACTTAACTTTCTATTTCTCTAGGTCAACATCAGCAAATCACAGTCACAGAGATAAATAAAACCAACTAATTGCTTTTGTATGACCCATAACCTAAGTTTTTTACATTTCTAAATACAATAACATTTTATTTAAAAATATAAAAAAAATAATTTTGACTCAAGGCAACAAAAAGGAATATACTGAGCTAAATTTGTCTTGTAGACAGTAGTTTGCTTACTCTTCTCTCAGCATCTCTTTTAAGATTATAAATTGGAGAAAAGTTGTTCACTTAAACTGGTAGAAAGATTTTGTTTACCTGGGAGTTCCTATCACAATTAAATCAAAAGTTTAAGATTTTTTTTAACTTTTTCAGTGCTTTTTAAAGGTGTGGTGCTGAAAAAGATGCATTTTTTAAATATTCTTATTCAAAATACCTTCATAAAACTTTTAACTGTAAATCATTCAGTTCTTTGCTTTCCCTTTTATTTTTATCATGCTATTGTATTTGTCCAGTTCTAAGAGAGGAATATTAAAATCTTTATTATTTTGTTATCTTCTATGTCTTCATGCTATCCAACTAATTTTTTTTAATTTTACATGACACCTGTATTAATTATGTATATATATATATATATATATATTTATTTATTTGTTTATTTATTTATTTATTTTGTGGATTTTTTTTTCTTGCATGCAACAAATTGCGATTTGTTTTCTTTTCCTTACCAGTCTCCTTTGTCTTATTGGATGGTTTAGTGCATTTATTTGTAAAATTATAACATTTACTTACTTTTGTGTTTACATCAATTTGTTGCTTTTTTTAGATTAAAAAATTCCCTTCTTTTTTGAAGTCTGTCATTTGTACTTGCATTTAATTGTGTCTAACCTTCTGTGATGAAACCCTATAATCCTCCCAGCTTTCCATTTTGCCAATCCTTCTCCTGGCTTGGGGTTTTCACTTAATTTTTTAAATTAATTTTTCTTTTCTAACTTAGTTAACTCTTTTCATCCCTTCTTTTGTCATTTCTTTTTTTTCTCTCAGTTAAGTGGTTAGTTAAAAATCTCTTTTCATCCACTTTACAACTTCGTATTGAACTTTTTATAAGAAGTTTTTTTTTCTTGCACTATTTTTTTTGTTAATTCACTTTCTTTCCAGTTGATTCTGAATTTTGTTATTTGATTAATTGTCTATATCCTTGGATGATGCATCAGTTAGAGTTTTGGACTTGCAGTCAGGAAAATCTGAGTTCAAATCCTGCATCAAATCCTTACACAGATGCTGTGTAAATCTGAACAAATTTCTTAATTTTTGTGTGTCTATAAAATAGTTTTCTCATCTATAAAATAGCACCAAGCTTCTAGGCCTGTCATGAGGATAAGATAAGATTATGTTGTAATAGAGATTGCAGAACAGAAAAGATTCTATAATATAATAGGATAGAATATATATACATATATATGTGTACATTCTATCCTATATAATACTACCACCGTTGCCACTACCACCACCATCACTACCACCATTACTATTACTACTACTACTACTACTACTACTACTACTAGTAATAGTAATAGTAATTACTACTACTGCTACCACTACTACTACTATTACTACTATTACTACCACCACTACTACTACTCTTAATCCTTCTTTAAGTTCTCTTTCTTCCTCATAAGTTTAGGCAAGGAAAAAAGCATTTATTAAGCACCTACTACATGCTAAGTAGTGTACTAAGAGCTTTTACAAATATTTTCATTTGGTTCTCAAAACAAGTCTGGGAGGTAGGTGTTATTATTGTACCCATTTTACACATGCAGGAACTGAGGCACACAGACATTAAATAGCTTGCCCTTTCCTTTAATACTACTACCAGTTTGCCCTCATCACTCATGTCTGGAATATTATTTACCATTTGTTCTCCTTGCCTAAAGTCTCTCCACACTTTACTCCGTCTTCCACTCAGCTCTCAAATTGACACTCCTAAAGTATAGGTCTAATCATATCATCCCCTTACTCAATTTACTATATCAACTCCATGTGTCCTCCAAAAACAAATGTAGAATCCTCTTTGGCTTTTTATAACCTAACCCTTCCCTGCCTTTCCAGTCATGTTGCACCTTAGTCCTCTTCATATATCCTGCAATCCAGTAACACGTGGGCCATTACTATTTCTTATACAAGATACTCCATTTCTAAAATCTGGATTTTTACTGGCCTGGAAAGCTATCCATTTTCATTTATGTCTCTTGACATTGCTGGACTCTTTCAAGTCCCAGTTAAAATGTCACCACTGTGAGAAGCCTTTCCTGGTCTCTCTCAATATTAATGCCTTTTCCCTGAGATTACATGCGATTTCCTGATATATAAATATATTAGTATACACATTTATTATAAATATAATAATTAATACAAAACAAATATATATATATGTACATTTATGTGTCTATATATACTATGTGACCATATATACCATATCTATATCTATCTACATCCATCATTTATCTAGCTATCTATTAATTTATATCTTGTATTTAAATAATTGTTTCAATCTTATTTCTCACATCAGAACATGAAACCCTTGAAGTCAGGAATTTTTTTTCTCTGCATTTCTTTGTGTCCCTAGTGTTTAGCACTGTCCTGTCATGTAGTACATGCTTAATAAATATTAGTGGACTGGACTGCTGACTATTACCTTCCACTATTCTGATATTTTCTGATTTGTGAGATAGATATATAGATAGATAGATAGATAGATATATAGATAGATAGATAGATAGATAGATAGATAGATAGATGGACAGATAGATAGATTTAAATCTTTGTGCCCCTCATGATGTTAAAGCTTTCATAGTCCCCAGCTAGAGTTTTCCCTTCTATCCAATTCCTTTATTTCCTTCCTGGATATTACCCTCCTCTTTCCTCTTTCTTGCAGATCAACTATTGCTAATACCGGTCCATGATGGGAAATAATGTTGGAGGGAATCAATCCTTTTCATAGAATTCACTCTATTTCCAAAATAATGGCACCCAGACCTACCCTTCCCACTACCGTGATCAGCCTCCATCCTAAAAGTCATGCCATCTTATCTATGGCTCAACATCTTCCTACTTCTACATTTCTCTGTCTTCCAGTTGATCCTAGAAACTCACACACCCTTCTCTTGGGGTAAGATGCATCATTTAGAAGTATAATAATCTCAGATATAGGGGGCTCCCAATATACAAACTCTTCCCAAACGAAACTAATCATGAATTTCTATCTCTCATGAAAGACACACACTTCCAGCTCCTTTGAAAGTTCTTCAGTAGCTATCCCTCAGTAGAAGATTCCTTCAGTTTCCAGGTCTTTAGCTGTAGGTCCTTCTTTCCATGAATTTCAACCCATTATCTCACAGTTTTGTCTCCTTTGCTTTCTTTTTCTGTAGAAATCCAAAAAACCACCTACCCTATCTTGTTCACTTAGGGATTAGCTAAGGTTTCTCTTCTATCCTCCCCAACTTCCCTTTCCATTTATTCAGCTTTCTGCTTTGCTATTCCTTCCCACTAGAAACATCAATTAACCTATAGGGAGTCTGGGTTTTAAGCTTATGCTAGTTCAATTTTTTCCATTTTTTTGCTTCTACTGTGTCAAACTTTTCATAATTTTTTGGTTCCTTGGGCAATTTTTCATTGCCCATGAATCAATTTCTCCCTTAAGAAAGGATAACCTCTCCAAGACAATACATAATTTCATTTTTTTTTACTCTTTTCCTAATGTTTGTTTACTTTATTTGTTTACTTAATTTATTATTATAACTTATTTATTTACTTAAATAAATGCTTATTTACCTTTCCTGTGCTTTTATTGTTAGGTGCATTTGCAAATCAAATAATCTCTTTACCTCTGAACTTGTCTCCCCCTTCAAGAATGCTTCATTTGCTTCCATTATTGTTGAGGTTCCTTCTTTTTTCTTTCTTTTTTAATTCATAATTAATTCTTTTCACTGGGTACTGTCATTTTGATTTATAGGCTATGCTCTCTGTCATGGATATCTTGAGAAGGGTGGGGCATGGGATGCTGAATGGGAGCTCTAAGTATTAAATTTCCCAAGTTTTAATATCTGGGGTTTTTACCTAGCCTGGGGGTTCTGTCTTCTTATCCTGTGGAGCCAACCTTAGTTACTCTAGATATGAAAATAATTCCTTTATTTTGTGGCTGAGGGGCTGAAGAGACTTGCAAAAAATTAATAAGCTGTCATCTTTTGGTCACATGTTAGCTCTCCTGTGTTGTATTAATTAATTTTAATCCACACTGTGTTTCTCATTTCCCTCCTCTAATTTTTTTGCCTCCTGGGCTCCCCACTCCTCCACAGTTGCCCCCTTTCCTTATCCTGATTGACAGATCTTAAACCTTTTAGTAGTGAGGGTTCCACTAACTGCCATGGGCTTAACTCCATATTTGGTATGTCTAAATTGCAACATGATGAGTGTTTCAGAACCAGTGGAGGGGCTCTAGAAATGGAAGGGAAAGGCAGGAAAACAAAGGTAGAAGCAAAAGAATCTTTACTAGTGTCTCTGCTTGCCCTGGGAGTGTGTAATCCTCCTTATCCTCTCTACCCTTTGAAACTGAGAAAAGGTTAACTCCAAAAGCTGAATGTCAAAAAGTGCAGGTGCCTCAAGAATCATGGAACCCATTGATGAATCATGGATGTGAGAGAATTGAGATGAAGCAAAAATGGTGGGAGTACAGGAATAAAGGGTTAATGAATTGTTCTTGTTCAATCATATCCAACTCTTTGTGATCCCGCTTGGGATTTTCTTGGCAAAGATACTGGAATGGCTTGTCATTTCTTTCTCCAGCTCATTTTATAGATGAGGAAACTGAGGCAAACAAGGTCAAGTGACTTGCCCAAGGTCATACAGATGGTCCCTCTAAAGAGAAGGAACAAAGCATACCCAATAGTAAAATGTCCATGTAGGGCATATATGGGGCAGAAGACTATGTCATGACTCCTGGATCTGGGATGGTTTTTCCCTTCAAATAGTTCCTGACAAATGACCTTGGGCGTAATGCAACTAATGAATAAACTCAAATCAGCTGGGTTAGTTACTTTCAGGATGCCTTCTCTTGGCCCATGGGTAAATCCGCTGCTGGTCTGGGTCAAGGATGCTGCTCCACAGGGATGGCTTCTCATTTAACCCAATGCTACTATTAACCTCTGCTGTTTCTGAAACCAGCTCAGGTTGAGGAAGATATTTGATAGCTCTTCTGACTTTTGGAAGCTCAAAATTCCATAACTTGGTCTGTTCCATCTCCAAATTACTATTCACCTAAGATAAGGAAACACCATAGAAACAGACCAGGTGGGAGATAGGCATTTGACAATTCTCCTTACTTGAAAATCATTGAGGAAGAGATGGTTGGTTAAAACCTTTTATAGGCACCCTCAATTCAGGCTCCTGGACCAATGAGAAGATATTTTTGTCAACATGATTCCCACTTCCCAGTCACCTACAGCCATAAGTAGATTCACCAAACCTCAAGTTGTATTGGAGTCAGATGGGACATATGCACAAACTGTGTATGTTCCAATGTCTAGGACCTTACTAGCCAGTCTTCTCATTCCCTCCATGCTCCGGCTGAAAAAGGGTATATTTGTTTAAAACATTTTGTTCATTTTTGTGGGAAAATTTTCTCCTATCTAGATTCTCATTTCCCCCTTTTTTGTTTTAAACATACAACTGCTATTCTACTGGCAATGGAAATACATCATTCCCTCTCCACCACCAACTGGAAGGGACCTCCGAAGTCAAGCTTTCAAGCTTAAGAGTGGCAATAGTAATAATAATAACTATTAATTGACTAGTCCTTTAGGTTTTTCACACTATTTTACATTCATGATCTCTGTCTAGGACCTTAAAGTTCATCTGGACCAATGTCTCCATTTTATGAGTGAGAAAACTAGCAAGATGTTAAGTGGCTTGAAGGTCTTATGGCAGTAAATAGCCAGGTAGCATTTGAATCCAGGTCCTCTGATTACACATTCAGCATCCTTTCATCATTTTTTTTTTTACCCGAGCAGCAAACTGCAATAATACCTTGGCAAGTGGCTAGTCAGTCTCCCAGTGAAGACCTCTTATCACCTTTCACCTGGATTATTGCAGGAGACTTATTTCCTCACAATGCACTTACTTTCCTTTTGGACATATCTCATTGTCTGATATAATTTTTACTCACAAAGATTCTCAATCTGACATTGACAATAGCAAATCTCATTCCACTTCCACATGAAAGTCCATCAAGCACATAACTATAACTGTTCTGTTTGAAATCTCCTCTTCTGCCTGTAGACTCCCAATTCCTTTGCCTGATCCTTGTATGACATGGCCTCTAGTCCTGATCTCTCTCCACTATAACAGTGCTTACCAGACTGGAGACTGTGTACCCCCTGAAATATCACCTCAGGGGGCTGTGGCAAAAGTCCTAGAGATATAGAAAATAGAGAAGAAAAATAGATTACATCCAGTACTATGATGGCAAACATTTAATGACTGACTGTCCTGAAAAAAAAAATTATCATCTGACTTTTAAGCCTTAATAATCAATATTAATATTTTTCTCCATCACTTCATAAGTCTACACAATCAATGAAACAATAAATACAGCCCTGATTTGTATCATTTGCCAGTTTCTGAGGTATGAATGCTCACAATGGAAATTTAACAGTTTTCCTTAGTTCAGTTGGCTCCAGTACAATTCCAACCTCCTCAACATAACTAATTGAGTACTTATTTCCAGCAAAGTACACCATCTCTTTTACTCATTATCATTCACACAAGGCTTTCTATTGATCTTTTGTTGCAATAGGGATTCATGATGTGTGAATTCAGGTTGATTTAAGCTAATAATAACCTGAGTCTGCAGCAGCAGCTGCTCAGACAAAAGTTGCTCCTTATTTTGTAACCCCAGAGACTGTACATCCCACTCCCCTGTGATCTCATGGCTTCCACATTTATGGACATTGGACCATGAAAGAGTTCTGTCTTTGCCTGTTTATTCTTTGGTAGAACAGAATGAATTGCATACCAAGAGAAGGCATGGCTGGGCTGTGATGTCCCCTGTGTATCTCATTACATTAGCTTTGCCTTAAACCCACTCTCTCTGAATTCCCCTATCAACATCATGGCATCATCATCCTCCCAGTCACCCAATTCACAATCTAGGAATCATTCTTGAGCCTTCCTTCTCTCTCATCCCACATATTCAATTCTACCTTCAGGACATGTCTCATGTCTTCTCCTTTCTACTTCCACAGTCCAGGTCCTCATCACCTCTCACGTGGACTATTGCAGTAGCCTTTGGATTGGTCTCCAGTTCTCCTTCATTTCTGGTCCATCTTCCACACAGCTTCCAAAGTCATTTTCCTAATGCATAGATCTGATGATGTCACTCCACTAATCAATAAGATCCAGTGACATCCTATTAATGCTAAAATCAAATATTTCATTTTATCTCATCCTTTTAAATTTGGACTTTTGTTTGTTTTATAATGCCCTTCATTAATTTATTAATATATGCATGTAATTTATAAATAAATATACACATTTTAGGGGTACATGCCTAGGTTTTTTATTTTTTAATAGATAAAACATGAGGTAAAAAAAAAAAAACTAAACAGTTGAGTTTATAAAGTATGCCCTTTCTAAAATGTGTCCCCTAGAACCCTGAGCATCCAGAACTCTGAACACCAAGAACAGCTTCATGAGCTTGGTGAGTGTGACCCTAGGCTGCAATGACTGGAATCTGACTCACCTTTCTCCCATTTATGGGCTCCCAGCCAGCCAACTCTACATCAACTGGACATTGTGCCCCAGGTAACTGTTTTCTCTTTGTCCTTATTGTTTTTTACCTTAAAGACTGTCTTAGGGGTCTCTTCCTCAGCTCATCTGCTCAGTGACAATTCAATGTAACCTCTCTTTCAAATCCAGTTTCACTCAAAAGCCCTCAATTCTTCATTGATCCATCTCCCTAGCAAAATTGTTATACTTTCCCAGTCTGTAGGGCAACTCCTCCTAACACAGGTTCTCTTCAGTGTTTTAGAATACCTGCCTGAATGTTACAATACACACACACACGTATGTATGAGTGTATATATATACATGTACATATATACATATATAGAGGGAGGGTCTTATTTATTTAGATAATTTTGAGTTTTAGAAGCCTAAAACTTCACTATAACTTACTAAGTTCATATAGATTGGTAAATATATCTACCAGTTGCACATAGTAATTATTGAAACCTAGTAGATACTTATTAAATGCACATAGATTAGGTACAAATCTATATGCATTTAATAAATGCTTACCATATGCCAGGAACTGTGCTGTGTGGAGAATAAAAGTACAAATGGTGAGAATCCACCCTTAGACCACAGGAGAAAATTTTCTTATTTGTTTATTTTTATAATGACCTGGTTTTGCTAAATCTAAAGAATGATACTATCTTATATTTTCAAAATGTATGGAGGCAGATAGTGGCACAGGGGACTTGAAGCCAGAAACACGTTTTTATTCTCACCTTTTACATTTCTTTGCTATGTGCTAATCTCTCTCTTCCTAAATTTCTTGTTATTGTCTTTGTAGCAACTAATGTATGTTCTCTAATCTGACACTGCCACCACCCTAGGGCAGGTCCTCATCCCCTCTCCCCTGGACAATTGCAATGGGTGCTTGTGGATCTGTCTGCCTCAAGTCTCTCCCCCACACCAATCCATCCTCCCTTCAGCAACCAAAGAAACTTTCCTAAAGCACAAGTATGATCATATCACTTCTTTCCTCCTATTCAGTAAACTCCAATGACTCCCTATCATTTCCAGTCAAATATAAAACACTTTATTTGGATTTCAAGGTCCTTTAATACCTGTGACCTACCTGTCTTGCTTTTCTGGTCTTCTTATAAACCACCAATCCTCCATGCACTCTGCAATCCAGTAGCATTGACCCTTTCCTGTTCTAGCACAAGGCACTCCATCTCCCAATTTTGGTGAATTTTCCCTGGCTGTCCTCCAGGTTTGAAATTCTCTTCCCTTTCATTTCTGCTTCTTGTATTCTTTGGCTTCCTTTGAATCTCAGGTAAAATCTTCCATTCTATGGAAAGTCTTTCTTGGTTACCCTTCTGCTGATTATTTCCAGTTTCTCCTGTCTTTATCTTGTTTGTAAGTAGTTATTTGAACATTGTCTCATCCATTAGTCTATGAGCTTTTTGAAAGCAGGAACGGATTTTTACCTTCCTTTGTATCCTCAATGCTTAGCACAATGCCTGGGAAATAGGAAGAATTTAATAAATGCTTATTGACTTGACTTAAAATCAGATAACATGCTAAAAAAAACCCGCAAGCTCTGCAATCTTTAATGTGTTATATAAATGCTAGTTATTATGTAATTCCACATATTATATATTAGCTTATTTGATACTTGTAATCCTATGAGATGGGTTGCATAAACATAATTATGCTTATTTTATAGATAAGGAATAAAAGCAGCAGCCTGATATAGTGGAGGAGAGAAGAGAGGAGAGAAAGGAGAAGACAGGAGAGGAGAGGACAGGACAGGAGGAACTGACTTGCCCAACTGTAACTGGCTATCTGGGTCACCATTCAAACAGCTTGAGTTGTTCACAGGTTGTGGTTAGGACTTAACAAACATTGTGCTCCACTGACCCCATCTTTGAGAAAATAGCATCCTCTCCTTGTATTTCTTGTCAGAAGCAAAATCAACTTTGGAATTCATAACTGGAAAATAAAAGGTGATGGTGGAGGGAGGGATAGGGGGAGTAGAGAAGGGATCACAAAGCCCGAGAGGCACCAATTTGTGGTGAGCATGGTGGGGGCTGGTGGCAGAGGTTAACATCAGTCCTCTGGGGGAGAGAGCCTGCCTCTATATGTGTGTTGGTGGGGAGGGTGCAGGGCAGACAGAAACTGTAGGATGCCAACCCTTGCTGGGAAAGATCTCTGGGTACATTGGGGTTACAGAGGCTTCTATGAGAGATAACTACCTGGGTAGCAAAAGGAATGGCTGGCCCTGGAAGATCCCACTTGAAAGTTGAGGGGAGCACATGATGGAGTTTCTTCCTATTTAAATTGTCTTGCTCCAGGTATTAATCTGTGTTGTTTCCTTGACCTCTACATTGACCATGTTAACAAAATCTTGAAAATTTTAAAAATTGTGCCAATATTTTAAATAACTATTGTTAAATATTTGTCCTCTCTAAATTTCAATGTCCAGTGGCAAAGCCTTGGTCATTCTGTACTAGTTATAGCTCTGATGATGATTCTATTGCTGTACCAGAAAAGCCATGCCATAATGACCACTAATCAAGGATAATATCGTGTCAGGGGCCATCTAGAGTGGAAGAACCATATAATTTCTTTGTGTTTGACAAATGATCCAAAGATTGTGGGTGAGAGAGAGGTTTTAAAAAACATGTTGCTAGATTCTGTTGACAATAGACAATATGTACATAAATATATGTATTTTATATGTATACGTGTGTAGATACGTATATCAACATATACTCACAATATGTATATATGTGTGGGTGTATTTTTTAAACCTTCATTTGATATGTGGATGCATATGTTTAGAAAATAAACACTAAATTCCAGATGAAATTCACTATAACCATGTTAAAAATTATAAAGAGTTCATGCTTATCAGGAGAAAAAAAAAAACCCTTAACCCATGTTTCCTGAAAGTTTATGAACTTTGGCAACACTTTTGTTGAACCTAACTGAGTTTCGAGTTTAGAGTGAAACCTGAGACCAAGTGAATTTCAAACTTCTTTATGGGAACTGTACCAACCCCACAGATGACACCCAATTAAGAGAACAAGAAGTTTTCTTTCTTACTTGCTGGGCAAGGTTGCCTCAGAAGTCTTCATTTATGACAGCTCGATTTATATAACCCCGAACATCCTGAATTCTTTTCAACCCTGCTTAAAATTTATCATTGGGGCACCTCCTTCCTTCAGGAAATAATGCTTTCTTATTTGATAAATGCCTTTCCACGATAAGACACCTCTGTGACGACACCCAGACCCCTACTCTCAGAACTCTAAGGGATATCAGCAGATACTGGCTGTGTCTCTTTGGTCTGATGCATTAAGAAAGAAGACTTTAGAGCTTTCATCCTTTCTTCAGGGCCACAAAGGGAAAAAGATTCCAAGAAGAGGCCAACAATGATAGGAACTGAAAGTCTACATCACGTCTTTATTTTCAGCTTGCTACAATAGAAAATTTGGGGAATTTCCCCTTGGGTGAGATCTGGGACTGTCTCTCCTGGCTGAGCTGAGTGATCATGCTCTCAAAGGGGGCACTCTTTAAAACTGCATTTTCTGGTACATATTCTCCTATGCATATCTTTTCTGATTTCTGTTTTGTTATCAACTAGGATAAGTGGGTTTATTTGCTGTATGTTACCATTGTGAAATTGGCAACTGGTGGGAAGAAAGTCAAGTCTTAGATATAAAGCTTTGGATACTCCTTTCCCATTAATGAATAGTAATCTAGAGTTTAGCTTGAACCTTAAAATCACTTCCCCAACCTTAATTAACATTATTGAAGGGAGTGGAAAGATATAATTCCATTCCAATACACCCTTTCTCTGAGGAAGTTAGACTGTGACCTCAACCTTCTACCTCCCCTCCTGACAGGAATTAATATCTCCTGGGGATAAGTGGGAATGGGGTTGGGGAGGAGGGAAGAGACTCCAGACATATATCTGTTCCTGATTCTCTATATAACCTAACACTACAATGTGAAGAAATGACATCACCTTCACTGTCTTCTGTCCAAGCTTATCATCATGACAGGTTCGAGTAGGGTCAACTTACAACCTCATACTGCCCCATCTATTTCTTAGATTCAGGCAAGCAGTTTCATCAAACTGCCCTGAATGGGAACCTGATCAGTGGTTTCTCTGGAAGCCAAATGGACATTTCAAGGATCCTGTCCAGCTCTCATAACAACAATATTGGTCTTAAGGAACACAGAATCCACACTGTATATAATCTTGGTGATTTTACCATTGCCATTCCTCCACTCAACATTCTTGTTGTTGTTGTTGTTGATGTTATCTGAGTTCAAATCCTACTCCAGTCACTTACTAGGTATGAGACCTTGGACAAGTCATCTAACCTCTCTGTACTTCAATTTTCTCATCCTTAAAATGGGCATAATGATAGCACAAGCCTCCCAGGATGATTGTGAGGACCAAATGAGTCTATGTGTGCATGTGTGTACATATACATGTATATATGTCCATATACAAATATATATGGCTGCATGTGTGTGTCTGCAAAAATTATATTACATATAATGTGTAGATATGTACATGTGTATATATTTGCACAAATTAAGCCATATATAATTGTTAGCTACTATCATTTGAGGATTGGTACTGGTGCCTGAATTGTACTGTAAATATATAAAAAATTTCATCCAAATTATCCTTTTCAACCCACAAGCATACCATGTATTTGTAAAACACTTTGCAAAGCTTGAAATAGTACACAAATGCTATCAATTATTATAGTATTGGACCATTTCAAGATGCGTGTGCACGCACACACAGACACACACACACACACACATATACTACCATGCATGGAAGCAGTTTCCATGGCTCAAAAATGAATAAATGTAAACAAACACACAAGACAAGGTAGAACTAACAAGGAACATCAGTTAAAAAGAGGCATCCAACATCACCATGGTGGAAGCAACTTGGGAAAGCCATCAGAAATCTATAGAAAAATGTTAGATGATATTCAATATCTAACTTATACACCCAGTAGAAAATTTGAACTCTATATTGACCAATTTAAGGCAATAGAAGAAAAAAAATAAGGAAAGGCACAAGAAAACAAAGCCATGTCAGAAATTCTGAATTCCTTCAATCAGCAAATGAAAGCACCAGTCAAAACATCAAGTGAGAAAATATTGGTAAAGTGCTTTACAAAACTTAAAGCACTAAATCAATGCTAGTTGTTATTCTTTTCATCATCAGCATCCTTAGCATCATCTTTAAAAGGTTAAGGCTATCTGAGGAGTGAAAGCAACATAAGGAATAAAATAACAATTCAACATTTATCAAAAATTTTACTGCAGAGACTTAGTAAATAAAGAGCTCAAAGGTAAAAGAAAAACTCAGAAAAAGGGGATGGTGGGAAATTTCTGGTCATCTTTATGATCACAACAGCAGAAATTCAAATTAGATGCCATGAGAAACTGCGGACTTGAATATCATTAATATAATGAATAACAGAACTGTTATGACCATGAAAGTAATCAAAACTCTTAATTTCTCTGAAAAAAAATGCTGAGAGGCGGGAAAACCAGAGAGGATCCATAATTATTGGCTCAACCATTTCATAGTGATGTGTGAACCTATAAATGTGTTATTTTTTTTTTTAGAAAAGTCATATTGAGCATAAATATATACAGTAATCAACTGTTTGACTATGTTAAGAGACTGGCTTGCATCATGAAATCAAAGCTCAGTATTTAAAGAACTTTGCTGGTAGGAGTTGTAAAATGGATCATGACATTTGGAAAATATCCTTTTAAAACTATAAAATGAACCATAACAAAATTGGAAATTATCCCAAGAAAAACCTCTACAGTGTTAATGCAACAGTTTCCTTAATCTTAAGATAGGTATGGAAAGAATTACCCTTCTCTCATAAAAAGGAGGATGAAGATTGATAGATATCCTTGGAGTACATGGTGAACAGGTCAATAATTCACAGCAAAGAAGACCTTTCACCAAGTAGGAGTCAAGGGTGAAAACAAATATCCATCGTTTGATTTGTTGAATGTAATCAAATGTGGTTTGCCTTTTGTTGGAACCTATGAAGCAACCAAGATCCAAGAGTGGAATAGAAAGATCCTCCAAGAACAACATCTATATAAACTCCATTAATAATATGTCAACCAGGAAGCACTGAACAAGTGTCTGAGTCATCAGGATATGTTTGTGGAAATGGAAGAGTTTATGATAGTGACCCAGGATTAGGTCATTGCTACCCAAATTACAAAAGGATTATCCTTGTGGAGCCTTTATTTAGTGATGCATGTGTGAAAAAACAGTGGGAACTGTCCAACTCACCCCTTCAGGCTATAAAAATGTACTACCAACTAAATGCTTACTGTGACATGATTTGGTGGATCAAATCATACCACAGAAGCTCAATATCTTTTATGGACAGACCGATGACAAAACCCTCCCCTAGAAAAAAGACAGTTTTCAAAATATGGAAAAATCAGCCAACAGCATACTGGAACTGGACCATCATCACAGACTGAGGTTGTCCACAACTGCCTGGACATATAGATCAAGGAGGGGAAAAAAGAATGTTGTTAATAGATGTCACTGTATCAAAAATATTCAATCTCTAATTTAACACAGAATGAAAATCTTCTAAAATATAGATATCTAATAGAGGAAATCAAAGTAACATAGGAACAGACTGAAACACATGTTATTCCTTTCATCCTATCTGCCATTGGAGTTTTACTGGACATTCTTGTAGTGAGCCTACAAAGCATGATCTTGCACCTAATAATTGCATTTAACTTCCAAAAGAAGTTAATTTTATCCACCTCTGAGATAGTTCATAGAATATTAAATACATAAGAATAATAGGAGGAGAGGGACTTGTTCCAGTACTGTTTCTATCCAAATCTTATTGAAAAAGATGAGAATGAGATCATCGAAATAATAGTTATTATAATAATGGCTCACATGTCTATAAAATTTTAAAACTTCTAAATCACTCTCTTCACTACAACCTCGAGAATTAAAGGGTACTAAAATTAATGACAGAGATAAAATGACTTGCCAGGGGCCACATCCCTAGCATGAGAGAATTGAGTTCATGTTTTCTGACACCAAAACCCACAATCTTCTGGTCATACCATGTTTATTCTTCCTCAAGACATACCACCATGTCAAACTTCTTGGGTATCATTTATTGGAACATTCATGACCATTTGATTAACAAGGATAGAAAGAGTCCTGTATTCAGGGTAAGATGGCTGGGGTTTGAATCCTGGTTCTGCA
>CM053583.1:198391489-198417317 GCA_028627135.1 Pseudochirops cupreus
ATCTGCAATCACAGATTACAGTTTTTTGTACCATTATTAAAATAAAGTATTTTTAAGATACTGTAATTTTATCTTTATCTCATCCTTTTTTTAGTTTTAATTCTATGTATGTTTTATAATGAACAACATAATATATTAGAATATTCATATTTATTTATAAGTGCATACACATATATCCAAATAATATATAGATATACAATTAAAATTATATATGTATATTTACTTACACATACGGTCAAAGGCATCTATACATATAATTATATATGTATATGTTTATACACACAATTATAGATTATATATTGCTGAACTAATTTGTCACAAATGTAACATGTACCAAAAATCTTTTGACCACTTTTCTCACATATAAATATAAATGTATGGGTATATGAAATGTTCTCAAATGATTTTTGTTTAAACTGATGAAGTTGTTCGACTCAAAAGTGTGAATGTCAATGGAATAAAGCCCTACCTAAAGGGGACTCATGGACTCATGCTGCAGAGGAGAGAGAACCTGATTTGGGGAGATAACACCTTTTGGGGATATAATATCTAGCTCTACTACTTTTGTGACCTTTGGCAAATAATTTCAATTCAATCATTTATAAAATTAAAGGGTGATATTCCTTCTGACTCCAACTCTCTGATTCCACAACTAACTCAGAGATTAAACTTTAAGCAAATCCAACCTCATGCTCCCCAATTCCAATCCCATGGACTTTTTGCCTATATGATAGTATACAAAGCCAATCCTCTAAATCATAATCACATCCTTATATATATTACATATTTATACCATATGTTCATCTGTAGGAGCAACCACATCAGCATACCCATAATGAATGCTAGTAGAGGTTCTTAGATATGCTTTACTTGGAAAAATAGCTGTTCAAGGGGTCAACAATCTTTTAAAATTGCGTTAGTTAGTTCAGGGGAAAAATCAGCACCCTGAACTTCAGAAAAAAGTACAAACAAAGAAAATAGAGAAAATACAAGCAGAGAAATAAAGACCAACAGACAGGGCTTCTAACTGAGAAATTAGCACAGACCGGCAGACAGATCCAACTGTCCAATCAAGGCAATACATACATAGTTACCAGAGAGAGAAGCACCAACATCTGTGTTTTTCAAAGCCAGGGGTGAGGGGAGGAGCTCTCCTTAATGGCTACCCAGAGTCTTATCTAGTCAAATCACAAGAGCACTCTTCCAATGAGTGACCCCCAAAGTAAAATGCTAACCTCAGAGTGTATATACCCTTTTTAGAGCCAGAGGGCATTACAACCCTTGTGATTCAGTACCTAATTAGAAATTAATAAAAGGTGTGAAAGCCTTCCTATAAGCAAGCCTCCCCTAAGCAAGTTTCCCTTAATGGGCGCCACCTGTGAGGCTTATTAATGGGGTTTCTTGAAAACCTGAGCTGTGTCTTTATCAATTTCTGACTGAATAAAACTTAGCAGTTCACATAACAATAAAAACTGTCATTTTCATAGAATTTAAAGCTTACAAAAGACTATATGGCTATGTCAGTTGAGCTTTGCAAAAATGCTATGAGGTAGGCACACTAAAAATAATACTATCCCCAGTTTTATGAAATAAAAACTTAGAAGTAAATGACTTGCCCAGGGTTGCACAGTGTGTATCAGAGGTAATACTTGAAATCATGTCTCCCTAATTTAAAGCCTCTCTTTTGCTAAAGCTGCCCAAACATGGGAGCAGTCTTTTCTTGGTTTGTGGACTAGGTCAGTATTATTGGAATAGCATATAATGGTTTCCATCTGAGACCTTCAAGTGAGAATGATACTGTGTACTACTGAAAGACCTAATGACTTTCAGCAGATACTGTTTGTACATAAAAATGGAGTGACAGAATATCATAGTGCATAGAATTTTCTTCAGAATTGCCGAGGGTTACCTGAGTGACCCTATGTGAATCACATAACTTTTCACTGCCCCTAAGCAAATTTTCTTCACTAGAAATTATAGAACTTGTACATCTCTGCATTAGTAGAAACATTTTCTCACTTCATAGTCCTCTATCTAAATAAAATCACAGAATCACATTTCCCTCTTATGTTACCACCTTTTATGAAGGAAACACAATATCTTAATTTTGTCTAGTTCCCTTCTGTTTTTAGTGACTATCTAAGTTTTAACAGTAAAGGCAAAATTTCTCCAAAAGTAGCACCATGAGGTAGACTAAAGAATCCTGACCTTCGAGTCAGGAGGACTTGGTCTCAAGCCCAACTTTGGAAGGTACTTGCTATTACAACCATGAACAATCCATTTAACTTCTGTGTCTCAGTATAACATTGCACCTACTTCATGGGATTGCCATGAAGATCAAAGAGACAATGTATATAAAGTCCTTGGCAAACATTAGAGTGCTACACAAGTGTTAGCTTATATTATCAAGCATACTGAAGCCATCCTCCCCACCACCATTAGGTCAGAATTATAATTTTACTGATCTCAGAGTGACGGAACCTCCTCAATCAAATCAGGTTGTCATTGGGTCTTTTCTTGCATCCTTTAGTTTTATAAAGTTTCCTGAGGGTACTGAGAGGTTAAGTTACTTGCTCAGGATCACAAAGCTATTAGATGCAAGTGGCAGGTCTTCCTGAACCCATATATAGTTCTATATGTACTACATCATGTTGCCAAGACACATGAGGAGATATTTTATAAAGTTCTCATCATGAGCACTGATCAAAGACCTGCAAAGGATCTCATAGTACATCTAGTACAAAACACTCATTTTCCAGATGAGGAAACTGAGGTCCTAGGGATGTTAGGTTGTAATCACAAGTAGTAGTCATCAAAGGTAAGATTTAAATCTAAGTACTATTTTCTTATACCTTTAATTTCTAAAGGCAAAAGAGAGGTTATCCTACTCCCCTCAGTTTTAAAGGATCTGCCCATTCCTTTCTCCATATGGACTTTGAGCTAGGTTTCTTTTTTATTATGAAATTATTTATTTTTTGGTTTCAACATTCACTTCCATAAGTTTTAAATATTCTCCTGCTCCCTCCCTCCTCTCTTCCCAAGACAGTTTGCAATCTGATATGGGCTGTACATATACATTCCTATTAAACACATTTTCACATTAGTCATGTTGCATAGAAGAGAATGGGAAATACCATGAGAAAAAAAAGAAAAGAAAAAAATAAAATAAAACAAAAAAGAAAATAGTCTGTTTCATTCTGCATTTCAGCTCCATAGTTCTTTCTCTGGATGTTAATGGCATTTCCCATTGCGTGTCCTTTGGAATTGTTTTAGGTCCTTGCATTGCTGAGAAGGAGTAAGTCTATCAAAATCAATCTTCACACACTTTGGCTGTTACTGTGTACAATGTTCTCCTGGTTCTGCTCTTCACAGTCAGCATCAGTTCATATATGTCTTTCCAGGTTTTTCTGAAGTCTGCCTGCTCATCCTTTCTTATAGCACAATAATACTCCATTACATTTCTCAGCCATTCCCCAACTGATGGGGATCCCCTTGATTTCCAGTTCTTGGGCACCACAAAAAGAGCTACTATAAATATTTTTGTATATATGGGTCCTTTTCCTATTTTTTAAAATCTTTTTGGGATACAGTAGGGCTAGGTTTCTTAATATTTTGTATGTCATGGGCTACTCTAGCAGTCTGATGAATCGCAGGAACCACTTCTTAGAATTATGTTTTTAAATGTATGAAATAAAACCAATAGTTTGACAAAAGGAATCAGTTATATTGAAATAAAGATGCATTTTCCCCCATTCAATTTCATAGGCCTTCTGAAATCCATTCATGGACTCATAGATTCCAGGTCAAGAGCCCTCGATTTGGGAATTTTTATAATTGATTTCTGATACCACTGGTCAGGCATTCTTTTGTATTTTTCACCAGTTACTCAGGCAGCCCTGTGTATCTGGTAGCTTAAAAACAGTCCGGGCCCTCATAGTGTTCAGAGAGAGAATCTTCAGAGTCATTCATAGCTCCAAAAAAAAGAATATTTTTCATGACTGAGGAATCAGGCTATCACTCAGTGTAGCAGGTATCGAAACTCAGAGCTGCCTGAACATGAGCTCGTAAGGGTTATAATCAGGAAATTACAGTAATTTGCTCAGGAAATGAAACTAGCCAAATGTTAGGCTGCCTACCTCAACAACAGATGTATCCCTTCAGCATGCTATTCAGGACAGATTTATTTATGTGGCTCATAGATCCTTAGTCACATTTGGATTCAACCCCAATGACAGCTGTAAATCATGAAAAGTAAATGATGATTTATAACGTGTCAAAGCATAGAACAATTATTCTTATGAATGGAAAACATCCTTTGTATACATTTTATAACCAGACATTATAACCATTGACCACAGAAAGAATACAAGTTAAGAGTCTGTGCCAACAACCTAGAGAGAGCAGTCTCAAGGTCAAGGAAATTATTTAATATGCTCAGAATAAACTGGAGAGTTATGATTAGATTAATGTTGTCATTTATGTTACATCCAAGAGCAAATAGAATTCTTAAGTGTAATTTCTTCCTATTTGATGATCTCTACCACTCATTCATAATTTCAGATTGATTTCACATAATCTTTATCTGCTTCTTTTCTGTTGTATCACCATGAAACACGAATTCATTTAGAAACCTTGTCAAGGCTAGTACGGTAATCACAGATGAAAACATTCTGTTCTTATTTGTGAGCCAAATGCTAACCTGCTTACCCCAGAGGATCTGTAATTCACAGGACAACATTGTGCACTGGGGAATTTCTCTTGGGATAAAGAGACCAGGAAGTATATAGTAAATGTCATAGACCTAAGGTACATATTTGGTGGTTAATAATAGGTTCCTGAAACTTCAAAAACCCTCAATCTTCTTTCTATTTACCATGATCCAAAGCTATATTATTATTATTTTTTTCATTTTGAAAGAAAGAAAATGTGTTCCAGGCGTGTTTCTGGCTCCAAAGAACTCCAAAGGAGCCCTTCATTTTTTGTTTTTAGCAAGTGTACGAATCTTTAAAATCCTCCAAAAGCATAGAATAAATAGTTCCAAATGTTATCAAAAGACACCTCTTTCTCAGCCTTCAGTCTAATGGCACAGTCTGAAAGGAGATTGAGTCAAAACAGTTTCTGTTGTTTTGACGTAGTCCAAGTCTCCAGTAAAAATCTTCCTTCCAGGATATTCCCTATTATTTGACAGATTTCTCTGCGCTTTGTTTGAAAATCTAAGATAAGCTTTGCTGTAGCACATATGAAAGGAAATCAGTGGAAATACCATCTATGTAAACTTGACAAGCTTGATTCATGAAAGGGAGCTGAAATCTCAACAGTGCCTTCGTCGGAAATGTTACAGCGCCTCCCGCCTGTCATTGTTGTGATTCTGTCTCCCCTAGCAACAGATCATGGTTTGTTTAACCTAAATAAATCTTGAAGAGGTTGACATTGAGATGATTTAATGGATAATATAGCTGGGGGCTTGTTAAACTACCAAGAATTAATCCTGTTGGGTTTCGCAAAGAGTTCCTGCTCCAGCCTGCTAGATCTTTCTGTCTACACAGCATGTGTCACAGCAAGATGATCTGGCATTGGAAGACTAAATTATTCCTCAAAATCAGATGATTGCTCTTTGAGCAAACGGGCTACTATTTCATGACCATATTTAGTTTTGAAAAAGTGAACCCAACAGCTCAATTTGCAATGGACTTGTGCCCAGTTGACACTAACAATGAAATGGTGGAAGGAACAAACAATAGCCCCAGTGCTTTAATAGAAAGTGGTTTGCTTTGTTTTCATTTTTATGTTATGTCATTGGGTCTTTACTTGTTTCAAGGTAATATCATTATCCCTACTTTACAGGTGAGGAAAATGAGAGTGAGAGAGATTAAGAGAATTGTCCAGGGACAGTCACAGAGCTAATAATGATCTGATTCAATTCAGGATTCAAACTCAGATCTTCCCATCTCCACCAAACACTATGCCACCTAGCTGCCTATTCAATTTAAGTCTCAAAGAATATTTCTTAAAGCTTATTCAGTAGATCCAGTGAGTGTAAGAGGTAGTATTTGAATTCAGGTCTTGTAATTATAGAACTAATAAATCTGTCCACTCTAACATGATGCCTCTCTGGTGAATACTATGCATGTCTTCCTCACCCCATCCTGGGCCTTGCCATCCTAAGAAGGAAGGGACAAATAGAGAAAAATGCTTTGACCAAAGATCACTGTGGGGGAGAAAGATGGGGGAAGAGATGAGTTGGTGATGTTATGGTAAGGAGGGTGGAAGGAGGACTTATAGAATAAGGAACCTTGATCCTACTCCAATATGTTACCCCAGTGGAAATTTACCTTGCCCTATATCATGTTGGCTCCACTGATAACGGGGAATGTATTGATATTTCTGCTGTTCAGAACACATGTACTATCCCAGACCTCAGTCCCATGTTTAAGATTTTTAAAATGATCTACTTTAGGAAATTTGAACACATAGTCTCTATAGGCAAAAAAAAAAAAATTCTAAAATCCTGTGACCTCAGTATTCAGTAAGTTTTTAAATCTCTCTCTCTCTCTCTCTTGTTCTCTCTCATCTATCTATCTATCTATCTATCTATCTATCTATCTATCTAATCTGTCTGTCTGTCTATCTATCTAGTCTATCTAGCCATCTATCTATTCATCTATCATTTCCTTTTAAAGGAGAGAAGAAAAGGATGTGAAAAGTACAAGTGACCAGTCAAAGAAAGAGATTTTACCCTTTTTGCTCCGATTTCACTAAGTGGGCAGTAGAATAATGTCATGGGCAGAGTGCTGAACTGAGATTCAAAATATCTGTGTCCTCATCCCAGATGATCCTGGACAAGTCACTCAACCCCTGAGCTTCAGTTTTCTCATTCAGGAGTGTGTAACCCACCATCCTAGGCCTGTGTTCAGCAGACTCTTGGCTATTTTTTTTCCCCCAGGAAATATTGTTCTGTTTCTCTTTGAATCTCTGGCACTAGCAAAGCCTGAGCATTGCTGAAAAGGGCAGAAGCACATGATTTTGACACTAGAGGGCACCAAGTCTAACAGGAATTACTTTTTTCTTTATTTCCATTTCAGAATTAAAGGAAAGGAAGCTCGATTAATAATAATGGTAACAAGGGTAATAGTAACTGGCATTTCTATCACATCTTTTATGAGCCAATTGCCTTCTGAGTATCCTCTTAGTAGATCCTCATGATAACCCTGGGACATAGGCCCTATTTTTATTCCCATTTTTTGGGGGGGCATTTGAGGAAATTGAGATGAGCAGTGTTCAAGTGACTTACCCTGGTTCACACATCTAGTGTCTAAGGACAAACTTGAACTCAGGTCTGTCTGAATCCCAGCTCATCATTCTTCCCACTGTATCACCTACAGATACAGAGGAGTGATGACAAGAAATATCCATATTATATTACCCTTTTTTGTTTTTCTTTTGAGAAGGGTGAATTGTGCTTCTGATTTTATTTGTACTCACCAGTAGCGTGGAAACCAGTATCAGAAACATTATCTATAGACATAACTGTCCTTTGACTCATTGAAATTTTAGGAAAAATCTTCACACAGCTCTACAAGTGATTTAACTTCCCTCTGATCCCAGAATCCTTAGACTTAGAGGTGGAAAGGATGTTGTAGACAGTAACACTTAGGATTTTTAAAAGTAAAGGTTACTTCTAACAGGTCTTTTTTAAAGGTCTTGGAATACAACATATTGAAGAGCAAAAGAACTGGGGCTCCAGCCAAAAATATCATGCCCTGCAAAGTTAACCATTATCTTGAATGAAAAAAAATGGGCAATTGCTAAATTTTCAGATTTTCAAGACTTTATTAAAAAAAACAAACTAGGATTTATCAGATAATTTGACATACAAGAACTGAAATAAATATAAGGAACATAAGAAAGACTGATTAAAAGGATCCATAAGGACAGACTGTTCACTTTTTATGAATGTAAACTGTAAAATTTATGTTTAAGAGTCTTATTTATAATTGGGTAGTTCATAAGAAAGATTGGGGAGAACCTGGGCATGATATGAGTTTAAAAAGCAAAACCATTTATGAACCTTTAAAAAGAGTAATTATTATATACAAATAAGGTTCAAGAAGAAGAAATGATGCATAGGAATTAGATGGGGGAGGAGGGTTGGTAGTTCTGGTAACCTACTTTCATTGGGAATGGGTATAAGGAAATAATACATATGTATTTAGAAGAGTGTAAGAAGTTTTTGTGAGAGTATAAGAAATATGAAAAGTCTTCTAAATTCAGAAGAAATAAAATGGTAGGGGCATAGGGAGCAGGGAGAGGATAAGGGAGGGATGTCTAGAAGGAGGGTGAGGGATAGGTAAATAGGGGCATAGAAGGGTGTTTAGATTTATGGGAAGGGGAGGATCTGGGAAGGATCCTTGAAAGGGGGTAGACAAGTCGTAGGTGGGCAAGGTAGTAGGCAAAAATAAAGTAGAGGAGGCAGGAGGGATAGGAAACGAGATATGCATATACACAAAAACAAAGATCTGGAGTAAAATAGGTTCGGCAATGTATATGTCTATATATGTATGTATGTATATATGTATATGTGTATGTATATATCTATAGCTATGGAGAAACATATCTAAACTTTATTGTAGCCTTCTAAGGGGGGGTATGGGAAGAGGGAAAAAAAAAAACAAAGCAAAAAAGTGCCCAGCAGAGAACAAAAGAAAACTCACAAGGAAGCAAAGCAAAGATGGACAATTCTTAGCACAACAAGTATTATTTATCATATAGGCTTTCTTGACATGAAAATTTATTGTTACATATTTTGAATCCTCTTATGTTCTGTGATTCACATGACATGCTGTTATTTCTTTTTAACTTTGTATTTGAGTTCCAATATTTAAGTTTATGATATGTTTTTTTTTTAATTCTCTATTTGTGTTCTGGCATTTAAGGCTAAAATAAAATTTTGAGGAAAAAAAGTAAAGGTTATAAATCTCACTAGGGCAAGTAGCGTGATGTATTCATGACCTCAGCAGGCATGGGGAAAGAGCTAGAGATCCCAGGAGAATGATTACTTCTGGGGAAGCTTAACCTCATGGGAAGGAGCTTCCTAATTGAAATTATCATTATTACCAACTGAGCTGTAGCAATAGAAGCGATAACAGTACTCTATGAATGCAGATCCCTGGGGCAAAGTCCAGACTTCTCTCTACTACTTAGAGTTCTTCTTTGAGGTCATCTAGTCATCCTCTTATTTTACATACAAAGAAATTGAGGCAAACAGAGGTTAGGTGACCTTCTCAAGGTCACACAAAAAACCAATGGCAGAGCCCAGAACTGAATGCAGAATTCCTTTTCAATTCAATACAAAAAGGATATACAGACAGAAAGCAAGAGTCACCTAAACTCTCTCAGCCTCAGGTTTCTTAACCTGCAAAATGGGAGTATAGAACTAGAGTGTCTCTAAGCAGAGCTACAACTAAGGAAGGACAGCCTGGGCTTTAACCTTGAAACCTGAATCTTGAAGTTACATGAAATCATCCAAATGCTCATTTTGTGTGTGTATGTGTGTGTGTGTGTGTGTGTGTGTGTGTGTGTGTGTGTGTGTGTAGAAAAGGTTTTCCACAAACTTTAGGTTTTAGAAATTGAAACAATTAATCAATATTATAGGCAGCTGGGTAGTGCAATGTATGTAGAGCAGGACCTGGATTCAAGAATATCAAACACTAATTATGTGACCCTGGGCAAGTCACTTAACTTGGCTCAATTTTCTCATCCAAAAATGAGATGGAGAAAGAAATGGCAAGCGTTCCACCAAGAAAACATCTGCCAAGAAAACCCTGGCTGGGGTCTTGAAGAGTGAGATACGACTGAACAACAGCACCCCCTAAATGCTTATGTCAGGCTTCAAAATGGAAAAGAAGGATTCGTGTTGTGTTCCTCCAGGCAACACAGGTTTAGCTTTGCTGCTAAGAATCACTACTGATTACTTGTCAGATACAAAGCCGTGGTTTACCATATATCACTTGCATGACTCAGCTCATGTTTATATAATGGCAAACACATTTAAGGAAGCAATAAAGTGGTGACTAAAGAGATGGGTGTTAGGTTCTTAGAAGAGAATCAAACGTGTGAGGAAGCAGGGATGAAAGGCCAGGGTTGTGTAAACTCTAACTAGAGAGGAAGAAGGAAGACTTCTAACTACCTTTTCTTGGATTATATCCATATCCAAGTGAACATGTTGCCCCAAGATGCTTTGTGGCAGGAAATGTGATCCTTTAAGGGAAGAAAAGCCTTGGTGACTTATGGGAGAAGCTTGTAGAGGGTGATAATCAGCCCATTAACATGCTAAGAAGAACTCTAGTGGGAGGTTTGTTGATTTTGGAGGAACAGCGGAGGTGAAGGATTTATTGAATATATTGCATTGGGTGTCAACTATTTAACACAGTCAACAAGGGGGAGTGCCTTGTCTATAGGAAGGAGGTTGACTAGAAATCATAAAGGAACACAACTGAATTATCTCCTATTCCACTGGGAATTGAAATGGATAACTAGTATAGTGCCCTGGAAAAGGAATTATGGGATCTTCTTAATATGGATGCACAATCTAGGGATAAAGGCTGATACTGTAAGTAATCTGGGGAAGCAAGGAATAGCTTACCTGTCAAATTTTTGGAGTAGGGAAGACTTTATGACCAAAGAAGAACTAGAGAGCATTATAAAATGCAAAATGGATAATCTTGATTACATTAAATTGAAAAGTTTCTGTACAAACAAAGACAATTTAACCAAGATTAAGAGGGAAGTGGGAAATTGGGAACGAATTTTTACAACCAGTGGCTCTGATAAAGGCCTCATTTTAAAAATATAGAAGGAATTAAGTCAAATCTAAAAGACTTCAAGTCATTCCCCAATTGATGAATGGTTAAAGGATATGAACAGGCAATTTTCAGAGGTAGAAATTAAAGATAAGCATATGAAAAAATGCTCTAAATCACTATTGATTCGAGAAATTCAAATCAAAACAACTTTGAGGTACCACATCTCACCAATCAGATTGGCTAAGATGACAAAACAGGAAAATGACAAATGCTGGAGAGGATGTGGAAAAATTGGAACACTAGTGCATTGTAGGTGGAGCTGTGAACTGATACACCCATTCTGGAGAGCAATCTGGAACTATGCTCAAAGAGCTATAGATAATTGCATTCCTTTTGACCCAGTAATACTGCTTCTGTGGTTGTATCCCAAAGAGATCACAGAAGTAGGAGGAAGATCCATATGTACAAAAATATTTATTGCAGCTCTCTTTGTGGTGGCAAAAAACTGGAAATTAAGGGGATGTCCATCCATTGGGGAATGGCTAAACAAGTTGTGGTATATGAATGTAATGGAATACTATTGCGCTATAAGAAATGGGGAAGAGATGGACTTAGATGGAGAGGCTTATATGGACTGATGCTAAGTGAGAAGAGCAGAACCATGAAAAATTTGTACACAATCACAGACACATCATATGTGTGATGACCAACCTTGATAAACTGGACTCTTCTCAGCAACGTGCAGTTGTAAGACAACTCTACAAGTCTCAGGATGGAAGGAGATATCTACATTCCCAGAACATCTAGAAAGAACAGAGTTTAAATGGAGACTGAAGCAATCTACATGCTATTGTTCTTTTCCATGTTTGGTTTTTCTTTTTTCCTCACTGTTCACTCCATTGGTTACAACCCTTCTATACAACCAGACTAATGTCCAATTTTTGCAGATCCTATATTTGATTGCATGATACCATGGGGGGTGGGGGGAGAGAGGGGAGAAAATTTGAAACTCAAGGGATTGTAGAAGTCAATCTTGTAAACTAAAAGTAAATAAACAAATCAATATACAAAATAAAATAAAATATCATCCCTTCCTATTAAAAACAAACAAACAAACAAACCAGAATGCTATAATCCCTCTGGAGATCAGTAGATCCAAGAAGTAAAGTGATCAAAGAGGAAAGAGATTTGCCCACACACAGAACCATGTCATCTGGGTTATGTGACCCTTCTAATTGCCCAAATGAATAAACCAGTGAGGCCTGATAGCTAAATGCCCTATGTTTGCAAGTTACATGAAAGTCAGTGGTATTGCCGAACCATACAGTGAAGAAATGTAATTCAAGAAGACAGGAAAACTCCAGTGATATTTTCATCCATTTTCCATCTGAAAGAATAAAAAATTCCACAGGATTAATTATGTAATAAGGATAAATGCTTGAAGTTGGTGTTAGAGACAAAAAGTATACCAGATTCCTCAGCAAAGTATATGTGGTCTTTGAAGATAGCACCCTTAAATGGTGTCATATCTCTGTGCTAAAGGAGGTTCTTGGTATCTTTTGAAGGTTGGCTAGCCTGTGGAAGGGGGATTTTAAATTGGATTTGGGAGTATTTATTAACCAATCCCAATGGTAACTGATTTTTTTTAGAATAGGCCCAACTTTGGAAGTGGATTTGAGAATTTCTAATGTAGATGATGGAGTTTCCAAAAAAAGACATAAACATAAGTGACCACTAGGTTCTTGAAATATTTATACGTAAGTGTAAGGAAATTGACCTTTTACAAACCTAGTTGCCAAAAAGGGGCTTGGTAATAAGCTGTTAGATGAATTAGGAAAATGTGGAAAATGTTGTCACTGGTCAATTGATCCTGTTATGAGGTCCAAATAAGTCGCTTGAGTAAATTAGAAAAGGAACAATAAACATAGGACAAGGAAGAGAAGGCCGTGCCTCTGGGTGACCTGCAGAAGTCAGTTAAATGTGTCCAGGAGGGATACTGGAAAAGAACCTTGGCTTCTGATGGGTTGTGTAGGAGACATGCGAAGCTGGAGAAAAAGAAGCCATATTAGGGCAAAGAGAGAAGACTCACAGGAAGAAGTAACCTCATAAAGATATGGGACAGGACTCGGAGAACAAAGCTGTTTGGGCTAGTCAGGAGGCAGGGGTTTTCTTCTCCCCTCGTCATCTCATCCTGGACTATAGACCCTAAAGTAGCAATGTCCTGGGTACCCACTCTGAACTCCCTGGGTTCCTGTAAGGCCCAAATAAAGCCCTTCCTTCTATAGGGAGCTGTCTTTAGCACTTCATAATTCTAGGGCCTTTCCATTTGATCCTTCCAATAAGCCTGGGATGTAGGGGCTATGATTACACCCATTTTACAGTTGAGGACACTGAGAGAAATTGAAGTTAGTGTCTTGCCCAAGATCCCAGCCCTAAGAAAGTGTCTGAGGCCAGATTGGGAGTTCAGGCCCGGTACTCTATTCACTAAGGCACCTAGGAGAGTAAAAAGAGAAGTAACCCTAAGGTTCACTACTGCTGGCTAAGGGCTATGGGACCTTTCTATCTGATTTGCAACTGAAACCTTCCATGTGTATTATCTCTCCTGATTTGAATGAGAGCTCCTTGATAGCAAGGACTGACTTACTTTTCTTTTTTTGTGTCTAGTCTTGGCCCAGTGCTTTGTACATAGTGACTACTTAATAAATGCCTTATGTATTCATTCATACTAATAAGGATCACTTTTCCTCACTGATCCCTGCACATCTTTTAAGGAAGAAACTATCATTGTCATCCCACAAATTTCTTAGTTACTCCCTCTTTGACAGACAGCTCAATGTGTGAATAACTAAAATTTTTATTACCTACCATTTTGCAAAAGTCTAGTTATTAAATAAAAAATAATAAATAAACTTTTCATTCTTCTCCAATCCAGTGGTTTATAAAATGCCCCAATGACACTTTTTTTTTCTGTTTCCACTCCTTTGATCCTCATCCAACTGTTCACTATCAGATTGCTAGGCCTCACTTTCCACTGTCCCCTCACCCTCTCAAATAAAAAGAAACCACAGTAACTTGGTTTTCTGGATAGAATTACATGTATATGTATCTGATTAACTGACAATATTACTCCACTGTACCTCTTATCTACAGTGTTTCTTTAGAAATAGGCATAGTGCCCCTTGGCAATACTCTATCCCTTACTGTGGAGCATGTGCAAATGCATTTTCTGACTGCTTCCCATGGACCATTGTAATGCATCTGATCAGTTGCTAAGCCAGAGCTCCATGGATATACTAAAAGGCCAATCCCCACTCTTCTGGCCTCTCCTTCCTTCTGGTCTCAACTTATACTGAAAATGCTGTGAACTCTGGAGCGTCAGTTATGGAGGTGGGGAGAGCCCTCCTTTGTCCTTCACCACACCATAAAATATGATCCCGTGGGATAGGAACACTTTGTGATTGGGTCTTCTTTACTTTGATCCAAGATTTTGTGAGATCTCATAGGGCAGCTGTCATCTTTTCCCCTGTCTCCCTGAACAGCAGTATATTGTTTATTGGAGATATTGCAGAGGCAGCAGTGGAGGCAAACCAGCCAATAGGGAAAGAATCTCCTCCAGAGAAAGAAACCACTAGAAAGAAAAGGCTCTACACGTATCAATCAGGGTATATTCAGAGGGCATGAAATATAAATTAGCTGGAGAATAAGTCTTACAAATGTCCTACTGGTGCTGGGCTATTAGCTACTCAACTGATCTAAATCCTTTCATGAAACTTTATTGTTTGGCATTCCCCTTCCTGGGTGAGAATAAAGCTGTTCATTCCATATTCCATTCATATTTGTAATGTGGTAACTTGTTTTGCTTCCTTTCCCCACTTTCAAGAGGCCCCCTTAGAAAAGAAGTCAAAATAGAACTTCTCCTCAGAAGCCTGAGGTAGAGGTTGAATGGGTATACCAGATAACCAAGGTCCTCTGTGGAAGAGACAGGCAACCCCAGAGAAATGAACCCAAGGTGAAGACAGATAAAGGACATGGACTGGAGGCCACAAACCCTCATTGTCCCAGTCTGGAGGTAGAGAGATGTAACTCTTCAGGGGTATATACATGAGTATATTTTGGAGTGTATGGGGTATTCAGGAAGGACTAACACTACTGGCATGAGGGTTTGCTGAGCCATTTTATTTCTCAGAAGTGCTCGGTCACCTTTGGTGTCCACCTGGCCCCCAACTCTCACCTGTGGCTCCATGCTCAGCAGCCACACCCCTGTAAAACCATCTTGGGAGAGGGTTAAACCAAGCTGAGGGGAAGTGCCAGGCCTCAAACCCATCAATGAGTTAGGGGGATGTCTACCACAAGCATGTAAAGCCTTCCCCCAGCAGAATGGGCAGATCAGAACAATTTGTTCCAACAGTCATGGAGACAGCTGAAGCCGGTGCTTATGGAATGCTTTGAGATTGGTCAGTCCCCCACAATACCAAGATCACTCACTGCATCCTGAGCCATCACCAGTCATCTTGACTTTTGTCTCGACGCTGGACTTTGATGACTCTGGAAGAGAGAGGTTGATGACTTTGTGAGACTTTACCTCATATACATTCAATTCATGTGTAAGTCAAGACATCACCCAATGATGCCAAAAAAGAATGTACAACAACATGAAGATATTCCACCTATGAGTCTTGTGTCACCAGTTTTCATCTATGAGAGCAAATTTGCCATTTTTATATTGGGCTCTTGAGTCCACCTTCTTGAAGACACATTCTTGGTTCATTTATATGGATACCCGATGGGTTTCACTGCAGTCTCTCTTCTTGGCTTTTGTCCTTCAGTAATTACTGGTGCACTCTTTTGCCAATCTTCTTCCAGGATTGTACATTCCATATCTAGGAATATGTTATCATGCTTTGGAGATCTCTGTGTGTGATTTTCTCTCTCCTCCAGCTTTTTAATTTAAAGACTTCTTGGTCAGTTAGAAACATAGCATCTTTTCAGCAAAGGAGCTAATGGAGACTGTAATTAATTTTTGACTGGAAGCAGGCATTGGAGGATCATGGGAAGCAGAAGGAGGAGAAGGGAGAAAACCCAAAACTATTAGAATCTTTGGGCCAGAAACATAAGAAGACATTGCTGATTTCAAGGGAGGAATTTTATTATATTGGACTTCAGATAGTTATGAACAGCTGGAGGCTTGTCTGGCTCACAGACCTGCTTAAAAAGTGACCTGCAAGGACAGGATATGACACTCTGTTGGGATGGGATGAACATATCCCCTTTTCACTTCCTACCTCTCTCCACCTTGATGTCTTTGTGTTTCCAAAATTCTAGTTGACCTTACTTGGTTTGGGAGAACTGGCATCACTTATTCTTAAATTTTGTTTTTTGCTATCTGTAATTTTACATTGGGTGTTTTTTCCATGTAGAGATAAACTAATTTTCACTGCATTCTAAGCAAGTGTTTGCTGTGAATGGGTGGATATCATTATGGAGGAATTACAAAGGAAACCTCTGAAGAAATAACTACAGCCCTAACCAAGAGTTTGTGCTGAGGTCTCTCTGTTCCTATCTCTCTCTTCATTTCTGGCTCTCTGACCTTATCTCTTTCTTTCTGTATCTGTCTGTGCTTTTGTGTCTCTTTAACTCTCTGTTTTTCTCTTTCTCTTCTCTTTGTCTCTGTTTCTGTCTCTGTCTTTGTCTGACTCTCAACAAGGTGGGGCTTCATAGGACAGAACTAAAACTAGAATCAGAATCACAGAATTAGATATGTGGTTTTGCCTCCTGGAGGGTTTTGGGCATTTTCAAAAAGAAGCACAAATAAGGTTGGCACTCTTCACCAGGCCAGAGTCTGCTGGCTACTGCCTCCTGCTATCCAGCTTGCGATAATGAACATCCAAGTTCTAATCTCATTCCCCAACTTTTCTCAGCCCAGACAACCTAGGGATGAAAGGTAGGCCCTTGCCAATATGGACATAGATATTGGGGATATTGCAGAGGCAGCAGCAGCAGCAAACCCACTGATGGGGAAAGAATCTCTCACAGAGGAAGAAACATAGACCAGGGCTCCTCTGCTATTCTCTGTCTCTCTGTTTGATTGGAATGGCTTTTAGACAACCTTCTTGGGTTCCTGGAGGAATCTTGAGGAAGTTTATTCAAGCTCTCCAAAAGCCATGAGGAACTCTGGGAACGCTAAGTACTTTCCACCAGGCCTAGAGGTAAACTATTTGGCCAACCAAGTCTCCTTGGTAATGTGTCTTAAGGAATGGCAAATTTTAGCCAAAGAAGGGGGACACCAGTCACTTGAATTCACTGAGACTCATTTTTCCCCTCTCTAAAATGAGGGACTAGATGAATCCTGAAATAGCTTGTAACTGTATATCTATACATAGTATTTGAGATTCTTTCTAGCTCTGAAACTCTATGATGCTATGATTATAAGTTTCTCAAACTTCACCAAATCTAGATGGAGAGAAACAACAAATGACATTTTAAAAATGTCCCTATTCTCTTATCCCTCTCTGCCCTTAAGAAAATTAACATCCTTTTGGGTCTATGTTCATACTACTCCCCAAATATGGCCTCCTTTTCAGTCTAGTTTCAGCTTAGGTTGAGTGGCTTCTCCCTAAGCACTGAGGGAAGGATTCCTTCATTTTGTCAACTCCTGGAAGGCATAACTCTCCAGATTTATGACTTTCTGCTCTTTCTGCCCCTGAAGGGGGTGAACTGAGCATGCCATGTTCTGACTGTTGTTCAGTGTATCTGTTTACAGATTTCAACATCATGGTGATAGGTGCCATAGAAATGGAAAGAATATTTGCCAACTAGAGTGTTTATCATCGCATGATTTCCCAGGGTGCCAACGACAGATCTCATCAAGACTTGTCTCTAAGATATAGGACACATTCTGACAATTATAAACACTCAAGGCACATTAAAAAAAAAAAAACAAAAAACTAAAGAATATTTCATTGAACCAAAGTAACATTCTCCATCCCTAGAATGAGAGATGAGCAAAATTTGGACTTTCAGAATCAAGACTCAGTAAAACATTATTGGGAGAATGGGAGGGAAGGAAATTCTTGGAAACTTGTCTTGTAGGATACTAGTGAGTCTTTTAAAATAGTCTACAACCACACATGCCTCATAAGCTTTTATAGGCATGTTTATAAGTTTTTATAAGGAGGAGGCATGGGAGAGAAGAAAGGCTCTGGATTCACGTGATCTAGACTCTAGTCATACCAATGACCCATACCCCTACATATCCTGGACAAATCATTTGTCTTCCCTTGGTTTTAGATTTTTTTTTTAATCTGTAAAACAATGAGCTTAGACCCAATGGTCTGTAAGGTCCCCTTCAGTACAGCATTTAAGATCTTATGTTTTAAATTAGAAGAGAGAGAGGAAACATGCTAGATTGTTCTCCTGTATCTCCAAGTAGAGTAAAATTCTAGGAAACAATTTTAAAAATTGTGTTCCTAGTAGCCACTTGAATTTCAGAAATATGATGGGCTTTCAATTTAAGGGGAAAGAGTAGCATCAAATGAAACAATAAAAGTTCCAGTGGCATAAAAGATTCCAATTTAAGGACAGAGAGAGAAATGAAATAAAATGGAGAGAAATGAAATGAAATGAAATGGAGAGAAATGAAATGAAATGAAATGAAATGAAATAACAGAACTTCAAAGTGTTTCCTTGCTATGGGTAAGGTGTACTGAGAGTCTCTTCCTATGCCTTCCTGCCTCTTTCTGGAACATATGACAGGAGCACTTAGCACAGTGCCTGCCACACTTTTGTTGCTGAGTTTGTTTACAATTGTGTCTGAGTCTTAATGACCCGTTGGGAGTTTTCTTGGAGATGCTGCCATTTCCTTCTCCAGCTCAGGGTCAGACTACTAATAAGTGTTTAAAACCAGATTTGAATTCATGAAGAGAAGTATTCAGCTCTTAATCAATGTTTATGGACTGACTGACTGAAAGGAAGGGTCATCCAGCAGGAGATGACACAGAAGACTGGATAACCAGGTCTGAAGTGTTTTGTGAAGGCAACCCCCAAAATGAGCTGTGTCACTCTGAAGACTCCGTTGCCAAGTTCACTCATTTGATCCCTGCTTTAGGGCGGAGGGAAAGAAAAAAGCACATTTGTCTCTTTTTTGTCACTGAAAAAAAATTGAAATCTTATGATCACAACCATTATTTATAAGAACCTTAAAAAAAAAAAGTCTATCAAACTCAGCCACACAAATCAACCTCTTGACAAAGTACAATCCCTGATAATAGCGAGTTTAAACCACTGAACAGCCTGTCTGTGACTAATTGCACACATCACTTTTGACTTGTGTGGTTTACTAATTATGTACAGAAAGAATGTATTATCTAACTTTTTTTGGTACCAAAGTTTATGAGGTGAAGTTAGCAAGTATTTATTAAGGAATTACTATATGGTAGGCACCAGGTGAAGCTCTGATGATTCAAAGGAAGGCAAAAACCATCCCTACCCCCTAGAAGCTCATAGTTGAATGGAGGAAGCTATATGTAAATAACTGTGGATGTAGCCAACAAGGATAGATTGGAATAATTGACATGGGGGCACTAGCAGAAGAGGGCATAAGAAAGTCTTGCTCCAGAGGGTCGGATTTTAGTTAACAATTTAAAGCAAGCCAGGGAAGCTAGGAAGCAGTGATGAGCGAGGAAAGCATTCCAAGCATGGAAGGCAGGCAGTGAAAAGGAGCAGGGAACTAGAGTAGGCAGATGGAAAGTCAAAGAGGGGTGTTTTGGGGCTAAGTGTAACTGGCTTGCAAGAGTCTTTTGTTAAAATTTCAGTGTGTCTTGTGACCTTATTGTGTTGATTGTCTAGATTTATGAAAGTGTTAATATGCCAATTAAATTTAAAAGTGTGTTTATGCGTATACTCCCTCTACTCTAAGTCTAGTTGTTAAATATTTATTAGCAAATCTCTAGTCTTATATGAGGAACAGAAAGGGTCCCTGGATCATGGAGTATATAGAGGAAGACAGGATTTAAGAAGGTTGAAAAAGTGGGTAAAAGTCAGGTTATGGAAGGTTTTGAAAACCAAAGGATTTTATTTTTGATCCTAGAGGTGATAGGGAGCCACTGAAGTTTATTGAATAGTGGAGCGACATGATGAAACTTGTACTTTAGGGAAATTAATTTGACAGGTAAGTGGAGGATGTGTGGAGTGGGAAGAGACATGGCATGGAGCCCAATCAGCAGACTATTGCAATAGTCTAGGTAGGAAAGGGTGAGGACCTGCATCAGGGTGGCGGTGGGGGGTGTTATAGGAGAAAAAAAGAGTGAATATGAGAGATGTTGGAAAGATCTTATCAACAAGACATGGCAACAGATTGAATATGGTGGGGGAGTGGAGGGTGCAAAAATGACACCTATGAGACTAGATGATAGCAAGGATGGTGGCATCTTCAAAAGTAATAGGGAAGTTAGGAAGATGGAAAACTGGGGAAGGGGGAGGGAAGAGATAATGTGTTTAGTTTTGGACATGTCAGGTTTAAGATATCTGCAGGACATCCAGCTTGAAATGTTCAATAGGCATTTAGAGATGCGAGCCTGGAGGTCAAGAGGGAGATCTGGTCAATAATCATTTATTTTAATATTTCTATTAGGTTCTCAGCAATCAACAAATGTGGATATTTACATATTTAAAGGATAGAAAAATATAAATGAAACCATGAATATGTTACATATCGATTTTTAAGTTCCTATACCATACCTGTCTGTACACTTTTCTTCTTTCTTTGTGTTTTTCAATGTTTTATTAACAACCTTTCTTTCTTCTCATTTATTCATTAATGATGCCACCAACCCCGTTGGAACTGTAACAGTCCTCTGCAAAAAAGCTGCGTGTTGTAACACATAAGTATAAATCAAGTGAAGTAATCATTACATTGGTCATGATTCTGTGATTCCTGCCCATCAAGAGGCAGAAAACGTACTTCTTCATCAATCTCCCTGAGTAGTGGTTGGTCATTGCATTGAGTCACACACGTTTGCACGTGTGAACGTGTGAGTGTCTGGATGTATGCAGCAATACTATTTGCTGTAGGAAAGTACTGGAAATAGAGAGAGTATTTTTTCAGAAGTGGATGGCTGAACAAATTGTTGCACAGGAATGTAATGAACATTATGATGTTGTGAGAAAGAAACAGCAAATGGTCAAGGAAACATGAAACAATTACGTGAACTGATGTACAGTGAATAGGACCGTAAATGTGAATAGAAATAAGAATAAATTATGCAATAACTGCAATATTGGAAAGGGAAATAACTCTGAAAGACTTAAGAACTTAGGTCAATATGATGATCTCTCCTTTTCTATTCCCCTCTATCTTTCTGCTTCTCACTTATATGTATTTTGCATGAATACATGACAAATAAAATAATAAATTATTAACCAATATTGTAAAGGGAAACATACAGTAAATGTTATATATACACATATTCATGCAGCAGTTTATACATGAACATGTGCATAGATAACATTTCCCATTTAAAAATAATTTCCTGGGAGGGGGGAATCTACCTAATAATGGTAGTACTGGTTCAAAGAGTAAGTAATTTAGTGATTTGGAGGTTATAGTTACATTTAGACTTCCAGAATGATCAAACTGATTTCACAACTTCATCATCAGTAGTTCATCAATATCACTGACCTTTCAGACCTTCTCTAATGACTGCTATTTTCCTCTTTTTTCTTTTGGTCACCTATGGAAATTTGATGACTGTGAGGTAGAAATTGCTTTGATTTCAATTTCTCTTGTTATTAATGATTTAGATCTTTTACCATTTATCTACTGGGAAATAGCTCTTATTCTTATATCTTGTGTGTGAATGTGTGTATGTGTGTGTATGTGTGTGTATATATAATATATATATATAATATATATATAATATATATGTGTGTATGTGTGTGTATGTTTATGTATGCATGTTTATCTGATATGTGTTTATAGTTAGATACACAAATCTGTCTGTCCATCTATTGGGTATCAGATTTGTATTAGATAAATATATTTCAAGATACATTGATCTGTCTATCTATCTATCTATCTATCTATCTATCTATCTATCTATCGGTCTGTCTGACTGTCTATCTATCTACAGTGGAGATCAAATCTGCATCAGATAAGTTTGCTGTAAAATTTCTTGTTAAATATTTCCCTTTTAATTCTAACTTCATTGATGTTAGTTGTGCAAATTTTGAACAGAATTTTATGGACAGAAACAAGAACAGGGCCTTCTGCTTGCACTTTCCTGTTGTCTTGGGTAGAGACAAAAAGACCAGAAGTATTGCTCCCCACCTGGAGGCTTATAGTTTCTTGTCCTCACTCAAACGCAGCCAGTGAAATACTGAGATTGAAGTATCCCCATGGGAGTCTTTTGCATTTGAGTTCCAGGTCATTAGCCAATCAAAAAGCTTTTTCTTGCCACATAGTAAATGAATAGAAAACAGCCATATAATCCTGTGCGTGTTCTGAATCCAAGGACAGGGCCCTTCCTTTAGACATTATTATATACTTCCACCCCCACTCCTAATCCCCAGCCAGTGTGGGTTGGGAGTGATCAGAACATACCACATGTGTTTGTTTGTTTGTTTTCTTGGAATATTTCTAATTTATTTTATTTTTAATTTATGGACTAAAACAAACATTTCCATAACATAGTATAATAAAAAAATGATTGCACATGAAAGTGCAAATATTTATGTCTAATGGTAGTCATCTCTAGGGCTGGGTGGGGGAGAAAAAAGAAAAGAAAAAAATTCGGATGTGTTTTGAGGAGCCAAAGCTTCTCAGAAAGATGTCTATTACATTTCATTATGACAACTGCATTCTTCTACCTCCTGTGATATTCTGTACCCTGTTTGGTCAAGAACTGTTCTCTTAACTAATATTGGGAAGCTATGGCTTTCTTCCCTGTCTCTTCTAATTTACTTATGATGTGACCTTTCATATCTACATGTATCCATTTAGAATTATTGTAGAATTTGGTGTAATATATTGGTCTAAGCTTCATTTCTCCCACATGGCTGTCCACTTTTCCCAGAAGTTTTCATCAACTGGTGATCTTTGCAATTGGTAGTTGGTGGTCATGGGTCTTGACAATAACAATAACAACAGTTAAAATTTTTATTGTATATTACAGATATAAACTCACTTTAGTCTCACTACAGTGAGACTGGGAGGCAGGTGATATTATTATGCCCATTTTACAGATAAAAAAACTGAGGAAAACAGAGGTTAAATGACTTTCCCAGGGTTATACCATTCACTAGTAAGTGTCTGAGGTCAGATTTGAATTCAGGTCTTTCTGATTCCAGGCCTGGCTCTCTATCCACTGAATTAATTCAATGCCTCTCACCTTCTCTCATTTGGTGACTTTGTCAGCTTCCATAAAATTAATTATCATCTGCTTTGAAACTTACAGATATATTCCTATGAAGTTCAATTGCTTCTGTATGTTTTTTGTACTAATATGGTCCATTTCATGCCTTTTCTGTTTTTCAATCTTTACCAAATTCGTTTTTTAGTGATTCCTACATTTAACAGAGTGATATGTAATTATTTCTAATGCCCATTCTTTCCCACTTTCCTTTTCATTTCTCTTTTCATTATTTTCCTCCGTCATTTCATTTTCCTCCTACTCTGGATTAACTTTTTGTTCTTCCAGATAGATTTAGATAATGCAACATTTTCTTAAAACTAGCACATCTAAACAATGAGTAATTAATTCCTCTCTAATTAATCATGATTTACTCTATTTCAGAAAAGAGTATCTTGTAGTAGAATTCATAAAATTCAGCTGTGTGTCTTGGTAGATGGATTCACAAATGTTTATGCATTCTATACTTATTTTGAATAGAATTTCTTTTTACCTTCTTTACCAGGTTTTGTTGGTAATGTACAGAAAGGCTAGTGATTTTTATGGTCTTATATTAGTTACTGCTACTTGACAGGAAAGGGCAGCTAGGTGGCACAGGGGATAGAGCACTGGTCCTATAGTCAGGAAGACCTGAGTTCAAATCGAGCCTCAGACATTTACTAGCTGTGTGACTCTGGACAAGTCACTTAAATCTGTTTGCCTCAGTTTCTTCATTTGTAAAATGAGCTGGAGAAGGAAATGGCAAATCAGTCCAGTATCTCTGTCCCCAAAAACAAAGAAACAAAGCAACAAAAAACAAATAGGGTCAACAATGGGTTGAACACAGCTGATCTATAACAAACTTGACTGGTTAATGTTTCTATTTAGTTCAATATCTAAGGTCCTTTGAATCAATCATTATATAATATGCAAAAAAAGTAATTTGGTATGTTATTTGCTTGTGATTATACATTTAAGATCTTTTCTTGTCTTATTGCTGTACCTAGAATTTCTAATAGTGGTGACAGGAGACATTTTTGCTTTACACTCTATCTGAATACAGTTTGTATTATATTTTGATTTTAAATAGATAAAATTTGCTGTATTAAGAAAAATTTCATTTAATTTTGTGCTTTTTAGTGTTTGGAAAATAAAAAGGATGTTGCATTTTTTAAAAAATATTTTTTTATCTAGTGATTTGTGTGATTTTTGCTTATTTATTTTTTGGTAATGATAAAGTCTATTATGTTTAGTTTTCCTAATGCTAAATTCATCTTGTTTTCCTGGTATAAATCCAACCTTATTATAATGGCAGTTAGATCACATAGTCAATACAGATTGGATTTGGATTCAGTAGTACCTGAGACTGAATCCTGACTCAGAGACTTACTAGTTACATGTCCTCAGGCAAATCACTTAACTTCTCTTTCCATTTAAATTCATCATAGGGATAATAATATGTAGTCACAGGCTTGATAAGAGTATCAAATGAGATAGTCTACGTAAAACATTTTGCTAATCTTAAAATGGTGAATAAGTGTTGGCTATTCTTATTAATATTTTATTTTCAGTATGTTGCAACCTCTTTACTAATACTTTATTAAATATTTCTGCTACAACATTTATTAGGAAAATTGCTCTGTAGTTTTCTTCATCCGCTTTATCTCTCCCTAGTTTGTTTATCAGGACCATATTTGTCTCAGAAAAGGATCTTGGCAGGGTGCTATCTTTTCCTATTTTTAGAAGCAACATATGTAATATTGGATTTAATGCTTCTTTAAATGTTTGATAGAATTTACTTTTAAATCTATTTAATCCCTGGTATGTTTTCTTAGGGAGTTAATTTATGGCTTGTTCTTTCTTTCTTCTGAGATGAGAGTATCTAAATGATCTGTTTCTTGATCTTCTAGTCTCAGTAATTTACATTTTATAAGTATTCATCTCTCTCACTTAAATTACAAGTATGGGAAGGATATAAGTTGGTAAACTAGTTTCAATTTTTGCCATCTTTACTCTTCATCTTTTAGGAATTTCCCTTTAACTTTTCTTTCATTGTGACAATTAGGACAATTTATCTATCTTATTATAGTATTTTAAAAATCTCTCAACTTTATTATTTTGGGAGTATTTTTCTGTCTGATTTTTAGAATTTTTATTTTTTGCTTTTAGAGTTTAAAATATTAATTTTATACAATTTTAGTTGCATGCCTAATTCATTGATGCATTTTTTTCTCTCTCTCTTTTGCTGGTGGAAATGTTTGAGGATGTACATTGTCAACTAAGGATTGTTTTGGTAACCTCCCCAGAATTTTGGGATATTGATGCGCTGCAATTTCCTTTAATGATATCATCTGTCGTTTCTATCATTTGTCTTTTGACCTACTAATTAATTATTAGTAAATTATTAGTTTATATTTAATTTTACATCCTTTCTTCAAATGTCTTTTGTGGATTATAATTTTTATTGAACTATACTGCATAAAGGATGTGTTTAATATTTCTAATTTCCCACATTTGCTTGTTGCTGCTAATGTCCTACTAAATTATCAATTTTTGTAAAATTGTTGTGTACAACACAGAATGTGCACTCATCTTTACATTTTCCATTCAGTAATCTTCAAAGATCTATCACATTTAATGCTT
>CM053583.1:198426061-198447361 GCA_028627135.1 Pseudochirops cupreus
TGTGATATAATGTCAAAGGGTTAATAATCAACAGAATGACATATGTAAATATTAATAATATTTTGTTATGAGAAAAATCTTAATCATATTCCTTTCAAACTGTCAGTATGACAACAGATGATACCTCTTCACTTATTTGGAAACATCATCCTAAATCATTCAGCTCACTTCAGTTATTATTTAAAGTTTATTAAGAATCTTCAGATTTCTCCTCAAGATACTGATTAAGTCCGCTTCCTAGAAAAAGAGTTAGATTATTGTTTGGTGAAGTTGTCTTCAGTAATTGCAATAAAACTATTTTCCCCTAAATACATTGTATGTTCCATCTCCTCAAACACTCTTCATAGACTTCTCTTTGTCTTCTTTGTAAATGAACAACTTACAGTCTGACAATGAAATTTCTCTCTACCTTCTTCTTCTCTGTCTTCTTGACAGATTCCTGAGAAAGCCTCATAAATCAAACGGGAAAGACCCACTTCTTCCTGGCTCTGTTGAGAGAAGTACTTGCAATAGATCATTTCTGAACATTCCCTCTGGAACTTCTAGCGCAAACTGCTTCACTCAACATTGGTCTTGTAAAGCTATGTGATCTACAGTCTTCAAGAGAAAGATATTTGAAACCAACGTTATAAAAGCAGTCACTGCTCTCTAAGGCATTGGGGGCTTGGTGTCAGATAATGATAAATAAAGTTATCTATATATGGCTTTGGGAAATGCTGCATGATATTTCAACAGACTGACCTTCCAATCTAAGGCCTTGAAACATAATCTGGATTCCTTGTGTAGCCATCCTAGATAGAAGAGAGAGGTACAGACAAGAGTTGGCTAACTTGTAACCTTGAGGCCACAGGTGGCCTGAACAAATATTTTCATTGAGGGGATTTGTTACGGGAAGCTTGGATTCAGTCAAAGGGCCGCACTTGAGAACCTAGAGGCCACATGTGGTCTCAAGGTTGCAGATTCCCCAGCCCTGTTATAGACTAAAGCCATGCTAGCTTCTTGGGGAAGATGAAATACAATTTCAAAATTGTGATGGATAATTCTTTCAAGGGAATGTGTTGCTCATGAATAACTGAGAGTCTACATTATACAATTCCTTTCTGATTTTTATAATCATTCTTTAATAGGATATTTTTTTTCAAATGCTCATTTCTATAAAATGGAAATAATACTTTTACTCTCAAGACTTCAAAGGGTTATTTGTTGGAAGTGTTTCATGAGAACTATTTCTATTTCTTGACTTTGTAGCTTGAAATTTGGGAGTGGGGAAGGATCTCAGAAACCCTCAAACCAACTTGCTTCCCATTGTAAGTGCCCCCTTTACAATCTCTGTGGCTGGTGGTTGGTTGTCCAGCCTATGCTTGAACTCTTGACCTCAGCAGTCAGTCCATTTTTGTACTGCAAAATGAGTTGTGTGGTTGGACAAAACATTTAAATGAAAGGAACATTTAAGGATGTTTTTTCTTTCCTTTAACCACAATCAAATATACCTTTTATATGCTAGAGATTATATAACAAGAGAAGGGCCAATGGAAGGCAAATCTTTGGAGCATGTATATTATGCTCTGCCTTGTATCAACCTGAGGTCTGCTAGAAAGATTTTCCCTCTATCTCTCTGTCTTTGTCTCTCTGTTTCTTTCTCTCTCTGTCTCTTTCTCTCTGTCTCTGTCTCTGTCCCTCTCTCCGTCTCTGTCTCTGTCTCTCTGTCTTTGTCTCTGTCTCTCTGTCTCTGTCTCTCTGTCTCTGTCCCCCCTTCTCTCTGTCTCTCTGTCTCTCTCTCTCTCTGTCTCCCCCTCCTTCCCTCCCTCCTTTTCCTGCAAGGAGGAGGCAAGAACTGTTAGAATTCTCCCCCCTACTTCTCTCCCCATGAAGTTACCATGTGGCTATGAACACATGGCAGAAGCATTTCTTTCTTTGTTACATGTACACTTCCTTTTTCTTAAAGGGCCTAACTATTGGAATGGAGGACTTCATAAATTTTGACAGGTTGGAAGAACCATCAGAGTTTCAGTTACTATTGTTCAGAACGGTCTGCCAGTGGTGACAGCAGGTGAGCTGTATTAAGATTCAATGTAGCCCTCAGGAACGACTCTAATCATTAGTCCATTAGTGGATTGACTGAGTAGCTGAAGCACCATATTCTCTTAGCAAGGAGTGAAATAGAATAACAGCTATGCTAGGAGAAGTGAACCTTACAGAAGAAATGTTTTAAGCACTTTAATTCAGAATCCACTCCCTCAAAGGTCTGATATGGTAGACAAGATTGTGCCCTTTGGGGTGAATTTTTCATTGTTTGACTCTTTCTGTCCCCTTTTCAGTAAATACCCCTTTTCTAAAAGAGAATTGATGCTAATTGGTTTTCAACAATACTGAAGTGAAATCCATGAGTTAACTATGACTAAAGTGTTACTCCCTCCTAATGATATCGGGAGGAACATACCAGATGGAGATACCATTGCCTTTCCCTCATTATCTCTTCCTTATGCACATACATGCATGTTCTGCCCCCCCATACAATCACTTATATCCAACATTCTTTCTTTTTGCTTTGAAAAAGAAATTTCTTCTTTGTAGATATTCTTCTTATTATTATTATTGCTAACAGCAATAATCATCAGAATTTGTCTAGTACTTTAATTTTTATAAAATTCTTTATACATGTTACCTCAGTTGATTTGAATACATTAACCAGAGTCATTAATGGAAGAGAGGGGACCAAGGTGATAATGCTTGAGTGGGACAGAAGTGAAGTGCTAAGAAATTAGGATTTTAACACTGACATTAAATATTATAATGTTTTGAGTGTTATCATAACTTGTTGCTACATGGAGCTACCATGGTCCCTTTAGATTTAAAGTGGTGAAATGGATGAAATGAAAATGCAGATTAGATATAGTAATATATCCAGTGATTACTTTGACTTATACAATGTTTATTAGGTAGCAATGATTTTTAAGTGTCATTATTGTACATATGTACAATATCTACATTTGCATATATCTCATGAATATGCATGTTATATGAATCATTAATTCCCAGGGTACCACAAGAAGTTCTACTAATGGGCAACCAGGTGTCATGCAGCAGTTCAGGCTTGGAATCAAGGAGACCTTGGTTTCCAACCTGTCTCACAGAATGAATATCTGTATGACCCTGAACAAGTCACAACTTTTGATGTCAATTTCCTCATCAGCAAAACAAGAACAATAATAGCATTTATCTCACAAGGCTGATGTCTCAAATGAGGTAATAGAGGCAAATTAGGAGAAAAATTAGGAGAAAATCAACTGATCTTTTCATATGAATAAAAACTGTAATTTTATTCCATCTGATTCCTTGTAGTAAGCATATTTGCTTTGTTATTCAGTCATTTCAGTCGGGTCTGATTCTTTGGGACCTCATTTGGGGTTTTCTTGGCAAAGATACTGGAGTGGTTTGCCCTTTCTTTCTCCAGCTCATTTTACAGGCGCCTTGCTCACAGTCACATAGCGGGTAAGTGTCTGAGCTCAGATTCGAACTCAGGTCTACCTGACTCCAGGCTTACTGCTTTATCCACCATGCTACCTCCTTCCCTCCACAAGTCCATTTCGTACCACTACATGGAAAAATTAGAAACTTTTGAAAAAGGAATGAAAAATGCATATCAATAAGATAAGGCCCCTTGGATCAAATAATTCTGTTTTTACATATAGGTATATTATACACATACATGTGTGCATATGTGTATTTATGTGTATATGTCCATGCTCATCTGTACATATATATTATATTATACATAAATGTATATGATGTGTGTAGTGAGATGGAGACACAGAGATACTGTAAACATTGCAGGCTTCCAGTCCAGTTGGGCCTGGAATGAGATACAAGGAAGAGGAGGCTAGATGGCATTTACGAAATTGCATAATTCTCTGACCAATTGCGCACTGCTCTCTGGCACAAAGACCGACACATTTTAAAATAATAATGACAGATATTTCTATAACATTCTCAAGCTTGCAAAACACTTCCCATATTATATTACTTGCTGTTCAAAAAAAAATACATCAATACAATGATCCAAGACAACTATGAAGGACTTACTATGACAAATGCTCTCTATCCCCAGAGAAAGAACCAATGAGGTCTGAATACAGATTGAAACAGGCTTTTAAAATTGATTTTTCTTGAGTTTGTTGATGTTTTCTTTCATAACATGATTATTATGGATATGCTGGGATATGGATATGGATATGGATATCCCTGACCACACAGGGATAACCTGTATCAAATTGCTTATTTTCTCAATAGAGGGAGTAGGGGAAAGTAGAGAATTTACAACATAAAGTTTTTAAAATGAATGTTAAAAATTGTTTTTATATGCAACTGGGGAAAAATAAACTACTAAATGAAAAAAACACACACGTAAGTTTGTGATAATCATCCAGTTTTCCAGATGAAGACATTGAGGCTGAGAGAGAAAAGTGATTTGTAGTTCGCATAGTTACTAAACTGCAATCAGAACTTGGATCCACATATTCCTGACTCCCAATCTGATAAATTGTTCATAATGACACAATAGCTGATTTTAACAGAAACATTTTCTATAGGTTCCACCAGCCCAATCTCTGGGATTACAGAGATAACAGCCTTGGGATAACAGCACAATCCCTGCATGTTGTAAGTTGTAAATGTCTCAAAGGGTAGTAGAGTGACTCAGGAAAGGTGTAAGTAGAATGCAACATACTTATAGCGATAGTGTCTACACAAGATCTGGTGTAAGGGAAATCAAGGATAAGTATGAAAAGAAAGAGATGACTGGACCCTATGCCAAGAGAACGGGTTAAAAGACAGACAGCCTGAAAAAGACTAAAGGAAGGTCTCCAACCCATTAGGCCAGTTCTCTGTGGAACATATATGGAAGGAAATAGAATAAACTCACAGAGGGCAAGAATGCATTCTGGACTATGATCTCCACTGATGAGAGGGCATCTTCACATCTAGGACGACATTGGAGCAGTTAGGTGGCACAGTGGATCGACCACCAGCCCTGAAGTCAGGAGGATCAGGGTTCAAATCCAGCCTCAGATACTTATTAGTTGTATAACCCTGGATGAGTCACTTAACCATGATTACCTCCACAAAAACAAATAAAGTCATAGATCCATGGAATCAGTCAAGTAATCTCACAAGTAAGAGACAGATCCTAGCAGCTGAAAACCATGTCCTATCAAACTTTTAGTGCTATCAGGCTGTTCTATAAGGTGGTAGCTGACACTCATTTGTCACTAGGAAGCATACAGTGCATCACTTAATGTGTTTCCTCTCCTACTCTTCCATTGATAGGGTTTAATTATAGGACTGGGCAGTTAAGTGGTGCAGTAGGTGGAGCACACTCTACCTAGAGTCAGGAAGACCTGAGATTGAATCCAGCCTCAGACAACTACTAGCTATGTGACTCTGGGCAAGTCACTTAATGCCCTGTTTGCCTCAGTTTCCTCATCTGTAAAATAATATGAAGAAGGAAAAAGCAAACCACTTCATTATTTTTGCCAAGAAAACGCCAAATGGGGTTATGATCATGAAGATTCTGATGTAAATAAAATGGCTTAATAACAGTGATTCATAGGATTACAGGGTCGTGAATTGAGGGAGAAATCTAAGGGACTTCAGAGAGACCTTCCGATCCATCCCCCTCAGGTTCTATGCAATGTTGGATATAGAATGAAATAATCAGTCACTTCATTTCACTTAAAATAACTAATAAAATATTCTGTCCCCAATCACTTTATCAAGTGAGAACGTCTCTAATGCATTAATCAATAAAAGTCTGTATAGAGGGGCAGCTGGGTGGTGCAGAGAATAGAGGATTGGCGCTGGAGTCAGAAGGACCTGAGTTCAAATTTGAGCTCAGACACTTAACACTTACTGGCCATGTGATCTTGGGCAAGTCACTTAACCCCAATTGTCCCGCCCTTCCCCTCCAAAAAATAAAAAAAAAGTCATTATAGAGAGCCAGTTTGGACCTAAGTATCTGACATCCTAGAAAAGATAGGACATGAAAAGGAATTGCCTAACAGTATGTGAGAAGATGCCTCTGTCTCCCCCACCCACAGACACAGCCACTGCCATCACACACACACACACACACACACACACACACACACACACACACACACTCTCTCTCTCTCTCTCTCTCTCTCTCTCTCTCTCTCTCTCTCTCTCTCCTTAACGAGAAGAAAATCTCTTGGAAGGCTGGAAGAGAGAGGCTTCTCCTCATCATCCTAGCAAAAGCAGTGGGGCAGCAGAGGCTGGTGGCAATGTCTGCATTGAGAATTGAGGAAAACTAGATTCAGAGAGGAAAGGCATTGTGAAGAGTTTACAAGGATATAGACATAAAGTACCACCATAACTAAGGGGAGGCATATGAGGGTCTTATCAGGAGGAGAAAAAGAATCCTAGCAAAAGGATTTCCAGGAGCTGTACCATCCTTTCTCATATATATTCTCTAAGCTTTATCTCACATTCCCCAGCATTCTTAATGTACCAGTAGGTGAATGTGTCAGACTGCTGGGGTGGGAGGGGTAGGGGTGAGGTCTGTACAAAATGTTACTATACCACTGTAGTAAACAGTCCTTTCTAAAAGTTGTCTGGCTATTAACTGATCATTATGGAAGTTCATTAATAGGGGCATATGAGCTCTAAACTCAGAAAGATGCCTCAGTCCCTCAGAAACATCCCTAAAGTCCTGAGGAGAGATATGGCAGCCACCTCCTGGGGACTTGACCTCACAGATTAAGTGAAGTGTTGAGAGTAAATTCAGAGCATATGTTATGTTCTAATGAAGAAACTGAAGCCCAGATATGTGAAGTAACTATCAAAAGTCATAGATATCCCCAAGTTCTCTGGATCCAGAACCAGCACTCTTTGCTTTACACATTTTTTGAGAGCCTTGGCTACTGAATTTTCTAAGCTTGGGAATTTAAAAACTCGTCAAAAAGCTTTAACATACCTCTTCCTGCCTTCATGTGATTCTCAAGACTATTTCTGAAATGGATCTTTTTCTTCTGTATTAAAGGGATCCAGAAAAGAAGTACCTTACTCTTTCTTAAATATTACTCTTAAAATAGTTTTTCTCTTTTCAATGCCCATTTTAAAGAGACACCTGAGTGATATATAATAAATATGTTATTTTATGGATTTAAACTTCTTAAAAATAGTTCCTACTACACCACTGCACTAGGAGTAAAAGAATGGAGATCTTTTAGTTTTAGGAGGGAAAGTGGAGAAAAGCCATGCCCTTGGCCATGACAATAACAATCTCAATGTGTGCAGAACCTCTGAGCCAGATTGGACAATGTGCAATGGAGCAGAACTTGGAAAGTAGCATGGTGCTGTCATGGAAGGGGGGATGCAGCTGGGGCTGGGGCCATGAATGCTAGTCAGAGAGCTATCGATACGAATGCCAGCCCTGGCTCTTAGCAACCATGGGGCTGGATGAGGAGCCCAGCTTCTCTGATCTCAGTGTCCTCACCTAGAAACAATCATGTAGTAAGGAGTGTCTAGCTTCCAGGGCCACTGTGAGGCTCCAGTTAGATCACGCATATGCTTTGTATACTGTAAAGTTCTATAAAATGCCCATTGCTATAAAGCTTTCAGATTTAGAGACAGAAAACTTGAGTTGGAGACCAGGTTATGCATCATATTAACTTTCTCCCCAGAACAAGCCATGTAAACTTTCTGAGCATCATTTTACTTAGTAATATGAGGGAGGGAATGTTATCCACAGGAAGAGAATTACTTTAAAGGTGGTGATGATGATGATGATGACGATGATGATGATGATGACAATGATGACGATGATGATGACGATGATGACAATGATGATGATGACGACAACGATGATGATGATGATGATGATGATGGTGATGGTGATGATGATGATGATGATGGTGGTGATGGTGGTGATGGTGATGATGATGATGACCAGCCATTCTATAGCACCTTAATGGTTGCAAATCATTTTTACACATTTGATCTCATTTGATCTCCAAAGCAATCCAGTGGGGGTAAGTCCTATAATTCTCCCATTTTATAGATGAGGAAATTGGGGCTGATATTGTGACTTATCCAGGTCAGTCAACAAGCATATATTAAATGCTTGGCTCTAGTAGGCCACAAGGCAGCACCACATTGGATAGATTTCTGGGGCTGGCATCAAGAAGCTGTTGTCCAGTTGTATCCTAGTCTTCATGACCCCATTTGGGGTTTTCTTAGCAAAGATACTGGAGTGGTTTGCCATTTTCTTTTCCAGTTCATTTGACAGATGAGGAAACTGAGACAAACAAACAAAGGTACTTTTCCAGGGTCACAGTAAGTGTCTGAGGCCAGATTTGAACTTGAGTCTTCCTGACTCCAAACCTGGCACTCTGTCCATTGTGCTACCTAGCTACCCATGAAGTCAAGGAGACCTGAGGTCGAATTTGGCCTCAACCACTTACTAGATGTGTGACTCTGGGCAAGTCACTTAGCTGCTTCCTGCCTCAGTTCCTCCATCTATAAAAGGGAGATAATGATAGCACCTACCCCCCTCCCCCCGAGTTTGGTGAGGACCAAATGAGACAGACAGTAATAGTAAAGCACTGAGCATAGTGCCTGGCACATAGATATTACATGCTAGGAAGTTTTTAAAGTGCTGAGAACATAAATAAACGGGAAAAAAAACAACCTGGGAAGCTTCTGAGGTAAATTCTAAACTCTTCATTGTGCCAATGTGTAAAAAGCATGCTACAAGCATTGATTAGCAGGTAAACATGAGTCATGCCTGCCTGCTTTTCATTGTGCTCTCTCATTCTGCTGGGCATTGGGCAGCAGGTGGGACATCATGCAACATATGTAGCTTCTGTCAACAGCGATACTGGTTCAAGGCTTTCTTTGCAGTCTTGGTTGGTGTCTCTACTGGCTGGATACCAAGAGGAAAGGAGAGATTGGGAAACATAGCAATAGAATTGCCTGAATTACAAAAACTGGTATGCCACTAGGGGTAGGCATTCCAGCCAGAATGGCTTCATTTAACCGTACTTCTGGCATATGGAAAAAGTGCTTGCTAATTAGCTAGAAATAGGGGTGAAGAGGGGAGAGGATGGCAGTACGGCGCAGCAGACAAAATCTAGTTTGAAGTCAAAAGACGGGGTTCAATTTTTCTCTCTCCATGTCTTGTAGCCTTAGTCACATCACTTCCTTGTGCCTCTTGCTTCTTCTGTGAAATGAAGGTGCTGGATTCAGTTGGTTCCTAAGTTCCCATTCAGGTATACATCTCACAGACAGAAATCTCTGCCACAATGTTCAGTATAAGGAAGACTTTAAAAAAACTTTTGTAAAGTCTGATTTGAAAACAGATCAAAATGGACAGCTCAGATTTTTATTAATTTAATTATTTTCTCAAATGATAAATTATATTTCCCAATACATTATATGTATATATGAATTATTTTTATGATAAATGATGAAAATATTAATTTAATTAAAGTGTGGCAGTCAGAAGAATAGAACTTTCTTGAAGACTGGTACTATTTTAATATCCCTAGCACCAAACATGGTACATTGCACAAAGTGGGCACTTTATATTTGCTTAGTGAATTGAATTGGCTTAAAGCACTGTGTTTGGCACATAGTAGTTTGCTTTATTGAGTTGAATCAAATTACGCCATCTCCCTCTGTGCTAGCATCATAAAGACAAATTTCCTTAAGTATGCTTTTAAATTCTAGAATCAATCCACAGAGGTCAGAACTGCCTCTTATCTAAGTCTTATGATATTTCTCCCAGTATGGAGTCTCTGCACACAGTAGGGATTTTATGAATGTCAGTTGACTGCATTTCGATTAAGAGAATGTCCTGCAAATCTTCCCTTAGCCTTTTTTTTTTTTTACTGTTTCATATCTTTCATAATGACCCAAACCCCATCTTGGAGGGTCTTTGTCTGGTATTTGCAAGTAGAAATAACTATTTTTTCCATCATAAAGTCATTGATTTCTTTTTCACATTCAGTCTGCAAGTGGACTAGAATGGAACCTTGCATCTCCTTCTGATTCGCCCAAATGCTAGAGACTTTTCAGACTCCCAGATCTATGGTAATGTTCCCTGTATTTATTATTTGACTGCCTTAATGCAAAAAGCAGTGTGGTTTGTTTTGTTAAAATGTCATGTGGTTAGCTTCATAAGAAGCAGAGAGTGAATTGGACACCACTTGCTTGATTCACTTCTTACCACAGGAAATGGACGTGGATTGAAGGTTCCTGTTTAGCATTTAACATCTGCCTGGGATAGTTTTTCCAAAAACCTGACAAAAATGTCATCAGGGAATCTGAGAAGAAAATGACTCTGACAGACTTGTTCCCTTTGGGGCTTTCCTCACTCTCCATTTGCCAACCACAGCTGTCCAAAACTGAGAGTCGACTTTGTTTACCTAGGCCTGCAGTTTCGATAGCTGTCTCAAGGAAAACAACAAATCTGGGCTCAGTAGGAAAAGGAGGCCCCATGGAAGTCACCAGAAGACTTACTCTACTGATAAGGGTTTGATTGGAGGCACCACTTTCTGTAAGCCAGCCTCAGAATTGGCAGGTCAGAGAAAGACCCTTCTGGACATAGAACCTTTCTTCAGGAAATCTGCCTTGAGAAAATCTCTGAGGAGAGGGCTAGGAAAAGGGATGGAATATGTGTGTATGTGTGTATGTGTGTATGTATGCATGTACACAGATATGCATGCACACACGAATGTGTATGTATTGTGCATGTACACAATGCATGCACATACAGGCATACACATATCTTCATGCATGTGGATGCATGTATGTATACACATGTACATGCAAATACATACAGATGATATATATTCTAGTTTATATAGACATGTACCTATGTATTTATGTCATGTTATACTTTTATTTTAGATATATAAAGATAAATTTCATATTAATTTAACAGATATTCATTTGAATGTCTTCTATGTGTAGCTGCTTGTCCTTCCATCTCCAAAAGGATCAATGGTGTGTGAAGCATTATGATGAAAATATGCAACACCTCTCGATACCTAAGAAGGACCGATAATGGAGAAAGCTGAAGGCTTGGGTCTTTGGTGCTCCTTAAATATAAGCCTTGTCAAAGAACGTGTTCTCTTTCTCTCTGTCTCTTGGCTTTTCTGGCTTCCTTCCAGTCTCAGCTAAAATTCTCCCTTTTACAAGAAGCTTTTCTCAGTTGCCCCCTTGATACCAGTGCCCTCTAATTCCCTTTCCTCTGAGATGACCTTCACTTTATGTTGCATTCGTGTTATATGAGCACATCGGTGTTTATATTAGTTTGTGATGGCAGGTACCATCTTTTTCCTTTCTGTCTATCCCTACCACTTATCACAGAGCCTGGAACACAGCAGCTGTTTAATGAATGTCTCTTGACTTGACTTCCATCTCTGGTTGGAATTGGAACTACCATAGCATGTAGGGTGGACCTGGTAGCCTAAATTAATTAAGTACAATTACTGTACATGTTATTATCTTCCAATTTTCAATACGTATGAAAACATCATAGGTTTAGTTCTGGAAAGGATTTTAGATGCCACTACTCCCTCATTTAATAAAACTTTATCAGCGTCTTGTGTTTTGGCCTTTCCATGATAGATATTATTCTCTTTGTTAGAGAAAATAAATAGTAACTAAGTAGCTTTACCTTGTGTCTGACTTCTCTTATTAATGGCCCTTCCACCTTATAAGTTACCTTAGTCTTTCAATGCTTCTCTTTTCCCTAATATGCTTAAAAATTTCCAGATCTTCTTGATGCTGTCCTTCACATTCTTAGTAAACATAAAAACTTCAGCACCTTCAAAATTAAGCATTGAGTATTGTTTCACACTTTTATATTCATCTTCCATTACCTACTCTGACTTCCATGTTCAGAATTCATCTTTTTGATCAATGTGCTTCCTGGGCATTCATATTGGTCTCAAGTCAACTCATACTATTTCTACTCCATGGAACTGTTTCCCTTGGTTCTTCAGAATTTAATTCCTGAAAGATCACTACTTCTCAGATGGCTAGCCCAATATCCAGTGATTTTAGGTTATAAAATTCTACCTATACATTCTCTGAATTCTTCGAAATCTGTTCTTCCCAGATCTAGATTACATACCAGATTATGTCCAACTTAATCAATAAAAAAAAAAGTATTTACTAAGCACTTACTATTAGCCAAGAATGGAAACATGAAGACAAATAATGAAAAGGAATCTTATTCTCAAGAAGCTCACATTTGGGGAAGGTGGTCAACGTGTACATAACATATATGCAAATATGGGAAAATAAATGATGAGTTTTTTTGGCAAAGATACTGGACTGGTTTCCCATTCTCCAGTTCATTTTATAGATGACGAAACTGAGGCAAACAGGATTAAGGGACTTGCCCAGGGTCATCCAGCTAATAAGTATCTGAGGCTGGATTTGAACTCATGAAGTCTTCCTGACTCCACAGGCCCAGTGCTTAATTCACTGCACCACCTAACTGCCCATTGGCTTAATAGCATTCCTGAGTATAAGCAGAGAATTATTTTACTTAAGGTCAACTCTCCTTGTGCACAAGTACATATTGTTTCATTAAGGGGTCTGAAAATAGGTGAAACAACAACAAGAAAACCACCACCAGCACCAACTCCAGACCAATGAGTATGAAGAACACAAGGGCCAAGCTTTAGAAAATATTCTGTATACAGTAATGGACACATTTTCAATAAGCAGTTAGTAGGTTCCCTTGCTAAGGGGCATACCTAAAGACAGAAGTATTGAGGTTAGAGATAAAGAATAATTAATACTAATAATACTATTAATAAGGAATATACTCTAAGAGGGCAGAGAATAATTATAAAATTATCTATAGATTCCCAAAGGATTTAAAACTGGAAGAGACCTTAGAAATTGTTTATTTGAATCTGCTAATTTTTACAGATGTGAAATATTAAGTCCTTTGAGGGAGAAATGACTTTACTAAGGTCACGTGGTTAGTGAATATAAAACAAAGTTAGGATTCAAATACTGAGTCTTGCGTGCCAAACCCATTACTCTCTGCTTCCATTCTCTTTGCTTAGGTCATTATGTCCACCCTTCTCAGAGTTTGAAAACAATAATTGCAATTTTTGTTCCATTAGACATCTCTAGATATTTTTTGAAGGAAAATTGGGTCATGTGCACCATGTTTTTTGCTGTGTTTGCTCAATCACCTCCCGGTCCTTTCCAACATTCTCTCGGAGTTAGAGCTGAAGGCCAAGAACCTGGGCAGGCAGATTCCACAGCTTCAGAAAGATTGAAATCTGCTGACCACAGACTGAGTTCCAAGGTCCCTCCCAAGTCTATGGAGATTCAATAATGCTTAGTTTCTGTGATGCCTTAAAGGAAACCCGGCAAACCATGAGCAAGTTCACAATCAATAGCCAAGTATTCACCATCTTCTGTCCCTGTTTCATAATATGGGACTTCCTTGGATGAGAACCTCCATTTCATGTGCAAAGGATAGTTGCATGGCATGAGTCAAAGATGTGTAGACAGGAGTGAGATTTACTGTTGCTGATAGAATGTCACACAAGCCCCTTAGCTCTAGTTGCTGCTGTGTTAAATCAAATGATGCAGAATGACCTGACAATTCTCCAAAAGGCTCCACATGATATACAGCTGTGGACTCTTCTTCCAAGTTTCCAGTTTGTCATTGCTCTTTCATTTTGGCCAAACTAACCATGCACGCCATGAAATGCTGATGATTTATCACACTGCGGATCCATAAAAGCAAGGCTTCGTAAGAACAAAAAAGTCCACTTTTTAGTAAAGTACATTCTCTTCACCAACCCTTATGAATTTCATCTTTTCTCTAATTATCTACTTTTTGAATACTTATTATTCCAGACTTAACAAACAACAAATAAATGTCCATCTACAGAGAGAGAGGGCAACGCAGGACATTGCAAACCTCGATTATTTATAGCTAGCTTTTAAGTATGTAAGTTCAAGTTGTAGTTTCATAGCTACCCTGTTTGTCTGTGGAGGTATTTTTTTTTTGCCTTCTTTGTCTTCCCTCTCTGCTTTTAAACATAACAACAACAACATCATGCTTTAATATTTGCAAAGTGCTTTATAAATATCTCATTTTATCCTCACAAATAACCCGAGAGATAGGTGCTATTACAGATGAGGAAACTGAGGCAGGCAGAGGTTAAAATACTTGCCCAGGGTCTAGTAAGTGTCCAAGATGGGTTATGAACTTGTGTCTTCCTGATTCCAGGACCTGCACTTTTTCAATTGCACCATCTAGCTGCCTTCATTTTTTAACTTAATATTTTATTTTTCTCAGTTACATGTAAAATTTTTTTTAACATTTTTTTCAAATTTTGAGTTCCAAATTCTCTCCCTCCCTCCCTTTCCTACATCTCATTGAGGAGGTAAATGCTTATAGTTTTTAACTCAGATGAGAGAGCATTGACTGCTTTACTACTTTTCTTGGTTCCAAAGTCTGCTACCCTTACTATATAAGCTTGATAGTAAAAAAAAAAAATCTGATGCATTTCAGGATAATTTCTGACATATTAGGTTTAGAAGGAGGTCTCCCATGTATGGGATCAATCATGTGATCAGAGATTCAGATGTGGAAGCAACCTCTGAGAAGCTCTCTCTCTCTCTCTCTCTCTCTCTCTCTCTCTCTCTCTCTCTCTCTCTCTCCCTCTCTCTCTCTCTTCTGGTCAGCAGGAGGGGCCCAGATTCTACATGGGAATGGTCTTTTATGTCCTGAAATCCAAGAAGCCACTGGAGGCCAATCAGGTCCTAGGGATCACTTTGTGTCTATTAGGGAAAACTAGCCTAACCCATGTTGGAAAAACCTTAAAGATACTTGTCCTATCACACAATTCTTATTTTACAGATGAGGAAACTGAGACCCACAGAGGTTGTGACTTCTCTAAGGTCACACAGGATGTAAATGGAAAAGATGGAATGTGAAGATGGATTCTCTGATTCCAAATCTGTCTTGCTCTTTGGAGTCTATATTATGGAGGATTTATAAGGAATTATAAGGAATGGAATATATTTGCTTAGCATGAGAAAGTGATGTACAAGAGGAATGACTACCTACAAAGCTATCACTGGGTATCCTCTGATGTCCAAGTAAAATGCTAGCAACAGATGTAAAGTGACAGATATTGCCTTGTAGGGAAGAGGAACTCTATTATGACAAAGTATAACTATATTAGTATTAAAGAATATTAGTTGATAGAAAGTGATGCAGAATTTAATGTGTGAAAGAATGATAAAAGTGATAATCACTAGGGAAAGGAACTGTGATTCCTTGGCATAGGGAACATCCACATTAGGAAACTCCCTGTGCTAATGCAAGTGGGCACATTCTCCACAACTGATAATCTTAGAGAGTATCATTGAGCACTGTGAACTTAAGCAACTTACTGGGAGTCACGCAATCAGAATGAGACAATGGAAAGACTTGAACTCAGATCTTCCTGACTCTATGCTACGGTTTCTCACAGGTAATCAAAGATTCTTCTATGTATACTTTAGATCTTGATCCATTAGTATTTTTTTTAAAGCATGCTTTTTTAACTTTATTTTTCTTGTTTTTTTTAGTCTATGTTTTCTTGTGCAACAAGACTAATACGGAAATACGTTTTTTGTGGTTTGTTTTTGGTTTGTTTGGGGATTTTTTGCTTTTTGGAGGGGGGAAGGCAGGGCCATTGGGGTTAAGTGACTTGCCCAAGGTCATGAAGCTAGTAAGTGCTAAATATCTGAGGCTGGATTTGAACTAAGGTCCTCTTGACTCCAGGGCCTGTGTTCTATTCACTGTACCACCTAGCTGCCCCCAGAAATATGTTTTGCATGATTGCACATGTACAACCTATTTCAAATTATTGGCCCTCTCAATAACGGGGGTGGGGAGGAAGGGAGAGAATCTGGAAATCAAAATCTTACAATCAAATGTTGAGAAAGAAACTATTATCATAGCCCTTCCCAAATTTGCGTTTCCCTTTTGGATCTTCTATCTTCAATATAGGAAGCAGCTATGAAACAACCTGTTTCTCCTTTTCCTCCTTCTCCTCCTCCTCCTCTTCCTCTTCCTCCTCCTCCTCCTCCTCCTCTTCCTCCTTCTTCTTCTTCTTTCCTGAATTTCATAATCCTTAGCAATGTTCTCTAGGTACTGACCTAATTGGTGGCGTCATTTATCCCCACATGAATTACTAGAAATTCAACCCATTAGTATTAAGATCTTGGTGTGGTCACTTTCTACACCAATACTGATTACAGCTCCTATAGGATATACATAGATATATCCTAGAGAGTTTGTCAAGTCAAGAAGCATTTATTAAATGACCACTATGTGCCAGGCACTGTGCCAAGCACTGAAGATGCGAGAAAGAAAAAGAGTCATCCATGTTCTCAAGGAGTTCCCATCTGGTGAGGGAGAGAACATGCAAGCAATCATGTGCCAATAAGTTATATAGGAGGACAAATTAGAAATGAGTTCCAAGAGAAGGCACCAGCATCAAAGGAACCAGGAAAGACTTCTTTAATATATATGGATGTATCTATATGTACATATATACATATATATTTTTCCCAATCACATGTAAAAACAATTTTGACATTTTAAAAATGTAATATTTAATTCTTTTAAATTTAGTTCTAAATTCTCTCCCTTCCTTGCTCCCCCCACCATGGTGAGCAATGTGATACAGACCAGACACGAGCAGTCATGAAAAACATATTGAGCAAAGACATCTTGCATAGGGTGAGATTTGAGCAAAGCATTGTAGGAGGTCAGAGAAGCCCAGACTAATGGGAGGGAGAGAGAAAACTTCAGAAATGGGAGAAAAATGGGCATATCAGGGAGACATAGGGTTTGATGCCATGAGCAGCCATACTCCAGAGCCACTGAATTTTTCTGTATATGCTTATTTTGAGTATATTTAAATACACATTTTCCATCTCCTCTGATAGGATGTCACTTCCTTTAGAGTGAGGAATATTTATTTTCTGTTTTTGCATCCCAGATAGAATGTGGCTTACATGTAGTAAATGCTTCATAAATGTTTGATTTGAAGACTTGGAGATTATTTACTTGTAATACAGAGATTGCACTTGTGTAAATGTCAGAGGAAGAATTTGAACTCAAGTCTTCTTGAAGTCAAGAGGCAACTACTTGGTATATTGGATAGAACACTGGGCTTGGAATGAGGTCATCTTCATGAGTTCTAATTTGACTTTGAGTTTTGTTTTGATTTAGATTCCTCAGAGTGGTCTAACTGTCCTCCTTACTCCTCATCCAGCCCTGTCCTTGCTTACCCTCCCCTGCCATCCATCACAATCCCCATCCACCCCTAAACACACACACACACACACACACACACACACACACACACTCACACGCGCATGTGCGCACACTCTCCAAGTTAGTCAAGGTGTAACATGCTCCCATTCCCAACCACATTCCTGGAGCAGGGCAAAAAATACCATGAACTAATATATAGCCAGAAAACTAAAGGGCCTTAATCTAGTCATTGTTTTCCTTCTGAATTGTAGTTGACTGTCCTAGGGCTAAGAGAAACCTGGAAATTACAAAGGAGTTAAAAAAGTTGCCTTGCTCAAGCACACAATAGAGATGTCTTGAACATAGCTGAAGGCTGAAGAACCACAGCTGTACAGAGGATGGAGAAGAGAAAACAGAATTTCCAACAGTGCTACTGGGCATGGCAATTCCATGAAGAAAAAGTCTTTTGTTGTAGACTGCAGAAGAACAGCAAGCTGGGGGAATACGGAATCTGATGCCAGGATTGAAGGAGGTGGGGCCTTGTCACAATTACACAAAGGATTGAGGGTAGCTTTAGACTACCTTAAGAACAAAATGAAAGAGTCCTTAAAAGAAGTTAGATGTTGATAGTATTCAGAGGAGGGCCATCAGGCATCTCCATTTTGAAATATAATGAAAAGATCTTTTAATTCCAATTGAGGACTCTGGCTTTGAATCTTGACTCTGCTACTTACTACCTTTGAGTTTCAGTGTGACCCTTCCTCTGTCTAGGACTCAGTTTGCTTCTCTGAATAATAAGTCAAATAGAACTAGCACTCCCTAAAGTCTTTGGTAATTGGAGGGGCATAGTCAATTTTATATACTCAATTTCTTGTATATTCAATTTCTAAGAGAAGGCACTAGCATTAAAGGAAACCAGGAAAGACGTCTTTTAAAATACACACACACATTATATATATATATATATATACATACATACATACATACATATATATACACATATATATACATATACATATATATATACATATGTATATATAATTTTTCCTAATTATATGTAAAAATATTTTGACATTTTAAACATTTAATATTTATTTTTAAATTTTGTTCTACATTCTCTCCCTTCCTCCTCTTCCCAGATTATTTGTATGTACAAGATTATTTACTTGCATACACAGAAACTATATTTGTGTAAATGTCAGAGGGAGATTTTGAACTCAGGTCCTCTTGAAGTCAAGGAGCAACTAGATGGTGCATTGGATAGGGCACTGGGCTTGGAATGAGGAAGACTCATCTTCATGAGTTCAAATCTGGCCTTGAGTTTTGTTGTGTTTGTTTCTGTCTTATTATTATGTGAGGGCTTGTGGAAGACCTTGGCAAAACTTGGTTGCCTGGAGAAGTTCTCTAGTCTTATATGCCAGTTTCGTAATGGCATGCTTACATGGGTTCTGGAGAATGGATGCTACTCTCATGCTTTTGCAGTCACCAATGGAGTGTAGCAGGCCTATGTGCTCATCCCCATACTTTTTAGAATGATGTTTTCTGCAATGTCATCAAATGCACTCAACAAGGATGAAAAAAGCATCAAGGCCATTTGATATTAAACTAACTTCCAAAGGATAGAAGCAAAGACTAAAGAAGAGGGAGAGTTGATGAGTGACTTTTTGTTTCCAGATGATTGTGCACTCAATGCAACCTATAAGGCTGAGATGGTATAGAGTATGGGTCAGTTTCTGTCACCTGTGCTAACTTTGGCCTGACAACACCAAAGAAACAGATTCTCCACCTGCCAGCACCACACCATTTGTATGTGGAACCATCAGTTACAGCGTGTGGAGAAGTATTGAATGCTCTAAGTTCTCTTACCTTGGAAGTGTGCTTTCTAGGTAACTGATGAGGTTGGTGCACACATTGCCAAAACTAGCTTTCTGAAAGAAAATGTGGAAGAGAATTGTTATTAGGCTGCCCACCAAACTGAAGGCCTACAGAGCTATTATTGCATGCCTGTGAAACCTGGACATTTTATCAGTGTCATGGGAGGACATTGAACTGCTTCCATTTGAATTGTCTTAGGAAGATTCTGAAGATCACCTGGCAAGATAAGATACAGGAGGGGTGGGTAGGTGGTGCAGTGAATAGAGCACCAACCCTGGAGTCAGGTGGACCTAAGTTCAAATTCAGCCTCAGACACTTAACACAAAAAAACTAAGCTGTGGGATCTTGGGCAAGTCACTTAACCCCAATTGCTGTACCTTACCCCCTCAAAAAAAAAAAAGATAAAGTACCAAACACCGAGGTTATTTCTCAAGCTGAATCACCAACCATTCAAACTCTACTGCAGAGAGTGAAACTCTGATAGGCTGGCCACGTTGTTTGAATGCCAAAGGTACATTTACCTAAAAGACTATTTATGGAGAATTCACACAAGGTGAGTGCTTACACAGAGATCAGGAGCAGCAAGGTCTCTCTGAAGAAAATTAGTATCAATTATGAGACACAGAAGGAGCTGTCCCAGGCCTGTCCAGGATGGCATGCAATGAGTGAAGCAGAATCTCAATAGCACAAAGGAATTTTGAGATGACAAATTTAGAGACTTCTGTATCCCAAATGTTCAAATGGACTACTTGTGCCCAACCTGTGGTGAAGACTTCCAGCGTGTGATCGGCCTGATGAGCCACTGTCAAATGCACTGTATCCTGTCTCCAACCTCATGATGTCATTGTTCCTCTTTGAGCATAAAAGATGAACAATATTGTTAGCTAAATAGCACTGGATACAGAGATAGGAGGCTTGGGTTCAAATTCTGCTCTGCTGTGTACTACCTGTGCAATATTGGTCAGGGCTCTTCTCTGCACTTTAGATACTTCATCTACAAAAGGAGGCTATTGGATTTGATGCTCTCTAAAGTCCTTCCAAATCTAAATGTTATGACAATATATCATAAACCTGGAATTTTTCTTCATTTTATTGATGGGGAAACTGAGGCACAGGGAAATGAATTGACTCACCAAAGGCCAACAGTATTAGAGGTTGTATTCGAAACCAGCTCCTGCTCAAGATAGTTGAGTTATATCATCCAAATCAAGTACCAAGCAGAATGAAATTCTGTGGGAAATCAAAGATAAACTTAGACTCAAAAAATAGATATGCTCAAATGATTCTCTTTCTCAGCCCTGAGTGACTTGGGGAACAATGACACCTGGGAAAAGCTGGGCTCTTGGGGCAGACACACACAAAGCAAAGCAAAGCTTTTAAACTGTTGGACAAAGAGCAGAGACTAGACAGGGACTCACACAGGAAAACAAAAAGAGTTTCTGAGTTAATTAGAACAAGTGTCCTTCAGTAAGGGAGGGCAGACTTATACAAGGCCATGAACTTCATAAAATCTGATACAGCTTTCCAAGGCTTGACATGTGGTTGGAGTGAAGCATTCCTTCTATGAAGAACATAGACAGTAACCAATACTACTCATACCTATCTCTTGGAAGAGATGAGATCATGGCATTAGTTTGAGGTTCATTATAAAGTTGAAAGAGATTCTATTTTTAGTGAGAAGGCCAGAGAGATGAAGTCAAGTACTTAAAGTCACTTAAGGAACAAGACATGGAGATGAGTCTCATATGCAAGTGCCCTAATTCCATAACCATTGTTCCTTCCGCTAAGGTATATTAGAGTGAAGGAGAGTGAAAAACTTAAGAGTTTACCTATAATGTAAAGAAAGGTGATGACAGATAGATAGACAGACAGACAGAGACAGAGAGGCAGAGACAGAAAGAGCCAGTGAGGGAGGGAGAGAGAGAGAGAGAGAGAGAGAGAGAGAGAGAGAGAGAGAGAGAGAGAGAGAGAGAGAGAGAGAGAGAGAGAGAGAGAGAGAGAGAGAGAGAGAGAGAGAGAGAGAGAGAGAGAGAGAGAGAGAGAGAGAGAGAGAGAGAGAGAGAGAGAGAGAGAGAGAGAGAGAGAGAGAGAGAGAGAGAGAGAGA
>CM053583.1:198456189-198497430 GCA_028627135.1 Pseudochirops cupreus
TTCTCTAATTTATTCATGTATGCATTCAGGGATATAAAATTTCCCCTAAGAACTGCCTTTGCTGCATCCCATGAGTTTTCATATGTTGTCTCATTACTGTCATTCTCTTGAATGAAGTTACTGGTTGTTTCTATAATTTCTTGTTTGACCCACTCATTCTTTAGGATTAAGTTATTTAGTTTCCAATTAGATTTTAGTCTATCCTTCCATGGCCCTTTATTACATAGTTTTTATTGCATCATGATCTGAGAATGATGCATTTAATATTTCTGCCTTTCTGCACGGAATTGTAAAGTTTTTATGCCCTAGTACATGGTCAATTTTTGTGTATGTGCCATCTACCACTGAGAAGAAGGTATATTCTTCTTTATCCCCATTCACTTTTCTCCAGAGGTCTACCATATCTATCTTCTCTAAGATTCTATTTACCTCCTTAACTTCTTTCATGTTTAATTTACATTTATCAAGTTCAGAGAGGGGGGGGATTGACGTCCCCCACTAGTATAGTTTTGCTATCTATTTCATCCTCTAACTCCCTCAGCTTCTCCTCTAGGAATTTGGTTGCTGTACCATTTGGTGCATAAATGTTTAGTAATGATATTGTTTCATTTTCAATGGTGCCTTTTAGCAGGATATAGTTTCCTTCCTTATCTCTTTTATAATTAGATCTATTTTTGCTTTTGCTTTATCTGAGATAAGGATTGCTACCCCTACTTTTTTTTTTACTTTGGCTGAAGCATAATATATTTTACTCCAGCCTTTTACCTTTACCCTGTGTATCCCCCTGTTTCAAATATGTTTCTTGTAGACAGCATATTGTAGGATTATGGTCTTTAATCCATTCTGCTATCTGCCTCTGTTTTATGGGAGAGTTCATCCCATTCACATTCCAAGTTATGATTACTATCTGTGTCTTTCCCTCTGTCCTATTGCTTCTCTTGTTTATGCTTTTATTTTTCCCCTTCTCCCTTCTCCTCCTTAGGAGTTTTCCTTTTGACTGCCACCTCTCTCAATATTCCCTCCTTATCACCCCCCCTCCCTTTTCCTACCCTTCCTGCTTACTACCTCTTCCCTCCCTTCTCACCTCCCCTTAGCCCTCTCCCCCCCCCCCCACTGCCTGTAGGGTATGATAGATTTTTATGCTTAACCTAGTATGTTATTTTTTCCTTAAACCAAGATTGATGAGAATAGATGTCATGCAATGCTCCTCTCTCTCCCCTCTTTCCTTCTATTATGATAAGTTTTATGTCTCTTCTTGATAGACTCCTATACTTAACTGATTATGTTATTCCCTCCTTACACCAGGACCAATGAAGGCAAAGATCATATAATGTTTATCTCCCTCCCTTCTTTCCCTCTACTATAATATGTTTTTATGTCTCTTTGTGTGCCATAATTTACCATTTTCTGATTCGTTCTTTGCTCTTCTTCCATTATGGTCCCTTTGCACCCCTTAATAAGGTTTTTTTTATCATCATTTTGTTTAACTTATATCCACCCCCCTCTATTTATCTATATCCTTTTAAAATGTAATAAGTATACAATTCTCAATATTAACAGGTATCAGCTTCTGATATAAGGATGTAAACAGTTTGCTCTTGTTAAATAACAAGTTATATGTGTGCGTGCATTTATATGTGTGTGTTTATTCCTTATTTACCTTTCTATGTCTCTCTTGAGTCTTTGGAGACTGAAATTGGAGACTGAATTTTCCATTGAGCTCTGGCTTTTTCATCAGGAAGGTCTGGAAGTCCCTTATATTTATTGAATGACCATCTTCTTGCCTGAAAGATTATGCTCAGTTTCACTGGATAAGTGATCCCTGTTTATAACCCACACTCTTTTGCCTTGTGAAATATATTCCAGTCCCTCTGATCTTTTAGTGTAAAAGCTGCCAGATCCTGTGTGATCCTCATTGTAGTTCCACAATATTTTGATTGTTTCTTTCTGGCTGCTTGCAATATTTTCTCCTTTACCTGATAGTTCTGGAATTTGGCTACAACATTTTGCATAGTTTTCTATTTGGGATCTTTTTAAGGAGGTGTCAAGTGAATTCTCTTCATTTCTGTTTTATCCTGTGGTTCTTTTATCTCAGGGCAGTTTTCCTTGATGAGCTCTTGGAAAATGTTGTCCAGGCTCTTTTTCATCATCATTTTCCAGTAGACAAATAATTGTTAAATTATGTGTCCTGGGTCTGTTTTCCAGGTTAGTTATTTTTCCATTTAGATATGTTACCTCTTTTTCTAATTTTTCATTCTTGATGTTTTGTTTGACTAATTCTTGGTGCCTCATAGAGTCATTAGCTTCAATTTGGTTGATTCTAATTTTTAGCAAATTGTTTTCCTCAGTTTTTGAAGCTCCTTTTCCATATGTTCAGATTTCAGTTTTAGTTCACATATTTTTCTTTTTAAGGAGCTGCTTTCTTCACTGAAATGCTTTTCTATTTGCACAATTTTGATTTTAAAAGAATTAGTCATTTTGTCATCTACCTCTCTAATTTGGTTTTCAAAGTCCTTCTTGAGCTTTTTCTAAGAATGCTTTCTGGGCTTGAGACCAATTCATATTCCCTGTTGAGGCTTCCGCTTTGTGTGTGGAGTCAATGCTGTTTCCTTCTGAATTTGGTTTCTCCCTCTCAATAATAGGAGTCTTTGTCTTTGCAATCTGTCTTTTACCCATTTTGAGGCAGGGTCTTAGCCACATCCTTCCTCTAGGACTCCCAAGCCTTCACTATTTTAAAATTTTGCTCTGGGGCAAAAATTTCTGTGTTTTCAGGATCAGAGGGGGAAATTGGAGCAGCCAGGGTTCACTCTGCCATCCTGATCCCTGGAAGTTCAGATAGGTGCTTTTTAAATTTCCAGGCTGTGGATTGATAGTCCCAGGAGTAGCTGCTGCCACTGCCACAGGCCCTGCATTTGTCTCTTAGCCAGCTCTGACAGATCCCAGCCCTGTGGTGATAGGCCTGGGAATAGCCCTTGTGGTTGGTGGATCAACTTGCTGCCACACTGTCTGCACTCCACCATGTGTGCTGCCAAAGGGATTTTTTTAAAGAGTAAAAAAAAAAAATGATTTTAAAAATCAAACACAAGTGGTAGGGGATAAATTGGGAAAATAAATGATAGCAATTTAAAAATATGAAAAAAGCAAAAAAATATTGAAAAAATAACTCCTTAAAAATCAGAATTGGCCAAATGATAAAAAGGTACAAAGCCTCCTGAAGAAAATACCTCCTTAAAAATTATATTTGATCAAATGAAAACTAATGGTTATATGAGATAGCAAGAAATAATAAAAGTTAAAAGGAGGAAAAAATAGCAGATAATGTGAAATATCTCATTGGAAAAAATAACTGACCTGGAAAATCGATCAAGGAGAGAACATTTAAAAATCAATGGACTACCTGAATGCCATGATCACACATATCACAAAAAGAATGTAGGCATTATATTTCAAGAAATTATTGAAAAAAAATTGCCTTAAAAACAGAGTGCAACAGAAATTGAAAGAATCTACTGATCACTTCCTGAAAGCAATCCTAAGATGAAAACTTCCAGGAATATAATAGCCAAATTTTAGAGTGCCAAGGTCAAAAAGAAAATATTACATGTAGTCAGAAAGAAACTACTCAAGCATACTGGAGCCACAATCAGCCTCATATTAATATCCAGCAGCTACCACAGTAAAGGAATGGTAGGCTTGGAATATGATTTTCTGGAAGGCAAAGAATTCTATATAATTGAAATTGACCTACTCAGCAAAACTGAGTATAATCCTCCAGGGGGTGTGGGGGAGAATGAATATTCAATGAAATGAGGAACTTTTAAGAATTCTCATTGAAAAAAACAGAGCTGAGTATAACATTTGGCATTTCAACACAAGACTCAAGAGAAGCATGAAAAGGTAAACATGAGTAAGAAATCATAAGGAACTTAATAAGGCCAAATTGTTTATACTTCTATATGAGAAGCTAATAAATGTAATCCCTAACAATTTTGTCGTCCTTAAGGCACTTAGAAAGAGTCTATTTCAACAGATATGGGTTGGATCTTGTCTTCTCCATAGCCAACTCTCTTCTCTACTCGTCAAGCGTCCCATTGCTGTTTCCTGCTCCAAGTGAATGTTTTATTTTTCTCTATCTATATCTGTCTGTAATATGTTTCTTCTTCCTCAGTTATAGCTTTCTCAAACCAGTGAGCTTATGAACTTCTACATGGGATCCTGACCTTGGAACAAGTCACTGCTTCCCTATTATCTTCCTCCCAAAGATCTCCACAATAAAATGCTCCCAATCCTGCAAGTTCCTTACATTGAATAGCTGTCCATAGCTTATAAAGGCACTCCAATGTCTTCACCAAGAAAACCCCCAATAGAGTCCCAAAGTGTTGTACAGAACTAAAATGACCAAATAATAGTAACAACTGCAGTAGCAGCAAAATCCAGCCCTGAATCTATTTCTGCCTCTAAATAAAAATTTCAAATTGAAAATTTTGAAGCCTCAAATCCATGGTATCTTACTGTCTTCCTAGTACTTTGTTTGCTCCAACCCCACATCTATCATTCTCTTCTTTCCTGAGATGTTCAGATCTGTGTTCAGTGGTTTTAAGTCATGTCTGACCCTTCATGACCCCATTTGGGCCTTTCTTGGCAAAGATACTGAGGTGTTTTGCCATTTCCTTTTCCAGGTGAGGAGACTGAGGCAAATAAGTTAAGTGACTTGCCTGAGGTCACACAGCTAGTAAGTGTCTGAGGCCAGCTCATGAAAATGGGTCTTGTTGATTCCAGATTTGGCACTCTATCCACTGTGCCACCTAGACACCCAGTTGTCCCAGTGCTCATTTTCAAAATGTTTGTATTTCATCCTTCACTCATCTACCAATCTCTGATGCAAAAATTCCAATTGTTTTAGTACAGATTATAGCACATGGTAGATATTCAACAGGATGTCCAAGAAAATAACAATACATAAAACTCCCTATATAATATTACACCAAGACAGGTCATTTTGTAATGCCCAAATACCAAATAGACATGAGCTCACCAATTCATTAATTCCCTCCAACAATTAATTCATTGCTTATTTTATGTGATTCTTTCTTATGTTCTCCTTATAGTTAACCATTAACAGTCTTCTCAAAGTGAAAGAGCCCTTTATTGCTTTTTCCTGACAATATGAGAACACAATGGATCAGTTTGAATATCCCCCAGCCATCCTCCACTCTTACTATATGACCAGCCGATTTCCATTTCTGACCATATAATTCCTTGACAACATCCTTTAATCCAGTTCTTCATTTTTTTTTTCTCTTGTTGCAACCTGTTTACACCCAACACTTCTCTCTATGGCTCTCTGTGTGGAACTCAGTACATCCTCAGAGTCAATCATGTTCCACACATAGGTCTTTGCTTTCATGGGACACTTGGGGTCAGTAAAAAAAGCTTAGCAAATTTCCTCATAACTCAATCCACTCTCCTCTGCTTCAATTCTGGGACCCACTTGTTGTCCATCTTTTTGTCTCAGATATGCATACTTCTGGAAAACTCCAACATGTATCCAAACACATTAAAGTCTAGGGAATAGACATTATATATTCATTTGGTTTTTCCTGTGTTTATAGATGAATGACATTTCCTTGAGGGATTACAGATCTGTTCCAAGAGGTTCTACAATGTCCTGGGCCTCGATGCATTCCATATTTGTCAATCAGAAAGATCAACCCCAAAGAACCACACCATCCACAGGCAATTCCTTCTTGACTTGAACTCAGCAATGAATTTTCTCTATTACTGTGGTAGATACCTTCAACAAACATATCTTCTCAGTTTGTTTTGTTTTTCCCTTGCCTGATATTTATTATCAGAGAGTCATTGAATAATATTGCTTCTGTTGCATCTTCCAAGGGAACCTGAATGATTTCTGATGTATGCATGAGAATATCTTGTATGAAGAGTGTATATACAGCCAAGATCTGTTGTAGCCAGCCTGACTTCTTCCAAAGCCCTGACCTTGGACAGTAAATTGAACCAGGAGCTTGGAACAAACTCTGCCTCACTCAACATCCAGTCCGTACAGTTGCTCTGAGTCTTCAACTCTTATTGCCTTGTCTTTTCATCACCACTTAGCCAAAAGTCTGGGGCATCAAGTCTCCATTTCTGATATAGTCCTGACTGGACCAGCTGGAAATCAGCTACTTTCCATTCTTTTCTCCTAAGGGCCACAATTTATGCACAGTCCTCACCCCCTTACATGTCTCTACATAATTTTTTATATAGAGCTGGCTTTATTCCATGGTCAGGCCTCAATTGCTCCTCATCTGAGATTACACTGGTTTTAGAACCTGTCTCCTGGCCTCTCCCTATCTCCATCTTTTTTGAAAATCAGTCAGGCACTGTACGCTCAATATTGCACTGGCTTCAGGCTGCCATAATATTTTGAACAACCAAAGGTTTTTGGCAGTCTTCTTGTAGGGACCCAGACCGAATGGAGGTGCTTGCTGTGGTTTCATCAACCTTTTGTTTCATTTGGCACCCTTTTTCATCTTCCCTTTCATCCAGCCCTTAATACAGTGCCTGGAATGTAGTGAGGGCCCAACGAATGCTTATTGACTGTTGACTGACTGCTGGGGTGTTTCCTAGAGAAGGAAAACTTGGCTGGCAACATTCATGTGGTCAGTTTTAGTGAAAGGCCACTTCTTTCTCCACACGTAGCAACAGCTGACATTTATACAGCACGCTAAGTTTGGCAAGGAAATTTCCATATATTACGGCATTTATTCCTCAAAATTACTCTGTGGGAGGTACTGCTATTATCATCACTATGGCAGCTGTGGATCAGAGAGGTCCAGTGGAACTTGGTGAGGGCCATGCAGGTAGGATTCAGGATTCTAAGCCAGATCTTCCTGAATCCCCATTTTACTCTCAACATTAATTCCTCCTGCCTTTCAGGAATCACAATTTTGGTCTCATAAGGCTTTCTGACTCTCTTCATTCATCAAAATGAAAGGTACATAGTTTATTTAAGGTATCCCTGATAGGATGAGCAATTGCTAACATTTACAAATTTTCTATTGACTAAATCTCTTAAATGGGAGCTTATTGGAAAGATCAGAGAGGGTCTTTAGAATCAAGTTTTCCATTCCTCAGTCACCACTAACTGTAGTCACTCAGACAGGTACAATGATAGAATGGGCAATATTCTGCAACTGGTGCCATAGAAGCCACCCTCAGACACCACCAGGTGTGGGACATGGGTCACGTCACCTAATCTCTTTGAGGTTCAGCTTCTTTATCTGTAAAACAACCCCCAACTTAACAGGCAACATGGACACAATCAGATGACCTGGACTCAAATCCCATCTCGTACAGTTTCATAATCTGCATGTCTTTGGGCAAGACAGGGGCAACTGGGTGTCACAGTGAATAGAATTCTGGGCCTGGAGTTAAGAAGACCTGAGTTCAAATCCAGCCTCAGACACTTGCTAGGTGTGCAGCCCTGGGCAATTTATTTAATCCTGTTTACTTCAGTTTCCTCATCTATAAAATGCACTGGAGAAGACAATAGCAGACAAGTCCAGGATATTTGCCAAGAAAACCCCAAATGGGGTCACAAAGAGTCAAACTTGACTGAAACAGCTGAACAACAAAACTTTGGGCAAGGCACTTATGGTCTCTCAGACTCAGTTTCCTTAACTATAAAGTAAGATGGTTGGACTATATGACATTTGAACTCCTTTCCATCCCTATCTGACCAAATGACTTCAAAGACTTGTTGTGAGTCTCAATTGAGACACTGGATGTAAAACACTTTGTAAACCCTAAAGAATTATATAAATGCCAGTTATTATTACTCCTTGAACTGCTACTATAACTGACATCCTTTGCATTGATGAATACAAATATTCTCGTTCCAAGATCTGATCTAAAGGATCAAACTGTCATCTTTCCCAGAAGAATACAATTCATTTTATTGCTTCAAGAAAGATCTCAGTCCTCCCCACCCCATGGTAGCAACATTGATTTTTGTCCTGCTTGAAATGATTTGGCCTCTGCAAAGCCCACAATGCTCAAAACAATAATTATAGTCCTGCTCTCCAGACTCACGAAAGACAGATGAAGACCATATGTTAAACCATGAAAGATGGGAGAAATGAACCAGTTTAAGAAATCTGCAAAGGGCTAGTTACACAGCTGCAATCAGGGCTGGATTTACTGGAAACCTGAATCTCATTGTTGGAGCACTAGCACCCTCTGCTGATTATTCATCTCCCATCCTCATGGCCTTAAAGAATGGAGAAGTTGACCACAAACAGAGCCAATGGGAGCACAATGGAAAGACAGAGAGGGTATCCACAGTCAGAGTTCTCCTTTATTACTTAGGACTAAAGTCATTTCCATTCCTCAGACTGGCAGTATTCCACCCAACTGAACAGATGCCACCAGCCTATGGTAACTTTTATACAAGTTTTTATCGAACAATAGTGTGTTGACTTACTCTCAACTGATTTGGACTGAGTAATTTTTAGGGAAGTGTCAATCTGAAAATTACTGTTGCGTGTTAAACTTTCCTGATTAGTCTTACAAATTAATAGAATTTCAAGCTTGTAGGGACCTTAGAGATTAGTACAACCCCTTCATTAACCGATGAAGAAGTTGACCCAGGTCAGAATGGGATTTTAGGTATTTATTGAAAGAGTCAGGATTTGGACAGGGCCATTAGAATATATTCAAATTAGGGATTCTTAATCTGAGGTCTTTGTACTTATTCATTGTTATAAGTTTTGATAACTATGTTAGTATAATTTGATTCCTTTGTAATTGGAGGTATTGTATTTTATTCACTCAAAAATATCACTCTAAAAAGAGGTTCATGAGATTTACCAGATTGACAAAAATGATCTATTATATAAAAAATAATAATAATAAAGAATCCTGAAAAAGGAACAAACCATTTTCAAATACCTTTAAACATTACGCAGCTATAAATAATTGTTTGATGAATGTCAAATCAGTAATTATTTCTGTTAAATATGAATCATTCTCACCTATTCATTAAAACAGTTTACCTAAAGATTTGTATTAGACAACAATGAAACATTAGTTCTAGTCAGGAAAATATGTAAAGGTTACAAAACCACATTCTTTTATGATTCAGAATTTCACTAATTCAGGATAGTTTAATTGATCTAAATAAGTGAAATTTCTACCTATTGCTAAATTTCTAAAATAACCTCAATCATTATTGTAATGGCAAAAATGTGTATGTCCTACCTCTGCACACTTATAGTTAATAAAAGTGAATAAGAAGTGGCTAGGTGGCACAGTAAATAGAGCATGGGCCCTGGAGTCAAGAGGACCTGAGTTCAAATACAGCCTCAGACACTTAACACTTACTAGCTGTGTGACCTTGGGTAAGTCACTTAACTCCAATTGCCCTACCCTCTCCCCTCCAAAAAACAAAACAAAACAAAAAAGTGAAGAATAATCTGTTAACCCAGTAACAGAAGATAGAGAAATACATTCTAGATTGAATGCTAAGCAGACCAGTACTATTTTTTTCCCATATCAATATGTATTGAGACAAATAATTAATGGATACTGGGCTAAATTTTCAAAAGTTTTATATATACCTGTGTATCCTTGAAGCTAATACTCAGGAAAAAGATTCTTCACGATAAAATGTTAACAAATTCAGCCATACAGGCTCCTTTCTCTGACCTTGTTACAAAATGTCTCTCTTGGACCTTTTTGACCATCCATACAAATTGCCTTAATATGGCATAACATACTGTGAATGTATATAATCAATGTATTGTTACTTCTGCTACATTTGTCATTGTTCCATCAGTTTATAGGAAAACTAGACTCACACTTCACAATGTATGCAATTAAGCTTTATTCATCACAGCATGTAAATAATACCCTCTTCTAAGGACAAACCACTAACCTTAATCTTAGAGGTTGTGATAAGCTTTCTTCTTACTGAATGCAGCAAAGTTCCCTCTCTGGTCAGCTAAAGGTGGTGTTGTTTTCCTCTGAGATGGTCTGTCAATCAGGCCTGTCCTGCTCGCGTCTCAAGTGTGGGATCGCAGAATCCAATCCTTGTCATACTCTAGGAACAGACTGAAGGCTGGGGCCTCTGATGTCTTTGTGGATGTCCCTACATTGGTTACCATATAATTGAATGGGTAGTTTATTTCATGCACTATTTTTAAAAGTCGTTTATAATAGTTTCCATTGGTGGTCAGTTCTCTTAGAGGGTTTCATGTGTTTATCGGTTGTTTTATACATACATGTTCTTTACTATATTATGCCACATAAGGGCTTATCTTATCATAAAAACAACAGATGAAAAGAAAAGTTTACTCAAAACTACTCAGGCACAAGTTGGACATTTAAATTAGACTTAGTTGTGCTAAGCTGACAAACTTATTCCTGCAAGCTTATTAATATGTTTAAATATGATTCTCGTTACATAGGAAGCAAGTACAAATCAATGGTTAACCTGTTCAGTGACAAGACAGTGTATTATGCATTGCACTGAATATAAGAAGTCCAGTTTTGTTTGGCATCTTATTCTGTGGTAAATATTATCAGCTATATAGTAATAACGTGTTTTACCTTTCACAGGTGGTAGGAAGAACATATATTCTATGTAGATTAACATAGTTTTTCAACATCTACTCAGATCTCTGTTATATATGCTGGGTTAATTTTTCTCTAAACAAGCAATGAAAGCATCATGAATATTTTATAGTTCCTGGGGATTGAGTCCAGAGCCATTAGCAGCCGTTTTCTGATTGTTGAGGGCATCAAAATCCCAAATTAGCAGGAGTCTGGGTTTCTCCCCCTTGATGAGACTCCCTACTGCTCTGTGAGTTACATTAATGACAAGGCCTGTCAATATATGAAAATGAGGAGAGCTACATTCATCTGAAATAATGCTATAACTTTGCTGGACATCATTCCTGTGTTAATAAGTAAACGTCCATCTGTAAAATGTCCTGTGGTCGATGAGTGTCTTGTTGCATTCCAGTCTCAAGTTTGAAACATGGGACTGAGTTGAATCAGGCCCCATTCCAACGGAAGAGGACAAAACATAAAAGAAAGCTGAAAAAAATGTGCTTGTGCTGCCACAAAAGGAAGAATGGCCATCAGAGCTCTTCCCTGACCACCCATAGTTCCACTCTCCATAACCCTTATAAAACTAGATGTTTTCAAAAGCCCTAATCAGTTCCAGATTCTAAGATCTTATGGTCCTATTTTAGGGGAAACCAGAAATGATAAATGAGCATGCTATCCATGAGGGACAAAATTATCAGAGAAACAGGAAATTATCCTTGGGAAGATGACCCCATGGATAAAGATCTTTATATGTTTGTCAAAGTTCAACTTATTGTGCATGAACATGGTTTATGAGCTTGTGCTACATGGAATCTATATGAACCTCTTGTGTGTATCTGGTATTTTTCAGAGACTATATTTTTAAACTGGGGAAAAGAATGTAACTCTCCTCCCCTCCCTCCCTTTTTCCTTCTTCCTGTTCCCCTTTTCTTTCCTCTCTTTGCCTTCCCCTCCCCATTTCCCTTTCCTCTTTCCTCCTTCCCCTTTCCTTCACTCCCCCCATTCCTTTCTTCTCCCCTTCCTTTCCCTCTTTCTTCCCTTTCTTCCTTCTCCTCCTCCTCCTCTTTTCCTAATCTTTTCTTGTCCTCTTCTTCTTTATCGGTTGTTTCACACACACACACACGCACACGCACACACTCAGTCATTCACTAGATGATATCATTGTGCTGGACACGTGCAGTTCAGTTTTGCTCGGTGTTTTACTCTGTGCTTAAACATTACCAATCAGATAGTAGTCGCTGCCTCCACAGGTTTGTTTTGAATCTTAATTGGTATAATATTTGTCGAGCTCTTTGCAAGCCTCAAAGCGCCTTCATAATGCTACGCATTGTTATTACTTGTGCTCTTTCTTTTTTCTTTCCTTTTTTATTCCCCCTCCAGCTTTTTCTGTCCCGTTTCTGGCTTTTTCTCTCTCTTCTCTCTTTCTGCCTCTATCTGGTTCTATTTTTGTCCCTTGAGAGAACTTCCTGTTTCTGGCTACTCACTGAAAAGTGAGGCTGCTAATCTGTCTCACAAGCCCCTGAACATACCCTGAAGTCTCACGATAATGAGCCTTTCATAGCACATAAGAACCATAAATGAGTGTACTCTATAACAGTCCTATCTTGGATAATCTGGCAAGGGAATTTAGACACTGAAAATAAAACATCAGGATTCCTGTGATATACACACATGTATACAAATACAGCCATGCATATATACATGTGTATATATGTGTGTCTGTGTATGTGTGTGTATATATATATATGTATATATATGTATATATATACATATATATATATATATATATATATATATATATACGTATAGAAGCTCTCCAAGTTCCTGTTCTTTCTTCCATGACTCTTGATTGTACTATTCTACAAAAATGATAGCCTCACATTTCCTTCACTTAGAAAAACCTTTTTCCGAGTTTCCTCTGGTTCCTCTGGCCTTGCTAGCACATGTCAAATATGTGGCATATAATGCAGATTAAAAAAAATCTTATTAGGTATCAGTCCTTTTGTTTTCTTTAATTATGAAGGAAAAGCAGTTCACTAGGGAAAGACAGATGAGTGGGGCTTCAAACAGGCAGATCTCATCACTAATTGGCAGCCTGAACTCAATTAATTTCCGATGGGACAGACCAGGTGGTCGGATCCCGGGATAGGTTTCAAAAGAAAGAACACACATTAAATATTATATACCTTCCCATCTGGCAGTCAAGGGAATTGGAGAGAGTTACAAAACAGGTTACTGGCTTATTAGTTTGTTCCAAGGCCCAGCTTTTTAATGGAGTGCGTTAACAAAAGCCGCAGTTGTCTCATTGCAGTTGCCTTCAAAGGTCCAACTTGGATCTTCCCTCGATAATTAAAATGAAATCTCTGATATCTACTTGGAAGCTGGAAGGTGTGTTGCCCAAACAATGGGGAAAATGTATTCATGTTCCAACTTTTTCGAAGACTGCATTCTGTTCTTCCATGTTCTGGGAAATGTGACCTAATTTAGTTCCTGAAGGCCTGGGGGATCCGGAAAGCAATACAAGTTCACTTGCATCTTTTCTAAACCTCTCTGGGTTGGCAGTGAATGATGAAAGCCAAATGTCATCAGGACTGGGGTCTATCCATTGTCGAATGTAATATTCTTGCATTGCCTGGAATCACTGATGGATGTTGATGGTCAGAAAGACATCTGACACTTTTTAGATTCATCACCCTTAGGAACTTCTCTCTACCTTAATTCCCTCATCTGTAAAATGGGGATGAGTATACTGATGGCACTAAATTAATATGGATGTTTTAGGATTTGCCCCAAGACAGAGTCCTGGGTCTTCTTTCTGTCTTAGTTCTCTCTTTCTGTCTCTGTTGCAATCTCTCTATTGTATGTATGTATGTAAGTGTAAATATGTATGTATATATGTATATACATACACATGTACATATATATTTATGCATACATATGTACATATATACATATACATATATTTTCCTTTCTTAGTGGCTTCATCACCTTCCCATTAATTATCATCTCTATCATCCTATAAATCACAGATCAAATTGTGTACAGAACTTCAATCTCATATCACCAATTTTTAATTGGAAATTTCAATATTGTATCACCAACTCTTTATTGGAAACTGAATCCTGAAGTCACTTCAAATGTAATATGTCAATAAAATAAACTCATTTTCTTTTCTCCCATACTTTTCCTTTCAAACTTCCCTTTTTTCCCAAAGGAACCAAAATCCTTCCAGTCCCCCAGGTTCATACCTTCATTGTTATCCTCAGCCCTTCATTCTCTTTCACCCTGCATGTCTAATTATTTGCCAGATCTTGCAGTTTCTACCTCCACAACATCTTTCCCATCTAAGATTTTCTCTCCACTAACCCAGCTCACCACTTTGGTTCAAGCCTTCGTCACCTCTCACTTAGATTATTGAAATAGTCTTTTGTTGAAGGTCCACTTGCCTCAAGGCCCTCATCATTTCATTCTGTCTTACCCATGCCTATCAAAATGAATTTCCTGACGTATAGATTTAACTATATGATTCCCCTTTTCAATAAACTCCAGTCCCTTTCTGTTGTCTCCATACAACCTGGCCACAACCCATTTGCCCAGCTTCTTAGATATTATGCCCATTCCCACACTTTTCCATACAGCCAAATTGACTTTCTCCTTGGCATGCCATCTCATATACCTTACCCTTTCTATTGACTTTGCCTATGCTTGAAATGTATTCTCCTCACCTCCACTGAAGAGAATCCCTCTTATTCTTCAAGACACTGCTCAAGCACTTCTTTTATATAAAGAGCCTTTCCTATTGTCCTCATCTGTTAGTACTCACCAAGAGCCTTGTGAATAAATACTTATTAAAATGTAAACTCCTTGAGATAAATTATTATTTCTGTCATTGCCTTTCATCTCCAGTACTTAGCACAGTGTCTGACACACTTTCTGGGACATAGTCACTTAAATATGTGTTGATTGATCAGTGGAAGATCTTCCTATTCCATTTCATTCCATATCTACTAAAGGACAAAATTCAGGGGCACAACTAAGAACATTAATTGGTTAATCAAATCACCATATTTGTTACTTGAAATGGAAAGAAATCTGTAGTTGATGAATCAGACTTCTACAGAGAAATCAAGACAGATTTCTTCTTTTAAAAAGCTATTTCATTGAATTCATCATTTCTTACAGCACAGTAGTATTCAATCATAATCATATACCACAACTTGTTCAGCCAAGAGAACATTATATACAATAATAGTAATATTTTTAAAGAATGATTTTGAGCAAATAAGTCATTTTGATTATGATAAATACCCAAATTAAATATAAAAGACATATGAAGAAAGATACTATTTTGGGATCTCTTTCAGGAGATAATCACATTGACATCTTTCCATTTCTATTTTATAATCTGGTTCTAGGACATGAGGGCAGTTTTCCTTTATGGTTTCTTTAAAGATGGTATCTACTTTCCTATTTTGATCATGGCTTTCAGGTGTTCCAATAATTCTTAAATGATCTCTCCATGATCTATTTTCCAGGTCAGTTGCTTTCCCAATGAGTTATTTCACATTTTATTCTATTTTTCTTTCTTTTGATTTTGTTTCATTGTTTCTTGATGCCTCATGGGGCATCCTGATGCCTTAGTTTCCACTTACCCAATTCTACTTTTTAAGGAGTTCTTTTTTTGGTGATTTTTTTTGTACCTCTTTGTTTCCTATTTAGTCAATTCTGGTTTTTATGGACTTCTTTTCATTGGATTTTTGTGCATCTTTTACCATTTGACCTCTTTTGCTGTTAAAGTATTATTTTCTTCAGTATTTTGGTGTGTTCTTTACCAAATTGTTGACTCCTTTTTCATGATTTTCTTACATCACTGTCATTCCTTTACCCAATGTTTCCTTTGCCTCTCTTTTTTAATTTTTTAAACACATTTTTGAGCTTTTCCAGAAATTCTTTTGTAGCTTAAGACCAATTAACATTTTTCTTTTGAGGCTTTGGTTGTAGTTGTTTTGACTTTGTTGTCCTCTTCTGAGTTTGTGTTTTGATCTTACCAGTCACCATAGTGACTTTCTGGGGTCACATTTTATTGTTGTTGTATGCTCATATTACAGCCTATTTCTTGACTTTTAACTTTATTTTAAATTTGGGCTCTGTTCCCAGGGTAGAGATAGTTCTGTTTTAAGCTTAATGTTTTTGGTACTGCTGTTTTCATAACTAGTTCTAGGGTACTGTAAATTTTCAGTTTTTCCAAGGTGATGTTGTCTAATGAGATGTCTAGTCATTTCTCTTCTGGACTGTGCCCTGGTCTATAGGTGAATATAAACATTCTTTCTCAGAAGGGTCCCCACTCCCTTGCAGCCATATACTCTAGTGTGCTAGTGCTCTTCCTTGCCCTGGGACTGTGACCTGGAATCACTTATGGGAAATGCAACAGAGTTCTGTACTCAATGCCAGCAAAAATTCCTTATAATAACCTTCTGACCAGTTGTCTGACTCACTTACCCTCTGTGGGCTGAGAGCTCTGGAAGCTGCTACTGCCAATTGAGTCTTCCCCAAGGCCTACTTCTGGCTAGTCCAGGAGTTATCTGCACTAGACTGCCCTCCACTCTCACCCAGTGAGACAGACCATTCTTGCATACCTTTTATATCACCTTGGGCTGGAAAATTGTTTCACCTCATCCTTTTCTCGGTTATGCCACTCCAGAATTCATTTTGAGGCATTAAAAAGTTGTTTGAAGGGAAATTTGGAAGAACTCAGGTGAATCCCTGCCTTTACCTTGCCATCTTAGTTCTGCTTTTCATGTCCCTCATTATGTATTTGTTTTGGCATAATTGGAACTTCTCCATCTGGGGCTATTGGAAAATGCCTAAAGTAACACAGTTCAGGTGGCTTACCTGTGCCCTCTCAATCTGGCTGACTTAATGTTGGAGAGAGCAAACACTTCATATAGCATCTTTCAACATCTTCAACACTCCCTCCCATTTCCCTTCCCTTCTCCTCCATTCCTCCTTCCTCTCCTCTAACTCATCCTCTTCTTCTTCCTTCTCCTCCTCTTCTTCTCCTCCTCCTCCTTTTCCTCCTCCTCCTCCTCCTCCTCCTCCTCCTCCTCCTCCTCCTCCTCCTCCTTCTTCTTCTTCTTCTTCTTCTTCTTCTTCTTCTTCTTCTTGCTATTTTGTCTTCACTTTGTCCAGAAAAAGAATGAATAATGATGATACTGAATGATATTGAATAATAAGACAAGGGTTGGAAGTGCTTTTTCTCTCTTACCATTATGATGTCTTCAGCCAAATCATAAAACACTTATGACCTTCAATTTTCTGATCTATAAGATGAGGTTGATATTACTTGCCCAGTTTACCTCACAGTTTTATAATGATTAATTTAGATGATAAATTTAAAACTCTTTGTAACAATGGAGTGCTACATAATGTAAATTATTACTAACATAAGAGGATATATAATAAATATAAATATTGTTGTGACTATTCCATATGTATCCATGGTCAAAAATATTCTTTAACAACCACTTCTTCCTCCTTAGGCCAGTCAATCCCTAGGAGGCAGATGTAGATTTTTGACAGGACAGCCTCAACTAAAAATTGGTTTTCAGGTTGCAAAGGATTTCTAGTCATGTGAAAGGTCCCAGTGATCAGGACCAAGTTAAAATATCAATCATGAGATTATTAGGTAAGGTAAATTAACACTGGGCCCAGATGAGTTAGTGTGTTCTCTTTGCAGAAATGTTTCAGCAGCCACAATGAACTAGTTATCAAAATAATATCTGTAAAATTTATACAATGTTTCTTTTATCTTCCTTTTCAGTCAGTCTTTTCTAGAAACATTTCTTTATATTTTCTTGGACAGTCTTGTTGAACGCAGGGAGAGAGGAACGAGAGAGGCAGGCAAAGAAGAGGAAAGAGAAGGAGATGAAAAGAAGAGAAAGACACAGATGTGAGCGAAAGAATCAGGCAGAGTGGAAGACTCTTGAAATAATTTAGTACAAAGTCTTCATTTTTCAGATAAAGGAACAAAGGCCCAGGGAGGGATTGACTTAACCAAGGTCACAACAGTACACAGTGGCAGAATCTAGGTTCTCTGTCTGCAAATGCAATGCTTCTCAATTGCACCATCATAAGCAGATGTGCAGGCAGCCTTTCTTAGATGCCAGTATTTGAACTTCGCTAATTCAGGGACTTTAGAAATCATCTCATTCAAATTCCTTATTTTAAAAAGAGGACATAGGTCTGGGGGAGGTGAGATCCCTTCCCAAAACATTAAACACTAGAACAATGATCTGATCCTTTGTCCCCCTTCTCCTGTTTTGCTTCCACACACCTCCTTCCCTCCCTATTATAATAGAACCAGCAAAGAATTCTGTTTTAATTTTGGGCATTTTAATAGCTTAATAATTTCTTTTACATGGTCTAATAAAAGAAAGAGACTTAGTAGGAATAAAATTCTGTCTGGCATTTGATAAAACCAGACATTTTTCCTCATCAAAAATCCAAAAGAAGTAAAGTGTATCATGATGAGCAAAGTCAATTGTGAAGATGATATGGGACAGTGAGTACCAGACGTACACACAGAAGTGTGTTTGATCATCTGTTACCCTTTCTCTTCCTTTATGTTATTACAGAGAGCAGCAGGCTATCACAATTAGCCAGGCATGAAAAAGAATGTATGAATGAATGAGGAAGTGAATGAATGAATGAATGAATAGGAAATTATTTTATTTTACTGTAGAAAAGGAATTAATGCAATTTAACTAATGATATTTGGATGTAGAAAATGGTCTATAGTATTAAATCAAACAACAGATTTTTATTAAGTTTTCTTTAAGCAAAGGGTTATTATTGTTTTGCATTGTATTCCTTATTAGGGCAGATGCCATGAGACATATATTTAAGCCTAATTAATACAATAATATGAAGCTCAAATCTACTACTCTACAATTCTACGTTACCTGATTTTGAGTCAGAAGATCTGGATTCAGACAGGAGCTCTCGCAATTACAACCTGAGTTTTCATCAGTAAATTGCTTTACTTCTCTAAGGAATCAGTTTCCCTATTTGTACAATGATGGACTTGCATAAAATGATCTGCTACATCTCATTCATCTATAAACCCACGATCCTTCAAACAGGTTGGAAAATGAATGGAGAAACAGACTGAAAAGGTGAGATTAAGTTATTTTCTAGATCTAAAGTCCCAATCAGTCCCAATAAAGGAACAAAAGAATGATAAAAGCCTGCTACTGCCTACTTACTACACACTGTTGCATTTCAAAAAAAAAGGTCATAGTCTGTCAATGAGGTTTAAATATTATGGGAAGAGGGAATAAGATTCCTGCAATTAAAAGGAAACATAAAAAGCATTTTGAATTCAAATAAATTATTACCTTTATTTATGAGATTAGTTTCTAAAGATGAATATTTATCATAAAAGTGCCAGAAGGCAACACCTGAGCTAGCTTTTTATGTTTAATTCCCCAGTGCTTCTGAAATAAATGCCTCGTCATCTCCTAAAAGCTTCTGAGATCAATTCTCCTTTTCATCTTGTTCACTGGAAATGAAAGAGGGATGGTGTGCAAGCACAGCTTGGGATCTCCTGATGGCCTTTGATCCTTTGGCTTCAGATTTTTACTTTGGTCCTGTTTACCACCAAGAATAAACCCACCAGGGTTTATCCCATCTTTGGAGTTTGTTTTGATTAAGTGTGAAATAAGCAAGTCACTTTGCATGCAAGTGGGCATTAGGCTACCCCCTCTGCTCTGCCCCTCCAACCCCAAGCACTCTCAGATGCACAGAGATCTTCAGAGGATCTGGGATCTTGTCGATAGGGGAATTTTCTCAACCAATATAGAACCAAACTTGTCCAAACCAACTTATCCTGTGAGATGCTCATCTATGCCTTCCATCATTCCTTCACAAATAATCCACACATTTTCCCTGACTTCTAATTCTTTTGTGAATACCAACACACCATTAAGAATGCCTATCTGTGGATTCTTATTGTGGCATTTTAAGCTTTGTAAAAGGACGTCTAGGTGGATAGTGGATAGAGTGACAGGTCTGAAGTCAGGAAGAGTCCTCTTCCTAAGTTCAAACCTGGCCTCAGATACTAACTATGAGACCCTGGGCAAGTCTCTTAACCCTGTTTGTTTGCCTCAGTTTCTTCATCTGTAAAATGAATAACAGAAGAAAAAGGCAAACTACTGTAGTATCTTCAAGTGGTGTCATGAAGAGTCAAACATGACTGAAATAACTGAACAACAAAAAGTTTGTTAAGCATTTTACATATGCTATTTCCTTTGACTCACAACAACCTTGAGAGGTATGTTCTATTATATACCCATATTACAAATAAGGAGATTGGGACTTCAAGGTTTTAGAAGGCCTGCCCAGGGTTACGCAGCCAATACATGTCCAAGGCAGGATTCAAACTCAGCTTGTCCTGACTCTCAGACCATCCTTGTATTTATTGTGCCTCTGCATAGGTCAGTCTATGTCCTTTTCAGGGCACACATGGTCTTAGCATAGAATATAGATGATATAGATGTAGAATATAGATAGAGATGATATAGAATAAAAATAAGCAAAGCTAGATGTAGTTATAGGTGGACATATGTGGATGTAGATAGATGTAGAGATAGAGATAGGTAGATAGAGATAGAAAGACAGACAGACTGACAGACATAGACATAGACAGACATAGTCATAGACATAGACATAGACATAGACATAGACATAGACATAGACATAGAAATAGACAGACATAGACATAGACATAGACATAGGGTTAAGTATATGGAAAACTAGGTGGCACAGCAGATAAAGTAATGGACCTACAGTCAGGAAGACTCATCTTTCTATATTCAAATCTGGCCTCAGACACTTACCAGCTGTGTAACCCTGGATAAATCACTCAACTCTATTTGCCTCAGTTTCTTCACCTGTAAAGTGAGCTGGACAAAGCAATGGCAAACTATTCCAGTATCGTTGCTAAGAAAATCCCAAATGAGATCACGAAGAGTAAGACAAGACTGAAAAACTACTGAATAACAGCAACAGAGCTATACATCTAGAGGTTATAGATATACATGTGTATCAATTGCCTGTTACACAGTATAAATCCTTATTCATAATGCAATGTGAAATTAATAATATGTTCATGTTTCATAATGTACTATAAATAATTGTGAAAGAGTAGAGAAAAGGATATAATCAAAGAAGTGAATAAGTAAAAAGGAAGTTGGGGCAATCAAATGATAGCTGTATGGGACAACTTTTGAACAGCCCTGGTACACCACTGAAAAAGCAAGGAATGCCTTCTGAATGTTGGGGGAATCCTTTCTGGTAACCTTATAAGAAGACATTGATAAGTCACAGATTATGAGGAGTCATAGCATGTTTGGGAACTGCATTCTTGGAAGAAATGTCCACATTCATGGCACCATATATCCATGAATATGTTTCAGAATTATTTATATAATTAGATCATGACTACACCCATCTACATGTGACCTTCCATGGAAATCTGCCTCTTTGACCTTGCTGTAGCAATGGGTGACAATAGGTTCTCAAAGGTTATGCCAGAGGATCACAAATTCTGGGAGATTACATGAAATGAAAGGACATGAGTTGTGTTCTGACAAAGGGTTGCATTTACTGTCCAATGAATGCTTTTTTTAAAAAAAGAAAGGAATCTGATCAGCAGCATGTGGTCACTATGGAACCAGTTCCTCAACCACAATGGTGATCTATGAAATTGATTAAAAATTTTTTTTTGACATTTGATTAAAATATTATCTGAAAAAGGAGAGAATTTCTGGTCCGACTATACTTTTTCTCTTAAAACTTTTAGAAAGGGACACTTACTAATGTTTTAGTAGAAATACTTGATATATAAACATCCTTCTCACAAGTCTATGATACACTGTCCCCCAATTATATACATATCCCAGGGGAAAGTGGACTCAAGCTTAGAGAAGGAATGAATCGATCCATCAATGAATAATTTATTAAGTACTTACTATGTACAAAGCACTGTGCTAAGCATTGAGGGTACAAATAGGAAAGACAGTCCCTGCCCTCAAGGATCTCACATATGAAAGGTTCATCTGTAAATCAGATGGCATAATTCCATGGTCATTAGGAGGCAGAGACAAAGCAGATGGTAAAGTCTCTTCTTTTCTGTCATATCCATCAATAAAATCCTAACAATTTCTGATGTTGAATCATTTGTCAGAGCCATGAAGTTTGGTGACAAGACCTTTCTTTCCTGAGTCTCCAGAAGCTGTGGTTCCATAGGGGTTGCTTCCCAGGATAATGGATGAGAATATTGAACTGGAAACATTGCTATTCCCAAAGGTCTTGGGTTTGGTGTCCTGGTCATCTCCATTAGGGTCCAAGGGGGGAAATGGCTGGTAAGGTGGTGGTGGTGATTTGTCCAGGTGTTGTAGGTGCTCTAACTTAGGGACTTCTTAGTTCAGTGTCAATGTTTTGACAAAATAAGACACTCAGTAGGCACTGGACATGGGAGGTTTATTTTGTCCAAACACAAGAAGGTTACATAGCAAGGATGAAGTGATACTTCATTCTGCTGGACATGGACTCCCTCATTTCCATCTGGAAATGCATCAACTCCTATTGTTTCTAGTCTAAAAGGCACCAACTGCCTGGCTGGAACATTTTATGGTCCCAGATTCAGATGTCATAGCAGGAAAGCTGTGTTATGAGGAGGAAGTTGGGGAAGCTATGTCAGGAAATGTTGCTATCATGCCTACCTAGCACATAATGCCTTCTGTCTTGTTGCATTAACTGGGCTGTCTTTCCTGCCCTGTGGGTGGCAGCTGGTTGACAAGTGGTCCGGATGGCTGTCCCCTTCTCCACAGGAGCCAGCTCCCTGGATAATGGCTGTGAGGGCCAGGTTGGGAGTAGGACGGGATGCTGCCATTTTCATTTCCTGTTCCTCTGTCTGTTGTTGGTACTGGTCAGCTGTTAATGCTGATAGTGATGGGGAAGGTGGATTCTTTCTCTACTAAGATTCCTACCATGATAGTGACGGGGGCTGGACTGGAAGCAAGTCTAATAGTTTGGACAATATTGCTATTCCTATGGTTCTTGGGTTCATATCCTTGGCTATTTCCATCAGGTTCTAAGGAGAGATGGTGGTCAAGGAAGTGGTGGTTCAGCTTGCCTAGTTATTCTAGTAAAAGTATGTCTTAGGTTCAGACTGGATGGAAGTCCTCTTCTCCCTTTCTGGTATAATTTCTCCTTGCCTATGTGTAATTCTCTTCTGGGTCCAAAGGGGTAATTCCCCTGTAGTGTCTTGAAGCTGCCTTTCCTTGTTATGTCTTCTTTCTTAGTTCCTAATCTAACCAGAGATATTAGCCACCACTGTTCTGGAAATAGTGCTGTACCAACCCAGTTAAGGGGAGTCTAGACCTTCTGACATTTCAAAGCTCTTAAGATTGACCTCTGATCAGGAGGAAGGCAAAGGGTAAAAGGGGTACCAGAAATTCTCTCTTCCCCCCCCCAACAGATTGCATCTTGGGAGTTTGGCCAGAGCTATTCTGCTATTAGACAGTCCTTCTGTTAGAATGCCAGCTCCTGAACTGGGTTGTCATTTGATCCAAGCCCCACCCCCCCCCCCGAAGGTATGACTGATTCTGTTTGACCAACCACAGAATACCTCTGGTCTACACCATCTACTTTCCTTCACTCCAAATCTAGTTTGCACCTTTTATTGGTTGATTCTTTCATCCAATCAAATATTTCAATTAATTGATTGATTCTGTATCTCAGTCAAAGAGACTTTGTCACCTGATAAAAGTATCAGGGCAGTCAAACATCTTGGTAGTTACATTTATGTGAATTGAAGAGCATGGGAACTCCCTTGTATATGTAGATTTTTGGACATCCCATTCACATATGAATGTATATGTATTGTATGTGCATGTATGTGTGTGTCTATTTTATTCCTCTATAATTTTCATTTCATCATGAGGCTGTAAAGATGTCATCCCTATAAATGTCTATCCATTCCCTTTTTCTGTTCTCATTGCATATTGCCTTAACGTATGTCCATAGATTAATCACTTCCCATCAGTTACTAATTGGACATTTTGTAACTCTTAGTTGGTGGATAGAACATGGCTCTTAAGGTCAGCCAGAGTCAAACCTGGCCTCACACACTTGCTAGATGACACTGGATAAGTCCCATATCCTTTCTCAACTTCAATTTCATCATTTGTAAAATAATAAAATAATGGATAATAATGGAACCTTCATCACAGGGCTGTTATGAGGATGAACTAAGGTTTATTTAGATATATATTAATCTTTCTGTATGTTTTTTCTATATTTCGCTGTCTATATCTCTGTGTCTGTCTCTCTGGTTGTCTCTTTGTCTCTCTCCACATAGGTGTGTGCACATGTGTGTGTGATCTTAGTTGCATAGATTTATTATAAATATATATATATATATATATTGCATATTATATATAGTATATAGATAAAGACAGACTGACAGAGAGACAGAGACATAGAGAAGGAGAAGGGAGGAAGGAAGGCTATAATTATTTCCTCCTGAGAATTTTACATACACAGGCAATTTTCAAAATTAAAGGAATGAGTTTAGGTTGGTCGTTTATTCTAGCAATAGATGCTCTTTAAACTTGACCATGTAGATCCCTAGTAACATTACTTCTGGAATAAAATTTTCCAGGCACAAAATTTCTATTTATTTAATCACAGTTGAGATATATTTCATGTGCCAGTACAAGAATAGCATCCAGACAAATGTCAGGACCAAAGTCAAACACCAACTAATGTTAGCATTATCCACAATGGTATGGCTAATGTCAATTTGCAACCGGGGGGTAGGGGAGAGCAAGAACAATCGACCCATTGCGACATTGTTGGAATGGATAGAACTGTTATCTTTCCAGCTGTTAATGACATTGCTATAGTTAGCTTTGTTTTTTTGGCAGAGGCTTAGCTTCCTGGCCTGAAAAGTTTCTCTTTGCTTTATATCATTAGCCATGACAGGATATGATAACCAAGTTAACTCTGAAATATCCATCCTCAGATCTTACTTTCACCTTCTTGTTGGAAAGGCTACATTCTGTTATCTAATTGTTTTGGGGATATTATCACCATCATCACGTTTTCTTAATCTCGTGCACAGTCTGATATTTAGTGAGAACTAGAAAGGAAGGCTGGTTTAATCCAAAACATATAGTTGTCCTTTCTCTGTAAAGACAGTAAGTTTACAAAGGAAGAGAGAACCAGTATTTATATACTTGCATTACCATAATGAGCAGTGATAGCATCTATGCAATGGATCAAGGAAAGACTTGGTTGGTAAACATTTATTGAGCTTCCACCATGTGCCAGGCATCATGCTAAACTCTGGGAAAACAAGGAAAGGCAAAAGAAAATCCCTGGCCTCAAAGAGCTTAAAATCTATACCTACTCAGCAGTGGGGAAAGACAAGCAGACAAGTCCATTGATTCTCCTAATGCAGAGTTTTGTAATCAACTTCTTTGGATGTTCTGGGAGTTTCTAGGATCTCATAGACACTCGCATTCAAATATAAGCAAAACAAAGCATCTGAACATTTTTTTCTACTCTTTTTAATCAGTCCTGCCACTACTTAACTTTGATCAAGAAATAACTTAGTTTTCAGCTTTGAAAATAATGATCTCCATCCCCTAGACATTTCATCACTTTTGCACTGCTAATCTCCCTTCCTGAGATGCCTCAAGCAAGAGGATTTTCTGCTTGTGAATTGTCTCTGCCTGTGGGAGAAAGCAATGGGTCTGTGTTAATTTGATTCACCGTGAATTCATTCTATGTAGCATTCATTGAGCAAAAATTTATTAGGCAGCCATTATGTGCAGGGCGTTGAATTAGACACTGGATTAAAAAAAAAACTTACTGCCCTTTTCCTTAAAGAATTTTATTTTATTGTCAGTTTTTGTTAATATCAACTGAAAGGCCAAATTTCTCGTCTTATTCTTCCTTTGTTGATTCATTCACTGTTGCAATTGCATAAAGCATTTTCTCCTCTCAATTCCCCACACTGACCTTGGCGGCAACTCTCTCACCAGAAAATGCATCTTTATTGTCTTCTCTATGATCTCAGAAGAATGGGATAGCTGGGTGAGTGAATGAATAAATGAATGAAAATGATTTATTAAACACATAGTATATCCTAGGCACTGTGTTAGGAGATGGAAACATTAATTGCAAGATCTCCTCTGATCTCATTTCTCCAATTAGTTACACTTGTCTTATCTCATGATAGCTGGTGTTCACATAGGCTTTAAAGGTTGCAAAGACCTTTACAAATTTGTCTCGTTTGATCCTCACAAAAACCATCGAAGGTGGTTACTATTATCATCTCATTTTATAGAGGAGTAAACTGAGGCCAGGGGAAATTAAGAGACTTGCCTGTGGTCACATAATGTGAACTTGTGGTCAGATTTGAACTCTCTTTCCTTCCTTTTCAAATCTGTCCCCAGCCAGGATTGATAGAGCCACAAATGTGTTCTGTCTCAAAGATATGTTGTTATCTTCTACTTGCACTGGAAAAAGTTTATTGAAAGTAATGAGATAGAAGTCTGTAGGTCAGTAGGCAAACTCTAATACCCTACTCCCAATTTGGGAAGGATACAGAAGTCGACGTGTGAGATGACATTGCTCAAAACTGTCCATCACAGTTCATTGTACAATTTTACAAATGAATTTATTTCACCACACAGTGTTGTTTCTGCCAGCAATCTCTCTCCGTTTGGCAAGTAAGTCAAAGGTTTGCTCATTAAAACTCTGGGGTCATTTGGCTTTCTTGTTATGGTAATTAATTTATATTGGTTTCACTTCTAGATGAAGTTATTATAATCACTAGTGATGTCATTCCTGTTGTCTATTTCTTATTTCTTTTTTTTTTTAAATTTTCAAGAGCTTATTTAAATAACATGGAATTAAACATTAGTGTTGTATGTTATAGTTAGTGGCAATGTCATGTTGGTGGCCCATTTCCCATTTTGAAAAAAGAAATCAAGATACTTTTTGAATGATTGTGGGCTATATTTTCTTAATCCTTTTCTCACTACTATTCTTTATTCTTATTTGCTATAAATTCTGGTCATAGCTCTGATGAGTCAATGGTCTAACTACATAGACAGCTAACATAAGGATAACTCCAACATCCATAATAGGTCTTTTCCTGTATGCTAAAAATCTACTCAGTTTCATGTGTGTGTGTGTGTGTGTGTGTGTGTGTGTGTGTGTGTGTGTGTGTGTGTGTGACGCTGTTTGGTGCTCACCATATCTAATGTCTACCAAAGTCTTTTTTTGGAGAAAGTGTTTGTCATGGAGAAGCACAGGGCTTCTTTAAAATCTACAAGTATTTTCCCTTTCTCTTTTCTTTTGCCTGAATTATAATTCCCCAAATTTTTCTACATCTTCACCTTTTGTTACCTTTGAACTGAATTCACCAGGTCTCGGAATATATACTGACTTAGTTTGGAAAGTCTCATCAAAGTCTTCCGAGAACTTTTCTACCACATCATCTTTGGCAGCTGATGTTGATAAATAAGGTCAATTTTTGTAGCACTCTTTTCAAATAATTATCATCACGACAGCAACACCTGGTGATTAAATGTTCCATGAAATAATATGTATTGTGATTTTCGAGCATATGAGAAAACCTACTCCAACAACTCCCTTCTTTGCATCTCTGAATGGCATCTGGGATTCATCTTTCCATTTATCTGCCACTTTCTTCTTTTTTATTATTATTATTTTTAATAGCAAGAAGGTCAAATAGATATTTAACTCATCCCCCTGTATGTTCATTCATTTCTCTTTGGACAAGGATCTCACATCTATCCTACCAATAGTCAAATTAAAATATATTGTTAGACTAAAAACTGTGAAATCATTGTCCCCTTTCCTTCTTCTCTGCCATCATCACTTTTGAAGTAGAAAAGAGATGAACAGCACTGAGGATATTTTCCCCTTTCTTACATGGATTGCTATTGACAAAAAATGTTCCATTATATCATGGCCAGCCCACTGGGGATGGGTCTCTCCATGATGAGCTAGGCTAGTCCTAGGATCACATTCAGAGTTTCCTGCAGATAGAACCTGCTATAGATTTTGCTCCATTTTCACAGGCTTCAAGAATCTAGGACCACCTCCACACCATAACTGGAGTACTTTTGTGGAGGAGGGAAATAGCATAAACATTCACAGTGTCTATTGAAATAGCTAGGAAGAAACAATTTAAAATGAGAATTGAATTGATTGTCTGGAAAACAGGAAAAGTTAGATGTTCCCTAAAGAAGAAATGGAATGGCAAAGAGTATAAAAATCGGGTCTACCTGACCTGCACCAGCATCGGCAGCACCCATAAAGAACTCATGATCTGAACACCTCTATAATTCCTTGCTCTTGCCCACCCACTTTGTGCCACACTCATATGGCATGGTTCAACTCTGGATCCTGTGTACTGTTCTTATATACCTGTGCTCTGTGTTATGTGTTTTGAAGCTTGCCATAATGACTACTCCATTCAAAAAAATCCATCCAAGGCTAAGCACAAAGACCACAGGAACTAGTAGTTTATCAGTTCCCTATGATATTGTAAGGGCCAAATCCTCTTGGATTAGCTATCCCAGAACTGGACACTATCTTCCTTTATGTTTCTCCCAGAAATTAGCATAGAGTTATTTTCCCAATAGGTGTTTGTTTAATTTATAGGTGAATGTGTTGAATGAATACAAATCCCTCTAACTTCAATGAACATTATTTATATAACTGATAAATATGTATATATATGTGTGTATATATGTGTGTGTATATATATATATATATATATATGTCTATATAACTTAGAAAACTTTAAAAGGACATATAAATGTTAGCTATTATTATTCAGAGGTAGTATAGAGTCAAAATGGGTTCATGATTTAGAAATAAAGGGTAATACCCTAAGGAACTTAGGAGAGCATGGAGCACTTAATCTGTTAGATCAGATCCATGACTAAGGAAAGAATATATGACCAAACAAGACATAGAGAGCATTAGGGAATGCACAATGGATAATTTTAATTATATTAAATTAAAAACTTTTTGCATAAACAAAACCAATGCAGTTACAATGAGAGGAAAATAAGAAAATGGGGAAGAAAATTACAGCTGATATCTTCTGATAAAGACATCATTTCTCAAGTATGTAAAGAAATAAATTAAATTTATAAGAACATGGCTCATTCCCCAGTTGAAAAGTGATCAAAGAATATGAACAGGTAGTTTTCAGAAGAAGAGATAAAATCCATAGCCATATGAAAAAATGTTTAAATCATTATTGATTAGAAAAGAAACAAATTAAAACAATTCTGAGGTACCACCTCACACCTATCAGCTTGGATAATATGACAGAAAAAGAAAATGACAAATGTTGAAAGAGATTGGGAAAATTGGGACACTAATCCACTCTTGGTGGAGTTGTGAACTGATCCAACCATTCTGGAGAGCAATTTGAAACTATGCCCAAAGGGCTGTAAAACTGCACGTAACCTTTGACCCAGTAATTCCTCTACTAGTTTATACTCCAAAGGGATCAAAGAAAAGAGAAAGGGTCCTATTTGTATAAAAATATTTATAGAAGCTCTTTTTTGTGCTGAAAAAAAATTGGAAATTGAAGAGATGCCTGTCATTTGGGGAATGGCCAAACAAGATGTGATATATGATTGTCATGGAATACTATTGCACTATAAGAAATGATGAATAGGATGGTTCCAAAAAAACCTGGGAAGAAATATGACCTAATGCAAAGTGAAGTGAGCAGAACTAGGAGGACATTGTACACAGTAACAGCAGTACTGTTTGATAATCAGTTATAAATGGCTTAGCCAGTCTCAGTAATTCAATGATACAAGACAGTTCTAAAATACTTATGATGAAAAATGCTATCTACATCCATAGAAAGAACTGATGGAGTCTGAAGGCAAATTGAACCGTATTTTATTTAAAAAAAAAAAACCAAGACAAAACAAAAAAACTTTATTTTTCTGTTTCTGGTTTTGGCTTTTTTTTTTTTTGGTCTGTGTTCTCTTTTACGGCTAATATGAACATATTTTCATAACTGCATATACACAATCTAGATCAAAGTGTTTGCCTTCTCAAGGAGGTGGGAGAGGAGGGAGAGACAGAATTTGGAACTGAAAAAATTTTTAAAGGAATGTTAAAATCATTTTAATTATTTCTGTCCTGTGAAAAAATAAAATAAAAATATTATATTTTTTAATAGAAGAGGCAACACGAAAGAGTGCAGTTAATGGACCTGACTTAAACATGTGATTTTGGGCCATTCACTCAATCTCTGTGCTTCAGTTTCCTCATCTCTAAAAGACAGAGGCTGAGCTTGATGGCATCTAAAGATGTTTCCAGTTCTAACTAGCCACCTGGTGTGGTGGATAGTGTAATTTTTCTGAAATCAGGAAGACCTGTGTTCAAATCTTCCCTGAGATACTATGTGACATTAGACAAGTCACTTTATCTGCCTCAACTGTTAAAAAAGGTAATCTTAACATATACCTCCCTGGATTTTTATAAGGATTAAATGAGTTAATTTTACAAAGTTTTTTTTTCCCACATCTCAAAGTACTACAGAACTTCTCATTGTTGTTATTAGCTGTTAAATCTATCATCCCATGACTTTTGAAGCCTGATATTTTAAGAATATTACTAAATAACTCCACCTTTTCTCCTCTGGCCCTTACATTGGTAACAGCCATAGCCATCCTATGTGTATATGTATGTGTATAGACCATGAGGTAGTTTAACTCCTATCAAATATTATGATAGATTATGTTAAGTTATGAAGTTTATAGAAAATATATTATCCATTAAAATTACTCTATTTTGGCAAAGTTTATCTGTTAATTTAATTTGGGTTACCAAACTTGGAAAAAAAAAACTTTTAAAAATTCCAATCCAAGTATGCCCATTTTCTCTTTTCTAAATAATTAAAGACACTTAGTCATACCATATTTTTTTTGTTAGGCAGCATATCTAAAGTTTGTTCTGATCTAGATTGTCTTTTTGAGGGTTAAAATAAACCCTGCAAATTTGCTGAAACTATTGTCTCGACTGATATCTTTGCTGAATCCCTACTATTTTCAAAGCATCATTGAACATCACCAGAAAATGGGAATATTTATCTCCTCTTATATCTCTTTGTCTTCTGTTCTCTTATTGTTATTGGTAACACTTTTAGAACTATAAGAAATAATAGAATGAGTATAGAGTGCTAATGCCTTCAGGTTTTCTCTCTTCAGGTTCAAGTAATTGAACTGATTTTGCATTAGGCATAAGGTATTTCCATACAATTTCCATGAATATATTATTGACAAAAACAAAATAAAACAAAACAAAACAACCTTCAGTTTTTTTTTCTAAAATGAATAATATCTGTTTCTAGTCTTGCTGTACGTAAGAAAAAAATGTCTAACTTTCGGCCATTTCATGTGCAGTTATGGTTTGCACACTTCCCCGGCCGCCACCATCTGTGCTGAGGCATTCCAGCACATGTCGGCATTTCTGATTTGTTCTGTTACCACCCTGGTAAAGTAACAGAAGATGACGATAGATCATTCTGTTGTCTTCCACATCAGAGTGAGAGCATCGTGACAGTGCCAAACAGCAGCAGTATGCCAGCATATGGCACTCTGTCAATTTTTTTAAACAGACTATGTGGTTTCCCTGATGTCATGAACTCTGAGGAATTTCTTCTACCAACGTAGATTTATACTTCTTCTGCAACTTGTAATTTTAGAGAAAGTTGCTTGGGCCTGAGAAGTTAAGTTGACTTACCTCACACAACCACTATGGGTAAGAAGTGGGATTGGAACCCAGGTATTCTTGCCCCTCAGACTTACACTCTGTGCACTATACCATACTCCTCCCCCTGCCCCATGGCATGTGTATCTTAGGTTCAGAGAAGCAGTTTCATCATACTGGCTGAGTTGCTGATCTAATCATTGGCATCATTAGAATTCAATTGGCTAATGTTTCAGGGTATCCACCAGCCCTTTCACAGCTACGAAACTGATCTCAAGGAAAATGAAATCCCTGCTGAACCTCCCCTGGCTGGCATTCCCGTACTTTGCCATTTCCTCACCCTTTCTATTCCATAACATTACATAAATGCTTCCTTGGGCTTTGGACTTTGAGCAATTTTGTTCTAATTCTTGTTATAGTTAATCTAAATCCTCTTACCTGTGAAAGACACTTCAGCAGTCTACATTATTGCCCAATAACAACCTCTTTCTATTTATAGCCTTTAGACACCTTTCATAGATGAAAGATGAATTAGTTGCAATAGTTAATGAGATACTTCACCTTCATGCTAAAATCTAGGAAGCTTTTGTTTATCTTGCTCTTCAGTGAACATAGATGTTTGCTTGATGGACTGGGTTGGAGGAGACTGAAGTGGGGAAGATTTGAAGATGCTGTATAGAATCATCTAGAACATGAGTCTCTGTTGGGACATAGAATGACCTGATTTTGTAATAAGGAAGTGTGATGTAGTAGAAAGGGAATGGGATTTAGAGTCAGAAATCATGGATTTGAACTTCAACTCTGATGTTTTTTAAACCTAAAAGGGGTGTACAAATTTGAGTTATTGCAGTTAAATTTTCCAAAGTTTATCTTGTGAGTTATGAAGGATGACCTATCTTAAAAAATTATGTTGACGCTTCTCCCCAACCCCATCCTAAAACTTTTTCTTTCATTGACTACAAGGTTTAAGTCTCTGTGCTAAGTGCTAAGGATACAAAAGAGAAAAACAATAAAAGAGACTTTCCTCAAGGCACATATATTCCTCTATCCAAATCAGTTAAATCTTGTTATGTTCAAGTGGCTTTCTCTTGGGAAGGCAGTTTAAAGTATTTATTTTCCACTCACTAAGGCATAAGGACTCTTTCAACACCAGAGTGTGTTGTAACTAAAACACACACCTGGGCAAGTTTGAATCTGGGGGTGGTTTGGAAAGGAAATTACTTCACTGGGCTTTGACTCAAAAATTCATATCTGTAAGATGTTCCCTAGAGGAGGCATTCATGATAAGAACTCTTCTTGCTGCCCTTGTCCAGCTCCAAGATCATACATTCCCATCACTCAGCATTGAGAGGCTATGAGTGTGTGAGAAGCCCCCTTGGTCTGATGAAGAGGAGACAAACCATAGCCAAGTCATGTTGGCACATGCCCCTACTCTGGAGATGTCATGATGCTTGTGTTGCATAAGCTCAGCTGTCTTCCAAGCTCTATCCATGCAGCATAAACTTTTCAGGAGAAAGAATTGATTTGTGTTTTGTAGTTAGCTGTTCCAAACCACTGATTGGATGCGTGTAGGGAAGAAAATCTTGGCATCTCCTTTTCCTCCACCCTACTTGGAAATCATATCTATAAAGGTGGAGCAGATTTGAAGTAACTCCAGGCAACTCTGTTGGTGGGGAGTAGGAAGACTATGGTGATTAGAAAAGATTAGCAGAATACTCACAACATATAAGAGCTTAGGCAGTAAAGATAATGAAATAATCGTTTCAGTATGTTCACTAATACCCACATTCAAAACTAGTTATACTAAACAACTCATATTTCCTGCTATGATAATTTTCCCTTCCTCCCTCACTTCCTTTTTCCTTCCTCTCTTCCTTCCTTCCTTCCTTTCTCCCTCCCTCCCTTCCTCCCTCCCTCTATTCCTTCCTTCCTCCCTCTATTCCTTCCTCCCTCCCTCTATTCCTTCCTTCCTCCCTTCTTCCCTCCCTCCCTTCCATCCTCCCTCTATTCCTTCCTTCCTCCCTTCCTTCCTTCCTCCCTCCCTCCTTTCCTCCCTTCCTTCCTCCCTCCTTCTATCCCTCCCCTCCTCCCCATCTTCCTTCCTAGACTTTAACAAGCAGGTAATCAACAATCATTTTCCACTATAATTCTCTCCAATAAGGTAACCAAGAAACCAACAGGATCCTGGAAAAAAAAATGGACCCTAGGAGCTTTGTCCCTTCTTCCTTCTATATATCTTGTATAGGAAAGACTACAATAACTTTCAACTCCATTCAGTGATAAACTAAACACAAATTTCGAATTTAATAATATTAGTGAATGCATGATTCCTACAGCTAAACTATTCTCCACCATTGTGTGTCTGTTGGTGTGTGTGTGTGTGTGTGTGTGTGTGTGTGTGTGTGTGTGTGTGTGTGTGTGTATGCTGGTATGTCTGTGTGTATGTAGTGGGGATTTTGAAAGGATTTAAGATATAGTAGCTAAGTTCACAATATGTAATTAAGATTCATGTAATGATGCTTGATGAATTTAAATCCATCATCATAATTAGGCAAGTATCTTTTTAGACCATTCCCCATGGCCCCAAACCACTAACCTATTAAAATGGAACTGAATTAACACAAAGCTTAGTACTCCCTCCTTTAAAAAGATAAACTTAAATGGAAGGGGAGGCCTTAGACTTGAATCTAACTCAAGTCCTTCTCCACCTTTCCATGATAGAAGTGCCATCCTGTCTGCTCCCAATATTGATGTAGGTAAGGTATGAGGTTTTTGGTTAGTGGCCCATTATGCCAACAATGTGTAAACACAAGCATTTGAAAAGGAAAAGACTAAATTAGGCATAAGATAGCTGGACACACAAACCATTCTTCTATTTATTAAATGGGGTAAAAGCTCCTAAAGGGGGATGTTTTTCATGTTCTCTGTGTCTACTGTAATTCCATCAAATACATTATAAATATTTGCCAAAATATCATGGAAAAATGAAAAAAAATTTTTTGGAATAATAATTTTATCTAATTCCTAAGAGGCCTAGAATATGCTAGAGAGAAGGCAATGAAACATTTTTGTGCATATTCATGGCATCCTGGAAAGAGTGCTTGATCAGCAATCACTTGAAATTCAGTTATTTGCTGTCTGCGTGTAAACAAGCAGCTCACTGAGCCTCATTTTCCACATACATAGAAGGGAAGCACCCAGGTTCTTTCCACCCTTAAATCCTGAGATGTGGTGAAGGTACCATTTGGTGGTGACAACCATGATGTATGGGGAAAGGTGACATGGAGCACAGTGTAGTTATCACCAAATGTGGCTCAGGCACTTGTCATCACTGTTTTTGTTAACGTCTTATTGTGTGCTCTTATAAAGTGGAAAGAGTAGAGGATCCAGAGTTGAAAGGGACATTGAAGATCAATGATCAAAACACATAAATTTCAAAGAGAGAGAAAAGTAGGTGCCGAAAGAGAAGAAATTCCAGGACAACAAAAATGATGGATACCTGTCACCCACATTGTGATATTATTAGGCCCATGTATTATGTTTGCAGGCATTATTGCATAGTGGGTAGAAGGTTACACAGGGAGTCAGAGAGGTTGAGTACTCAAATGCCATCTCAGACACTTATTAGTTACACGTGTGATTGCTTTGGTCATTGTTCCTCACTCGGTCATGCCTGACTTGGGACCTCACAAACCACAGCAAACCAATATTGTCTATGCAATAGACAATATTCTATATGATGACTTTTCTCTTCAACTTTTTTTTTTTACTCAAATGAAAATAATATAAGTTATAACATTACCTTGGTCAGACCATGTCAGGAGTTTTCAATTTGGTTCCACTTAGCACATTAAAGGAAAATCACTGGCAGACTGGAGACGAGGAGCAGAGAGCAACCAAAGAGAATTGTCTGCTTCGGTAGCGTAGCAAGTTCCTTATGATTTTAGCTGGACCATATTTTAAAAGAGTTTTGTGACAAGAAGAGAATTCTTATACCAAGGTAGGTTTGAAATGGATGGGCTGTGAGGGACCTTCCAACTCTAAGTCTCTCTAGGCAGATGATTTTTAAATATGCTTATCCAGGTCTAATCTTTCTGCTGAACTCTAGTCTAATATCTCCCAGTGCCTATTAGACATCTCAAACTCCATTTCCTGTAGATGTATTAAATTCAAGTCATCTAAAACTGAGCTCATTATCTTATCTTGCCACCCATCTGCAAGCCCTCACTTCTTTCCTACCTTCCCTATTACTGCTTAGGGCACCACCATTCTCCTAATCATTCAGGGTCACCACCTAGATGTCATTTTCAATTCTTCACTCTCTTTCATCCCCCACAGGCATTCAGTTGCTAAGTGCTATCAATTCTAATTTCACAAACTCTCTCATTTGTGTGCCTCTTTTCCTGTGAGCCGGTAACTACCTTGGCACAGGCTCTTTTCAGGTCATGCCTACCCTTTTGGTTGGTCTTCTTGCCTCAAGTCTCTCCCCACTCTGGTCCAACATCCACTCAGCTGTCAAATATATCTTCCTAAAATGCAGGTCTGACCATATCCCTCTTCCTGTTCAATAAATTCCTATGTTTGAAGATTATCTCCAGTACCAAACATAAAACCTCTGATTTTTAAAGACCTCCATAGTCTGGCCCCTTCCTGCCTTTCCAGTTCTTTTTCATGTTATTTCCATACTCAGTAATCCAGTGACTGTGGTCACCTTCCAGTTTCTTACGCAGGTTCCCAACTGACTCCTTTCATCCTTACCTTCTTCTCCTGGCTACTTTTATATCTCAACTAAAATTCCACTTTCTACCAGTACCCTTTTCTGATCCTCCTCAATGTTTGTGCCTCTTCTCCAAGACTCTCTCCAACTTATCCTGCTTAGATCTTGCTTGTACATCATTGCTTGAATGTTATTGTCTCCTCCATGAGACTGTGGGCAGCATGAGGAAAGACATGGCTTTTGCCTTTTTGTATCCCCAGTACTTGGCATAGTGCCTAGAACATAGTAAGTACTTCATAAATGTTTGTTGACTGGAATTGAGCTTCAACGACTTGGTCATTCTGAACTACAAAGCAAGTGAAAGTGACACTTTCCAAGAGATCCTGGTTAATGCTTACTTGGATCTCAAAAAATGTATGAATGACACAACTTCTAAGTTTAATCTACAATATTAACATTTCTCAATTACTTTATTAAATTAAGGTAATCAATAAAATGATAAAGAAGTCCTAATTTTATAGTGAGTTGTAAATGTTTACATTAAAAGTTGAACAATTGGCTCTCAAAAGTCAGCATGAGCTGAAGCCAGCACACCCTCCTCACTTCTGAACACTGATATCCATGATTTCCTTCAAGATTTGTCTCCAAGGGACCTTCATAAGTCTTTCATCTCCCCACACTTTGATTCCTTCTCTTCTCTCACTTCTGTCTTCCTTGAGTTTATCTATGTTTGTCAATCTCCTGTTTCTGTCCCTACCTGCCTCTCTCATTTTATGTCTGTCTGTCTTTATGTATATATGTATATACACCCATATATGTGGTTCCACATACCTGTGGCTCCAAGGAGCTGTAACATGCACAATGACCACACCCTAGGAAACCATCTTGGCAGATGGATTAAACCAGGCTGAGAGGAACCAAGATTAGGAAGCCCTCTACTTCAAGCATATGAAGATTTCCCCAGGAGGAATGGATGCATGAGAACAATTTGTTCCAATGAAAATGAAGGTGGTGGAAGTAAACAAGAGTTGCAGATTGCTTAAAACTTGGTCAGACATCAGAGTCACTAAGGTATCCACTGCATCCTGGGCCATTGCCAGTTGTATTAACTTTTCTGTTTTCAATGAACTTTGATGACTCTGGAAGAGAGTGAAACTGACAACTTTACTCAGTTCTCCCTCACTTAAATCCAATTCACACAGGAGTGAAGATATCACTCACAATGTTATTGGCCATCTTTGGAAAATGGACAAACAACGTATCTGTCTATTTACATCTGTATATACACACATATATGTAAATCTACAAATGTGTATAAATGCACCTATTACATGGATTTATTTTCTTTATGCTATCTTCTCCATTAGAACAAAGAACATGTTGAAGAACCAGATTTTTCCCATCAAGGAATATCCTTAGATTTGAAAGATGAGTTATTTTGGGTCCAAACCTATTTCCTTCAATTTTAAGTATAACATTTCCTAATTTTCTTTGATTTGTTATTGTAATAATTAATGACTCTTAATCTTTTGTCTTCTGCAAATACATTCCATGTTCCTTAATATATGAATAATCAAACTTCTTTCAAAATTTTTGATTGATAATGAAACTCTAGAACTAATTATATATCTATATAATAAGAAACTGAGGTTTTTGTCTGATGATATACTTTGGATTCTATCCATTTATATATTTCCTAGTCTTTCTAGTACTCCCAGAAAATTCTCATATAATTTCCTGAAAAGTGGTATTAAAGTTTGTGGCTCCATTGTGTTTTTCATCAGTCCAATAATTTTCAAATTATTTACTTTGATCTGTCTGTACGACGAATTTCTTTAACTTGGAGAAAACTCAAGTATTCTTTTTATTTTGTTGTCTTTGGATTTGGCTGTAAAACTTATTGTTCTGTTGATATGTTTATGTCCTGTTTCTATCATTCTCCTTTTTCCTATTCTATAACATTATTGAGATTTTTCACCATTGCTTCTAAATATTCTCTTGTACTTAAAAAAAAAAAAGTGGTGAAGAATAATCAGAAATACAAAAGTTCCAAGCATCAAAAGATTGTGAAGGTCCTTCAAGCTAAATGATGGAAGAACCTAGAGAACACAATAACATTTTAAACAAATCTAACCAAGATAAATTGGTAACAGATGACAGTATTATTTCCATTATTTTTATATTCTCCCAGTAAGAACATAAGCTCTCTGAAGGCAAGTACCATTTGGTTTTTGTCAATGTAGCCTCAGAATCTAGAACAGTGCCTTGACTATAAGGTAGGCATTTAATAAATAATTTAATTCTGTGTAATAAGTCAACTGTAGATCATTTGTATCCCTAGATTCTCTCATAATGAAGTCAAATTTAGTCAGACACAAGAGCATTAATTTTTGGCTAAACTATAGTGCAGAAGTGTTTTTTTTTGTTTGTTTTTTGTTTTTTGGTAGCTTGGTGAAGGACACTTGCTAGTAAGAGAAAATAAAGGAAAGACTGGGTCCCTGAAATTTGTTAATTTTCTGGGAAATCAGGCTTCTTGCTGGTATTTGAAGATAGAAAGAAGATGGAATCATGTATCAGTTAAAGGCTAAATAAATTGTCATGCTTTCTTTGTCATCTTTTTAATCTCAAGTTAAAATCTGGCTTCAGACACTTTTAGTTTATGCAATTTTGAACAAGTCACTTAATCCTGTTTGCCTCAGTTTCCTCACCTGTAAAATGATCTGGAGAAGGAAATGACAAATTATTTCAATATCTTTGCCAAGAGAACCCCAAAAGAAGTCACAAAGATTTGGATATGACTGAAATGAATGAATACCACCTTTCTTTGTCTCTTAATTCTCCTATTTCCTACTTCTTTCATTTCTATCAATAGATTTCATTGATAAAAATAAAAGTAGATAAAATGAGACCAGAAAAATAGGAATTTGGATAGAGAAGTATAGACTTCTAAGTCTAGGAATGCCTCTGGAGTCAAAACATTGTAGATCAATTATAGATATACTATTATACATATACAATACATTGTATTACTATATAGTATATACCAATATGTAAATACCTGGTAACTTTTGCAAAATAATCTGGAAGATTATATTTTCTGTTTAGCATCCATCACTTAAAGTAAAATATGACTAATATATCAATATTACATTACAGAAATTCACAGAAACACATTACATTTAGAGTTGGCAGAGGGGTGGCTAGGTGGCGCAGTGAATAGAGCACCGGCCCTGGAGTCAGGAGGACCTAAGTTTAAATCCGACCTCAGACACTTAACACAAAAAACTAGCCATGTGACCTTGGGCAAGTCACTTAACCCCAATTGCCCTCCAAAAAGCAAAAAACAAAAAAATAACCAAAAAAAACCCCAAACCAATAGAGTTGGCAGGGACCTCATATGCAATCTAGTTCAACTTATACTCAAAAGCACATATGCACATACATATATGTGTGTGTATATAATTCCCAGCAAGTCTTCATTCGATTTTACTTTGAAGAACTCCAATGAAAGAAACCCAACAAATTACTTCATCTAAGCCCCAAATCCCATCAGGTTGGTGTATTGTCATTCCCTTTTTATAACCCAGAGAACTGAGATCCAGAGAGTTTAAGGGATTCATTGATGATCTTACAAAATACATCACAGATAGGATACAATGCCAGATCTTTGCTGACTTCAAATCCATTATATTATCCCATTTCAACAGAATAGTGATTTATAGCTATTCTTCCACTTGATCCTCGTAACAGCCCTTTGAGGAGGATACTGTTATTATTGTTGGCTTAAAGATGAGGAATCCAACGCAGGGTCACCCAGCTAGAGAGTGTCTGAGGCAGGATTCAAATTCGTGTCTTCCTGCCTCCAGGTCCAGGGCTCTTAGAGCTGCCAAGTAACATCTTAGCTTTGTTTTAATTCTGAGGTGACTTAATTTCAATGGACCTTAGTTTCCTTAACTGTGGAAAGAGGGAATTGTATTAAAAGTCCTTTAAGGTGAATCTCAGTTCTAAATCCAATGATCTCACAAATGTGTGCTTGCATTTTGTAACTAAGAAAAAACTAAAATTTAAATGGTGGAAATAGAAAGTTGATATCATTTTCAATAATCCTTTAAAGTGGGTTTAATCTCTTATGTTCTTGCCTTCCTCTTTTCAAAAATCACCACAGCCCAGACAAAGAGAGTCTGCCAAGAAGGCTCTTCACTGAATAAAATTAGACAGAATTAGGGAATGTGACCTTCCCTGTGCATGGCAACCTTCATGCTAGTTAGAAACACTAAAGTGGGTGTACTGAACAGTTGATTGAGAAGAAATGATGGCAATTGAAAAGAGATTTAAGTCATCAGAGAAGAGTAAGTAACAAGAGAATAATAATGCTCCAAAAATAAAATAAAACTGGAACTTTTCAGAAATTCAGGAAGAACAACTTCCTGGAGACATTTCTTTAGTAGTAAAAATAAAGCCCTCATTTCCTCAGTCCATCACCTGTAGCCATTCTCTTACATCTTCATTGCCTTTTACAGATAAACTCCTTGTGAATGGGCCTCCATTTCCCCTCCTTTCACTCTCTTCTTGACTTTTCTATAGTCTGGATTCTGACTTTATTATTCAACTGAAATCCCTTCCTCCAAAGTTACCAGGCACCTCTTAAATGCCAAATGTGAAGGCCTTTTCTTGATCCTCTTCTCTTTTCCTTCTCTGCAGCCTTTGGCACCATTCATCACCCTCTTCTCTTTGATCCTTGGCTTTCAAGACTCTGCTCTCTCCACATTCTCCCCCTATCTGACCACTCCTTCTCAGTCTGCTTCTCTTGATCTTTAGCCTAGACAAACTTCCCAACCATGATGGTCCCAGAGGGCTCTGTCCTGAGGCCTCTTTCTTTTCCTTTTATACTACTTCACTTGGTGACATGGTTTTGTTGTTCAATTGTTTGAGTTCTTTGTGACCCCAAAGACACTGGAGGGGTTTGTCATTTCCTTCTCCAACTCATTTTACATATGAGAAATAAAGGCAAACACGGTTAAATGACTTTCCCAGAGTCACACAGCTAGGGAGTATCT
>CM053583.1:198497930-198528216 GCA_028627135.1 Pseudochirops cupreus
ATTCTAAGGAAGGCAAAAGGGAATGGGTCAACTTTACTCTCATTGAATTTGGCTTAGGGAGGGAAGGACATACACTCTGAATTCAGTATCTTGCCCTGCAGGAGAGTAGGGGGGAAGGGGATGAGAGGGGGGAGGATGGCGGGGAGGGCAGGGTGGGGGGGGAGGGCAGGGTGGGGGGAGGGTAGCTAGAAGCACACACGTTTGAAAAGGGACAGGGTGAAAGTAGAGAATAGAACAAGTCGGGGCAGGATAGGATGGAGGGAAATATAAACAGTCTTTCACAACATATCCACTACGGAAATGTTTGGCATAGCTACACACACACACAACCTGTATTGAATTGCTTATCTTCCCAGTGAGGGTGAGTGACGAAGGAGGAAGGGAAAGAATCTGGAATTCAAAGTTTTAAAATCAAATGTTTAAAAATATATTATTATTATTTTTTCACATGCAGCTGGGCAATAAGATACACAGGCACGGGGGTAACGAGATCCATCTTGTCCTACAGGAAAGTTGGAAGGGGAAAGGGGGAGGAGGTATACAGTGGGATCTCTATTTTGGGGTGGTGGGTAGGGGAAAGACGGGGAGAAAATTTGTAACTCAAAGTCTTGTGGAAATGTATGATGTAAACTAAAAATAAACATAAAATTTAACTTAAAAACAATAAAGTATCATTGGCTTAGAACGTTATCTCTCTTTCTTTTATTGTAGGTTGGACAATTTTATCCCCCACAATGCATTTCACACACACACACACACACACACACACACACACATACACACACACACACATACACACATATAAATATGCATGTGTATATACAAATACGATATAATTTTACATCTTAGATACTAATGTATGTATATATTTGTATGTATATATTATATGAATACAGACCGCCCATGCTTCTTCTCCCAAGCTATCTTCACTGACCTAAAACAAAAGTGTAAGGGTGACTTCAAAGTGGTAATGACCCTAAGGAATTAAGAAATGGTAGTATCCTTGATTGCATGCTGCCAATTGTGGGGAGGGGAGAGGGAGAAGAGAAAATTTGAAACTCAAGGGATTGCAGAACTGAATCTTGTAAACTAAAAGTCAATAAATGAATTAATTTAAAAAAACATGAAACATGAAAAAATGCTCTAAATAGCTAAAGATGGGGAGCAGAAAGTTACATATTAATTTTATTTTATATTTAAAAGGAATAGCAAGTTGTACACAAAAGATCTGCAGTTTCTTGTACAATTGGATTATTGTATTGTTGAGAATAGCTAAGTCATTCACAGTTGATTATCTTAACAATATTATTATTACTCTGTACTATGTTGTTCCGGTTCTGCTCACTTCACTTTGTATCACTTCACACAAGTCCTTGCAGGTTTTTCTGAAACCATCCTGCTCATCACTTCTTATAACACAATAGCATTCTATCACAATCATGTGGCACATAGCTATTCCCCAGTTGATGGGCATCCCCTCACTTTCCAATTTTTTGCCATCACAAAAAAAGAACTGCTATAAATATTTTTGTGCATATAGATCCTTTTCCATTTTTTATTTGTTTCTTTGTTTTTATCTCTTTGGGATACAAAACTAGCATAGTATAGCTGGGCCAAAGCATGTGTGGCTTTCCAGCCCTTTAGGCAGAGAGAAAAATTATTTTCCAGAATGGTTAGGAAAGTTCACAACTCTACCAACAGCGCATTAGTATCCCAATTTTCCTACATCCCCTTCAACATCTGTCATTTCCCTTTTCTGTCACATTAGCCAATCTAACAGATATGAGGCAATGTGTCAGATTTCTTTTAATTTGCATTTCTTTAATCATTGGTGATTTAGAGCATTTTATATGACTATAGATAATTTTTATTCATCACTGTTATTGTTGTGTGTTGTTGTTGTTGAGTTCAGTTGTTATAGTAATATCTGACTCTTCATGACTGTTATGGGAATCTGAAGATCTTCCCTGCCTCTAGGTCCTTTGCTTAAGTGGCTTAAGTGACTCTGAGAAACTTCCCTGATTTGAAAGTATACTCTGCCCCTGAATAGGCTGAATGTGGTCACATGGAGCCTGTGGCTGGAGGCTTGTTTTTCCAATGCCTGTGCCTTGTTGCTTTGTGATTGGGCAGTGGGTCAAGAGGGCTGTGACACTCTCCAATCCAGGAGAAGGCTATATATACACCATGATGCATGGTTTTGCTTTGGGGCTCATTTTGAGAAGAGTTGCGTGTTTTGGCCAGATGAGACTCTGGGAAGCCGTTGAGCCCCCAGCTTTGAAAAAGGCAAATGTTGGTGCTTCCCTCTCTGGTAACTAACTAGGTATGGATGTAATGGTCAGATGGTTGGAAGCCTGTCTGCTGATCTGTTTCTTTGTCTGCTTGTAACTTCTACTTGCATTCTCTGAAGTTCAGGGTGCTGCCTTTTTCCCCTGACCTAAGTAAATGATATATGTTTGATTGATTAAAGTAAGACTGTTAACCCATTTTGAGTTGCTTTCTTTTGGAAAGCAGATCTAAGAACCTGTGCTAGCAGCCACCCTGGGTATGCTAGGGTGCTTGCTGATACAATGACCCTCATTTGGTGTTGGCAAAGACAATGGAGTAGTTTGCCATTTCCTTCCTTCAGCTTATTTTCCACATGAGGAACAGAAGCAAACAGGGTTAAGTGACTTGCTCAGAGTCACAGAGCTAGTAAGTGTCTAAAGCTGCATTTTAACTCAGCAAGATGAGTCTTCCTGACCCCAGGCCCAACTCTCTAACCATTGTGCCACCTGACTGCCCCAGACATATAAACATGACTTGTCCTTAAATTTAAAAAGGGATCTTGGACTAGATGGAGGAAGTGAAGTCCCAGGTTACTTTTAGCTGTCATTTGTTTCTACAAAAGAGTACAAGCAGCAATTTCTATTTAATTCATTCAAAGACAAGAAACATGGCTTTTCATTTCTGTCCAGTGCTTAATGGTCTAAGGATGATAACCAAATGCTCAAATTAAATGAATACACCTCAAAGACTCAAGACCCACAGCAATAGAGTTTGGGAAGGGATCTCAGAGGACAATGAGGCCAAGCCATCTCTGAACAAGAATCCCATCTCCCACACTACTGATAAGTAGGCATCCGTATGTTACTTAATGATCTCTTGTAGCCAATTAAAGAGTTGAACATTTTGGGGGAAAAGATCAAATCTTATGTATCAGTGGCCTCACTAGTGACTGCATTCCTCTGCATAAAAATGGAAGGGAGCAAATATCTTCCCAGTGAATACATATGAGCTACAAAGCAAATAGTGATTACCTGAGGCAGACGGTGACTATGTGAGGGTGGATCATTTCTATTATGCCATGTGTGGCTGAGGGTGGGATGCTTCTGAAGTCCACAGAACTGAGAATTTTTTGTAAGAAAATGAAGATGGAGAAATGTGATACTTGCATAAGATTTGAATATGACAGGATATGGAAAAGATCATTTTCCCCAGTGAGTTCTAGTATTGCACTTTCCTCCAAAAGGTTGAGTTTTAAAAGCCGTACTACAATGTATTCAAGTGAAATGACCAAATTTTAAAACCTTAGAAAACATGAGCTATTTTACTGAAGTAGAAATGCATGTAAGACGTTGGATAAATAAAATCTTACAACTAATAAAAAGTATATCAAAGAGAGCAATAGAGGAATGGCTAAATAAGTTGTGGTATATGAGTGTAATGGAATCCTATTGTGCTATAAGAAAGAAGGAGCAGACAGACTTCGTATTTACCTGGAGAGGCTTATACAAACTGTTGCTGAGTGAAGCAGAACCAGGAAAAATTTGTACACAATGACAGACACAACGTATGTGTGATGACCAGCTTTGATAGACTGGACTCTTCTCAGCAACGCACAGTTATAAAACAACTCCAAAAGATTCATGATGAAAGGAGATATCTACATTCAGAGAAAGATCTAGAAAGAACAGAGGTTGAATGCAGACTGAAGCTAACTACCTGCTCTCTTTCTTGAAACTCAAGGGATTGTGGAACTGAATCTTGTAAACTAAAAGTAAACGAACAAATTAATAAAGACAAAAAAAGAGAGAGCAATGGACACTTCTACCTTCTTACCTTGAATTGTCATTTTCTGAATGCAAAGATTTAGATATTAATCATGGAGCCATATATTTAAGCAGATGAGGAACTCTCAGTTCATTTAGTCTAACCCCCTGCCCCCATTCTACAAATAAGGGAACTGAAGCAACTTCCTCACTGCAGACTCGTGAGTCTTGTGTGTTTAGTGTTTCTTTAGTGTAGAGGAAATAAATAGTTGGTCTATGCTTCCTCCTTTTTTTGGAGAGACGCCAGAAAAGGACCAAATCTAAACCTTAAGTGACTTTTCCTTGGGCTGGTGGGGGCCTCACCAGGTGACTCTACTGCTTTTTCAAGGCAGGAGAGCCAAATTCTTCAGACATCTTGCACAATTTGGTCTGATATCTTTGTTCGAGGACAGAGCTACTTTTTTAGAGTGTTAGGGAGAGTGAATTCCCACTTCAAGCAGATCTGGGGGCAAGGGAAAGAAATCATTTTCAAAGGAAAAAAAAATCTTTACTTTCCTAAAAAGGCAGAAAGGCAGACTGTTTCTCAGGGCTGCATTTCACAAACAAAGGGTCCCTGATTTTAGAAATGACATCGTACCAATAGTGTTCAGCTCTGAGGTCTTGGCCAAGGAAAAGAGAATATTTTTTACATATCTTGTTTATTCCTTTTTTATATTTAACAGGCACCAATACCATGAAAATAAAACAAAAACTGCTCTGGGATTTTTCCTTTTTGGTCTTTAATATGGAAGGAATTCCAATAAAAATCACTTACTAATCATAATGTCACAGTTGGTCTTCTGCTATAGAGGCATAAAGGTTTGACACTTGGTGAACTTGAGCACAAGACACCTTACTTTCTCCCAGACCACGTACTGACATGATCCAGGTTTCCTTACTGAAATCCAAGGCTATGGTTAGGGAATACTGCAAAAGAATCCTTATAATTGAGAGAGAGAGAGTGAGAGAGAGAGAGGGAGAGAGGGAGAGAGAGGGAGAGAGGGAGAGAGAGAGAGGGAGAGAGGGAAAGAGAGAGAGAAAGAGAGAGAGAGAGAGAGAGAGAGAGAGAGAGAGAGAGAGAGAGAGAGAGAGAGAGAGAGAGAGAGAGAGAGAGAGAGGGAGAGCGTGAGAGAGGGAAAGACAGAGAGAGAGGAGAGGGAGAGACAGAGACAGAGAAAGACAGAGAGAGAGGAGAGGGAGAGACAGAGACAGAGAAAGACAGAGAGAGAGACACAGAGGGAGAGAGAGAGAGACAGAGAGAGAGAGAGAGAGTGAGCGAGAGAGCGAGTGAGAGAGAGAGCAATATGGATGTAGAGATATAGACATATAGCTACAGATATGTAGCTACATCATATGTATCATAAACAACTGTGTATATAAATATTGTTGCTTTTGTTATTGTTGAGTCATTTCACTTGCACTCAATTCTGTGAACTCATCTGAGATTTTCTTGGTGAAGATACCAAAGTGGTTTGCCATTTCTTCTTCAGCTCATTTTACAGATGAGGAAACTGAGGCAAACAGGGTTTAAGTGAGTTGTCCAGGATTTCACATCTAGTAAATGTCTGAGGTTGGATTTGAACTTAGGAAGGTGAGTCTTCCTTACTCTAAGTGAAGTGTTCCATCCACTGTGTGTTTATATATATATATATATATATATATATATATATATATATGCTATATAAAACTATATATATGTGTGTGGTTGTGTGTATACATATACATACATATATACATATACATACATACATATACACATACATGAAACTACATATGTACATGTTTGTGACCTATTCTTGACCAGGCATTGGGACTACAGATGTAAAAATTAGATAGTCCTTGCCTTCAAGGAGCGTGTTCAACTGAATGCTTGAGCACATGTGCCATATTATTCTATTCTGGCATCACATTTTGAGAAGGGATTGAGAGAGCCTCAGGTGAAGGTAACTAGATTAATTAAGGGACCTGGACGTTATGCCAAATGTGACTAGAAAGAAGTAGTACTGTTTAGGCTGGATAAGCTCAATAAAAACATAATGACTTTTTTCAAATATTGGAAGAACCAGCATGAGTAAGAGGGGCTAACCTTGCTCAGCTTGGTCTCAGAGCTCAAGTTCCCAAGGGCAGAAATTGCAAAGATGCAAATACATGTTTGATGTAAAGTAAAATTCTCTAATGAGATGAAAGAGTTGCTTTAAGAAGTAGTGGGGTGCCCTTTATAGGGGCCCTCAAATAAAGAGAGGGTGACACCTTCTTCAGCTTGTTGTACAGGCACTTCCTCTTCCAATATGGGTTGAACTTGTTAGCTGCCCCCCCACCCAGGTCTCGTCCCATTTAGCATTCCGTATATCTATGATAAACTTGATTTATGTTATGTAATCACATTTATGTTTCTCCCTAATTCCATTGCTTATGGAAGCCACCCCAAATCTTCTCTTCTCTCAAGCCTCCCATACAAGTCCCTTTCCTGTCTCTGAGATGAGGACCTTGTATATTTCTTAATAAGAGAAACATAAAGACAGGGGAGGGAGAAAGGGAGAGGGAGAAGGAAAAAGAAGGGAGAAGAGTGAGAGGAGAGAGGGAAGGAGAAAGGAAAAGAATAGGAAAGGAAAAGAATAAACAACACAGAAGGCTAAAACTCTTCCATGCCAAAGTATTTTTTTGTGTTTTTGTTTTTGTTTTGTTTTGTTTTTACTAAAAACCGACCCAGAAGCATAAGCAATTCTGGCTCAGATTTCACTTTTGGCTCTATGTGAGTTGAGGAAGCAAGAGACAGACTAGGCAATACGGATAATGGCAGATGAAGAGAAGTGGGAATGGGAAACAGAGGCAGCTACCAGAAAACTTCTGCTAAGACCAAAAAAGCTGGGGCAGAATACCTCTTTGTTAAGAAACCCAGCTTTTCTAGACTTAGGTCAGTTCTCTGATGAGAGGGCTAAGACAATATTCTTTCACTCTTTTGGCTCTTTACACCCTACATCCTGGAGTCTTTGGGAAAACTACTTAAAGCTTAGGCTTTGCTTCATGTCTACATCTTCACCAAAGGGGAATGTAGAAAGTTATCCAATATACAATATGATTCAGGTATGGGACAGTTCTTTACTTCTTAATACACTAAAGAAGTCACATATAATCACAAAATAATCATAAGCACACAATGGCAAGTAGAATTAAAACAAGGTCACACAGCTAGTTTTGTGTTAAGTATCTGAGGTCAGATTTGAACTAAGATCCTCCTGACTCCAGGGCCAGTGCTCTATTCACTGCACCATCTACCCTGCCCAGAATAAAAACAACTTAAAACTCCTATTGTACTCTCCTGAGAGACGGGGCCTTAACCCTCCTCAAAACATGAAGTAGTTTATGGAACTATGGAGTAGACTTTTTAATATTTCATCTTGATTGTTACATTTTCCCTCAATTCTACCCTAGTCCCCCAAAATCCATGTCTACTAGCTCTCCAGACAAAGACTTGGACTCCTCCTCATGTTGGCAGTCATTTCTGATGAAGAAACTTTCCCCGCTACTGACCAGTTTCAGCTGATGGTCTCAAGACCCCCTGAACTCTGGAAGTCATGGGCTAACCTTCAAGAGTGCACATCTATCCTGAGGTGAGAAGAGACAGATAAATCTTTGAGATCTAGTCCTAGACATGCCTAGGTAGGACATGTAAGTTACCTGCCAGGTGTTTCTGGGCAGACCTTTTCTGTCTACAACGCCTGTTTTGGTTTGGACTCCTTACATAGGTCCCAAGGATTGAATTATAACCTCTATGCAGATGCCACAAATATCTGTATATCTAGTCCTCATCTCTACTGAACTCTAATCCCATATTACCAATTATTGGACATTTCAAACTAAATGTTCTGCAGACATCTTAACCCTCTCCCTATTCCAGTCTCCCAGGTTTGTAGCCTCAGTTTCTTTTCTGGCTTCCTCACTCTCTCTCAACTCATCTACCCAATCATTTGACAAATTTTATCTGTTCTATCTCCACAACATGTCTTGGATCACACTCTATCTTTACTTACATAATCATGACCTTAGTTGAGACTCTAATCAACTCTCAGGATTATTTTAATGGCCTCCTTTTGTGTGTCCCTGCTTGAAGGCACTCCACTCTCCACTCAAATCTCCTCTCTACAAAACATCCAAAATGATTTTTTGCAAGCTCAGATCTGACCTTGCTACCCTCTTCCTTGATAAACTCCATTCTGCAATCAGATATAAGCTGCCCTGTTTGGTTATTAAAGACTTCCCAACCTGACTAAGCCTGTATTTCTAGTTTTATACATTATTCCCTCCCAAATATTGTGATCTGGCCAAACTGACCATTCCATTCCTCACACATTATGTTCCATCTCCTACCTCCCCATGCCTAGAATGCTCTGCCTCACTTTGGCTCCATAGAATTATTTCCTTCCTTCACAATGCAGCTCAAGCAATACCTCCCTTCAATTTGATGTCTTTCTTGATTCCCCTCAACTGCTGGTATCCTCCCTCACCTACCACTTTGCACTGACTCATTTTTTATTTATTCTGTATGTCCTAGTTTTCTACATATTTTATCTGTGTATGTTGTCTCCTCAAATAGAATGTAACCTCTTAAACTGGGAATTGATTTTTTTTTATCCACTTCCCCTCATCACTTGGCACAAGGGTAGACGCTTAAGATGTTATTATTTCACTGACTGACTGATAGATTCTGTAGCCTCCCAAGGACTTGGGTGCATCCTTAGTTAAATCCCTATACTTTTGCATCTCAAGTGCTTTCCTGATCTTTCTAGATAAGTAAAAATTTACCTCAAGCCCAAAGTTTCCACATCAGAGTGGGACTGATGGTAGGTGAATAAAATCTGTCTATTCCTTCTGTCCTAGATTGAAGATCATAAAAATAGTAATAACTAGAGATTTACTGATTGTTCTCTTGCAAATCTATTTCATCAGGAGACAGTTGCCCAAGGCTGAGAATGTCTACTATATGTTGATTCAACAAACAGGGTCTTATAAAGGCAGAAAACAGAGCATTGGGTTTCTGGGGGAGTGCCATCATGTTCAGCAGTTACTGGCTCCATTAGTGAAATAGCTCAAGGCCATCCACATGCCATGATGATTACATTTTCCAAGGGAAGTTACTGCCAAGGGCTTTGGGAGTTGCAGAGCCAAGCTCATTATAGCTGTGGGCTGTGACTGCAGCCCTGAGCAATTCCTGCTACCGGAGATAAGGAGGAACAGATTAGAGAAGAACAGTGAATTAAAAATAACTAACCTCCAACAATGTGAAACTGACCCAGTCAAATTATACAAACAACCAATGATGGACAAGATAGATAGTCCTTCTACTTGACAGAATGCTGTCAATGACAGCTCATGCCCGAGGGCCATTTCTTAACTTCAGAAAGCTTAGAACTGGCATCATTCCCTGACTGGACTGAGCCCTTGACTCCAAAAGTCAACACGGCTGACTCCTTGGTACTTCAGCTCATGGGAATGATGTTAGCCTCACATTTTTTTTTGGAAGGGGGAGGTAACATTATCCTATGGATTAATCAACATAAAACAATTTCTTTCTATTGTTAAAAAATTATGGAGTGGCTAGGTGGTGCAGTGAATAGAGCCCCAGCCCTGGAGTCAGGAGGACCTGAGTTAAAATCCAGCCTTAGACTCTAAACACTTACTAGCTGTGTGACCTTGGGCAAGTCACTTAACCCCAATTGCCTGCCTTCCCCCCTCCAAAAAGCAAAAAAACACAATGAACTTTAAAAGCTAAAAACTAAGGGAAAGTATGTTTTCTATGACTATTTTTCAGTTTCTACACTCTGGCCTTTTCATTTTATACAAAAGTAATGTTAATGAGATTTAAGATCTTCTCCACCCATTAATAGGCCTCACCTGGAGCCCATTAAGGGAAACTTACTTAGGGGAGGCTTGCATATAGGAATGTTTTCATATCTTTTGCTAATTTTTAATTAGGCACTGAGTCAGGAGGGTTGTGATACCTTCTGGCTCTGAGAAGTGTTTTGCTTTGGGGGCTTGCTTATGAAAAAGATCTCGTGATTCCCTAGTCAACATGCTGAGGTATGTTCAGAGCTCCCTGATTGCTCAGATGTAAAGGCTCTCTCTGTCCAAGAATGTATGGAAAGTGTATAGTTAATTCAGGCAGTTAGAGCACTGTCTGTTGGTCCTTAATTCTCTGCTTGTATTTTCTCAGAAGTTCAGGGTGCTGACTTTTCCCCTGAACTAGTGAATGTCATTTAAAAAGACTGTTGACCCCGTAAACATCTATCTTCCCTAGTAAAGTAGATCTAAAAAACTGTGCTAGCAACCGTCCTGGGTATAACACTACATACAAGTAACTTTAAATTTAATCCCTCTCATGTAGGTTTGAATTCAAATTCTAGTGTAGTAAGAACAATATTGGGCTTGGAAACAAAATCCTGGCTGTATCCTTACCACCTTTGGGATTCTTCTTCTCTCTGGGTTTCAGCATCCTCCTCTATAAGAGGATTTCTAATGTCCTTTACTGCTTTAACTCCATGAACTTATAAATCCTCTGTAACTCATCATGTGTGAGGATCAACTGAGAAAAGGTATGTGAAATACTCCATAAGTCACATCTAGATTTCAATTGCTTTGCCACTCCTCCAAGCATGAAGTTGTCACACTTATCTTAGCAATAATGTCACATTTCTGTAAGGCCTGTAAAGCACTTTACTCACACCAACTTATTGCCATAGAGTCTGAAAATATTATTGTCCCCATTATACAGATAAGAAAACTGAGCCTCAGTCTCAGCCCCACTGCTGCCACTGCTGCCACCCAGAGACCGCTGAACCCCCATGTCCATCTGTCTGCTGCCACCACTCACTCTGGGCACAGAACATTCAGTCATGGATAAAAATGAGCTGGTGCAGAAGACCAAATTGGCTGAGCAGGCTGAGAGATATGACGACATGGCAGCCTGCATGAAGGCTGTAACTGAGCAAGGGGCTGAATTATCCAATGAGGACAGGAATCTCTCTCTGTTGCTTACCAAAATGTTGTAGGGGACTAAATCTTGGAGGGCTGTTTCAAGTATTGAGCAAAAGATGGAAGGTGCTGAGAAAAAATAGCCGATGGCCCGAGGATATAGAGAGAAAATTGAGACCAAACTCAGAGAGATCTGCAAGGATGTGCTGTCTCTGTTGGAAAAATTCTTGATTTCTAATGCTACACAAGCAGAAAGCAAAGTTTTCTATTTGCAGTTGAAGGGAGACTATTACCATGATTTGGCTGAGATTACTGCTGGTGATGATGAGAAAGGAAAGGTGGATTAATCACAACAAGTATATCAAGAAGCATTGGAAATCAGCAAAAAGGAGATGCAGCCAACACATGCTGTAAGATTGGGTCTGGCCTTGAACTTCTCTGTGTTCTATAATGAGATCCTGAACTCTCCAGAGAAAGCCTGCTCCCTTACAAAGACAGCTTTTAATGAAAGCTATTGCTGAACTTGATACGTTAAGTGAAGAATCATACAAAGACAGCATGCTAATAATGCAATTACTGAGAGACAATTTGTTATTGTGGCCAGCCGGTTAACATTTGGGGAGTTATCTGTTTTCATCTGAGGTGGCCAATATGAGGATATGGAATTTTTACACACGTTTTACGTGTTTGGCATAGTATTTTTAGTATGTTGTGGTTTCACAAGGCCAGTGCTGAAACAACTTCCATGTCTAAGCAAACTGCCTGTATATTGTCTGTCATGGGGGTGGGGGGAAGGATAAAGGGGTAATTGGTTCCAACCACAGGTGTAGTTATTGTGGGTACTTTAGGGTTGGGGCACTTACGGCCGTGGTAGAAACAGATGTCCCATAGATGTTACATGTCATTCCATATGTATCTGTGGAATACACAATCTCAACATGTGCACCTTTATGATTGCAGCTGCAAAAGTGTTCCTTAAGACAAAGTTTTAACCCAGTCAATTTACTCTGGAGAAGGGCAGAAATGCTTCACATTCAATTACTTGTAGTTACCTGCTCATTGCTTTCATTATTTTTGCCATAACTCATTTTGTTTGCATTTAAATGGTTTAGGTGCCCTAACAACAAAGGTACGAGTAAAGATGCAGTAAAAATGAATCACTTGACACTTATAAAGTCACTGTAGATCAAGCACAGCAGCAAAACAGAAAACCCATGTATTTAACTTTTTTTAGGTTGTTTGATTTTGTGATTTTTTTTTATACTTGCCTCACATGGATGTGCTGGAAAAATAGTTAACAGAGAAATAACTTGAGATGGTGGCTAGCTTTGTTTAGTGTCTTATGAAATTTTCATGAACAATAAAAGCATAATTGTTAAGAACATGTGTATTACATTGATGTAAGTGGAATAAAAGTTTTATGAATGGACTTAAAAAAAGTAAACTGAGGCTCAGAATTTAAAGGCATTGCTCAGCATCACACAGCTAGTAAGGGTTGGTCAGGACTTGAACACAGTCTACTGAAACTTAGTCCAGCTCCACACTCTTTGCTGTTTATTAGAAGGTACTTTGTAACATGCTGCCAAGTGTGGTAAAGTGGCTGCTGCCTAAACTTAGCAATTTCCCCTCTTGTTTAAACATGTTCTCATGAAAGTTATATTAAATTGCCTTGCCTTCCCCCCTCCAAAAAAAAGTGATATTAAAAAGGAATTGGGCAAATGTTCATAAAGTTATTTTGAAACTCTGCAAAAATCCATCATTTAGGTATTGATTTATAGATATATTCAGAGGAATCATCAATCAGTTCAAAAGCCTTACACCTGTAGTAGAAATGGAAACAGAAGGGGTCTCAGATATCAGCCAAACTCACTGATCTTACAGTTGAGAAAACAAGAGATCTAGAGAACCTAGAATTTTCCCCAAGATCACTTAGGTATGAAATAGCAGAAGAGAAGTTCCCATTTGTCTTGAAGAGAAGAGTACTTGGACTGGATGTACCAAAAGACAACACCAAATAGGAAATCAATTTGATCCAGACACATGGGATTGGATATTGGTATGGGAGTGATCTGAGAATCAACTGTCTTCATAGTGTATCATTGCTGGGCTAGACCAAAGGTCACAATCACCATCACATTAGAAAGAAGGATGAAGATGAGGGGATAAGATGTCAAGATACAGTTGTTCCTACTTACCTACCTTGGAAAAATAGGAAATGGACATAAACAAAAGCTTTAATTCCTTCAGTATTTCTTAGATAATATAACAAGGAGGCAAAAAGAGCCCAGAAACTGCCTCATTCAACAAAATCTACATCTCCTTCCCAAGTAAATGAACAATTGAAGCCAAGGTACCAAGCAGACAAACAATAGAAGCCAAAGTCATTGTTTAAAGTAGATCATTTGCAATGGGCTACAGAGAAGGATACTGTGAGACCATGGAACGTCACCTCACAAAACAGCAAAGAGTAGTTGGGGAGGTAAGCTATAGAGAATTTAACACAAGATGGGCCAATTTATCTGGAGATTATTAGGGGATGAAAGGAGCAGGATTATAAATAGGAAAACCTGCTCACATCCCAATTACAGAAAGTCTAGCATCTTTCCTTGCTCAAAGAAGTGAAACTCTTCGGCCACCTGTACACACTCAATACATGGAGGGGCAAAGAAGAGGTACAGCAGCTGCCACCTGTACATACACCAGCTGAGATAGCTTCCCAGGAGGGGGCCAGTATGTCAGAAGGATGTTCCAGGGTAAGATGATAACTGAGAAACATCGGAAAAGTTGAGACTCGAAAGCATGGTTGGGGAGAAGGTGGGGTGGAGGCATGGCCTCAAAATGGAGGATCCAACGCACCATTGTTTTGGTTTTCGGCACCATAACTGAAGCCTTGCCCATAGATAACATTCTAGTAGATAGTATAGTTATCCCTTCTAATTGTGATCTTCCCCATCACGGTTTAAATATGTCATGGGTTGGCATAAGAAATTAAATGGGAATTTTTGCAGAGTTTTGCAGAAACCACAGATGACATGCAAAGGCCAGCAGACTATACAGGAAAGGTTTAGAAACTCAGAAATGCATAAAATATATGTATAGTATTGTGTAATATCAACATATTTTCTCATTTAATACCATAAATATACCCAAATTTTACAATAATCTACTATAAACACCCCATAAAAGAAAAAGACAAAAATTCAAACTTCTTTTGTGTGAAAGAAGAGCCAAAATATTTTATGTGGATTTTCCAGATTGCAGGCACACTGTGTCCCTAATGCAGTGGAAAGGAAAACTGCTCTTGGCCCTAATCCCTGTCAGCTAGCTGTAAGGCTCATCATTCTGACAGTAAATGTCCTACTAACCTTGGCCAGTTCAGGGTCCAGGGCTAAGAAGCTGCTTCCCTTTGGGGGTACTGCTTAATGCTGTACTAGGCACTCAAACTCTGGACTCAGCTGATTATGTAAAGTGATAGTGCAACTTGTAGACTTGTTCTAGGGCCAAGGTTGAATCTGTGATCCACTCTGTACAAACACTGTTGACCTGCCTGGGAGCTCTGGGTTCTGAGACCACATTGCCAGGTCTTCTAGGATTCTCCATGCTGCCAGATTAAGTCAGGGGCTGAGTCTGTAATCAGCTCTGATCACACCACTGCTCCACCTTGGAGGTCTGAACACTTAGTCACTGGCTGGCTCATTCCTATTCCAGTCTCTGCCCTGGTCATTTTCCAGTAATGTTTTATTTGGAAAATTAGTTTGGAAAGATGACTTGCTATAGTTTGTCCTTCAATTTCTCCCTCACCATTTCACCTGGCTTTCTTCTTCAATTGTTGTTGGAATGGATGTGAAAAGACCTAGCATACTCTGCTTTCACTTACTCCACCATCCTGGCTGTTCACTCTCTTGATGCCCTTTGCCCTTATTCTGGCTAGTTTCCACTCAAGAGCCCCAAAGAATCCTGACATTCTTTTTTTGTGTTGTTGTTTGTCCTTCATGCTCAAAGAAGACCATGAGGGTGATGTCTTGACTTGTGAGAAAACTGGGTTTCAGTGAGACAGAGCTGTGCAAGGTCATCAGCTTCAGTCTCTCCTCCAGAAACATCAGAGTCCAGTGGCAAGATGAGTTAAGATGACTGCTGATGGCCCAGGATACAGTGGGTATCCTTGGCCTTTTAAAATTAAGGTATGATTTCTTTCATTTTTGTTATTAATATGGTCAATGATGGTTATAGTTTTCCTAATAGTGAACCAGTCCTGAATATAGTATATGATCTTCATGATATATTGCTATAATTTCCTAGGCATTATCTTATTTTAGATTTTTGTGTCAGTATTCGTTAGTGAAATTGATCTATTGTATTCTTTCTCTGCTTTCATTCTCCCTTGTTTGGGTATCAAGACGATATTTGTGTCATAGTCAGAATTTGTTAGACGCCTTTATCTATTCTTTTTTTTTTAATTTACTTTAGGTAGTATTAAAATAAATTGTTCTTTAAATGTTTGGTACAGCTCACTTGTAAATCTTTCTCTTTGTGCGTGTGTGTGTGTGTATGTTTGTGTGTGTGTGTGTGTGTGTGTTTCCTTTGGGAGTCCATTTGTAACTTGCTTCATTTCTTTTTCTAAGATAGAGTTACTTGAGTATTTTATTTTCTGTCCTGTTCATTTGAACAGTTTATATTTTTGTCAATATTCTTCAATTTCTTTTAGATTGTCCATTTTGCTAATATGTAATTTTGTGAAATAGCTCCCCATAATTGCTTTCACTTCTTTTTCATTGAGATCCTACTGTGTCTACTCTTTGATCATTTACAAATGGCATTTTATAGTACCTAAATTTTGTATATTCTTTGACCCAGTCATGCCACTAACGAATTTATATGCCAAAGACATTAAGAAAAAGAGAACCAATATGTACAAAATATTTATAGCCACTCTTTTTGAAATGGAAAACAACTGAAAACTAAAGATTTACCCACAAATTGAGGAATAGATAAATGGTATCATGATATATGAAAATAATGGGAAACTACCATGCTGCAAGAAATAATAAAGCAGTTTCAGAGAATCCCAGGATGATTTTATGAACTGACACAGAGTAATTGAGCAGAGACAATCTATATTAATGTCACGTTAGTAATAACAAAAAGCTTCAAAGGAATTGAAAGCACTGATACATGCAATGACTGAGCACAATTGAATAATATTTACAATGAAAGATACTGCCTACCTGTTGACAGAGACATGATAGACTCAAGACATGCATTTTCAAAAACACACAATATGAAATTTTTGTTGTTGTTTTACTTGACTTTGCAACAAAAAACCTGTTGCAAAGGTTTTTGTTTTCTTTAGTCTTCATTTAGAGATGGTGGGAGGGAGAGAAATATACTTGTTAATTGAAATTAAATTTTAAAAAGATAAAAAAGCATTTTGGACTTGACGGAACAGAGTACAGTCTGAGGTACACGATTCTAAAGGTCTATTCCATGCAAATTTAAAATTCATATTAGATCCCATGACCAACACAAGCAGGGAAATTACTTTATTTGGTTATCTCTGGGTTTCATCATTAAATAAGACATAGAAAAGAGATTCATGCTTTTCAAAGGTTTTCTACATCATGGAGAATGTTTTATCCAAAGTCCAAGAGAGGATAAACAATATGTCCTACAGAAAGAAACAGAATGTATGCCTATTTCCATAAGAATTGGTTCAAGTCTTCCTTGACACATTATCAATGCCTTGAATAAAGGCATTTATAGCCCTCATAGTGACTTTTCAGAAGCCACAAATGATACCTAACACATTGAATGACAGTCAGGATCCAAGAATCTTTTAGACAATTGGTGAACTTGACAGAATCTCATAAGATAAGATATTAAAGGAATAAATATTAGGTCTTATATTTAAGCTTAAAATCAACTTCACAAATGCAAGATAGGAGAGAGATGCCAAGATTTTTGTTAATCTACAAAAAATTTGAGATCTTAGTAGATAGCTAACTTAATATCAGTCAACAGTGCCATTTGGCAGCATTAAAAAACTAAAGAAACCTTAAGCTGCATTAGAAGAGGCCTAATGTTCAGAGATAATCAAATCGTATTCCATTCTGACTATCCTATATCTGATACATTGTTTTAAGGTCTAGGTACCGCATTTTAGGGTGACTAGGTGGTGCAGTGGTTAGGGCACCAGACCTGGAGTCAGGCAGATGCGTCTTCCAGAGTTCAAATCTGGCCTCAGACATTTACCTATTGTGTGACTCTGAGCAAGACACTTAACTCTCTTTGTCTGTTTTCTCATCTGTAAAATGAGTTAGAGAAAGAAATGGCAAACCACTCCATTATCTTTGTCAAGAAAACCCCAAAAGGGGTCATGACATATTGGATATGACTGAACATGACTAAGTAACAATAACAAAAATGAAAACCAGGAGGCAGAAATGAGAAGGGTGAATATTTTAGACATGGGTGACAGTGCAAATGCCTAGAGTTGGGAAGAATGCCTTGTGCCAGGAACAGACAATCTCAAGGAAGCCAGTATTGCCAGATTGTAAAGTATGTGGTAGTGAATAAGGCACAGAGAGATGGAAAGATATGGGGTAGAGGGCACTAGGTTATGAGGGGCTCTAAAAGCTGGATAGATGGTTTTATATTTGATCCTGGAGGTGATAAGGAAGCATTAGAGTTTATGGAATAAGAGGGTGACATGATAATACCTGTAAAAGAATACAGTGGAAAATGGACTTCAGTGTGGAAAGGCTTGAGGCAGAAAAACCAACCAGAAGACTGGAGAAATAGGCTAGTCATGAACTAATGAGAGGGTGATTGCAGTGTCAGAAGCATGAAGAGGGTATATACAACAGATGTCATGAAACTAGAAACAATAGACCTTGGCAACTAATTGAGTAATAGGAGGGTGAATGGTCCTGTGAGAGAATGAAGAGTTGTGGATAACACCTTAATAGTGACTGAGTGTTTGGGAAGATGATGGTATCCTAGACACTTATAGAGAAGTTTGGAAGCAGGGAGGGTTCATAGGATAGGAGGAGGTAATGAGTTTGGTTTTGAAAAAAGTTGAGTTCATGATAGCTATGGGACATCAGTTTGAGATGCTCAAAAAGCAATTGGAGATGCAAGACAAGAGGTCAGCAGTGAGGTGAAGGCCCAGCAAATTGGTCTGAGACTCATTTGCATAGAGATGATGATTGGATTAATGAGAGCTGATGAGATCACTAGGAGAAATAATACAGCAGGCTAAGAGAAGAGGGTCAATGATAGAGCCTTGAAACACAGCCATGGTTATTAGGTGTGGCCCAGATAAAGATACAGCAAAGGAAACTGAGAGCAATCAGACAGGAAGGAGGAAAACTGGGAAAGAAGCAGGTTCATGAAAACCTAGAAAGAAGGAGTATCTAGCAAAGAAAGATGGCAATAGTTTCAAAGATGGCAGAGAGGTCAAGAAAATTGAAGATTAAGAAAAAGGGCTTAATATTTGGCAATGAAAGGATCTTTGGTAGTATTGGATAAAGCAGATGAAGTCAGAAAGCAGACTACAGAGAATTCAGAAGAAAATGGAGGCAGAAACTTTAGATGCCCTTTTCAAGGAGTTCAGCCAAAGAGGAGGAGAGATATAGGACTACAGCTAGAAAAATTGGACAGATCAATGGGTGGAAGATTTTAACCTGATGCAAGGAAAAAACTAATTCCTAACAATGAATAATCTGAATGTGCAATGGGTCGTCCTGTAAAGTAGTGGATTTTTCATCACTGGACATCTTCAAGAAAAGACTGAATGACCATTTGTGGTTCATATTGTAGAGGAATATTTTGGGGGGAGGCATATATTAAACTAAATCACCTCTTGCATCCGTTTCATTTCTGTGGTTCTATGAACCTGTTCATAGTCTTAGTATAATTGAATAACTACAGGAAATACGTATGAATAACCCAGGAAAATTTTGTTCTACATTTTAAAAAGGAGGGATTAAATTGTTAAGGTCTCCTTTATAAGGTTCACTTTCTTTATATGACTTACAGTTCCAGAAAAATCACTGAAGGAAAGGCAAAACAAAACATCTTTGCATTCTTCTCCACTTTTTTAAGCCAGAATTCCCTTTTCTGGTCACAGGAGATTTTTTTTTTCCTTTTCTTTTTAATCATGCTTTCTTCTGGAAGTTTAAAAAAAGCCTTAATTTCCTTTCCACTGGTGCCTCAGCATAACACCCTTATGCCTGCTGGCCTTCCATGTCTTTGTTACAAGTGCCTTCTGACGGGGTTGACACTTAAAGTTCTCCAAGGAGCCGTGACAGAGTTGAATGAAAACTTTTCCACTTGGCAGTGGCTGTAAAGAGGCATAAAACCTGCCAGCTGTCACGGAGGGAAACAGTGATTTTGTTTCACATTTTTTTAATGAATTGAAGCAAGATTGAAATCTTTCCAAAGGCAGCAGGTCTGGTCTTGCATAGCATGAAATGTGAAAAGGAGACGTGTTTTCTTCTTCCCTAGTATTCAGTGAGATGTTGCCTATAGAAGGGATAAGATTGGGTAGAGGTACATGAATTCAGAGTTGGAAGTGAATAAGCATGTATTAAATACCTCCTGTGTGCCAAGTACTGTGCTAGGTGCTACAAATAGTGTATCATTTGATCTTTAGCAATCCTGAGATTGGTGTTATTATGATTCTCCATTATTATAATATCCATTTTACATCTGCAAAAATTGAGGCAGACAGAAGTATTTTATCCATAGATAGGAAGTGTCTAAATACTGATATGTATACAGATATTGACTCCAGGGCCTATGATCTATCCACTGAACTACCTAGTTGATTCTGGAAAGGATCTCAAAAGCCATCTGACCCAAATCTCTGACTTTTTAGATGAGGAAACTTGAATTTCAGAAGGGTTAAGTCAATTGCCCAAGGACATTTAGGTAGTAAGAGGACAGAACCCAAATTGAAAGCGAGTTCTGCTATAGCTAATAGAAATTTAAAATAAATTAACACAAATCCATCCAATTTGTTTGAGAACTTAGAGTAAAATATTGGCATTTACTATTCTCTCTGATTATTTCCAAGAATAATGTAAATCTTTTTGGGTGAAATGTGAATATAACCAATACCTCAATTCAGGATAGCATCACTTATCTCCAGAATGTAGTAATTAAAGGTTAGGAATGCAATGTAATTTTACTGAAATCCAAGGTTCTTTTGTATTTTTTTTGACAAAACAGTCACGCCTCTCTCCCAGGAGGGACCCCAGAATGCCCCCATGTCTATTTTCTCTTCCCTCTTTCTCCTTACCTTGGCTACATGGAAACTTCTCAATCTAAATGGTTCCTGGGCTGACTTCTCTGTCTTATACTGAACAGAAGGGATTATTGAAGAAATATTTTAATTTAGTCACAGTTGGAATCTGTATTTGTCTTTTCCAGTATGGACTTAGCCTGACCATGTGTTATTTCCTCTCTGAGGAAAGAAATTGTATGAGGTTATGTTGTCAAAACACAGAAGGGTCAGTGTTTTTCCTCCCAAATCCACAAGAAAAAACATCCTTGGCAAGCTGGAATGAATAGAGAGCAAACAGGATTTCACCAGTTCCCTGCTCACATCTTAAGTATGTCATTTGTGCAGCTAATGTGGCCCTTGAGTTCCCTGTGTATGCACAACTGTCTCTTTCAATCATTGACCCTTTTCCTCTCAATGGAAATTCAATCTAGACAGTGGGAAGACTTGTATGAACTGATCCAAATGAACTGAGAAGAACCAAGAGAACAATTTACAAAGTAACAACAATACTATAAGATAATCAACTGTGACAGACTTAGCAACTCTGATCAACACAATGACCCACCACAATTCCAAAAGCCTAATGATAGAAAATGCTATTTACTTCCAGGGAAAGAATTGATTGACGCAGATTACAGAATTAAGTACATTTTTTTCCACTTTTATTCTTTTTCTTTTTTGCCCTAGGACGTGGCTTATGTAAAATTTTGTTCTGCTTGACTTCCTATGTGTAATTGATTTTTGTATTTCTTATCTTCTCAAAGGATGAGAAAAAGGGTAGAGAGTGTGAGAGAATTGGAAAATTAATGTAAAACAAAAACTGAATGGAAAAATCAATAGTCTAAAAAAAAGACTTGGCACTTATCTCTAGGGCTACTGTATCTGATTATTTTTCTCCTTAGCAAATGCAAACTATTGTCTGATTAACTGCTAACAGGGTGAAAACAGCTTAATTATTATTGCAGTGTGTTTATATGTGAGTGTGTATGAGTGTGAGTGTGTGTGTGTGTGTGTGTGTGTGTGTGTGTGTGTGTTGAATGCTAACAATGTAGACACAAACACTGGCTCTGTTAAAGATACATTTGGAATATCATCAATTGCAGTTTGTTAATATGTGATAAAATATACTTTTAGAAGTAAGAGGCACAAGTAGGAAAAATGAATAGATTAATATTGCTCACTTAAGAGAACTGCAATAATCAGATTGATTTATTGATCCTATTTATAGTTAATTGATTTTTGTTCTGTAATGGCCCAAGTCATGGTTCTTTGTCTTTGAACTTCGTTCAGAAATTCAGTTGGCTGCAATGAGTCAAATTTAGAAGTTCACTTCTCCTGCTAATCATTGTTCTCCTCTTGCTTCAAGGAAATCTCTTATACTTGAAAGATGCAAATGGACACCAGGAAGTCTGATCTAATATCTTTACACTATCAAACTATCCTTCAAGGACATCTGATTTTCTAACCAAAGAAGTCTGATCCTCTATTTCTAGACTCACATGATGAACATTTCTTACTTCTTAGTTTGTTAGTCACAGGAGGGAAAAGTGGGTTCTTGTTAGGCCCTCATTCCCATTTTCTAACAAATCACATTCTTCTCCATGTCTCAGATGTGTAAGTAATGCTATTAATTTTGCCATTCACGATAACGAGTTCTTTTAACCAATCATAACTCTTGCCCACTTACAAAGTCCTGTTCTTTGATCTCTATTCCCCCAAATTATAAAAGAGAGCTGTCCCCCTCATTTGGGGTTTTAACTTTGCTGAGGAGGCTGAGGTCCTATTCACTGGTAAATTCATACTGTGCTAATAAATTGATCACATCGCCCATGCATAACTTCTATCAGATTCCTTGCCATCTTGGGAAGAAAGGAGGAGAGAGAGAGACAAATTTGAAATTCAAAATCTTATAAAAATTAATATTTAAAATTGTCTTTACATGTAATTGGAAAAAAATATATATGTTTGCATAATTTTTTTAAAAAGTAGATAATGCTTAGTCTACCTTAATTTTAACTGTTACAGAATCTAGATCTGTGTCATAACAACAGTGCATGTATACATATAGATTTATATTTTATTGACTTTTATATTATATTTCATCTATTTTATGTATATACTAAACAATTATTAGATTGTCCAAAAATGTAATTGTTTCCTTTCTAATTTCTATCTTTATTGGTTTTGTTGGAGCAATGTTTTAAAATTTATGTGATCAAAATTGTCCATTCTTAATCACTTTTATTTTTTCTGAGTTCTCAACTGGTTGTATAGCACTTACGAAAAACTCAGATGTGCCTTACCAAAATAAAATCATTTTTAATCCCATGTGTATTTCAAGAGGAATTCAGTATATATGATCAAGACTCTTTTCCCCTTAACTCAAGAAAACATTGTTTTATAAGAATGATGGAAACCTCTTCATTTTTTTTCTCTGTTTCCTGGAGTCTTTTTTATTCTTGGTTAGTAATAGTAAACACATTTGGGAGCCAACCGTCTCAAAATCTATTTCTTCTTATTCCTCCAAAAAAGCCTTAACTTCTGTAATCATTGTCAGAATAGTCTACAGAGAGCCATTCCATTCAATCCAATCTATAAATCAACAAGCATTGATTAAGTGCCTACTGTGTGTCAGTCAATACAAGAGGTTTGGAGATAGAAAGACAAAAATAAATAATTCTTGCTATCACTAAGCTTACATTCATCCAGAGAGGTCATCATTTTGACAGAGATATTGGAAGGTTGAGGAAATGGAAAGACTTCATATAAAACATGATGTTTGTGTTATGTTAAAGGGAAACTAGGTCTTAAGAAGTGGAAATGAGAGGGCATTTCAGACATGGGTGTAGCCAGGAAGCAGAATTGGGAGATTGAGTGTCATGGGTGAGGAACAGTAAGAAAACCAGTATGGCAAGACTGTAGGGAAAAGGAAGGGGAGAAATCCTTTGGCTTTCAAAGAGAACCAATGTCATCACAGGGTGATGCCTTGACTCATGTGTGAATTGGATTTAAGGAAACAGAGTTGCATTTTCACTCTCTCTTCCAAAGTTCCCAAAGTTCGGTGGTTGGACAAAAGTCAGGATGACTAGTGATAGTCCAGGATTCAGTCGAGAACATCGTGTCTTTGATGTCTGACCATGGCTCTTGCTTCAGCCTCCTTTGTGACTGTTGGAACAAATTGTTCTCATTGACCAGTTCTTCCAGGGAAAGTCTTCTCATGCTAGGGGCAGTCAACCCCCTAACTCACTGATGGGTTTGAGGCCTGTCAGTTATGCTCAATTTGGGCTTTAGCAAATATGCCAAGATGGTTTTATTATGGTATAGCCACTGTATATACTACAACTGCTTGGAACTACAAGTGAGAAACAAGTGAAGGTGGATGTGAAAGGTGGATGAGCAACCTGGAAAAGAGCCTGGCAAGCCTCACACCCAAGATACTAGGCCCTGAACACCCATACATCCGTTGGGTAACAAACTCTAACAAGGTTGAAAAATCAGGTTGATCTGGGTTGTGAAGGGATTTAAATGCCAAATAGTGGGAGGTGTGTTTTTTTCTAAAAGTAATAGGAAGACACTGGAATTCATTGATTAGGGGCATAGGATGATCAAACTTGTTCTATAGGAAAAATAATTTCAACAGCTGTGTTCCAAATAAATTGAAGTAGAAAGAGACTCATGACAGGGAGAGCAAACATCAAAGCAAGATATAATGAGGAGAGAGAATGAAAGGGATGCAAGAAATATGGAAAAGTAACAAGATTTGGCAACTTATGGTCTAAGATAGAGATGTCAAGTTGTAAAGCTGGATGATTCATAGGACAGTAGGGTCTTCAAGAGAAGTAGGCAGTTTGATAAAGGGGTGATTATGGTACGGTGAGGAGATAATTACTAATCCCAAAAGACATTTATTAAATTCCTAGTATATGCCAAGTGCTATGTTCATTGCTGGGGATACCAAGGCAAAATATAATAACAATTGTGACCTCAAAACTTTACCTCTATTGGGGTATGTAACATATATACAGACAAGTTTGGGCAAGCATGTGCTCTAAGGCATTCCAGTTTAGGGGCATGAAACTTTATTCCAGAATGCTAACCTTTCATTGAGGAGAAATCTTAGGCCCAGTGACTTAGTGACATTTATTGTCATTTACAGATATAGGATTTGAATCAATCCACCAATTCCAAATCCAGTTTTCTTTTCATGGTCCATAGTTGCCTCTCTACAACTGCCTCCAATGTTTGGAATTATTGTGTTATTGTTAAAGGCCTTGATGAAGAGGACTGATATTTTAATGCTGGATAGGGCAACTCCAGGTTACCCTTGAAGCCTTGGAGCTAATGGATAGGGACAGCCTTGCTGACTACTTATTACAATCATCTCTATCATTTACATGGTACTTTAAGGTTTGAAAACAGCTTTACAATTTACATTTTATCCTCACGATAACTCGGGGGGTAGAGGACGGCCAGGCATGACTGCTCACATTTTGCAGATAAGGAAACTGAGACAAAATGAGGTTAAGTGACTCATCCACAGTCACATAGCTAGTAAATGACTGAGGTTGGATTTGAACTTAGATCTTCCTGATTGAAGTCCAACACTCTATTCACTGTACCATATCAGCTGACTGAGAAGGGATTGTTAGACATTAGGTCATAGGGAAACTGACTGGAGATGGTTGACAATGGAAATTGGGATGATAATAAAGTGATACCAAAGAGTACCTGTTAATGATTCCTAGACAACAGGGTATGACATATCCTATGGAATAGTATAGGCTTTTGTGTTTGACCCTATAATGTTTAATTTTTTTTAAAAAAATAACTTGAAGATTACAAGAGCCTGGAGCATTAAATAACATACTGTCTAACAGAGTCAGAAACCTCCAAACTAAAGCATTAGAATGAATCTTATGTGAATTCTGTAGGGTGGATGTAAAGGTTTACCCTTGTATCCTTATATGTACAAGATGGTGGAATGGAGAGACATAGTTAGAAAGCAGTTCATCTGGACATTTTCTAGGGGTGTTAGAGGAATGAATGCTCCCTTTGCAACCTGATCCTTTTTTACTTTTGCAGTATCTTATACTTTACTCCCCTCCACAGATTCTATGGTCCAGTCATAAATGGCTTACTTGCTGCTTCTCACACACAACCATCCATATTGCACCTCCATGCTTTTGTGCTCACTGCCCCTCATAACTGCATTCTCTTCCTCCCTTGTTCTACCTCATGGCTTCCCGGACTTCCCTTAAGATTCAGCTCCAATCCATGGAATCATCACTTCATAGTTCTTTCTCTGTACGTGGATAGCGTTTTCCATAAATTGTTAGGGATTGTCTTGGATCGCTAGGACCAAGCTTGTGCTTGGACCCCAATTACAACATCACATTTCTCCCTAGCCTCAAAACACTATTCCTGACAGTTTTCTCCCCAACCCAAGGATACTATGTCTAGCAATAGTACATGACTGGGCTCCAGTAAGACAATTTATCTTTCTTCATCACAAGAACAAGCTGATCTCTGAAGAAATTCTCTTGTAAAAACAGGACTATCTTGTAACCACAGAATTATAATATATTGATTCCCAAACTTATCATATTCAATCCCAAGGTCAAGTTATAAACATCAACTCTCAAAGTTGTCTTGCTTCAGACACAACAGACCCAAAAATACACCCCTGAGAAAGCCCTTCCCTTGGTTTCCAGTAATGAATGATGCCAGTGACCAAGGTTATATGTTGTTACCTAATTAGCATACTTGCCTGATAATTCATTACTTTTCCTATATAAACTTTACCATCATTCCTGTTAGGTTGCAGGTTCCTTAAGAACTCTTGCCTACTGAAAAGTATAATAATAAATCTTTGCCACCTTGACTTAAAAAAAAAAAAGGATTCTGTTCAAATCTCACCTTCCAAAATGACTTTTCTCAGTTCTCATCACCTTCCACTATAAGTCCCTTCTTCAGAGATGACAATTTCATTCACATTGCATATATTTTTCATGTTCATAGTTGTTTGCATGTTGTCTTTTCTATTAGACTGTGAATTCCTTGAGGGAAGGGACTATTTTTGTTTCTTTGTATCATCAGTACTCAGTATAGAGCCTAGTGCATAGCTGGTGCTTAAAAAAATGGACATTGAAGATGATCACCCACATCCTCAATATTTTAAAACAAGCAGTAAGAAACCCTCATTAAAAAGTCAAATCTACATTTGAAGTCTCAGTGGCAGTGTAGCAACAGCAGTGTTTTCACAAGAGCAAGCTACATCACAGTAAGGCGATGAGAGGCTGACAGAGGTGAGATCAAGTCCAGGATGCCATGGTGGAAATGCTTGATTTTTTAAGCCATAGCATGAAGATGAAGAGAAGGCTTCGCAAAGGAAACCAACAGGCTATTGTCTATTAGACTTCTTTTCTATTCTAATGAATCAGTAGTAAATTACCAGAATCTTGATATCACAATCAGTGCTGAAAGGCAATTAATTGGGGGGGGGGGAGGAATAGGGATGGTTCCTCTAGAAACTTAACTTGTTTCATGGAAAGTACCAAAAACTCTGCCAAACTTGAACTGAATGTCTTCTTGGCTGCTTAGAACATATCTTTCATAATTGATGTGAAAATTTTGCAATTGTCTTTATTGAGGCCCCATATTTCTTAATTCTGCTTTTTTGTGGTTCTGTGATAAAACCACAGAACTTCCCAAATGAGCAGAAAACTCGAAAGAGCCAAGGGGAAAAAAGGAAGGAAAAAATAAAAACACCTTGTTGGGTTATAGTTGGCATTAACGTTTTACTTAATTTTCAAAGACAAGATCAGTGAGTTCAAATCCACAACACCAAAATCATTGCCGGAGGGGAGGGGGCATGTGTCCTTGGATTTTTTTTCAACTTGCTAAAATGATCACAGAAGTAGCGACCCCTGGTTCTGCCCCCACTCCAATATTAAAGGTAATAAAGGCAAGTGACATTTTTATACAGCGCATGATAAGAACACCATCTGTTTACTTGATTTCTCTTTGAACAGGCAAAGAAGCTATCCTTCGGTTTTGACCCATATGAGGGACAAGCACCGATGTTGTTTTGTTATTTGGAGGGGGGAGAGTGTCATAAAAAGCCCAGCTTATGGTAGAGTTGAGGTTTGGTGGAAGTCCTACTGCCATTAGACATATCTGAGCCAGGGTTGCCAAAATGAGTGCAGAGGCAAAGGGAAGATGATCTATTTAAATAAATAATTAGAAAGTATATCCTTTTAATCTTTTATTATGAATAAATTTATTTTTATTGATTTTATGGCTCATAAGTTTTTCATTGCATTCCAAATCCTTTGCTGAATTATTGGAGTGGGCTGAGCTAGGCCTGGCCCAAAATGTTTGGCATAGTTGGCAGGATTATAGTGGATTATAATGACCTCATAATTGATAGTGTGATTGAAGTGGGGATTGATGTGGAAGAATGGGAGCTTTTGGTGTTTGGATGACCAGATAGAGGAGAGAAGAGTCTAGTATTGGATGGCTGCAGTATCTCTAGCTGCATATGTGGAGTCCTCTGAATGAGTGGGATAAAGAGAGGGTATCCGCTGACCTTGCAGGATTACACCAATGGGTGGAGAGAGACAGAGACAGAGACAGAGAGAAACACAGAGAAGAAAAAGAAAGAAAGGAAGAAAGGAAGGAAGGAAGGAAGGAAGGAAGAAAGAAAGAAAGAAAGAAAGAAAGAAAGAAAAAGAAGTTGCTTTTTTTTTTTAAATGACCATATCCAGAAAGCAGAGGGGCAGTTTACAGACTTGGTAACATCACAGGTAAAGAGAATGATGCTAATAGGGGTGGGGTGGGAACCATTATGCTGTGATTGGGAAGTATGGTCTCTGACCCAGAGGTTTTGCTGGGAAATACATTAAATCTCCTTGAAGTTAAGGATATAAAGGAAGACATTGGGGATATAAATGAACATATAGCAGGTATTTATAAATACCCGATCCACTGAATTGACAGCATATGTAAGAAAATTAAATCCATCATTTCCTTTCAGTTTATTGGAGTTATGAGACTTGCTGTGGTTGCCTTTTCAAGCTGAATTGCAATTGCTATAAAAACAGCCAGGTTTCCTAGTGGTTCAAGATCTGGACTTGAAGTGAGGAAGATCTGGGCCCAGATCCTGCCTCAAACACATGATAGTTACATTCCTATAAGCAAAACCATTTGACCTCTCTGTGCCTCAGTTTCCTCAGCTTAGAGCTGAGGGCATATTTATATATGGGCATATGCCCATATATATGGGCATAATTATAGCACAGGATTGTTGAGAGGATCAAATGACAGAATATATAAAGCACTTTGACAACCTTCAAGTGCTGTAAGAACAAAACAACTATTAATAGTAGTGGTTGGACAGCTAAGTGGGTAGAGTGAATAGAGTGGTAAGCCTAGAGTCAGGAATGCACATCTTTGTGAGTTCAAAACCTGTTTCAGATGCTTACTAATTGTATGACCCTGGACAAGTCATGTATCCCTGTTTACCTCAGCTTCTCAACTATAAAATGAGCTGGAGAAGGAAATGGCAAATCACTCCACTATCTTTGATGAGAAAACCCCAAATGAGGTCACAAAGAGCCAGACACAACTATTAAATTAAAATAGAGATGGATCCTTGCAGATTACGTATTAACTTAGAAAACCACAGATTAACATTATCTATATTGCATTATAATTTTAATTATTTTGTTAAACATTTCACAATTAAATTATAATCTAGTTTGGAGTGCACTGAGGAGTTTTGTAGTTGCTTATGGCTGGCTAGTCATGAGACTGACACCTGTAAAGTAATCCATTGAACCCCAAATACTTTTCTCACCTTGGATTTGAATAATTTTACCTGTAATTAGATTATATTTAATCATCAGGAAATGCTTTGAATTTGAATCACTTTCTGTATGTGCTGCAACATGACTAGTTTTCTCTTCATTTGTGATACTTGTATTTAATTCTTGTGGTCCTAGAAAGGTTTTTATCTCATTTCCACTGCTACTCCATATCAGATTCCAATGATATCTGCTCTTCAGCACTGTCAAATTCTTTTTTTCTTGTATTCTGACAATTTTTTAAATTTATTTTTATTTTTCAACATTCATTTCCAGCAGACTTTGAGTTACAGATTTTTCCCCATCTTTCTCCTACCCTCATCCCCAGATAGCAAGCCTATTGATTACCGCTTCCCCCAATCTGCTCTCTCTTATGTCCTTCCCCATCCTTCCCCCCACCCAACTTTCTAGTAGGGCAAGATGGATTTCTATACCCCAGTGCCTGCATATTTTATTTCCAAGCTGCATGTAAAAAATTATTTTTTTAACATTTGTTTTTAAAACTTTTATTCCCAGATTCTTTCCCTTCTTCCCTCCTCACCCACCCCCACTGGGAAGACAAACAATTCAATATAGGTTGTACATGTGTAGTAACACAAAACATTTCTATAGTAGTTATAGTGTGAAAGACTAACTATATTTTCCTCCATCCTATACCACCCCCTCACTCTATTTTCACCTGACCCTGTCTCTTTTCAAAAGTGTTTGCTTCTAACTACCCTCTCCCCAAATCTGCCCTCCCTTCTATCATTCCCCCTCTTATCCCTTTCCCCCACCACTTTCCTGTAAGGTAAGATACCCAATTGAGTGTGTATGTTATTCCCTCCTTAAGCCAAATTCAACGAGAGTAAGGTTGACCTATTCACTTTCACCTTCCTGCTCTTCCCCTTCATTGTAACAGTTTTCTCTTGCCTCTTTTAAATGAAATATTTTACCCTGTTCTATCTCTCCCTTTCTACTTCTCCCATTATATTCCTCTCTCACCTCTTAATTTTATTTTTTACATATCATCCCTTCCTATGCAACAGATCCTGCGCCCTCTGTCTATATATACATGTACTACACACACACACATACACACACACACACACACACACACA
>CM053583.1:198528316-198561159 GCA_028627135.1 Pseudochirops cupreus
TCATGAGTTACAATTATCATTTTTGCATGTAGGAATGCAAGTAGTTAAACTTTAATAAGTTCCTTGTGATTTCTTTTTCCTGTTTACCTTCTCATGCTTCTCTTGCTTCTTATATTTGAAAGTTAAATTTTCTGTTCAGTGCTGGTTTTTTCATCAAGAGTGCTTGAAAATCCTCTATTTCATTGAATGAATCATTATACTCACTTTTCCTGGGTAGATGATTCTTGGTTTTAATCCTAGCTCCTTTGACCTCTAGAATATCATATTTCAAACCCTTCAATCCCTTAATGTAGAAGCTACTAGATCCTGTGTTATCCTGATTGTGTTTCCACAATACTCAAGTTGTTTCTTCCTGACAGCTTGTAATATTTTCACCTTGACCTGGGCACTCTGGAATATGGCTATGATATTCCTAGGAGTTTTCTTTTGGGGGTGTTCTTCAAAAGGGAATCAGTGAATTCTTTCAATTTCTATTTTGCCTTCTAGTTCTAAAATATCAAGGCAATTTTCCTTGAGAATTTCTTGAAGGGTGATTTCTAGGCTCTTTTTTTTTTTATCAAGGTTTTTAGGTAGTCCAACAATTTTTAAATGATCTCTCCTGGATCTATTTTCCAGGTCAGTGGTTTTTCCATTGAGATAGTTCACATTACCTTCTATTTTTTTCATTTGTTTGGATCTGGTTTATAGTATCTTGATTTCTCATAAAGGCATAGCTTCCATTTGCTCCAATCTAATTCTGAAGGAATTATTCTCTTCAGTCAGTTTTTGAAATTCCTTTTCCATCTTGCAAATTCATCTTTTTTTAAGGTATTCATCTCCTCATTGGCTTTTTGGGCCTCTTTTACCATTTGAGTTAGTCTATTTTTTAAGGTCTTATTTTCTTCAGTCAGTTTGTTGACTCTATCTTCATGATTTTCTTGTATCATTCTCATTTCTCTTCTCAATTTTTCCTACACTTCTCTTACTTGATTTTCAAAGTCCTTCTTGAGCTCCTCCATGGCCTGTAACAAGTTCATATTTTTCTTGGAAGCTTTTGATGCAGCAGTTTTGATTTCATTTATTTCTTCTGGTTCTGTGTTTTAATCCTTTTTGTCCCCAAGAAAGGATTCCATGGTCTGATTGCACTTCCTCTGCTTGCTTATCTTGCCAGCCAATTACTTGACTTTTGAGCTCTTTGACATGGTAGAACTCTGCTTCCAGAGTGGAAAGACCTATATCCCAAATCACTGGGGTTTTCATAAATGTTGTCAGAGGTATGAGAAGGGTGCCCTTTATACAGATACCCCAAGCTCTGGCACACTGACCACACACCCCAAGACCACCACCCAAAGCCATGATCCACATCCAAGCAAGGCAAAGAAAGAGTGATTACCCTCTGAATGGGCACTTGGTCCCCCTATGATCTGCAGGCCAGGAGCTCCGGAGACAGCAATACCACAGCAGCCACACCTCCACCACCTCTCACCATGGGGGCAGGGGCTGGACAGCACTCTTCAGTCACCCTGTTCCAACAGAGTTCTCCACTGACCTTTTACTCTCTCTTTGGCATTATGGGTTGAGAAGTCTAGAAACCACCACAGCTGCTTGTATTTCATTTACCTGAAGTCTGTTCTGGCAGATCTGTGTCACTGTTTGGAGCTACCTTGAGTCTGGGACCACAGCAGAACTGTGCTCATCTCCCAGCTCAGAGTGATAGACCTTCCTGTCAGCCTTCCAGGCTGCCTTCAGTGGGAGATTTGTTTCTCTCTGTCTCTTTGTGGGTTCCATAGCTCTAAAATTTATTTAGTTGTATTTTACAGGTATTGGAGGTGGTTGGTGTGGGAGTTCGGCAAGTTCCTGCTTTTACTCTGCCATCTTGCCATCCCTTCCAGCACTGTCAAATTCTTAACCTTAGCCTGTACCATACTTCCTTCAAATAGAAGAGAAGATTGAAGAGATTGTCAAAAATGACAAATGTTGGAGAGGCTGTGGTAAAATGTGTGTACCCCTACACTCTTGATGGAGCAATGAAGTGGTCCAGACATTTTGGAAAATAGTTTGGAAGTGTTTCCTTCCCTCCAAAGCATCACACTTTCATGCAGTGATCCTCTTAGTAGACACATACCATCAAGAGATAAAAGAAAGAGGACAAAGATACAAATACATATGCAAAATGTCTGTTTTCAGTGGATAAAAACTGTAAATTAATGGGATACCCATCAATGGGAAAATAACTGAATTATTTGGGGAAATAGTATATAAAAGTAGTGAAATTTTATTGTGTTATAAGTAATGAAGAAAAGGACAGATGAAGAGAAGCTTAGGAAAAGTTGTTTAAATTGATGCAGAGTAAAGTGGGCAGAACCTGGAGAACAATTTAGACAATAACAACAGTGTTGTGAAGAAAAACAATTAAAAATTAAGAAGTATAATTGATGTAGGGACCAACTATGATTTCGGGAGATTAGTATGATGAAACATGGCTTGATGAAACTCTCCTCTTGAAAGAGGACTGATGGAATAAAGGCGCAATATGAGACATATTTTTGGATATAACCACAGTGGGATGTTGTTTTGCTGGCTATAAATATATGATAAAAGGGTTTTAGTTTTATTTCTTTGATTTAGAAGAACGAATGATAAGGGGAGAAGGGAACTTACTAGAAGGTTATTAAAATGAAAAGTAAAAAAAAAAGAATCATTAAAGTTTTTTTTTGTTCAATCCACAGAAGAAAACAAAAAAATAATATCAGAAGAAAACACAGAGAAGCCATTGAGCTTTGAAATAACGTGTGGAATTTGCTCCACACTTAAAGGGAGTAGCATTGAATGTAAGGCACAAATTTATAATTACATATAAAATCCTCTTTTTTCTGTTATTCTATGCATATGTGGAAATGTGCAACTTATTTGGTTTTGTTGTTTGGAATAAAAAAAATGAAATTGAATAGGAAGAAAATTGTTCCAGAGGATTTTTAAAAAATTCAAACTTTTGAACTCTCTATAGCTATGCTATGACTATAGATATTTTAAAATTTCAAAGCTAAGTATCCAGTAGTACAAAAAAGAACACTATAGATAAACATATAAATTAGAAAGCAACCATAGTAGCTGTCACTAAAATAACTGAAGGCAGAAATTTAATGGAAGCAACTGAAATCTCATTTTCTCCACAAAGATATGTCAGGTCTCAATAAACTTCTCCACCTCAGATTTGAAGAGATACAGCAACACAACTAATCATCTTCCACAACCAATAGATTTATTTGCACAAGTAATGTAGATGCATGCCTGGACATATCCCATTAGAAGTAAAAGTAGGGATTCCAAGGTCTAGGACAACAAGCATAAAAGTCCCTTTATGAGAGGTTTGATCTAATGCAATAGTAAGAGTAGAACAGGAGAATAACACCTGCATTTTCCAAGCAGCCCATTTTCACTTTTTCGCCAACATATTCCATGTAAGACTCCTTACTCTTGCCTCTCCAAGGCCTCTTCTCCCCCAACCCTCACAGGGGTGTAGCAGGGGCAGTAGTGGTGAAAGAATGTAGTATCTCTTTCTCCTTTATCCCTTAACTCTACCACCAGTGATGCCATTTTCTCTCTTTCTTTCAGGAACTCAGGGCATTAGAAAACAAAATAAAGCATAGAGAGAAAGGTGTCTGTGTGATAGTGGGGAGGAAGTATGCTCCCTTGGGATGAATATGACCCAGATTTTAACACCCAGATGACACCTCTGCTGCCCTGCTCTAGTTCCAGCTCTTAGTCTCATTGCAAAGAATTATTCAATACTCTCTTTGCTGGAATTTATTTAAAATATTTATATTGATTTTCATTAGTGATATAGTTTTGGGTTTTTATTTATTTTGGATTTTTTTTTTTTTTGCTTTAACTTATAGATATCACACCTTCTACTTTTGGGGAATCATTTAATGAATACAGAATTTTCATCTTGTTTCTTTTTTCTTTGGAGGGAGAAGGTAAGGCAATTGTGGTTAAGTGACTTGTCCAAGGTCACACAGCTGGTTGTGTCAAGTGTCTGAGGCTGGATTTGAAATCAAGTCTTCCTGACTCGAGGGCCAGTGCTCTGTTCATTGCACCACCTAGCCAATCCTTCTTCTTGTTTCTCATCATTCTTTATAAAAGTTTAATTTTTGATCCTCTAGTTTCCTTCACAAAGTCCTACTCCAATGTCTGATTGTGGTGTGAAAGTGACTCTGGGATCTCAGTAGGTTTGCCTTACAACACGAGCCCTGAATGGCTTTAGCAGGATGCAAAGGTTTTAAGTATGGTCCTAGCAACACACCAAATCTGATTTCTGATGACCATCCTAGCTAAATACTGAGAGATTAAGTTCAGTAGACTGGGCTTTTTGGTGATGGATTCTTTGACCATGGCAATCCATGAAACAAACCAAAAAAAAAATGCAAAATAGCGCTCACTCCTAGGTCCTTCTATTTCTGTAGGAAAGCTTAGAGAATGGCAGAAGTGGGGAAAGGGGAGACAAAAGATTTTTATATTATCTACAAAATATTTTGTACTCTGTGATACACGTACAAACATACATACATACATGCATATAGATACATTTAACGATGGACAAATGAGCAGAATTGTACTAGAGGAGCTGAATCCTACCAGTCTTAACATTTCCACTATAAAGGAAACTAGGAGAATAAAGTTATAATTAAATAGAAGGATAGATCACAAATTTTTCTTGGAGAGAAAAAGAAAGGAGTTGGTAGAGTTGGTTTCTTGGTATGCCCAAAGGCAACAAGAAGCTTGATTTCATGCGATATTTGCCTAATCTCTACCTTCCCTCATTTTGCAAGAGTATGTGTTGAATGAAATGGAGTGCACCAAAAAATGGAGCAATGTAGTGTGTGTGTGTGTGTGTGTGTGTGTGTGTGTCTGTGTGTGTGTGTCTGTCTGTGTGTGTGTCTGTGTGTGTGTCTGTCTGTGTGTGTGTCTGTGTGTGTGTGTGTCTGTGTCTGTGTGAGTGTCTTTGTGTGTGTCTGTGTGTGTGTGTCTGTGTGTGTGTGTGTCTGTGTGTGTGTGTCTGTGTGTGTGTCTGTGTGTGTGTGTGTGTCTGTGTGTGTGCGTGTGTCTGTGTGTGTGTGTGTGTGTAGGCATGTACACATACATGCACACAAGCATCTGCTCACTTAGGGAAGCACGACACCTAACAAAGCCAGCAGCAGCCGCACTGTACCTCAATGGGAGCTTCAACACTAAAGAAAACTTCAACCTGTGTTGAGAAGTCTGATTTCCAATCAGGTTTTAATTCCAACACTTTTCCTAATAGTTTTATTTATTTTTTGAAGTCTCCTGGGATTTCTTGCCATCATTCCATGCTCTTCAGGTGTCTTTCATTAGGAAACGTTGACTCTTCTGCCTCGGCACCATAACACCGAGTTTGTTATGCTCCGGTACCCCTGATTTTTGTTCAGTCCTTTACAATATGTTCTTCTTTATAAACTTTATGAATTCATTTGTTTATGACTTAGTATTTTTTGTTTGATTTTTGAAGTTCCCTCCCTTGGGTTGTTTTTTTTTCTTTCAGACTTTCTCTGGTATTCTTAGTCCCTTATCTCATTTCCCCACAAAATCTTTCACCTCTCCTCTGTCTATTATTCCATCAATGCAAACATCTCTCTCCTCCATTTACCCCAAGACTGAATCCTTGGTCTCTCATATTTGGAGGTTTAGAGGAACTAATTCTGGGTCCCTGACAAAGTAAACTTGGGCTGAAGAGCTGGCCTTGGTTGATTTTTCACTCCCCTTTTTCCTAGACCAAAAGCTCTTTCCCTTGCAGCCAGTCTTTCACTTACTGCTGTGCTTCTTGTGTACTCTGTTTTTTCCCCCATTTCACCTCCCACTCCTTCAGGCTTCTCCTTATATGTGTTGGTAGAATCAGTGCCTGACCCCTCTTATCAAGTCATCAGAGTTACTGCCAAGGAAGACATGAATTTGGATAACAACAGGTGAACATAGAATCACAAACATGAAATTACTTGTGTTATAAGTAGGTAGGTTCTTCAGCGTTGTTTCATGATTTTTTTAACCTCATGTGGTGTTTTGTTATTCTTATTTTGTGAATTATGGATTTTCCTTTGGTATTCTATAATTGGTGCATAATTCCTTTAGAAAATGAAGAGAGGGTTGGCTAGGTGGTGTAGTGAATAGAGCATCGGCCCTGGAATCAGGAGGACCTGAGTTCAAATCCGACCACAGACACTAAACACACAAACTAGACATGTGACCCGGGGCAAGTCATGTAACCCCAATTGTCCTACCATCCCCCCTACAAAAAAGGAAAAAAATGTAGGAGAGAGATGCTTACATTGAACATCTACTCTGGTATTTTATATGTCCTCTCCACAGATCTCAAAATTCATTGTCAGTTCAAATCAATTCAAGTAAGTCCTCTTCAGATCGAGTTTCTTTTTTTTTTTTTACAGTTTTTGTGACCTTGGACAAGTCACTTAACTTCTCTAGGCCTCTTTTCCCTCCTTTTTAAAGGGAAGGAATTGGAGTAATTTTTAAAATATCTTTTCCTGTTCTAAATATATAAACCTATGATCCTTGGTGTAAGCATGGTGCTTGAGAGGAAAATTGTAAATAATAAATCTCTCTAACACGAGTGCAGTTAGTAATATCATATCTACATAGGAGAGAACTGTTATGTAACCAATAAATCTCATCCATTACTATGCATGTGGAATTAGAGTAATCAATCCAGCCCCTAATCTGCTAGACTTGGTGTTTTGCCTGGACCGCTTCCAGGGAGACATTTGTTCTGGCTCAATAATAAAGAATTTTTGTTTGGGGGAATTGCAACAATCCCGTTTTGGTCCCCCCTGGTCCCCATGATGGTGAGGGGAGTCATGCCTAAGAAAGTAGGCCACTGAAGCTATATGAACCCCCCATTCAGTGTTCCTAAATAGAATTAACTTCATGCTCTCCCATTTTCTGACTTTTTGTTTCTATATCATGCCACTTGATACTCACATACCCAACCAGCAAAGTCAGAATTTCTTTCTCCCATTTTCACCCCCACAGCCACGGTGACTACAAAAAGCATGACAATAAGAACATATATTTTCCTGTATGAGGCCAAGACTGCATCTTAAATCCCTAGATGATTCATCTGCTTTGTGTTTCTTTCTTTCCCTGAGCACAAGTGACAAAAACCCAAGAAGGTTTCTAGCTTTGGTAGCTAGCTTGTTAGTTCAAGATGTCAGAAACTCCTGGCTTCAGAGGGTGGTTGACCATAAGGAGGTGTATACAGTACTATTTCATTACATACATGTCCTACAATTTGTATAGGAATTCCCAAATTGATGGGCATCTACTTTGTTTCCAGTTTTTAGTTCTCACAGAAAGTGCTGTTACAAAGATTTTGGTATTTATGAGGACTTTTTTTTTCCTTTTTAATATCTTCCTTGGGGTATAAGCCTAGCAAGAGAATTTCTGTTTCAAGAGATATATATATACATTTTTGCCACTTTTTTTGAATAATTCCAAATTATTTTCCAAAATAGTTATGGCATTCAGCAGGTCCACGAACAATGTTTTAGCATGTCTATCTTTGCATGACCCCCTCCTACATTGACCGTTGCCATTGTTTGTCATTTTTTTTGGTCAATTTTCAGGATGTAAGACTAAAACCTCCATTTTTAAATTTTTATTTCTCATACTATTAGTGATTAAGAGCATTTTTTTCTCTGTGGTTGTGAATACTATGTGATTCTTCTTTTCAAAACTTCTTGCATGTATCTTTTGACCATTTGTCTATTGGGGTATGACTATTAGTCTTTATATATTTTGGATACTAGATCTTTTTTCAGAGAAATATGATACAAAATTTTCCCCATTCGACTATTTCCCTTTTTATCCCAGATGTTTAATTCTGTCTCTGCAGAAGCTTTTCATTTTCAAGTTCCTGCCTTTGCTGTAATCACAGTATTATGTTCCTTTAATTAGTTTTCTTTATTCTTTTTTAAAGTCAGATCTGTTCTTTCTGACCCTCTTTCCTTCTCTCCTTATCCCCTCTTCTCATCTGATATTCTACCCTCCTCTCCTCTTCTTTAGCTAGCCTCATCCCTTAGTTTTTATATTTCATTTTTTGTTTCCCTTTCCAAAAAGGATTTGTCTCTCTCTTCATTACTCATCTTCTTTTTCTTCCTACTCTAGACCTCTAGATCTCTCTGACTCTTGATCCCTATAATTATCTGGTCTTTCTGTATTTTTCATGAATTCAAAGCTTCCAAGGTATCTGCTCTAGGATCTCCCCTTTAGGTACTTTCTACTACTACTGCCTAGTATGACTTACCCATTGGCTTCCACTTTTCCATTATGCCTTGTTTCCAGAACCATGCCAGTTGTTCTAGGTTTCAGAGAGGATGCTGTCCCATGGTAGGGTTCCTCCTCCTTTCATGGACCTTCATCCACATCATGCTTTTTCATGGTGGGATTCCCTCCACAAATCTGTCCTAGATTCTCATTCCTTCTCTCTCTGTACCACTTTGCCAGATGATTTCATCAGTGGCTGTTGTTTCAATTATCATCTCTATGCAGAAAATCTTCAGATCTACTGGTTCTAACATTTCTCCTGACCTCCAGTCTTTCATCTCCAATTTCGTTTTAGACATTTCACACTGGATGTCCCATACACATCATAAACTCAACCATGTCTAAAACTGAATTCAATTTTTTTTCAAAAAAACCTTCTCATTTTCTTAACTCCTCTTTTAGCATCACAGTTACCACTATCCTGTCAGTCATCTAGGCTCAAAACCTAGTTATCATCATTGCCTCCTCACTCTCTTACCCCCTCTCTATCTGGTCACTAAACAAGTATTATTGTTTCAACCTTTGATAATCTCTCTCATGCATGCCCTTCTGTCCCGTGACACCCTGGGTCCTCATCATGTCATACCTAGATTATTACAATAGCCTGCTGGTTGTTTTAACTGACCCAAGACTCTCTGCATTCCAATCTATCCACTGCTTAGCTGTCAAGTTGATCTTCCTAAAATGCAGCTCTAACCCTGTCACCCCCTCCCCCATTCAATGAATTTCAATGGTTTCCTATTACTTTCAGGATCAAATAGAAAATCCTCTATTTGCCTTTGCCTTTCAAATCCCTTCATAATGTGGCCCCTTTCTGCCTTCTTATACTCTGATCCAGTGACACTACTATCCTCACTGTCTCTTACATAAGACACTCCATCTTTAGACTCTGAGAATTTTGTCTGGTCATTCCCCATTCCTGAGATTGTTCTTTCTTGTCATATTCAGCCTCCTAGATTCTACATTAAACTTTTCCCAGTCCTCAGTCTTTATGCCTTCTCTCTGAGATTGCCAGTAATTTAAACTGCACGTATCTTGTTTGAATATAGTGGTTTGCATGGTGTTTCCACTAAACTGTGAGCTCCTTGACAGCAGGATTTTTTTTTATTTTGCTTTTCTCTGTATCCTTAATGCTTGGCACCTAGTAGGCACTTAATAAATGTTTATTGACTCATTCACTAGTGACAAACTGTAGTTCAGGAGAGATACTATAGAAATACATATATAACTGAGAATCATCTGCATAGAGATGGTTATTAAACTTAGGAAAAGTTGGTGGGATCACCAAATGAGATAGACTAGAACAGAAGTTCTCAAGCTGGAATGGATGCAATTGTGAAAAAAATGACATTTCGATAAATTATTTCTTTTGTAATTCTATATCACTTATTTCATCATTTAAAGCATTATTCTAAAAATAGGTCCACAAACTTCTTTGGACTACCAAAGGGGTCATCATATGTGTGTGTGTGTGTGTGTGTGTGCATGCACATGCACACACACAAACGCACACACTCTTTAAGAGCCGTGGATACAGAATAAAAAGAGAGATGAAGGACCAGGACAAAGTCTTGAGGGAGTTACATGAAGAATAACATGGAAGAAGATCCAGCAAAGAAGACTAAATGAGTTGTCAGATCTGTTGTAATAGAATGAATAGAGTAAAGAACATCCAGCAGAAGAGAGTTATAGATGGTGCCAAAGCTTCAGAGAGGTCAAGAAGCATGGGGACTGAGAACATTGAGTTCCTTAGTAAACTTAGGGAGAACGTTTTCAGTTAAATGATGAAAAAAAAGCAGATTGTAGGGGGTTTATAAGAGAGTAAGAGGCAAGAAAGTAGAGACATTGATTGTCAAATAATATGAAGGCTTTTGGTTTTTGTTTGTTTTAGGATCAGGGAGAAATGACTATTTGTCATAGATGAAACCAAGAGATAGAGAGAGACTGAGGATAAAAAATAGAGCATAATGTCAATCTGCTGAGAAGGAAGAAAAGGATGAGACTGGGGGTTCATGCCAAGGGATTGGCTTGGCAGGGAGAAGGGCTAAGTCTTCATCTGATAGAGGAATGAAAGAAGAGAGTTGAGAAGATATGTGATGTGGACTAAAGGAGAAGAAAGAGTTCTTTTCAAATGGCTTCATTTTTTTTCAGTGAAACATGAATCAAGGTCCTCAAGTATGAAGATATGTGACAGCAGTATCATGGAAATCTTAAGTAAAGAACTTAGCTTAAAAAGACTGAGATGTCCCATTGCATAGGGTCATCACCAGTTGTCCTGATCTATGTCTTGCCACTGGACTCCAATGACTGGAGGAGAGAATGAGGCTGATGACTGCACAGCCCTGCCCACTCAAATTCAGTCTACTTGCAAGTCAAGACATCACCCTCCTGGTGTCATTGGTCCTCTTCAAGAAGAAATCATGAACAACAACAAGAAGAAGAAGGAGAGATTTTGGAACAGTCATTGTTGTAAATGGGATAGTGAATAAACTGGAAAAGAATAAAATGATTGCCTTGCTATAGGAAGGACCCAGTTAATTAGAAAATGCATAGTTGTAAATGTAAATATGAGTGTTTCTGCAAATATGATTCATTTCTCTCCTTTACATCTTGAAGTCAAGGGATACCTACCAATGAGCGATATTGTGAGGTCAAAAGGTATAGCACGTGGTTTAGTGATTTTTGGATGAGTTGAGATCTGCATATGGAAACACATCAATAAGTCCTTGGATGCATGCAGTCATTGAAGTATGAGTTCAACACTTAATTAAAAATCCTCAGGAAGCCAACATTGTCACTGGCATCAGTAATTACCCGGTGGCATTCTTTGCTTGGATTTAAACAGGCCTATTGCTCACAGATGGCATTTAGGGCTTCAGGCTACAGGATTTGCTACATTTCAAACAAGATGTGGGAATAAAGGGCCAAATCCATTGTCATTCCAGACCCTCCAGTACTTTGGAACAAAGAAGGATTTCACCTCAGGGCCTGGGCAAGGTCTCAGATTAGATAATTGCATTCTGATTGCTTCAATTCCCCCTGACACTTTCAACTTGCTCCAACATCCTTCTTCACTTCCTGTCCTACTGTAGGAGCCTAATTGGTATGTCATGTAGATGCTTGCTGGCACCACTTGCCAATTTTCCATGTCTCCTATGAAAAAAATGGTTGATATTCTGTGCTGATTATAAAGAGAGGTGTATCCATGTGCCTCACTCTCTCCTCCGGTCATATACATACATACATACATACATACATACATCATACATACATACATACATACATATTTATGTGTGTGTAAATATATATATATGTATATGTATATGTATATATATATAAACTTCTGCATTGTTTATCATGGAAGGTCTCCATATGTAAAAATGATGATGTCTGGGTTTGCTAAATCATCTCCCTGAGAAAATAAGATACTGTCTCTATCTAATCTCTGCTGCACAAACCCTTTAATTAAAGAAGGAAAATCTTTGTCTGTATTTAATTTCTATAATTGAGTTCAATTTGATAAGAATTTGTCAAGTGCTGTTCACTGGCTGAGACAAAAGGGATTCAGAGACTAAGATTTAATCATCTCTGCCCTCAGGGAGTTTAGATATTGCTGGGAGAGGAGAGCCCTAAAGGGATAATTTATACAGAGAATTTACAAACAAGTGCAAAATGAGAGACAGCGTGGTATACTGGGCAGAAAATTGGCTTCAATATACTGAGGAGACTGGCCAGTGAGCCCACTTCTTTTGAGCATTTGTGATGTTTGAATAGGACTTTAGCCTCTGCAGGTATTATTTCTCATCTGTTTACCACATGCAGAAGAGGACCTTTTTGATTGGCTGTTGAGTTGGAACTGAGATCGCACTTAAAGCCTTTTCTACAGCTACCCTCACAGAATCCACATTCTAATGGAGGAGACAACATGCAAATAACTAAGTACATACACACATAATATTTGCATATATGCATGTGTATATGCACACATATATGTATATAACATGTATATGTGTATGCATGTATGCATGCACTCATATGTATATACATCAAAAGGCCCTAACTGTCTAAGGCATTTCCTATTTTCTGGTTAGCTGGTTTGAGTGAGGTAGCAATACTGTAAGCCTCTGGGTAGGGAGAGGATTGGAAACCTTCCCATCTGGGCATGTAAATCAGATCCACTGTTCGTTACCTTTTTCATTTGTTCTTTCCTGTTTTTAGGTAAAATAGCATATGAAGATATCAAATGAGAGAGCTTAGAAGGTTGGGAAAGTTGGTACCCCATATTTAGAATCTAGAATCCATGCAAAGATTTACTGAAGAATGAGCAACGGGGGACAGCAAAGAGGCCCTTCAGAGTGACCCGAAGGAGTAGCAACTGAGCCTGATTTATCCATCAACTACAGCAAATTTAGAAATGCAGTTGGGAGGGCAATTGCTTTTGCAGTAAAAGCTGTTACATGTGATCCCTGGCTACTCAAGCCCTGACCCATGTGCTCTTAAATGGAGAACATGCTTTGCCACTTTTTCCCCTTGCAGTAGCTGTACTCTACAGTGAGTTTTTGCTGTTTTTGTTGTTCACTTGTTTCAATTGTGTTCAATTTTTTGTGACCCCACTTGGGGTTTTCTTGGTGAATATACTCTAGTGGTTTGTCATTTCCTTCTCCAGCCCATTTTACAGATGAAGAAACTGATTCAAAAACCCCTTATAAAAGCTAATTTATGTTAATTTTTAATGTCAACTAATAAATATTTATTAACCACAAATATGCTAGATACTGTACTAAAGACCAGAAAAAAAAAGTCCTTACCCTCACAAAGCTCACATTCTAATGGGGAAAATAGCATGCACAAAACTAAACATATACACACATACATGCACACACATACATACAAACACACATATGCACATACATACATGTGTAATGTTGATATTTAATGTTGATTCAGTATATATGTACATATATATGCCATATAATAGGACAATTCAACGTAATATAACATAGAAAAATATTAATTGGTGGTAATCTCAGAGGGAAGGCATCAGCACTGAGAGAGAATGGAAAAGCCCTCCTAGAGAAAGTGGGACCTAGCTGAGATTTGAAGAAGCCAATGACACCAGGAGGCCAAGGAGAAGCAGGAGCATTCTGAGCATGGGGGCCAACATGCTCAGAACGAGGGAAAAATTCAACAATGAGAGATAAACTATCTTGTGCAAGGAATATGGAAGAGTGAAGTGTCGCTGGATTTTTGCACATGTGGCGGGGAATAAAGAGTAAGAAGATTAGCAAGGTCAGAATGGGTCAAGATATGAAGGTTTTTAAAAGCTAAACAGAGGAGTTTTATATTTGATGTTGGAAGTAATAGGGGGACCGGAGGTTGTAGAGTTGCTAGAGCACTGGTCTTGTTGTCAAGAAGACCTAAATTCAAGTCTAGCCATAGATGCAAGTCACTGAACCTCTGTCTACTTTAGTTTCCTCAACTGCACAAATGGTGATAATAGCCCCTCCCTCTCAGAGTCCTTGTAAGGATCAAATGAAATAATATTGTAAAGTTTGTAGCATTGTGTCTGGTCCATAGCAGGTAGATATTAGTTTCTTTCTTTTCCCCCTTCACAGGAAATTATTAGGTAGGAGTTAACATGGTTAGATCTGGGCAGTAGGGAGATCACTCTGGCAGCTGAATGGAGGATGACCTAGATGACAAGAGATGCCAGCATGCTGTCATTATGGAGAGCTAATGCATGGAATTGAAATAGACAATGCACAGGTATACAGGCTTAAGATACTGCCATTAGAGAAACACAACCCTTGTGACTACTCAGGGGTGCCCACAGAGCCCTGGGGCATAGAGGTAGCTAGTCTGCTGCTGGAGGATCCAATTCATCACTTGGAATAAGGATCTTTAGAGTTTATAAAGGTTTCATTTGGGAAGAGTTAAGTTCAGCAGCTGGTGATAATGGAACCAGAAAGACCTTGAGTCAAGTCTACCGCCGGCAAATTAGTTTTCATTTAATATCTCAGCATCACAATGAATTCTTTTAAGAGTACAAGTAGCCAAGTTGTTGCTAATCTTCACTGAGAGGTGAAAGAGAGAGAGAAAGAGAGAGAGAGAGAGAGTTGACTACAGTGCTAACTCAATGAGTAGTATCACAAGATCCTGATTTACCAGCATTTTCAGGTTCTTGCCAGGCTTTAATAGGCACCATAAATCTATGTCCCTGGTATCCATGGCAGACCCCATTCTTTCTCCTCAGAGTCTCTCTTGTTGAAGCCTGCCTTTTCTTCTACCCATCCCTCCCTCTCTACTCTCTGTTCCACCAGCACAGCTACATCCATGGTTAGATTTATCATCTGATGCCACACTTGGCCTCCTTGCCCCCTCCCTTTTCGTCTCCCTCCCCCAGCTACTTTTGACTCAAGTGAAAATGTGCGCTGTTTTGATTCTTTACAGAATAATGTGAAAGGAAAAAGCGCAATACTCAGCAAATAATTGGCAGACATGAAATACAAGTCAGTTGGTAAGAAAGACCTGTGGATTTGATGAGACAAACCAAGAAGTCATCTCGATCATCATTCATTAAGTATCTGTTATGTGCCAGACCCTGTGCCCATTGCTGGGTACACAGATGAGGACAAAACGAGCTCCCCTCCTTAGGGAGCTCACAACATAATGTGTGTTTTGGGGGCAGGGATAATATGCCCCCAAACTGTATACCAACATACATATGGCCTAAATTAGAGGGCATCTTGGGGCAAAGGTGTGTTTTTTAAGGAGAACTGAGAAAGCAATTTTACAGAAAATTGAATTTTAGCTGAGACTTGGAGGAAGCAGGAAAGAGAGATGAGGAAGGAAAGAATTCTTGGCATGGGAGGGGTGAGAAAATAGTGAAAAAATTAAAATAGAGAGTCTTATGTAAGCATCTAAATGGAAGCCAGCATCCCTGGGAAGGAGGTTAGGTTTAAGAAGATTGGAAAGGCAAGAAAAGGCCAGGTTATGAATGAAATGGTGAACCAGAATTATAACTGGGGGAGGTCAACTGAAGCATTGCCTTAGGATGATGAAATTAAGATGGTACTGAAAAGAATCAGAGGCCTCTAACAACATAGGAACTACTGAGCTTAATATATAGCAAATAAATACATAATTTTACTTTGCTTTGTATTTCTAGTGCTTAACACAATGCCTACTTGTATATAGTAAGTACTTAATAAATGCTTGGTTTTGACTGAGTCAAAATAGAAACCAGTGGTTGGTTTTCTTGATTTAGCTGCTATAACATGTGAGTTTCTTTCCTGAACCACCCCCATACCCAAATTTGAGCACTTTTCCTCGGTTCCAGGGACTATACCCAAGGGGACTTATCTTAGAGAGTTTCCATCTTTCTACTTCTTCTGAATTGAATCTCAGGTGGCCTCTTCCATGCTGCTTGACCCAAGACATTTTATGAATCTTTTCCTAGATGATAGAAGGATGCTAATCATAGCTTTGCCACGATCATAGTTTGTAAATTACACAGAATCTGAACGAGCATCTTCTCATGGACAATATTGTTCAACAGAAGGCCAGCCTCAACAATGTAGCTCTAAAAAAGTGGGCTTTTGGCTCATTGTACTAAAAATGGATTGGGAGGCACAACCTTGTGTTTGAGGAATCTTTTTTTGCACTAACTCTTTGCATATTCCACGGTCCACAGGCATCAAACATTATCTGGGAAATATCCTAATTATGAGAGGGTGAAAAAAAACAGAGGAGCACTTGAATAACTTGGAAACAGTACAAAGAAATGACAAGTTGCTACTGAAACTGAGTAAAGAACATACAGTGCTCTTGTTTTCAAGACCACATAAGTCACTTAGATGGGAGACTTCATATCAAGGGAAATGAGTTCAGGTGTGGTTGCATCAAAGGACTGACTTTTTGAAGAGTGCTATGTTTCATGGTCCCTCCTTTCCTCCCACTTCTATCTCTGGCAGCCTAAAGCAAAAATGTGAAGAATTCAGGTAGAACAAGCTACAAAAATTCCATCTTCAAGGCATGTTATTAGGCATATGTTGGAAATGTGAAACTAAGGAATGGTCAGTCCTTCAGACTTAGTACAGACAAGTGATTTTTTAAAAATTTGATGATAACTTCCTGACATCAAAATCTTACAAAAAAGTGTGAAAAATCACGTATTACTCTCTGAGCAAATCTCTTAGAGGGAATTATTGAATCCTTTTATCATGTTCTTTTGCTCAGTAAGTTTTTCTTGAGGTCCTACTATGTGCTAGGGACTGTTACGCATACCAAGAGGAAGTGATAATTGTTCCTGAGTAAGACCCTTATATTCTATAGAAGGATAAACATGTAAAGAGATGAGAAATTCTAACCTAAGGAGGTATTGATCAGGAATATCTAAGTGACTTCCAGCTGTGAGTAAACTGTGATCCAGAAGGTTAAGCCATTTGCCCAAAGTCTCACAGGTAGTGAGCATCCCAGGGGATCCATCTTCCTGTTATAAGCATCTTCATTGGTAGTTTTCCATCCTTGGAATTCTCTCACCTCCCAACTTTGCCTCCTGATTTCTCTACATTCCTTCAATTCTCACCTTGAGTCTCACCTTCTGTAAGAAGCCTTTCCCATTCTCTTTCATTGCTAGTGCCTTCCATTTCTTGACATTTCCAATATCTGGTTGGTGCATAGTTACTTGAAGATTGTCTCCTCCAGTAGATTGTGAGCTCCTTGAGAGCACAGGCTGCTTTGCTCCCTTTTTGTGTGTCCCCAGAATTTAGAACAGTAACTGGTCCCTATTAAGCATTTAACAAATACTTCTTGACTTGACTTAAGTCTGGTTCTTTGAAAAATCTAGAACCAGTGTTCTTTCTACTACATCACATTTTGGTTAGATTCCGCCTCCCTGGATAGACAGTAATTTGTACTTCATTACATCTTATATTCACAAGTGGCTGCACTCCATGAAAAGTCAACTTTAGATTGGCCAGTTATAATTTAAGATTTCAGAGATTTGGTTAATCAATTACTATGTATTTAGAAGTACAATCTAAGAAAGTACAAGAAAAACATGCTTCAGCAACTGACTCAGGATTGGGGGACTATTGAAAGATGAGCAATAATATCATTAGTATGGGAGAATTCTTAGCATGGGAACTCTTTCTACCAATACTGATAATGGAGTGATAAAAGCAGTAGTAGTAGTAGTAGTAATAGTAGTAGTAGTAGTAGTAGTTGTTGTTGTTGTTGTTGTTGAGTCAAATCTTTGGGATCCCTTTTGGGGTTTTCTTTGCAAAGATACTGGAGTCATTTGCCATTTCCTCATCCCACTCATTTTTACAACAGATGAGCAAACTGGGGCAAATGGGTTAAGTGACTTGCCCAAGGTCACACAGCTAGGAAACATCTGAAGTCACATTTGAACTCAGGAAGATGAGTCTTCCTGACTCCAAGCCCAGCACTCCAGCACTGTACCCACTGCATCAAATAGTTGCCATCTAATAGTAATAGTGGTGGCAGTGATGGTGGTCGTCATGGTACTAGTAGTAGTAGTAGTAGTAGTAGTAGTAGTAGTAGTAGTAGTAGCAGTAAATAACATTTATAGTGAGGACACTTTAAGTCAGAGCTTTTAGTAATAATTCTCTTTTTATCCCCATTTTACAAATGCAGAATCTGAAAGTAAAAAAAAAAAAGTTAAATAACTCACTCAGTCACACAGCTGCTAATTAACTGAGGAAGGATTCAAAATCAGGTCTTTCTGAATCTAAGCCCAGCACTCTGTCCAGTATCCCACCTACTTGCCAAAGTACTTTTAAAAAATGATGATCCATCCTCCTAGATAAGTCCTGAGGCACATAAAGGATAAATTACTTTCTCAGACTTCCATAGCTAGGAAAAGACAGATATGAACAAAAGTCTCCCTGATTTCAGGACCAGCACTTTATCCACTAACATGAGGCTACTTGTCTGATGTGATGATCTGGGATCCTCCAGTGAAATCCTACTCTAATATCTCCTGAGACTGTGGAAGATGTTCCATATTCTGGGATGTTTGCACAATGAAGTTTGTAATGGTAATGGGAATTTGAAGATCTTCCCTGCCCCTTAATAAGCCTAAAGGAATTTAAAGACCTTCCCTGACTTGAAGATTTTCCCTGCCCCCTAAAAGGCTGAATGTAAACACATGGAGCCTGTAATGGGAGGGGTTTGCCACAGGGTGGAGCAGAGCCCACAGGAAATTGGGAGTCAGAGCAGTTATAGCTGTAGGGAGGAGAGAATGCACTCAGGGGGACAACTTGTCTTGTGAGTAAATGTTTGTTTGTGGGAAGGCTAAAGGATGGTGTGGCTTCCTGCTGCACTATAATGTATCAACTGCTTTGCTACTATGATGGATTTGACTTTTTGGTGTTGGAATTTGGTTTTCTGGTGTCTGAATAAATGTTTTGCTCCTATCTTTTATAGAGAGAGTCTGTTATATTTTTCAACTGAGAACTATGCCAGCATATTTACAGTCACTGTCAGCACTGCGAATATTGCATTGGCACTACAAAGTTCTAAGCCAAAAGGTTCTATCAAGGTAGAAAGTTTTCAAGGAAAGGTGTGGTGGTAGAATGTGTGTCTTCTAATAACCAGCCTTGTTAGATTTTCATCAACTTGCCTACAGAGTGATGATACTTTTAGTCATTGCCATCATGTAACATTTACTAAGGCTATACTATTGTATAGACCAGTGATCTATATTAATATTGAAGTATAGTAATATCATCAATAATGGTTTTTAAAGCAATCTAGGATGGAATCTGACAACTTGCTTTTCTGGAATTATTCTTTCTTTGTAATGCATCATAGCCTGTTTCCTCATGCTATGTACTACTCCCACTGTTCTTTGGTTGATACTGAACTTTAAATCTTCAGAGACTAAAGGCTTTTGTGACTTGGATAACCAGAAGAATATTGGGTTTGGGTTCATTGATATCATACCGTGAAATTCCCGAAAGACAATCCAGTCCTCTCTTCTCCCTTTCAATTTTGGGGAAATTAATTTTTCCTCAGGGTCTATACAAGCTAAATGTAATCATAACAATTTCCAAGTGTTGCTGGAAAGAATATTATCTTTAAGATTTTATAAATAACATTTGAGTATAATAAAAGAAGAACTTTGCATAGGAAAGAACATTTTCATCAATACATTCATCACATACATACATAGTATTTATACATATGCATACATATAAATATACATACATATATGCCTATGTTGGTGGATGTATATGTGCATATACATGTATATATTTACTTTTGTGCATATATTATAAAGATAACTATAAGTATCTCAATGAATACATTGTTAGACATGGAGTCAGGAGTACCTGAGATCAATTCCCTCTTCACTCACTTGCTTACTTAACTAGGTGACCTTGGGCAAGTCACTTAAACACTTAGAGACTTAGTTTCATTAACTAAGCGAAGTGATAAAATAATAGAAACTCCTTTGCAGGTTTTTTGTGAGTATCAAATGAAATAGCCTGTCTAAAGCACTTTGAAAATCTTAAAGGATTATATAAGTGCTAGTTATTATGTTCATATTATATACTATGCTTGTAATAATACACAATATAATATATACATATATGCATATATAAACACAAGCACATATTCAGACACATGCTTTATTTTCACTTAGCTATTACTTGTTTGGAAAAATAAAAAAAAATAATGAAATACTATCGAAAATGCTTGGGGAGGCTAGGTGGTGCAGTGAGTAGAGCACTAGCCCTGGATCCAGGAGGACCTGAATTCAAATCTGACCTCAGACACTTGACATACTTACTAGCCATGTGACTTTGGGCAAGTTACTTAACCCCAATTGCCCTCCAAAAAGCAAAAAAAGAAAAAAAATAATTAAAAAGAAAAGAAAATGCTTATTGTATTAATTTCTAATGTCTTTGTCAGGAAGTACTTCTTAGACAAAGAGCATGCACTATCTAGTTACTACCCTGTGCCATATGTCTGGGGAGTGTTTTTTTTTTTCATGTTTCAGTAGACAAATGGGAACTCCTATTAACTTTCCATAATTACTAACCAAAAGTACTTTTTGAACACTAAGCATTGCCTTCAATGAGTGGCTGTTAGAGCTAACTACGAACTGTAGGGAGTTTTTGCATATTTGCTTTGTTTTGTTTTACACACACACACACACACACACACACACACACACACACACACATTTGTGCACACACACAATGGTGACCATGGGTACCATTGATCCTGTTGTGGAGCTCTAACCTTTGAAAGACAATGAGGTAGTTTTTCATAATCTATGAGAAGTGAGACTTGTTTATGCTTATTAAATGGTAAATTTTCAAACTTGTTAGGAATAATAAATAGGAATAAGTATATATTAATTAATTAAAAGTGCATTGTTTCTGGTTTTTATCCCTTACAAAATGGTTTGATTCAGTGAGACCTGCAAAAGGTTCACAGTTAGGCAGCCCTCTTCTCCTACCTCTTTAATAAAAAGTATTGCCCACCATTGGGAGCTGTCCATCCATCCCTCGTGAGAACCAAAGGTGATGCCCTTGTGATTACCCACAGTGGCCACTGAATTTCACTCTTTCTCCAGTTCCTCAGCCTCCCTTTGGACTTCAGATACAGGTACAAAAACTGAGGAATCTCAACCTTCCTACTAGCTAATAACATATGGACCACATTTTAAAGACGTTCTTTCTATTCTTCAATAGAATGGCATTAGTTGTACATTTCTCATTTCCAGAAGAGTTACATGGAAACAACATCAGGCTGGATATGGCAATAACAGTCCCAAAACAAAGCCAGTTCTAAGACATAGTTCTGAATTCTGGAGTGAACTTTTACAAGTCTGTATGCAACAAAAAGAAATGACCAATCATTAGTTTATGCTGAAAGTTAGATTCTACCAAAGGTGAAATCATTGTTTTGTTTTGTTTTTCAAGAAATAGATTTTGGATTCCCAAATACTTAATTGGGCCAATAAGACATGTGAGACTCTGTTTAAAGAGTAAACATCACAAACTTCAGCCCTCCTCCCGAGAATGAAAGCTGTTTAATCAACAGCAAAAGGAACCTATGCAAGGTGGCCCAGTAGATGGAATGTTAAACTTGAAGTCAGAAAGAGTTGAGTTCAAATTTTGTATCAGATGCTTATTAATTAAAAGACCCTAGGCAAGTCACTTAACCTCTTAGAGACTCAGTTTCCTTATCTGTAAAATGTGATTAATGATAGCACCTGCCTTACAAGATTCTTGTGAAGATCAAATGAGATAGTGTATGTAAAATGCTTTTCAGACTTTGTATTAATACTAGCTATTACTCTTAAACCTATGTTTCCATGATGTCATGTGCTATTGGAAGGGCCTCAGGGATGGCAGCAGGTTATTTGAGTGTTTATTGGGTGTTAACACAATATTTTGTTTTCAACATTGTCTACCCTGGAGCTGATTATTGCTTTTCTACCATTCTAGGAGAGCTCATTAATTGACTTGGATTGATTGTGAAATTCTAGACCTTTCATAATAGAGAAAATATATGCAACTGCTTTATTGTCTGTAAACCAGCATTCCTTGCTTCCATTTACAATTTACAAACTCCAGGGACCCCAAGAACATTTTTCATGCTACTCCCATCCTGAGAAGTAGACCACCAGAGCTTCCACTGCTTTCAAAATAAATCCGTTCTGTTCTCTTCTGCCTTCATAGAATGGGCCTTGGGGGACCTAGTAAGCAATAGAGTTAATGGGAGCAGTCTGAGTTTCTATTTTATAGTCCACAGAAGTGCATGAAACTGAGTAAATATCCTGCAAGTGAAGCAATTGCTGAGTAAGAATAAATAAAGTATGAGAAAAGCAAATTAGGTACATGAGGTCCCCATGATATTGGAGTCATAATTTACTCTGTATTCCAGTATATTTCAGTGGGACATTTCAAGACAGAAGTGAATTTGACCCAATTCAATTTAATTTGCTCTAATAAACATCAATTAAGCACCTACTCTGTGCCAGGAACTGTGCTTGGGAGTAAGGAGCTGAGGCTCAAGAGATCTCATGGGGTTTCAGTCCAAGAGAACTGAACACAATGCTAAGGATGGGACACTGTGTGAACCCTTTCATCTCTGAAGTTTGAAAACCTTCCATTTCTGGCTGTCTCTTGCTTACAAACAAATGGCATGCCTTCGAGCAGACCACTAAGCTTTCAGAATATCTGTTTCTTCTACCAGGAGACTGGCATGGTAATACAAGAGTAGAATAAAAGCCTTTACCTTGTCTCAGGAGTTGCTAGTACTTTCTTGGTTCTAAAGAACAGAATCAAAATAATTGTAAGAGTTAAAAAAGAAAAGAAAAATGTGCTGCCCTAGGTAGAGTGGAGAACAAAAATGTAGTAAATTGGATAAGAGACATCTCCCAGGAAATGGAGGCAACAGGCAGACAGGTGTGCGTGTATGAAAGAAAGGGAGAGAGAGACACACACACACACACACACACACACACACACACACACAGAGACAGAGAGAGACAGGGAGATAGAGAGAGACAGAGAGAGGGACAGAGAGAGGAAGAGAGAGAGAGGAATAAGAAATAGACAAAGTACAACACAAAATGTTGAAGAAACCAGAGAAAGTCCTCCAATATAGGCAACAAGGCAAGGCCACAAGAACTGTTTTTATGTTACAGGTATTATGCTAAGTGCTTGGGATACAAAAAGACAACTTCTGCTTCTAAGGAGATTACACTCTAATGGGGGAACACAGCACATAAAGGGGTGAGGGAAAGAAAGCAGACTCATTTTCAAAAAATCAAAATATGTGATATCAAAGTCTAAAAAAAGTCAGAAACAGAGCCAGGAGGAAAATAAAGGTTGGTCAGCCCATGGTCCTCCATAAAATGGAGGCCATATAAAAACTCACCAATACAGGAAGGAGGCTACCATGACAGAGCGATGTTGCAGATTGGAAGACCCCAGGGGCAGATAGATATTCTAAGGTAAAGAAACCCTAAGTGCCAAGGGAAGTTTTAGGGGAAGATGGTAGCTGAGGCATGGTGGCAAAATCTACAAAGTCAGAAGCCTAGGGAAAAGAGGGCATAGAGGAGGTATCAGCTTTGCTTAGTGAGTAAACATGTTGTTGAGAACATTGACCAATACCGAAATGTAAGAGGGTCAAGGGTAAAATGATAAATCAGTTCTAAGTCTTCATTGCCACTCTGCCCCTGTGAGCCCCCTTCTCTGTATTGACTACCCCTTCCATTTCAGGGAAAGGAGGGTCTCACCCATACCAGCTATTCATCATTCTTTTGATTACTCTATTATACAGTCTTAGCTGCCCCTATACTCTACTCCTGTGAGGTCATTCTCACAATGATTTCTCCCAGTGATTTCTTCCCCAAAGCCCCATTTTGGATAGAACATTTAACTGCTACTCCTCATTCCCTGAGTTATTCCAATATATCCCCCATATAGGAGTACCCCTCCCTCATCAGCAACTTTTTTTGTGTATTGACAACCACCATTTGAAAGTAAGCTTCTTGTAGATGACTACAAAATAAAATTGGAAAAATCAACACTATTTCTGTATTAGCAACAATGAAACACAAGCAGCAACAGTAGAAAGTTTGATCCCATTCCAAATAGTTACTAAGTGCATACAAATATCTGGGAATTAACCTACCAAACATTCCAAGTACTTAAACAGATTCAATAACCAAGTATAATAGATGGAGGACTATTTAATGCTCATTGTTAGGTCATGCCAAAAATACGCAAAACAGACAATATGGTCAAAATTATTTTACACTTTTAATGACAAGCCAAATTACCAAGGGGATTCTTTATAGAACTTGATAAAATAAGAAAATTCATCTAGTAAAAAGATATAGCATATCAAAGGAAATGATAAGAATAAAACAATGAAGGGGGAATAGAATTTTCAAACCTCAAATTATATTATGAAACAGCAGTCGTCAAAACCATTTGATGTTGGGTAGAGAATACAGAGGTAGGCAAAAGGAATAGGCTAGACAAGGAGGAATTAGAAATGACAGAACTCAATAAACTAGTGTTTGCTAAAGCAGAAATTGTAAGCTACCTAGGAAAACACACATATTAAAAGATCATACCATTTTTAAAATTAGAAGACAAATAGATCATGTATTTCTCATAGACATGAATACAGGATATATTCTTAACCAAATGAAAGGTAGAAGCAATTACAAAAGATAAAAGAGATAACTTTGATTACTTGTAGCTAAAAAGCTTTTGCACAGACAACATTAATAGGATAAGAAGGGAAGTATGCTAATGGGAAAAAAGTCTATAACAAATTTCTTTGATAAGGGTTTGCTGTGAATGTATGTATATACACACATATACATACACATGTATACCATACGTGTGTATATGTACACATATATGCACACATGTGTATAAAGGTATAATTGATTTATATTATGTATGTGTACATGTATGTATTATACATATATATGTAATATTATTAATAGCCATTATCCAACAGGTAAATGATCAAAGGATGTGAATAAATTGTTCTCAAAAGAATTTTGAAATATTCACAACCACATGAAAGAATTATCCAAACAATTAATAATAAGGAAAATACATGTCATAACAACTCAGAGGTTTTGCCTTTCTGTAATGGTAATGGTAATTTTAAGATCTTCCCTGTCCTTTACTAAGCCTGAGGAAATTTGAAGACCTTCATTGCTTTGAAGATATACCCTGCCCCCTAATAGGCTGAATGTAATCACATGGAGCCTGTGCTGAAGGGTGGAGCAGAGCACAAAGGATTCTGGGACTCAGAGCAGCTAGACTGGACGAGGAGAGGCAGCATCTGAGGGAGGCAGTTAGGCTTGTGAGTAAATGTTGATTTGTGGGAAGGCTAAAGGATGCCATGGCTCTCTATGCTGTTATGGATTATTAACTTTTTTGCTGCTATGATGGAAACAGCTTACTGGTTTTGCAATTCAGTTTTCTGATGTCTGAATAAATATTTTGCTTCTGTCTTCTGTATGGAAAGTCTGTTATATTTTGCAATCAAGCACGATGAGGTATATTTATAGTGACTATTGGCACTGTGAATATTGCGTTGGAGCTACACTTTCACACCCTAAAAACAATGCGAAAATGACCAAGAATGGCAATAGTTAATGTTGGAGAAATGATAATGATAGAATTGGAAATGATAGATGCACTAGTACGTTGTTGGTAGAGCTGTGAAATTTTTCTAAGCAATTTGGAAACATGCATATAAAGTATGAAAATGTCCATACCCTTTGGAACAGAAACTATGACTGAGCTTATTATATATCAAAGAAGTCACTAATAAAAATATTTCCATATATGCCAAAATATTTATAACACCATATTTTGTAATAGAAAGAATTAGAAACAAAGTAGATGTCCATCAACTGGGGAATGGATAAACAGAGTGTGGTACATAAAGGTAATGAAATATTATTGTACTATAAGAAATGATGTGTGATAAATACAGAGCATGACCTATACAAACTAATGCAGAGTGAAGTAAGCAGAGCCAAGAGAACAATACACATGGCAACAATTACAACAGTGTGCCTGGCAAGAATGTCACACTACAATATTAAATGTGAACATAACAAAAATTGCAAAGATAAGTGAAACCAAAGTGATGAGATATTAGAGAATGCCCAATATTAGAAAATGGTACGATATTAGAGCATTGGTGGAGGTGGGGCATTCACAGCTGTTATCCATGCACATGTTTTGGGGCTTGTCCAATGTATTCATCAGTTCTAATGATTTTTTTCCTCTAAAAATTTCTATTGTTGCATGAATGACTCTATGGGAGAAGAAGCAGATAAGTATGACCCTATAAGAAACAGAAGACTTCAATAAAAGCTATTTGAAAAATAAATTTAAAATCATGTGATCTCTTCAGAGAAGAGACTGTTTTATTTCTTTGTGTCTGTCTTTGTTTCTTTCTTTTCTTTCCTTTCTTCCTTCCTTCCTTCCTTCTTTCTTTCCTTTTTTCTTTCTTCCCTTTTTTCTTTCTTTCTTTCGTTCTTTCTGCTTGCATTAGTATCTCTTTTGCTCAGCACTTTTCTTGATCTCTTAATAAAGGCTTGTTGCTGGTGACAAAACATTCTCTAGGTAATTTTCTAATAGAGATTATTAATTTAATTTCCTCTATGAATTCTCCCAGTCTATTATAAATCCAAGAAAATTTTTAAGCTGGAATGGGTGGGTCAAGGGGGTTGGTGGGAGAGGAACATCTTATGAACTGTGTGCTTAGAATGAGGCTGAACAGTATATCTGGCATTGTGTAGTGATTCTCCTAGGCCTTTTGAGTGGGAAAAAAGGAGTCTGAGCACTCTCTCAACCACCACACCCCACAAATATTCCCTAGGTGCTCTGGCTTCCCTTAACTTCCTTCAAGCCTCAACTAAAATCTGATCTTTTGCAGGAAACTTTCCTGTTCCACTTAATTTTGCTATTCTCCCCTCATTGAGTATTTCTGATTGCTCCTGTATATAGCTTTGTTTGTGTTTTTTCTCCTCCATTACATGATAAACTTCTTGGAAATAAGTACTGCCTTTTGCCTTTCTCTGTATCCCAGCAATTAGTACAATGTCTGGCTCCCAGTAGGTGCTTAATAAATGCTTATGGACTGAATAAATATGCATATATACAATGTTTACTTATCAAGGTACATATTGTTTCCCCAAATAAATTCTAAACTCCTTAAGGGAAAAGACTTTTTATCGCTTTCTCCAGAACCTAAAAAACTGTCTAACACATAGTAGGCTTGTCCAATAATGCCTATTCGAGGAATAAATTATATGAAGAAAAAAAGCATAAACTTCCCTTTCCTTCCTGAAAGAAAAACATAATTTCATTGGCTTGTTTGCTAGAGGAAAGCCACACAAAACAAAAAAACCCTCGAAATGTAGGAACTCTTTCAGTCACAAGGAGAAAGACGTGGTAAAATGGGCAAAACTTAATTGACAAAAGGGCTATGGCCACCAGAATTTAAAAACCGAAAAGACATCTCACTGATGGGCTTAAGACACTTCGATTACCCTCCATCTGGTCAAGCCCATTTGCTGAAATGCTTTACCACGGTGTGGCTTCTATGTACACTCCAGTTTCTCGGAGTCACAGGTGAGACTTAGGTAGGTCAGATAGACGCCAAAGGTGGAAAGCAGCCCTCACATCAGAGGTGCTAGACTGAACACACCTTATACCCCCTCTAAACCACTACTGATTAGAGAAATGCATATTTGCAAATTAAAAACAATTCTGAAGTATCACCTCACATTTATTAGGCCAGCTAATATGACAGAGAAGGAAAATGATAAACGCTGGATGGGATGTAGAAAAATTGGGTCACTAATACACTGTTGGTGGAGTTGTGAACTGCTCCAATCTTTCTGGAAACCAATTTGGAACTATGCCCGAAAGACTGCAAAACTGTGCATGTCCTTTGACCCAGCAATACCCCAATTAAGTATGTATCCCAAAGAGAAAAGGGAAAGGACCTGTATGAACAAAAATAGTGATAGCAGCTTTTTATTATGGTGACAAAGAATTTGAAGTTGAGGGGATGTCCATCAGTTGGAGTATGGTTGAACAAGTTGTGGTATATGATTGTAAGAGAATGTTATTGTGTATAAGAAATGATGAGTAAGGACAGCTGGGTAGTGTAGTGAATAAAGCACCAGTCCCAAAATCAGGAGGACCTGAGTTCAAATCTGACTTCAGACACTTGACACTTAACTAGCTGTGTGACCTTGGGCAAGTTGCTTAATCCTACTTGCCTTGCCTTCCCCCCTCCAAAAAAAAATGATGAATAGGATGCTTTCAGAAAAACCTGGAAAGTTACATGAACTGATGCAAAGCGAAGTGAGCAGAACCAGGAGGAACTCATCAGTGGGAGATGAGGGCCAGAAATTGTGGAAGAATATAACACAATGAGTAGGTTGAGGGGACAGTAGATTATTCCAGTGCAAGGAGGCCCCAGACATGAGCAAAGTTCTAGGATGAGTTTCAAGTAGGGGACATGGCATCAGGACGACCTATGCCTGCATTCAACACTTAATATCTGCACACCCCAAGGCAAATTATTTAAACCCTTTGTGTTCTAAGTTCATCATCTATAAAGTACAGATAATAGGCTGACCTAACAGGAACCCAAAGAACTAAAGTATGTAATTTTCAACCTCATTATGTTATATACATGCCAAGTATGTTAGTTCTATTAAATAAAAAGGGGAAAGATTGTGGTGTTCCTAGCTGTGGCCAATAAGATAAATTACAAACTTATTGAAACAGCAGAGTCTATATTGTGTACGTATGTTGTACATGTGCATGCATGCCTGTGTGTTCTTTCTAGTATAATGGAAATACTGTCAGTAATTGTTTTTCACCTTGGTTTGGACAGCAGTGACCTGTCTTGGGAATAATAGCACTGTTCATGCTGCTCCTTCTTTAAACTTACTCATATTACATATGGTACATAGACTATAGGAATGTTTCCTATACAATCAAGTCTATTGTGTTTGATGCAACTGCTATGAAATTATTCAGGAAATAACAAAATATCTCCTCTATGCCAACAAACTTCCCTAAAGCCACTGACTGTTCTTCCACTTTTGTGTTTCACCCAAACCAAAACAGGAATTTGATCATTAGATTTTTTTTTTTTTGGTAATTAAATAAATGAATGAAAGCCATTCAAGGTGTAGTAAAGACAGCCACAGAGTAGTGAACAGGGAATGGAAAGGTTTGCATTCCAATGCTAGCTCTGCTCATGGGAAAGGCTGGGCTACATTGGGAAAGAAGCAGGGTTCTTGTTCCAATAAGATGGTTTCCTCTGCACCTTTAGGAAAGTCACTTCTCTGTGGTCCTCAGTTTCCCCATCTGTAAAATATAAATATAAACTTACTTTGTGAAATTCAAAAGCTTTTGGATTTCCAGCCTAACACTTTCTTTGGAACTGCTGACTGCCTTGTATTACATCAGAAACAAAGGGCAGCTAGGTGGCACTAGATAGATGGATAGAGCACTAGACTTGAAATCAGGAAGACTCATCTCCCTCAGTTCAAATTCAGCCTTAGACACTTACTAGCTGGGTGATGCTGGACAAGTCACTTAACCCTGTTTGCCTCAGTTCCTCATCTATAAAAAAAAAATGAGCTGACAAAGAAAATGGCAAACCACTTAATTATCTCTGCCAAGAAAACCCCCAAAATCAGATCATGGAGAGTCAGACATGACTGAAATGATCGAACGATAGCAACTTCCTGATTCAAGATCCACTGTTTTCCTTCTAATCTTGGCTGCATTGGTTTTGAAAGTGCAAAATCTTTTTAATTTTTAAAATTTTAATTTAATTAAAATATATATTTTACATTCCTTAATGCTCTTTTTCTCTTTTTTGCCCATATATTCTTCCTTTCTCCATAGATCTGAGAACTAAAATGTTTGATGCTCTCCTTATTTTCTTATGATATCACCCTCTATTTCAAAATAATGTACCCATTTAAATTTTATTTTTCAATACTCCATGAGATGTTTGTCTAGACCCAGTTTCTGCTGAATTGCTTTCTAGTTTCCCAGCAATTTTTTGTCATATAATAATGAATTCTTTTCCTAAAACTTTCTCTTCCTAGAAGCTTGAATCTTTGCACTTGTCAATGAATGGATTACTATGATCATTTACTATGTGTCTTCTGTACCTTATCTACTCCACTCATCCACCATTCTATTTCTTAGACTACTGATTTGCAATATAGTTTGAAATCTACCTCTGTTAAACCACCTTCCTTCACATTTTTTTCATTGATTCAATTGATATTCCTAACCTTTTCTTTTTTCAGATGAATTATGTTATTATTTTTTCTAGCTCTATAAAATAAGTTTTGGTAGTTTGGTATGGAATCAAATAAGTAAATTAATTCACATAGAATTGCCATTTTTATTATATTGACATGGCCTACCAATGAGTATTTAATATTTCTCCAATTGTTTACGTCTGATTTTATTTGTATGAGAAGTGTTTTTGTAATTTTGTTTATGTATAGTTCCTGGGTTTGTCTTGGCAGGTACATTCCCAAGTGTTTTATATTGACTGCTATTATTTTAAATAGAATTTGTCTTTCTATATCTTCCTACTGGACTTTGCAGGCAATATATAGAAATGCTGATGATTTGGCGAAGGTGACTTTTTCAACTAATTTTTCAGTTGATTCTCTAGCATTCTCTAAGAATACCAGCATATCATCTGCAGAGATTGATAGTTGTGTTTCCTCATTGCCTATTCTGATACCTTCAACTTCTTTTTCTTCCCATTGCTCTAGCTAGCATTTCTAGTACCTTTGAAATGTTTGTTAATTATTCCTGTCGTGATTAAAAACATAACATAATTTTTAAACAAGAAAGAAAGAATATGCTAAAAATCATGCCATAGTAGCAAAAGTTCCAATTCATGGGACTTAGGTGATTTTGAGTAAATGACAAAATGTCTCTGGAATAGCATTTCATAAATTGTAAAAATAAGGGTACTTGACTAGAAATCTAAAGTCCTTGCCAGCTGTAAATCTATGATTCTACTATCCAAAGTAAACACTGAGTCTGTCCAGAGGGGACAATGTGACAACTGGGAAGGGAAGTTGGGAGGGATTCAAGGAAGGCCAAGTGTAGGGGGCAGCCCCTAAGCTATGTTTTGAGGGAAACTAGGTATTCCAAATTGTGGACCTAAGAAGGGAGAGCAAATGCTTTTATGAAAATTTAAAAGCATGGAAAACAAGCAGAATACTTTACCAATGACCTCATATTTCTGAACTAGTCCAACAGAATGACCTTTTTCATTAATATGTACTTGGTTAACATTTGTGTTGCTTCCTGGGATTTTGGCCATGGCACAGAAATGGAAGGAAGACCTAGACAGTTGCTTATATTGAAGTTGCTGCTTTGCACAGTGGGAACGACAACACTCCTGTTGGTGGGAGAATTCTCGTTTGATTCCCATTAAATTGTAACATTAGAGTAGGAAGTAAATAATTGGGAATCACTCTGAGTAAGGAGAAAAGGTCACTTTCCCAAATGAACAATGTGTATTAGGAAACTGAGTAGCTCATAGGAAGTCAAAAGACCTTGGCTCAATTCCTATATTGACACTAATTCACATGTCTTCTTTGGCAAATTTCACTCAGATTCTTCCCTTTATTTTTGTCTTTTGTGCCAAACTTCAGGTCCAGGACTTGGTCATTTCACAGCTGGAGTATGAAAACCCTCTGTTCTCTTGACACTTTGTCTCCAGCCTTTTTTCTCTAACGTCCCTAATATTTTCCTGTTTAAATAATCATTCTTCTCCATATACATAACTCTGCTTTTCAATATCTCACAGCAACTTTATATGTTAGAATAAATTTTCTCTTCCCATTCACTTCACTTACTTTCATATACTATATTTTTTTTCAGTCATTTCCAAATCCATGGGCACTCCTTTAAATTATAGTTTCTTCCCTTCCCTTCTCTTCCCCTCCCTTCCCTTCCCTCCCCTGCCCTGCCCTGCCCTGCCCTTGGCAGTTCATTTTACACTTGTTTCCCCCACCCCTTCCTCCATGTTTATGTGCCCTTCTTTTCATGCTCCACAATTATAAGAAATAGCACATCCTATTATGTTCTTCCTCTTTTCTGCACTAGTATATTCCTTTTATCATGCTTTCTCTTTCCCCTACAAAAACCTTCATATCAGAACCAATCCCCACCCCACCCCCACCCCTCAATCAGGACTTCTGTTTTGTTTTGTTTAGCTTTCTCAATAAACTTTGAAGAAATTCAAGTTCTTATTTCCTATAAACTTAGAAATATTTCTTCTCCACTTATAGGAATATTAGGACTACATCACCACATATACTCCTTTCAATTGCTCAAATAAATTTACTTTTTCAGGTTTTGGGGGACCTGTGTTTATCTTTCAAAATTCATACTCAGTTCTGGTCTTTTCAGCAAAAATGTTTGAAAGTCCCTCTATTCCATTAAATTCCCCCCTTCCCATAGGATTATGCTCAGATCTGTAGGATAAATTATTCTTAGTTGTAAGCTAATCTCTTTTGACTTTGGTAATATTATATTCCATGATCTCCTTTAATTTGCTGTAAAAGCTTGCTATAGGCTTATGGGAGCCTAACTCTGTTCCCATGATATTTTGACTGTTTTCTCTCTCTCTCTCTCTCTCTCTCGTTCTCTCTCTCTCTCTCGCTCTCTCTCTCTTTCTGTGTGTATGTGTGCGTGTCTGATTCATGGAGTAGTTCTATCCTCACTTCACCCATGGTTTTAATAGAACTGGGCAGCTTTTATTTATAATTGCTTGAACTATAGTGTTCAAATTTTTTTGGTTGTTTTTCCTGTTATCATGGTTTTTATATTCCAATAATTCTTAAATTACTTCTCCCTGACATTTAATTTTTTGAGTTAAGTTTTTTTGTTTTTTTT
>CM053583.1:198561659-198590277 GCA_028627135.1 Pseudochirops cupreus
CTGACTCTCTTTTCATGATTTTCCTGCAGCATTCTTATTTTTCTTCCCAATTTTTCTTCCACTTCCTTTATTTGGTTTTGAAAATCCTTCTTCAGCTCATCTCTAGCTTTAAGGCATTCTTCATTTTTATTGGAGGCCCCTGGAGGGGGTGCTCTGGCTGCACTCTCCTGCTCCCTCTCTCTCCCATGATCTTTCTTTTCCCCAAAGAAGGAATCTAGGTTTTGGGAGCTGTTCTTACTCTGCTTCTTATGCTTATTCTTACTCATGGTTGTTCAGACCGTGATTTTTTTTAAATCTCTGTGGGGCTCTGCTTCCAGAAGGGAAAGCTCTGTCCCAAATTGCTTGGGTCCTCCCAGTTGCTGTAGCTCTCAGGAAGATGCTGGGCCTCTTCCTACTTACTTCTGGCTGACTGGATAATGAAGACTCCAAGATGGAAGCCCAAGACGGCCGCTCAACGTGAGAGCCCTGCCCTCAGAACAATTGCTTAGTCCCCCTGCTGTCTGCAGGCCACGGGCAGGAAGCTACAACACGGAGGCGGGTGCAAAACCTCTGCCTTTCGCTTTTCTGCTCTGGAGGCCTTTTGGCTGGACTGCTTTTCTCCCCCTTTCACAATTCCCACTTAGCTAGTTCTGAACGCTGCTCACAGCTGCCACTAATCCACTCACCAGAGAGGCTCCTCTGCTCCTCCCGCCCAGCCACCCCCAGGGACCAGCCAAGGCTTCAGGCCAGGCTGGTTTTGGTTCTCAGTGCTGATATGGTTCCTCGTAGCCGAGCTGACTTTAGTGGGAAATATCTTTGTGTGCATTTTGGAGTTCTAGGATTGGTTTAGAGTCCTATTTTATGGGTATTTTGGGGTGGCTATGTGAGAGCTGCAATATGTTGCTGCTGCTATGCCGCCATCTTGGCTCCACCCCGATATATAATAATTTTTGATACTTGTCATTGTTTTCTTTACTCATATCTATGTCCTTAGTTCATCAATTGGAGCTTTGTAGGACCAAGTTCTACCCCTGCTATCATTTGACCTTGTTTGATCTTTCCCTGGGTCACCTGTGGTTTTTACACTGACTTTCATCTCCTGGCAGTAGCCCCTTCTACTTAGAATTTTGAGATGCAGAACATTAAAACTATAAAAACTTATTTTAAAGCAATACATCAACTAATGATCTGAAAAGGTGTACCATAAAATCCCAGAAGATAGAAAGAAGACTTTGTAATCAATTTAATAAGTTTCAAACAAGCTGATGAAAGAGCCATAACATTTACATGGTCTTTGGGGATTATCTTTGACCTGGCAATACCATTACTATGTCTATTTACAAAAATCATTAGAGGAAAAGGATTATTGCAAACCTAGAACTCACTTCTACCTCCATATCTTAGTCATGTACACGAAAAAGTTCAAAGTCCTGTACAACTATATTCAACATCTTTCTCTGTTTCAAATACAACATTAGGAGATGTTGAGAAAAATTTTCTAGGAATTATGTTATTTAAGGAGACAGTTTAAGTCAATGAAGACTGCTTAACCTCAAATATCTTATCATAGATAAACTTTCTAGTTTCATAGAGGAGTTGGAGATTCAGTCACTTTCCTTGAAATAACTATTTTGTTGTACATTATATTAATGATTATCAAATCTTCTATTTCTTGTTTGTTCTAACTTGCATGTTTTTGTTACATTAGACTTCTAGAGACTGAATGGATTACCAGAAATTTTCTCTCATAAATAAAATTAAATATATTTCCAAACAGAAGAGGGAGTTGAACCCAAATGTCTTATTAATCCCTACATGGATATTCTCAAACTGTGAACTTATTCAAATATCAAATTAAACAGCTCCTTCATTATGAGGAATCTTTCTCCAATGACATCAAAATGTGATTTTGAATGAAAAGGTATAAAATTCTTACCATACACCAAGGAAAGGTAGAGACCAAAGCTATCAGTATGAATCTGGAGGTGATATGTACAAATACTCTTTCCATTCACGAAGACACAATGAACATAAATGCTTCAAGGAGGAGCCTCTGCCTAAATATGTGCTGAGCCTTACTGGCCCCTAAAATCAAAACTGAATGGAGAGAACAGCTTGCAATGAATAAATATGCAATGCTGGTCTTGGTATACAACATCAGAACTGTAAAACAGATCATAACAGATTCTGAAAACACCCTGGCAAAAACCTAGACAATATTAGTAATCCACAAGTTCCATCTCTCCAAGGCATCTATAGAAAGATGAATACTTTCTTACCAGTTAGAAGAAGAAATAGATAGATATTCTTAAGTCACATGCTAAACTAGTCAAAAATTAAAAGATACCTTTGGAACAGGCAAACATTGTTGCTTCCTTGAGCAATAGTTAAGTCTGATAATAGGTACATACCATTCAATTTGCCAGTGCAACTGACAGTGGTTTATCACTTCACAGATCCTGTGAAACAGGTAGTACCTAAGAGTGAAATCAAAAGGCCCTCCATGACAGATATCAGTATCAACTAAGTAAATATATGTGTGTATGTATTCACACACACACAGGAAGTGAAAACTTATTTATGAGAATAGAGGGGGTTATGATGGAAAGCAAGATCAAGTCATCACCACCAGAAGTTGTAGAAAGATTATCCTTAACCTGGAGTCAGTGATAAATGGAGATGATGCAAGGAATTGGTAATATATATACATATATGTATATATATATATATATATATATATATATACACATATATGTATATATATGTGTGTATAGATATATATATATAGATATATATATAGATATATATATATTTCCATCTGAACTCCATTGAAAAAGAAGAAATTATTATCATTGTTACTTTGACAATTTGTATTTCTCTAGGGCTTTTCGAGGTCTGCAAAGTGTTTTATATACATTAATATATTGGATCCTTGCAATAACTCTAAAAGGGAGGTACTATTACAGTTATCTCTATCCTATTATGGAAGTAGTATATAAGCCTTGGTCTTGCTAACTCCAAGCCCAGTGTTTCATCCACTGTAGCATGCTGAACTCAGAGTTACTGCTCAGAAATGAGGATCACAGAACAAGTTTTGGCAAGGACCTTATAATATTCCCCAACTAAACTGAGAATAACTAAATGAGAAGGACCCTTAAGAGTCCCTGCCTTGTTGCAGAAATGACTTTCCCTAATGAAATCACCTGATAAACCCAAAGAGAATGTTCTTAAGTGTCAGTGGAACTCAGTAGCAAACAGGGGCATTCCAATTGGTTTGGGAACACATAGCAGGGGTGACTTAACACGCGAGATCTTCCTCCCGCTCTAATTCTTGCTTTTCATTGACAGGTAAAAGTAAAATTTTGATGCTCTTAATGTAACTTAGGGTGTTAATCTCATAATCACTCTGTCAGCACTTTCTGTCGAAGTGTTAATGGCCACCTTTCAGCCACTCAGAGCATCCTGCCAATAAAAATAACACCAGCATCGAGCCAACCAGACATTATTTGGCTACTTTGCTTCTCTCCCTCTCTCTCCCTTTTTTTTAATGCACTGAGTAATTTGAAATGGAAGGAGGGAGGGAGGAAGAGAGGGAGGGAAAGAGAGATGGAGAGAGAGAGAGACAGAGAGAGAGAGAGAGAGACAGAGTGGGGGGGGGCAGTCAACACACAGATAGATGGAAACAGAGGCAGAATCAGAATCATAGACAGAGACAGAAGTGGAGGAGAGAGGAGAGGAAGATAGGTAAGGGGGAAAAAGTAGAGAAGAGGGGAAGGAAGGGCAGGGGAGGGGAGGAGAGGATGCATTTTGAGCTGGAAAGGCCTCTGAAATCTTTGAGTTCAAAAACTTCCTTTTCCATATGAGACCCTGAAGCCCAATTAAGTGAAGGGAATTGTCCAAGATTATACAAATAGTGAGGGGGCATAGCCAGGATTGGAATCTAGGTCCTTTGATTGGGGTTCCAAAGTTCTTTCCACTATAGTAGTTTGACTCTGGTTACTATTGTCATATTGGGAATTAAATATAGAACTGCCCTTGTAACTTTCCCATCAAAATCAAGTAATTTATTTATAAAGAAAAAAATATCAATAATGTATTCTGTGTTTAGGCACTAGATTTCCAGAAACATTATTTTTTTTGGAAGCAATCAGTGTTAAGTGACTTGCCCAGGGTCACGCAGCTAGCAAGTGTCTGAAGCTAAGCTGAATTCAAGTTCTCCTGACTCCAGGGTCAGTGCTGTATCCACTGCACCACCTAGCTGCCCCTGCCAGAAACACTTTAAGATTAATCTAATTTCAAGTCATTCTGACTAAGATGTTTAAAACAGTATTTCTTCATGCCTTAAATGTTTCTCTTCCAAGGAAACTTAACTAGCATTTACTATAAAACAAGAAAAAACAATTAAGATATGTAGGAATACAGTTGTGGGTTAACATTCCAAATAGCTGATCCACCATGTATCTATCCCATTCTTCCTTCTGCTAGAAATTATGAAGATAAGACTATATCCAAAAATACACATAGTGGGTGAGCTCTCCTACTGAGAGGAAGATAGCAAAAAAAGGTCTTGCTCTTACCCAACAGTAAAATTCCCAAAGACTCTAGGGAGCCTTTGGAAATTAAGGAAATGTTGAGACAGCAGCATGTCAAAGTCTGTTCTCTTTCTCTCTGAGTTTATCCCTAAAGAAGTTTTGGAACCCTCTGTCTCTACTCACACATCTTTACCCTTCACACAAGACAGACTGGGGCAAAGCTATTCCCACAAACAAGGAGAGTCATAGGCAAATGATTCAGTCTGGAATCCTAGGAGATAATCAAATAGAAAACAGACAGCTCTTTATATCCATGGTACTTTTTGACACTTTTTCTTCTCCAGCCAACATAGTCTAGTTGTTATGATTATTATTTTAAGTCTTCTTGATTTTAAATTTGTTTTTAGTGGCACACACTATGAATGATTCTTATGGAGTACATAAACACACAATTGGCCTACATTTGGTAGAAAAACAATATAGTAAACGTGTGATGCCTTCTCTTCAGAAAAAAAAGGGGCAATCAAGCTTATGTCTGAGAGGAAGTTGGTAAAGTGTTTTGCTAATGATTCTTGTACCACTATGAAACATTTGAACCAATAATTATAGGTCTCACATGGCCCTGACAACTTCTCATTTTTCAGAGAGGATAGATTTTCAGTCATTTCCTTTGAACTAATTGTTCTTTTGTTCATTATGTTAACAGTGCTCAAGGTTTTTGTTTTAATTCTTTCCCATTATGATACAGCTTTCATGTTTGATGTATAGGATTTTTTGTGACCATAAAGATTGCTAGAAACTTTCTGCATCCTCCCTCTTCAGAAGATGTCTTCCTTGCTTCTAAGATTTTTCCCTCTTTTTAATTGGACAATATAACATTCACATTTCCTACTGTGTGACTGCATGTGCCAGTTAGAATAATGAAATTATATTCCCATGGTTTTCCTAAGATCTTCAATAGTTTTCCCAAGCTTCTTCTGCCACAATTCTGTTGAATTCCTGTCCTTGGGGGTACCCTCTGATGTTCTCCATGTATATCAGATGATTAATAAGAAGATTTGGTTTTATTCATACTTGCATTTGGAAATCATATGTGATTTTAATTAGAGATGATGGTTGTCTGGGCAGAATCAAAATGGGCTTCAACTTTATTCCTCAAAAATGCCATGTTTTATATTACTTTCTCTTGATGTGCTGGTGACATGTTTTAAACAGAAAGTGACTTTCCATTTAGACATCTAATTATCTTGTGAGGTTTTTTCCCCCCACACTTTTAGCTATTTTACATATTAATAGCACATGAATAAGCCATGAGCATAGAATTATGTCAAAGACTTTGTGGAAACTGACAAAGACAGAATAAATGTTATTTATGATGCTTTCAAGCAACTTGCTCAATAATTAAAAAACCATATTTAGTTACTCTTTACACCCCCTGGGACTTTTGGTACATTGTTTTAGTTCCTCAGGCAATATATTATTTTAAGTGGTTAATTTATTTTTTATTGAACAAAAATCTATATTCTTTTCTCCCTTGAAGAAAAAAAAAACAAAAATAGATAGATATATAGATACATAGATAGATAGATAGATAGATAGATAGATAGATAGATAGATTATGAAATAAAATAAAACCCTTGGGACAAATAGACATCATCAAGCAAAGCAAATCCCCACATTGACCATGTCTAAAAATCTATCATTTTCCTTTACCATGAGTCTACCTCTTCTGTATCATGAAGTGGGTGGCATGTTTCATCTTCTTAAGGAGTCTTCTGGAATTCTGGTTGTCATTGCATTGACCAGAGTTCCTAACATATTTCAAAGTTGTTTCCACAATTTTTTGTTGTATAAATTGGTCTCCTGGTTCTACTTACTTGGTTCTATAGCTGTTTATATAAATCATCTGAAGTTTCTCTGAAACCATCCCTTTCATTGATTCTTTCAGCACTACTAAAGGTAGCCCTGTCCCCCTCCAAATGTATACACACATTATCAGTCTATAATTTTGTTCTATCTTTTATTCTACAAGTCAACAAACATTTATGAAGCACCTAATATGTGATGAACACTATGCTACACTCTAAAGACATTTTTAAAAGGTAAAAATAGTACTTACCCTCAAGGAGTTTACAACCTAATGGTCAAGAAAACACACAAATAGCTCTTTATAAGTATATCACACTTATAAAAATGGGATAAATTGGAGATAATCTCAGAGGGAAATCATTAACATTAGGAGGGATTGAGAAAGGTTCCTTATAGAAAGTGAAGCTTTAGCTGAGACTTGAAGGAATAAAAGAGAAACCAATAGAATTAAAGGATGATTCTATGCATGGTGAACAACCAGTGAAAATGTAAGGAATTAAGAGATGAAGTGTCATGTAGAAGGAAGGGCAAGGAGGCCAGGGTCCTGGATTGTAAAGTATGTGGGAAATAGAACAGCTTAAGAAAACTGGAAATGTGGAAAGGGTCTAAATTCAGTCATTCCTCAGTTGATGATCTTGTATTGGTTTGTGGGAAGGCTGAAGAATGCTGTGGCTCTCAGTGTTATTATGGCTTTTTAATATTTTTGGTACTATGATGGAATCGACTTACTGGTTTTGGGATTTGGTTTTCTGGTGTCTAAATAAATGCTTCAATTCTATCCTACATCTGGAGAGTTTGGTATATTTTTCAATTGAATGTCATACAATACTCATAATCATGGTCTTTATTGTGATCATGGGCACTGTAAATATTGCATTGGTGCTACAACTTGTTATATTAGAGTAAAAAAAATTGCTGTAATACAACAGCATGAGTGAAGACTGAGTAACTCCAAGATAGATTGAAATTTCAGAAAACTTGAATTTATAATATGGAATATTATAAAACAAAAAATAAAAGAAAAAGGAAAAGTTACATCAGCTTTTTATGGTTTCTAAACAACTACAAGAAATAGAGATATTACAGTGACAGAATTGGGGCATCTTAGCTGTGCAGACTAGAGATCACTATCAAAAACATTCCTCTCAACAGAACACCTATTCAGACAAAAAAAAAAAAGATCAAGTTTATTTAAAGCAGTGAAAAAGACTAGAAGTGAAATGGACAGTACATTTAACTTCAAAGATTGGTTGGTCTGATCATTTAAAAATTGAGTTAAATTAAATTAATTTTAATTTTCATTTAATTAATTTAAAATTACTGGAGAGGAGGCAAGTGCAGATGAGGACATAGCTAAATATTTTGGTATTTTGAAGAAAATAATAAAAAAAGTTTGAGACATGGATCAGCAATTTTTTGATAGGGATAAAATTGGATTATTCTCGAAAAAAGATACCTTCTAGAATAACTATTTCTAAGAAAGAAAAATCTCCACCTGGATTTAATATGTATAAGGACTGTCTAGCACTTATTGAGAGGTAACAGAGGGAGAGTTTAAATTAAAGGAAAAACTTGTTTGTTGGTCCTTTCAAATCCTTGAAAGCTGAGAGGCCACAAACATTGATGGCCTCCAGTTTTGCAGCTAGTTTTTAAGTAATTTTAGCTCATTTGTTGAAAAATATTGCAAGGACAATAATACTGCTTTTTATTTTTCAAGCATTACCATTTTATATAACACCCCAGGTCATCCAACTGTACTTGGTCCATTATGTGAGAATGTGAGCATTCATGTTCACTGAGATGTGGATAAAGCTTTCTGAAATCATCAAGGAATGTATGAATATTTAAAGAAACAAGACAGTTCAGTCTATGCTGCTAAAATATGGTCAATTATGTTTACGTTTCTTAGTATTGAAGCAACACCACGTTGCTGGTGTATCTCCTGCCTGATAGTGATGTATAATCATTGTGATATCATGCTGTAGTCTCTTTTCTAATATTATATTTTAAATGTTTGTTTCTATGCTCATTAAAGGTTTTCATCTGTTTTTTTCTTTGCTTTGACTCTTCCTGGATTATGTATAAATGAGATATTTATATCATGGGAGTAATTTGATAGGGCCCTCTCTTTTTATTTTTAAAATAAATGATGTAACGTTGGAATTAATTTTTCTTCAAATGTTTAATATATTTCACTTGCAAAGCCTTATAATCCTGTTTTTCCTCCTTTGCGAACTCATTTATGGGTTTTTTTTTTCAGTTTATTTTCCCAAGAGATTGATGTTTATTTAGTATATATCCTTTTTTTTGTGTGTGATTGTTTTATATCCATCTAGCATACTCATTGGATCACCGTGCTGTGTTTATGGTTAGTCAGGCACTGCTAGCTAGCTTGAGGCCACAGAGACAAGAATGATTTCCATTTATTTGCCTTTGTGAATTTCTCTGGCTTCATTGTTCTCAGGATGCCTTTCTCCTCAACAGTTCCCTCCACAATTGCCCCAGTAACTGGTTCTGTGCTATCTGGGTACATGGGGAGATACAAGCTGCTTTTTGAGACCTCCTAAAGCCCAGTGCAAAGAAAAGGCAAAATAAACAGGTGGCAACCCCTTCGTAGGTAGGGGCTTCTGTAGGACACCATGATCATATGGGCCATCCCCCTGTGGGAAAGTGCACTCCCCCATCAGCTCTCCAGAATTCACAGAATCTTCCTTATATCAGCAGGAAGAAGAGCAGTAAGGGGCATGGGTTGATGCTTTAGTGTATTTACAAAATTCCAACTGAGTAGCCAATTAAATGAGCACTAAAGTCGTGCAAGAAAAACTCCTCCACTGTGCATCCACAAGGTAGTTCTATATTCAGATACCAAAGCTGGATGTATCACATAGGTGATTTTCACTATTTCACAGCCTTTCTGCAGGTGGCGAATGTCTTGTCTCTTGAATTCTTAACAGTAATCTAATGTCCACAAATTAGTAAGCATTTAACAAATTCTTCTATATGGATGATTTTTAGTAAAACTACAGAGAAACTGTACATGCTGAAAAAATAAAAACTGATAAAAGATATTATTAGACCAAAAATAATAGATGACATTAAAAAAAAAAAACACACACACCAGTCTTCTGAAAGCTTTCCTATCCATTGTTATCTATTACCTCACTCCCCTTTGCAGATTCCCCCAACCACACTTACCTGGAAGATAGCAGCAATTTACGTATCTATATGTACATATTCATATCTATATCTAATGACATCTGCATCTATATGTAATCTATTTCTGCTTCTATATGTACATTTATATATTTATTTATAACTGCATCTATATTTTTATCTCTTTTTATTTTTCTCTCTGTACCAAATTCTATATTTCTATCATCTATTTAGCTATCTACCTAGTTATCTAACCATTAATCTATCTATCATCTATGTATCTATCTATGCCTATGTCTATATGTGTGCATATGCATACGTATCTATGTACACACATGCATGCATACAATATACATATGCGTTTGTTCATATGCTTATTCTATCAAATACATGCAAACATATATGGGTACATGCCTGCAAAAATATTACACACATATGCTTACATATGTATATATGCACATATCTATCTGTCTGTATGTATATGGGAGTATGAATGTATTTGTGTGTATATTATACATGTCTGGGTATATGTATGCAAGTATATGAAGTACAAATTATATATTGTATATTTCTAATATATAAACACATGCTGGTATGTATACATACACATATATGTATGTATGCACATATTTAAAAGCATGTATATGCATAAATATTTCTGACAAATGCACCTATGTCCAAACAATGTTGACAGGGATTATTTAGTATTTGTTGTATATATGTAAAATATATACTATAGATTTGCACATAGTATATCTAATATATGTAGTCTCTTAATATATATATAATTTTGCATATTATATTGTATGTATATTTTATATATTTTGTCATGCATTGGCAGACATATATGTATGTGTATTTACATACACTGGAGAAATTTTTAATGTGGATGAAGACTTATTCTAGAAAAGGAGGCCTTTTAGCACTTATATTTCTGAGAAAGAAAAATCTCTACCTGGATTTATAGTGTCTAGTGACTGCCTAACACTTATTGAAAGGTAACACAGAAAATTTTAAATTGAAATCAAACCTTGTTTCTTATTCTAGAGGTCTTCAAGTGCTGAGAGGCTACAAGCATTGATGGCTTCCTGTTCTGTGGTGGTCAGATAGGAAAGCTTGGATGACTAGAGTTCCTTTTGAAGACTAATCAGAAGGGAAGGGAGAGGTTTAAGGATTCTTAAGGAAATTTAAGACTTAAGGAGAGAAGGTTTAAAAGAAGTATTCTAGAATATGCAAGAAAGTCAATGAGAAATTTGAAAAGGACTTCATAAACCAGTGAGGCCCCAGCTATGCTCAGAGGATATCAATTTGCAGTGGATTCCATCATTAAATTCCCATGATTTTCTCAAGCATCATTATTCTACTCCAAGTCACAGAGAAAATAGATGGGCAGTAATAATATAGAGCAGGGCATTGATAGGCTAGAGTACACCATGATGCCCAAGTGGAAAGGAAAGAAGATATAGTATTGAAACAGATGACCAGAAGATCAAAACTGTGGAGAGGAAAAGGTGAAGCCAAAACACTAGTGACCAATGGAGAGAACAGTGAGTTATGTCTAGGAATTGGAATTATAGATAGTTCTTGCTTTGTGTAAATTTACATTATGCCAATTCAACTTTACATAAAGAATTCTGAAAGACTAGTTAAGGATGATATTGCTTGTTATCATCAGATATACAAGGGAAAAAGGAAAGCCACTGTCCAATTGTCTCTCAATAGTCAAACAGCAGCGATAAAGGCTGAATGTAGAGATGGGCAAAGGTCAACATACTGGACACCTAAGTTAACTTTACTATATGGTACTATTCCTACTTATCATTAACTTTACCTTTCATTTCATAATTCTATTTATAATCATTGTACAGTATTCAATGTCTGTATTTAGTACACCTTATGACTGGTGTATGCCTTTGTTATACAGGCTAAGTGAAGTGAGTAGTTAGGGGCAAATTCATATTATGTAAAAATCACTTTGTGTAGAGGTCTGTGGAATACTCCCCTTCCATGAAGTGAGAGCCATCTCTGTATGAACTTGGATCTATCTCTTACATTGTGCAAGACTTCATTTATTCATGACATCTCCTATTAGATCTCAAATTCCTTAAGGACAGGGACTATGTCTCATTTCCTATGTAACTCCCTATAGAGTCCCACATATCATAGGTATTTTGTAAATGTACCTGATTTCTTGACTATCTCAGATTTTTTTAGATCATTTAGTGATAAGTCATGCTGACTTTCTAAATACCTTCTCAAGAACCAGAGATAAACTAATGAGAGATGAAACCATATTTTTCTTTTATTCACTGAAAGAACATTTCTAGTTAACTCCAAATTAGGCATTGCACATAATAAAAGGAGCATAATAAGACTCAATCGAATTGCTCTAAAACATGTATTTTATTTTTTTTACCATGTTTCTAAGAAGTGTTATTCAGGATGAAAAGTCTGAAGAGTCAACAAACAATACTTTTAAAAATCAGCCCCCAAGGACCATGAATGCAGAAGGATTTAAGATGTGTTCTCACCCCCTCAGTTGGTTTTGGTTAATTTTTTTTTTTTATTACAAGAGAAGACCCCCAGGGTTATGCCTATTCAAAAATTACTATGATGCGTAAGCAAAAATGAAAGGAATTAATTAATGAAAACTTTTCAAAAATTCTTTCTTGAAAATGTATATATTTTAAACGAGGCTTTATTAAGCCATTGCATATCATATTTTGAAGTGAACTAAAGTGAATGGAAATATGAAGATCACATTGATACCTTGGGAAAGGGAATTTTAGATCCACAGATAGATCACACCTATAGCGCAAAGAGAACAAAGAAAGAGAGAAAGGTCCTCTATGTATGAAAATGCTTAGAGCAGTTTCTTTCTGTGGTGGTCAAATAACTGGAAACCAAAAGGATGCCTATCAAGGGAGCACTGATCAAATTAGGGTATATGAAAGTGACAGAATACCAATGTACTGTAAGAAATGAGGAAATGTATGGTTTCAAAGAAACATGGAGAAACTTGTATGAATGGATGCAGAGTGAAGTAAGTAGACTTTAGAAGAATAATTTATACTGTACAATTTAAATAACTTTTATAAACTGATGAAAAAATGAAATTAACAGAACCAGGACAACAACATATACAATAAGAACAATAACACTGTGAAGATAAACAACTTTGAAATCTCTGGAAACTATGAGCAACATAAAAACCTCCATGATTCTAGAGGACTGATGATAACACATTCTTCTACTGATAGGCAATAGTCTTTGAGTGCAGAATGAGACATATTTTTTTTTTGTAACATAGCCAATGATAGAATTTTTCTACTGGACCATGCATATTTGGAACCACTTTTTTTTTTTTACCTTTTATACCAATGGGTTGGGAAGTGAGAGGCAGAGAAAATAGTTGTTGTTGTTAACTCAAAAAAAAATGTTAAACCTCATATTGTCTGATTTCCTCTTTTTTAGATGGGAAAACTGAGGCCTGGTGTATTCTGACTTGCCTGAAGTCATAAAAACAATAATCTTTTAACAGACACTTGCTGAATTGAATTAAATAAGAGTGATAACAGTGTGTATGTTGTCAGGATTGGGCTTTTTTGTGTAAGCCAAAGAAGACAGTTCTACTTTCATATTCAGAGACGGCAAACAACCAAAGTCTCACTAAAAATAACAAAAGGGTTTCTTTTCAGAAGAGGAAGAGTGTGTGTGCTCCACAACTTTGATCAATACATAATATCCTGATAAAAAGAAATTGGAAGGATGTTATTTCTTGGATTTCCCTTAAAATCCTGCAATTTTCTTCCTTTCCAATCCCACAATGAATCTCTCTTTCCCTCACATTCTTCTAAGTAGTCATCTTCTAAAGCACACTCAGGATCAGTACCAACCAGATACCGACAACTACGTGAAGGCTGTGAGCAGGTGTTCTCCATAGTAGCTGAGGCTTACGTATTGGATTTCCCTTCATTTCCAACCTTCCTCAATCAGCATATATTTCTGCTCTCTGATGAGCTCTTGGAGGAGGCGATGAGAGAGAGAAAGAGAGAGAGAGAGAGAGAGAGAGAGAGAGAGAGAGAGAGAGAGAGAGAGAGAGAGAGAGAGAGAGAAAGAGAGAGAGAGAGGAGATAGATAAATAGCGGCTTTTATTCTACCATGTAATCATATTATCCTGTTGTCTGGGGCCAGCCCATCAGACAATCCTACTTGCCATGTCCTGTACATGATGTTTTCTTATCTTGTGTCTTCACACAACCTAGTCTGTAATGTTCTCCTTCTCCACCTCCATTTCTTAGAATACATAGTTCTGTTGAAAGCATGACTCATGTCATTTCCTACACAAGTCATTTCTTATCCTCCTCCTCACTTGATTTATTAATGCTCTTCCTGTCACAAAATCACTTTATCACTTAATCTCTCAGGGTTCTGGGTGGCTTTCTAAGACTGCTTTATAGACTGCTGAGGAACATTAATGGAAGGACATTGCTCACCAAGGAGTGCCTGATACTAGTGAAATCACAGGATCAGTCTTTGGCTGTGTCTATTACTTTTTATATACTTATTGGTGGACATGGTGTTTATTTCCAGGAGAAGAATAATACTAGCTTGTTTTTAATCTGCAAAGGACTTTCTATATTTTATATGATTTGAATGCTCACAGTAATCCAATGATAAATGTGTTATTTTTATGTCCCTCTTAATTCTAGTACCTTCCCTCTGTTGATTATTTCCCATTAATTCCATATATGCCTTCTTGGTGCATGCTGTTTAAATGTCATCTCCTTCATTTGATTGTGAGCTCCTCAACATAAGGGACTGTCACTTACCATCCTTTGTATCTTCAGCACTTAACACAGTGCCTGGCACATAAAAACTTACTGACTGACTGATTGCCAGTACAGTCAAATGGCTACACTCATGTACCTAGAAGGTCACATGTGACCTTGAGGCCTCAGGTTTCTCACCCCTGGTCTAGTTACATTCAGAGTTACCTGTCAGCATGGTGATGTGACCACTGGGTGATGAACTGTTTTTGTTTGTGTTTTTTCACACTCAACAACAATAGAAGTTATTCTATTATACTGAAGAGGGATCACAGTCAGTACCAGTGGAAAGACCACCCTCATTGATGAAATCATGGATCTTTGAAATACACTCCCAGCGAGGACATCTTTTTCCTATTGGTCCACCATATCTTCATTCACTGTTCCCTAAAAAGTCAACCTCACTCCTATATAAATAAAATAAAAGAATATTTAGAGGATATTTGTCACTTTACAAAAATCAAATACATATTGTGCACTATAGTGGAGATAGGAAAGTGATATTCAAATTCCAACTCTCCTACCTACTACTTGTATGACTACACAAGTCATTCACTTCAAAATTTTCCCCTTTGTAAGATTATGGGATTGGATTATATGACTTCTCAGACCCTTCCCATCTCTACATACATGATTCTAGCTATGTGTCCATTTAATACAGCTATTCTTACTGTCATTTACCATCTCAGGAATCTAGGTATCTCTTTATACTTATAAATTCCAGAGGATGTGCTGACTTGTAAGAATTCTCTCAACTGGGAGTTTCCTATATCAGTGAAATCACAGGTCTGGTTCCTAACTCTATTATTACTTACAAAATATCAACCACCACACCTAAGTCTGAAATACCCAGTTTCGCTCAGAGGCCGTAAAAGTTCTGCTAAGTTCACTACAGTTTAAACAGAGAAACAACACTCTTCTCTAAACATCTGTGATTCCTATTGGAATTGTAGCCAGAAAAATTGAAACTTCAGCCAATAAAATTCCCTCCAGGAATTTTTGCACAAGCATTGATATCGTTGACAAGGACTAGAGGCAGAAAGTTAGCAGGATAATGATTTATTTGGTTTGGGGCTATCAAAAGATAAGTGATCAATTCTTTATCAGAGGTACATTCCTAAGTACAAAGCAAAAGAAATGTCATTGCACTTTGGAAAACTATTCATTTAAGTTAACAAATTAAGATAAGCCAAAAAGAACCCAAACACATTGTTTTTATTACCAAAAATTGGTAACAACCTGAATGATTTTCACATATGGATGTATATGTACTAATAATTGTATCCAGAATCTCAAGTAAATTTGTTCTTCTATAATGGGCCTTGAACATCCAATTTGAAGGCAAATATTTTAGAAAACAAGATATCTCTCTCCCAACTTCAGATTTAACAAGAAAACTAGGTCCCTGAGTACTTTTAGAGACGATTTTATTGTCTATAATAGCATTCCACAAGCTATATTCCATAAGATTCTAATGTTCTCTTTTTCAATTTAGATTTCTTAAAAATTAATAGTCCATTTTTTATTCTCCATGTCTTCTACCCCAATGAAGAAAAACATGAAGAAAAAAAGCAAGTCAAATTCTTTGGTTTGTAAAATATATGTATGTGTATAATATTTTCATATGTAGTTATATACATAAACAAATGTATATATAAATTTCTATGTCATGTGTTCATCTCATTTGTCAAAAGACAGATGGCATGCTTCATTAGTAGTACTTTGGAATCATAAATTGTCATTATGCTGAGCAGAGTTCCTCCAGCTTTCATGGCTAGGGAGCTAGATAGAGAGATGGATAGATGGATGGTTGGATGAATGGATGGATGGATGGATGAATGGATGAATGGGTGGATGGGAGGATGGGTGGGTCGATGGATGGATGGGTGGGTGGGTGGGTGAAAGGGTAGATGGATGATAGATAGCTAATGTATATATAGATGATAGAGATGCTAACATGCACATACATGTACACATAATTAAATATTAGCTGAGATAATATGCATTAATAATGATGATTATGATTTAACTAATATTTATGTAGTATGCACCATATTCTGGGCCCTGTGCTAAGCAATTTATTGTTATTATCTCATAATAACTTGTTGGTGCCACTATTATCCCCATTTTATAAAATGAGGAAAGTAAACAGAGGTTAAATGACATACCCAGGATGACAAGTAAGTGTTTGTGGCTAGATTTGAACTCCAGTCTTTTTGACTCCAAGCTGTTGCAGCCTTAAGGATTCTGATCAGCACAACTGAACAAGTAGCATACTATTTAAGCAAAGAGTATCATTTTTTAACTAAAAGTTGGTTGCTTTTATCCACAGCTGGAAGGTGAACATGTTCATTTATACTTATATCTCTTTAAATAAAGCATTATCATGGAGAACACATGATGTGGATGGAATTTGAACCCCTAAAAGGAAAAGACTGTGTCTTTGAAATCTGGCCCCCAAAAAGAAAAAGCCCTTAAACTTTTCCACATGGCCCCAGTCCCTGGCATTCACCTGGGGCAATAGGCACTCCCCAATTAATTAATTGCCCTTTCATTGTCTGCATCTTGCCCCACGCTAGACTTCCACCCCCTTAATTCCGTCTACACATCTCCTCTGTTCCCACAGTCCTATGTATAAAAGATCCATCTTGCCTCTGTGAAAGTGCTCAGATTCCATAAGTTGTCTGGTAGAATTCAGAGAAATAACCTAGTTGCTGATCCAGTAAATCTTATAGAGTGAGTGAAGGTAAAAAGAACTCTTAAAGAGAGATTGTAATTCTCTCATCACTTCTACATGTTGCTGGGCAGATTGGAGGTTTGGCTTTTCCTTCATACTTTTCCGTTCTAGGTTTGGGGAGGTTTCTAACCTGGGAACATAAGCCACAGGGATGTAGGAGTACAGGAACCCAGTCAGAATGTTGCAGTCAGTCCAAATAGGACTCCCTGAGGAGCATGAGTCCTCAATCACAAACCTAGAAGAAGCATTGCTGTCTTGGACTTGAATTTGGTGGGATAAATGCTACATAAGAACCGAACTCATTTGTAAGTATAATCCCTTTTCCATCAAACCAATGTGGCACAGAGTACAAAGTACATCATGCCTCCAATTGTGGGGAAAATTGTCTGTATGACTAGACAATTTTATGTATCTTTGATGGCATTATCCTTTTGTTTCAGCTAATCTGTTGCCATCATTAAAAGAAACCAGAGTGATAGCCACTGACTCCTAGAATGGATGTAGGACAACTGATGAGAGCTCAAGACTATGGCAGAGAAGAGAGCATCCCCACCCACCTCAGAGTAATAGGGGAGACCGTGGGAAGAATGTATGATACAACAGGCTTGGTCCTGAGGCAGTAGGGTCAGAAGAATCGTATTACAGGATTCTTTCCCATCCTGGAACTTTTCATATGTGAGCCTTTACCCAACCTACAGTGTGTGCCTTGGTAGGAAATTTTAACTGAGGTCATAGTTGTAATGTTATGTGAATATTAAGGATTTCCTCCACTTTTTGAGTAACAATAATAATAGATTCCTATGACCATGAGTTAGAGCAGTTGCTGTGTGGCCAGACTCTAAGAAACCACCCTGATGTGATAAATTGGGTTCATGTGGCATGACTGAACCAGTCCCAGTCTAGGGAAAGAGAAAACCTAGGGAGAGTTAGGACAAAGGGGGTTAATATGACATTTAGGATACATATAAAATAGTCCCAAGTATAGAAAGAATTCTAGAATATTTAGATGGCAAAAAGATTGCCAATATCTCCAAATATTTTTAATCATGCTTAGAACACAATTTTAAATCATCCATTTTGAGTTTGATGACAAAAAAAAAATCGAGCTATACTATGCAGATTTTTTTTTTCAATATGTACTCTGGTAGAACCATCACAAACACATATATCTGAGAGTTTAATTATTTACATTTATTTACCCTTATTTGACTTTGTGAATTTTCAGTCACAAATTTTCATTTTAACAAGAAAATGCACTCTCTCTTGTGTGTATTGCTTGTAAAACAGTTTCTGGATGACACTTTCTCAAACTAGTGAATCAACAGAGGAGGAACTCTTACTTGGGTACTTGATCTGTTGTCAATAGATTTGTGTGTGTGTGGTTACATCAAAATTGTCACATGTACATCAAAATGTCATTCTTTGGGTGATCTTGAGAGTAACATTTCAATACAATACCTTTGGTCACCTATCAGCAGCAGATAAAGGCTTTTACAGTCCCAAAATCAACTAGAGCAGTGGTTCTCAACCTGTGGGTCGTGACCCCTTTGGGGGTCAAAGGACCCTTTCACAGGGGTCGCCTAAGACCATTGGAAAAGACATATTTCTGATGGTCTTAGGAACCTTGACACTGCTCCTCTATCCATCTCCAGGCAGATCTGCCCACATACAGATACCCCCACATAAGAGTATTAAAAGGTCGCAGCATTGGGAACGTTGAGAACCACTGAACTAGATTGATTTAGTACATATGGCGATGATTATGTTAAATTTTAAGTAATTAAACTTTCAAATGCCATTTTTTATAAGTTTGTAGAATTTGAACTCTTGAAGTTATCAAAGCATAAAATGACACTGACATCGTTCATGACTCCCTGTATATTGGCCAACAGGGTTTCTACATTAGAGAACTTTTACTTCATTGTTTTTCCTTGTTCCAGGGAGCATTCAGTCTGAAAGGGTCCATAATATGAAGGTAAAAAAATCAATAAAATATATTTTTCAGTAAATATTATTTTACTGTTTTGGCCTCTATCCTTCAATTTTGTTACCCCGTTGTCCAAACAGGTTACAAATCACTTCACAGCACCTCTATCAAAAAACATTCCCAATTTTACCACTCTATGTAGCTGCAAATGAAAAATCAGTTTTCAGAGGACACAAGGTTAAGAACAAGCACAATAAATGTACCACATCCATAGTCTTTTCTTCTCAACTTATCAAGTGAGGAAAAGGACATAAATGACCCATCTACTTTTGAGAGTTTCTGTGCATAAAATTACAAATCCAGCCAATAAAACAAAGTTGATATGGATTTTCGGTTTGTCAGAGTTTGATAGGATGGAATAATACAGGAGTGGGGAATCTGTGGCCTTCTAGGTCCTTGGGAATGGTTTTTTGACTGAGTCCAAACTTTATAGAACAAATCTTTTTATTAAGGGGATTTATTCTGTGAAGTTTAGATGCAGTCAAAGGGCTCCACATGAGGACCTAGAGGGTTACATGTGACCTTTAAGTCACATTTCCCCTCCAGGATAACACCTTCAGGAGGACTAGACATAGTCCCCAGATAATCAAATCCCACGACGTCAGAACTGGAAAGGACCTCAGCAGCCTTACAATCCAACCCATCCTTGAAAAAAGAATACCTTCTAAAGTATCCCTTATGAGTGGTCATCTTGCCTTTGTTTGAAGACTACCATTGAGGAGGAATCCATGCCAAATTTTGATGACTCTAGTTGACTTTGCTTATATCATATCTTAGTTTTCATCTTTCCAGTCACAGAGGATCTTTTGCTATTTCCTTGGGTAGTAGAGTAGGAATAGATACATGATTTTGGGACAGTCCCAGTGTGGATATTCACTTTGCTAACACAGTTAGTAGTTCCTTTATGACTTAGATCTTTGAGATAGTCTAAGCTTAAACATTACCATCTGGCGTGACCAGGACTTCCTGACTCTAAGGGTGGCCCTCCATCCATTACATCATACTACTGCTCTTGATTTGCAATGGGATATTGCTTGTGAGTGTTCTGGATACTGAGGTTTGCCAGAAATTTGCTATTTTAATAAATCTGGATTTGAAAACCTTCCTCATAGTTAGACTGATGAGGACCTCTGTATTTTATGCGTGTAAAAATTGGTGAAGTAGAAAATGTGGATTGGAGAAATGCCCCCATTAATGTGCTATGTCAGTCTTGTAAGTTTCACCATGTATCTTGCTGAAAGAGTTCCTCTCATTTTACCTTGGAGTCAAAGCATCTTTTCTTCCAAATGCCTGAGTCGGTGTTATTGTTTAATGAACAATTACTGCACTCTCCTTTGAAGACATTCCTCATTTGTTTTGAGAAGGATGACTAGTTCAAGGGAGATCAGAGGAACTGATATTCATCTCTTGCCTCATTATGCTCTGGGTACAGGATGTACCAACAATTCCCCTCCCTGTTTTATATCCTGCATCTGATCAGATATTAAATAAACTGGCTCTCAGAACAGTTTCCACTTCAGTTTAAAATAGATAATTGATGAAGCCCAGCAATCCCTCAGCTGTCAACACTTACTTGCCAGATTGGGCACTGCTTATCCTACTTTCTGAGAAACAACAGTCACAGGGATCTTGCCCCTCCCCTTGCCCTCAGCTTAAGTTGCGTCTCTGGGATTCAATAACCTCATTGTGGAATGGCTCCATTTTAAGATGCACCACCCATTTCATTCATGGTTCATTGTTTGCTTCACTGCTATTCTATTTGCATCTGGATTGCACCATTTTCATGTGGAATCAAAAGTATGTGACCAAAAATATGACCCATTTGAACATCCCCTTTCCTTTACAAATTGTATTTCTGCTTAGAAAATCTTATATTTTGAATGTACTATGAAAGGATTTCCGTCAAGCCCACAATGAATTTCCTTAAAAACCAATTCCCCAATATCAGATCCTCACCTGCCGCTCCCCTCCTTCCAAACAAGTCCCATAGCCTTTCTTATTCATGTTCAAGAATATTCACCACACACATTTTACCTACATGACTGTATATAAACAATAAAGTACCAGGTGTGTAGTTAGGAATATCAGAATACAAATTTGACCTTTCACACTTTCCAGTTATGTGAACACAAGCATGTCACATGTTCAATCTTGGTTTACAAATCTACAAAATTGGGTTCATAATAACTGCAGACTGGCAGAAATTCAACTTAAACCAGTAATTACACCATATTTCACAATACATTCTAATGAATGTGAAACATTGATGTTAATAATCATATAATTTAAAACAGAGAGAAACAGATCATATACCTCTCAGATATGGGTAGATGTATTCTTAACCAAGAAACAGAAGCAATTACAGAGGATAAATTAGGTAACTTTAGTCACTTGAAAATGAAAAGCTTCTTCACAAACAACATCAATACACTTGGAATAAGAAGGAAAGTGGCCAAATGGGGGGAAAGGAAATCTTTCTATCAAATTTCTCTAGTGATGATTTGGTACCCAAGATATTGTGTGTGTGTGTGTGTGTGTGTGTGTGTGTGTGTGTGTGTGTGTGATGAATTCAAAGAATCATGGTAATAGCTACATAAACTAGTGGAGAGTAAAGGAAACATTACAAACGCTAACTACAACAATGTAACTGGGGGAAAAACACAGACACACCAGGAAATCCAAAGTGGATACAACAGAATTATAAAGATCAAGCATGACTCAAATGAAGAGATAAGAGAAGACAATCCTAAGTCACCCCATCATGGAGGTGGGAGATGTACAGGTGCTCTATATCACACAGATTTTGAGACTTTTTCAATGCATCTGTCAGTTGTGCTGATTTTTTTCCGTCTAAATGCTATTTGTTATATAGGATGATTCTGTGATATAGGAAACAGAAGACAATAAAAACATAGATAGATAGATAGATAGATAGATAGATAGATAGATAGATAGATAGATAGACAGATAGATAGACAGATAGATAGATAGACAGACAGACAGACAGACAGACAGATAGATAGATAGGTAGGTAGGTAGGTAGGTAGATATTCCTCAATGTGATTATTGTGAGGATCACATGAGATAATTTATGTATTCACTTTGTAAATGTTAAAGCATTTTATAAGTGTCTATAATGATCACTTCTTCCATTATCATTTGGTTACTCTGAGTCAGAGTCAATACACTTGCATGAGTGCCTCCTATGTTCCAGGCATTGTTGTAAGCCCTGGAGAAACAAAGTAAAGAATGACACAGTCCCTGATTTCAAGAAGGTCACAGTATAATGGCAGAAGACAATTCATAAAAAGAAGCTGAAATCAAGGGATGGGGACAGTACTTGACATGGGAAAATGATGCAGTCCTGCAGGTAGGGTGAGAAATTCTCTGAAGAGATGTGAGTGACAGAGATGATGTCATATTGCTGAGTTTTTAGAGATCATAAAGTCCTGGAGAACAGCCATGTGAGAAAGGAATATCTGAGGAAATTCTAGGGTACAAATAATGTCCTGATTTTGAGGGGAAATGTGCATCAGTGACTGGAGAGTCAGCCTCAGTGCCTTACTTAAATCTGAGTTCAAGTGCCAACTCCAACACATACCAGTGAAGTACCCTTAGTCAAGTCATTTGACATCTTAACACCTCCCAGGGACTATAATTGCAGATAAAGTGACAACCAACATTGGATGAGGGAGTTTTCTCACGCAGGGAGTTCCTTTTAATTAAAAAAACACTCCAGAGGTCTAGTCACTGTCCCTTATTCCCAAGATAATTTTAGGTACACTTTCTCTTAATTAAAAAAAATCAGACTCAGTATTCCATAGAAATATATTTTTACTTTGACCTTCCCCAGTCCAGCTGCCATATTCAGATTATCTTTCTGAGGTGACATACAAGTCTCTACCTCAATTTCTAATGTAATTCTCTTTATAGGCTCCCAAACCCTATGTGACTTTGGATATTTTTCTCAGAGTCTCTTACTACACTTTCTCGTCTTTATGCCTTTCATTTTGCTTAGACAACATCCCAGAAGCACCTGATCTCCACTTTCCTACATTTTCTGATTGACTTGCTTTAGTCATTTCATAAACTTATTCTGGGTGTTCCTTCAGATCTTCAACCTGAATCACATCATCCTGCCTTCCTATCTTATTTTTCTTAAAGCTTCCCTGTCTTTTGGTCTTTGATTCCCTCCCACTTACTTCACACAGCTGAGGATCTCTTACTCATAGTCTTGATATTTAGACAAATCATACACATTCAGAATAGATATAGCCATATCTTAAATCCATACCAACATGGTCTATAGGGAAATAAGTTACAATGAAATAACAGGGAGGCCATAGTTGAATTGTTCAAAATTATGCAGAGTATGTTAATGACTAATTCCTTATTATCACTAATTTATTTCCATATTCAGACTCTTCAGGATATACAACAGTTATTTTGGATCTCACTTAACTTCATTTGTCAAATTAATGAATCAATATTTGCCTTACCCATGCCATGTGTTTGTTCTAGGTGAGCTATAAAGGTGAATTAGTTGCATAAGTCAAAGCACGTTCAGTCAATAAGTATTTATTAAAAACCTACTGTTCACCACATTCGTGGAATCATAGTGCTAATCAACAAAATTACTACATCTAATTTGAGAATTGATGTTTAATTTTCATATTTGAAAATGAGTTACCTGTGACTGAAGAAAAACCTTTCTCAAACACAACCAAAGGTTTTCCTTCTTGCTCTGTCAAATCTTCACTGATGATCTGTCATCTACCTTATAGTGCAGAGAGTAAGAATGACCTCAGCAGAGAAAATATAATCATCAAGTTCAAATATTCTTGTTAAGAATAAATAAAATCATACTCATTGGGTTTCATCTTCTCACTCTGTGAATAATACACTCACTGTTGGTACAAAATAGAGGATGAGCACCATAGGATGCCAAGATGGGAAAAACACAGGCAAATCTTCTGCACTCAAATTGTAAAACAGATTTAAATTCAAGCTAGAATTTTGCCAAACCAGCGACTCCTTAAAGAGAGAGACCAATATATGCAGATTTCCATTCTGATTATCCTTTTGAGAGAAGAGGGTAAGTGGTAGCGACCAGAGAGTGCTGCACCATGTTGGCACAACAGCAGTGGTCTCAGGCTGTCTTGGGCTTTCCCTTCTGCCTCCATGTATATGCATGGTGCTGGTCCTTCAATGCTCTGGAGGAGGTAGCCAGGAGTGTGAGAATTGCCTGTGTTCTTCAAGTAGTCTGTGTTATTCTCTTATTTGACTTCAGTGTCTAGACTTGTCTTACACTACTGAGAGTTCATATTATTCAACATACTCTAACCCTGTTCATGGCCTCATTTTAGAGTTACAGTAGGTCTTATTTAGTTTTTTAAAGTTTGCAAAGCATTTAACTACATGATCTCATTCGAACCCCTCAATAAGCCAAGGTATGTGAAATGATAATAGTAATAGTAACAATAATAATCAGTAATAGGCATAATAACTAATTGGCCTAGAGATATACCACATGCCACAGAGGTCAAAGAAGGACAGGAGGAAATAACCCATATGTATAAAAACATTTATATGAGCCTGTTCTTGTAGCAAGTAACTGGAAATGAAGTGAATGGTTAGCAGATGAACGAATTGTGGTATATGAATTTAGTGTAATGGTATTACACCATAAAAGATAAAATACATGATAAATTCTGAGCAACCATAATTGTATGCCTATATATGAACTGATGCATAGTGAAATGAGTGGCCCAAAGACATGGTGACCTTTGAAAGTCAACACCTTTGAAAGGCTCTTAAAGACTCGGCTCAGAGCAATGACCAATCATGACTTCAAAGGACTGATGCTAAGACGTGCTTCCCATTCCTTGGCAGAGAAGTGATGGACTAAAGGTGTGCATAGATGATTGCTCATATTTTGATAAACAATAAAAAAAATTTATATTTTAAAATAAGACAAAACTGGTTATCTGAATTCAGCTGTTTGGACTAAAATTCTACTCATTCATCCTTTAGGGCACTGGTTTGAATGCACAGATTTGTAGCTACATCCAAAAAAAAAATATTGAAATGCAGGTATAGAAAAAGTCAATTTAATTTTATTCAACAAGAATTTCTCAAGCCTCTACTTTATACCAGGTACGATAGGCATAAGAGAGTAATGATGGCACCCATTTATCAGTCAAGGAGCTCACACTCTATAGAGAGGGGAGCGGTACTTTCCATATCACACTTAGCAGAAAGGGTCTGCTTTCCCTGATTAGTGTAGAGACTATTCAGAGTCTGTAGATTTTTGTGACTATGAAAATGAACCTAAATGAGTCAAGCGTTTCTCAGCTATATGGTATTGTGTATGTAGAGCAATTATTTTCTGCTTTTATACTCCTTTTCTCTGCAAAGTATCAAGGCTGATAACAAAGAAAAGGTCATATAAAAACTTCACCTATTGACAATCAGGGGGCTTCTTATGGAGGATAAATACTATGAGACATTGTTTGCTTTTTTCAGAGGGAGTAACTAGATCATGCTCCTGATCCAACTGTATACGTAGCTTCATTTCCAGTCAGGAAGTTAATTTCCTGGTTTTTAGATAAAGATTTTGGCTCACATTTTTTTAGACTCAATTTGACCCTGCCCCCCCCCCCAAAGACAATCAAAACACCCTACCGTATAATAGAAAAGAAAAAGGCTTCAGATTGTTACCTGGGGCCTCCCAGGTCTGCCATACTGCCCTTCCTTTCAAAAGTTCTCTTTTTCCTCCTTCCTCTTGTGCTTTTCAAACTGGATGACCTACATACACGTTAAACATGTAACCAAAACTGTTTGTTATCTTCCTTTCTTCTTCTCTGGCCTTTACCAGACTTTTCCACCATGCACAATATTCTTCTCACCCTGTAAGTTGCCTCTGTCCTTGGTTTTCCTACCCTCCAAGCTCATTCTGTCCCTCTGGTACCTTTCTCTGATTGGTCAATTCCTCCCAGAACCCCCATTTTAAGAAAAGGGGCCATGCTGGTCATGTCTTCATTCCTCATCAGCTACCACTTCCAACTCTCCTCTTCCTCTATCATGCCTCCTCTTTATGGATATCTTCTCCTCTGGCTCTTCCTCCTGCCAATTTTCAGTTTCCTTTTCTGGGCTATTTTATTCCATTAGCACATAAGCTCCTTGAGTAAAGGGGCTGTTCCTTTTTGCTTGTAACTTATTTTCAGTGCTTAGCACAGTGTTTTCCACATAGTATGTGCTTAATAAATGGTTAACATTATCATTCCCCTGAAAGCTCCCCTCCTAATTTACACTTTACTATGAAGGACACTGCCATCTTCCCAATCACATTCAGTCTTGCATTTTTCCTTATCTGACATCTCTAACTGGATGTCCTATAGGAATCTTAAACTCTATATGTCCAAAACTGAACTCATTTTCTCTCCCACAAAACTTTTTACCTCTTCCTAACTTACCTATTACTCTCAGGGGTACTGGCATCTTCTCAATCAGTTGAGCCCATGACTCCTATCTCTCACTCCCTTTACATATTCAATAATTGGCCAAGTCTTGTAATTTCTTTCTCTAAAATACTTCTCTCATGGATCTCTTCATTCATTAGGCCACAAACCTTGTTCTGACCTTTATCATGCCATGCCTGGACAATTAAAATAATCTCCTAATTGGCCTTCCTGTCTGAAGTCTCGCCCCACCCTAATTCATTCTCTGTATAATTGCAAAAGTAATTTTCCCAAATCAAAGCAAAGACCTTTTTACTCCTTCCTCAAATTGCAAAGATTCACTATTATCTCAAAGATTAACTATGTATTTTTTGTTATTTACAGTTCTTTACAACTTGGCACTTCCTACTTTTTGAATCTTACATTTGACTCCTCTCCATGCATTCACCAGCCTAACCATGCTGGCTTACTTTCACTTCCTAGCACGTGACACTCTATCTCTGGACTTTGCTACTTTGTAATGACTATTCCCTGTTTTCTGATATTGCCTTCTTCCCAAATTCCAATTCTTAGAGTCCTAAGCTTCTCTTAAGACTCTGTTCAAGGTCTACCTCCTTCAGTATACTTTTCCTTCTACCTCAACTTAGTGGCATCTCCACTCATGTTCTCTTCCACCTTCTCCACATTTATCTTGTTTTCTTCTTGTTCTATATTTTGTTTCCCCTCATATCAGCTCCTTAGAGGCTGTTTTGCTTTCTCTTTGTATCTTCAATGCTTGTCAAAGTGCCAGACATATGGTAAGTGCTTAATAAAAAGTATCTATTTACTGACTGACTTATTAATCGATCTTTGGTTGCCATCATCTGTTCACTATCCAGCAACTGACGTGCTTAATATGATTGAAAATAGTAGTACTTTTACATATTTCTTTATAAAATGTGATTGGTAGTCTATCCAGGATGAGTAGCATAAAAATTCTAACTTTATATGAGATTTGTTAGATAGAATTTCTCTTATGAATACTTGATAGATTTATACTGAAAATTTCAAAGCACAACTAAAGCAATATTGGTATCCTTGTTATTTAGTTCAAATATTATGGAAAACAACATGGAATTCTATGAAGAGAGTCAATAAAATGTCCATACACTTTGACCCAGAAATCTCACCTCTTGGCCTGGGACATACAGTGGTCAATGAAAAAGTGAAAGGCCAAATATATGCCAAAATGTTTCTTGCAGTACTTTTAAGAGCAAAAAATCAAGTAGAAGATCATTGACTGAGAAATAACTAAAGGAATTATGTCACATAAAGGAAATGAAATCTCTCTGTGCTGTTAGGAATGATTAATATGATCAACAAAAACAAGCATGAGAAGATCTACGTGAAATGATATAAAGGGGAATAACCAGAAACAGACAAAGGACATAGACAATGACTACAACAACGTACTCAGAAAGAACAACAACCAGAAAACTCAATTAAAACTGAATTCATGAATCTGTAATAACTAAATTTCCTTCCAAAGAAGAGATATAAGAAAACCTTTCCTGTTGCTTCTTTTTAAAAATGGGGGACTGTCAGTGTGGAAAACTTTGTATAGTATCAACATTTTTCAATAGGTTGTTCACCTTTACCAAATCGCACTTTTTCCTCCTTTTTTAGTCTTTATCATAAGGGAGACGGGAAGAGAGGAGGAATATATTAAGAAGCATATAAAATATAAAAACAAAGTACACAAATTAAATAGGTATTTTTTAAAAAGAAAATTCAAAAACCATTTATAAACATTCTAGCAATCAATAACTAGTGGGAAAGAGCAGCAGATTCAAAGTCTGATAGGAAGAGTTTCTGGTAATACAAGAACTTTTCCCACTTTACAGAAAGAAACCTAGAGCACGGCAGAGTTGGTTGATCTTTTCCTCAATCTTCTACTGATGATTTTTGTAATTGATATCATGAGAATTTCTTCTAGTATTTCTCCTCTCCTCCCTTCCAGAGACACATCCAATCTAACAAATAATACAAGAAAGGGAAGGGAAAGGAAAGGAAGGGAAGGGAAGGGAAGGGAA
>CM053583.1:198590777-198623965 GCA_028627135.1 Pseudochirops cupreus
AAGGGAAACAAAAACTCACAAAACTGATAAAGGCAATTTTTATTGTCTTTAAACTCTAAAAATATATGGAAGTTTCCCAAACATGTACCTCCTGCCCCTGCGAAGGAGAGCTGTGGGGGCGTCTTTCCATTTCTCTTCTGTGAGGACTTTTTTTTTATTCTTGCAATGTTCACTCTTGATTGTCTTGTGATGGCTCTTTCCAATTAAACTGTTGTACTTTTATATATCCTGGTTGCGTCTCCTTGTTTACTCTTCAACAACTCACGTGGCTTTTCCATGTTTCTCCATGTCCAACGTATTTGTCATTTCTCACAGCACAGTAATATTCTGTTACATTCATGTACCAAAATTTACTTAACCCTTCCTCTACTGATGGGATGACCTTCACAGAGAACATTAGAAGTCAAAGTATTATTGTATTTATTTAAAATCTATCCACTTTCCCATCCTTAGCCTGTACCTACAAAGGTAAAACATACTGGGATATTATCCTTAAAAAGCTACTATTCTTTACAAAGAGTTAATTTATATAATTCTTACTCAATTTTAGTTTTACACAACAGCAAGGATTTTGTGGATTAATCACATAGGGAGCATAGTGGAGAAATGATTCTTGAAAATGAATGCTTGTAAACCATGAGCTCTTACAAGTCCTAGCAAGCTGGAAATAATTCAGATATTGGCCTAGCAATGGACTGGTATTATCTGAAGACTAGCTTGGCTAATTCACAGAGGGTCGTCACTAGAGCATTCAAGATAGGCTGGTGACTTTCTTTAAGCCACAGATGTGATTTATCAAATAATGCCAAGCCTTGGGAATATCCACATATTTATTCAATTAATTCAAAATGTATTAGTAATCATCTATTTTGTCCCAGGTATTATACTAAAGGCGTGTAATATAAAAGCAACAACAACAAAATCCCCTGCCCTCAAGAAACATATATTCTATCCTAATTTGTGGTTCTCATTATCCTTCCTAAGAAACTATAGCCATAGAATGTGACTGAAACTTGTGAAATGGACAGATCTCAAAACATATACTTTGGACTTTCTACTTCTATCCAATCAGCCATCTTTGTTAACCAACAATAATTATGTAGAGTGTGGAGCTAAATTAGAAGAAACCTAGAAATGCCAGTCATTGAGACAGTAGGAGAAGACTTCATATTGTTGGTGCAGCATTGATTTCAACTCTCCCTTTTACATATTGTTCTTTCATAAAACAAAGTTGAGGGATGGCATTTTACAGATATGGCCTGGCTGTCAAAGACCTCCCAGGTGGACCAAGATAAAAGGGAATCATGAAGACGTATAATCTTGGAGAAGCAAGTGGGTATGTTTCCCAGAGTTCTCATGTTTCATTTTCCCTTTGAGAGACTTTTACCCAGAGTTCTTCTTAGCCTACACAGGAGGAAGGAGAGGCCATCCCTAGGATTCCATTTTTTTTTCCTAACGTGAAGCAGTAGTACATGACCCATTGGCTATGATCACGGGAAAGGAAAACAAGGACAGAGATGAAAGTTAATGGACTTGATCCAGACTGGAAGAAATAGAGAAGTAGTGTTGAGTAGAATGTAGAGGCAGAGACTACAAGGAGGAGATGATGTGGTGCATGTCAGACCAAGTGGAGATGCCTATGATGCAGATAATAATTTTGTAATTGGTGAGATCAGGTGGAATTCCAGTCCACACATTATTTTTCACTGTGTTTCCTCAGGGCACTTGCTGAGGAACCACTCTTCTTCTTTTGAAACTTGCCCAATTCTTTGCCTTTATGGTCCTCTCAGATTATTTGAAAGAAAGACTGGAAAGGAAGAAGGGAGAGAGGAAGGTACAACTTACCAAAGGTAGAATAATCCTGCAGCCTTCTATAGGAAGTTTTGCTTTATTGCTTTCTTGATTTTCCTCACATAGTGGATAGAGTACTGTGCATGAATTCAAGTCCACCCTCACATACTTACATACTATCTGATCCTGGGCAAATATTTTTACTTTTCTTTGCATCAGTTTCCTCAACTGTAAAGTGGGGACAATAATAGCATCTACTTTGCAGGCTTGTGAGGATAAAATGAAATAATGGTAAATCATAGTGCTTAGAACATAGTCAGTGCTTCAAAAATGCATGTTTTCTTCTTTCCTGTGCATTAATAAACAAGCTAGGCATTAACAATGAACTGTTGAATCCTGTGATTTTCGGAAGGAGGAAAGGGAGAATCATGCTGAGATGGCAAAGCTAGCCCATAGAATGAGAGTTTTGAACAAAATATTTTGCATTTTTGGTAATTTTGACTATATTCCAGAATCATACCTCCTAGACTGCCATTGAACCCTGGCACAGTTTAGTAAGAGTCCTGAGTGTTAAGGAGTCAGAGAACCATGCTACTCACAGGTAGCTGGAACTCCATCTGGTGGCCAAAAATATACTACAATTCCTCTTTTGGTTAAATATTAGCAGATGACCAGAGAACATGCTTTTCTCTGGACTTTCAGAGGGCAGGCAAATAATAGAGGGCTGACTCCATTTATTAGTAGTGCACCTTTAAACATGGCATTAGCAATCACCACCAAAACCTCTATCAGACAGATAAATGAAGTTTAATAATTGTCCCTAGACCCTGAGATCTTTGAGCAGAGACTGATTGACCACTGTTTGATAATGTAGAAGGGATTCTCATTCAGGTACTTCTGGAGCACTTAATCTCAGAGATTCATTCTATTCTGAGAGCAGATAATTCAATGCAACAAGTATTAATTAAGCACTTATTGTGTGACAGGCTCAATGCTATGTGCAAGAAATATAATGACAAAATGAGAGAGAGAGACACAGAGAGAGAAGGAAGAAGGAAGGAAAGAAGGAAAGAAGGAAGGAAGGAAGGAAGGAAGGAAGGAAGGAAGGAAGGAAGGAAGGAAACAAGGAAGGAAGGAAGGAAGGAAAGGAAGGAAAGGAAAGGAAGGGGGGAGGGAAGGAGGGAGGGACAGAGTAAGGGAGAGAGGGAGGAAGGGAGGGAAGGAGGAAAGGAATGGGGAATCTAGATTTCCCAGCATCAGACTTTTTGTTTGCTCCCTACAGAAGCATGTGCTTTTACTGAAAGGGGTAGTTTGTATGCCAAAAGCACTATTGAGTTTTGTTAAGGCCCAAAACTGGGAAATCTACATTCTATTAAGATAGCCTTAAATCACCTAATTTATATAATCATCTCTCTTTTTTAAAGTCTGGAATATTTAATTACTGTTTCAAACTCAAACATTGATTCAAGTATGGCTTCTTAGAAGAAGAAGAGGCTTCAAAGGTAATCTATTTCAATCCTCTCATTTTGCAGAGGAGGAAATGTAGTCCCTCAGAGGTGAGTCATACTAGTTCCTTACCATTACTTTCCCTTTGGCATTTTTTGGCAAGTGAATTTCTTACCATTGAAATTGCAGGGTGGCACATTGGAAAATGTCCTGGATATGTAATCAGGTGGATCTTGTTCAAATCCTGCTTCTCCCATTTGCCAGTTATGTAATCCCAGTCAAGTGAATTAATTTTCCAGAATCTTAATTTCTTCATCGGAGAAATGAGAATGTGAGTTGCACTACCTGCTTCATATGCATGCCTTGAGCAGTGTTTTATAAAACTTGATGCTATCAAAATGGATTAATTTTCATCTAAATTGTGCTGTTAAACATATCAAAAGTTTGACATAAACACAGGGGATCACATGTCTCATAAATTTTAGAAGGGCCTGATTTCAAGGTCGTCCTGTGACCTACTGGTGATGTGGTTCTGGGCTCTTCTTCATTTGCTCTCATTCAGAGATTCCCAGGTCCATCCACTTAAGAAAGTTCCAAGCAACATTTGGATTTGTTCAGTTCATGCTTATCTAAGAGAAGTTGGAGGACAGGGTGGCTTCATGGAAAATGTGGCCGATTGACTTGGTCTCTTTGTTCAATTTGAAAATCCCATGTTTTCCAGTTATCCATGAACGTTTCTGTTCGTCTGCCACCCGACCTCCATGATTCTCCAGTAGTCTGATTTACACTTCTCTTGACAATATCTTACAGTTCCAGTTGCTTGGATAAGTAATTGTATTTCTGGCAACAGAATTGTTGCTCCCAATGATGAATCTGACTCATTGCCAAATGGGGTCTTACCAATCCCAATTCTGCCACTTATCACTTGTATAGCCAAAGGAAAGTCCCGTTAACTCTTTGGGCCTCGGCTTCTTCAAATATCAATGATGGAGTTGGACTTGATTGGTTCCAAAGTCCCTGCTATGATCATCTAACCTCAGTGTCGCTCTGGTTTGTTTTTTTTAATTTATAAAATGATTTTATGACTTCTGCATTCTTTTCTAGTTCCAGATCTATGGATTAAAATCAGATTCCTATTGTTCCTTGTAACAGGAAGCCTCACCCTGCCCCCTAGAAGAAAACAAATGACAGCTCGTGTCACATGGGGGTGGGAAGGGGGTGCTCTCTTAAGGACAAAGGAAAATTGTATTTTCCTGAGATTAGCATTATATATTGATTTAGATAAAAATTAGTACTTCTACATATATATCCAAAGTGAAAAGAATTTGCACATCCCTTTAAGTCTGGGAGATGATACATCTGTTTAACATCTCAGCTGCTCTGGAATTCTCATTGAGAACTTTTCAAACACAGCATTCCAAGAACCCCCTTTGTTTGCTCAGGCTGTATCACTTTAAGCCAGCTGTAAACAACCAGAACTTAGCCTTTCCTGCCCCCACTCCCAGCCCACTCTGATAAATCAAGGAGCAGAAACAGCTCAGAGCTGCCCGTTGATATATTAGCTATTTAGTTTATCAATGATTTCTTCCCCAAGTTCTTCTGCCAGGAACACGTTGGCTAGACCCAGCCAAAACAACACCCTTCTGTCAGCATCAATCCTGCTAGTCTGCACATGTGCTGGGTCGTACAAGATGTACTGTGCAGCATTGCTATTTCTGTCCTCCTTCTCACTGGTGGAAAATGAAGCCTGTTTCTCGTGAGACCAGACCATTCCTGTTCCCCCATTGAAAGGAACACTTCAGGTCCTCCTAATGTCCTTGATGGCTCACTCTTTGTTTGATTTAAAGATGGATCCCTCAAACTTCATTTAAGATATTGACCACGGCCTTACAGGGTTCATGATGGTCTCTGTCAGGTTCCAATCCCAGATGTCCACACCTGTCTCATTTTATAGAGGAGGAAACTTAGACTCAGATGAGTCATCCAATATCCACTTGCCTCCAAAGTCAGACTACTAATGAATCTGATTCCTTTGTCATTATGGCTGTCTGAGTTACCCTCAGAATTTTTTAAAGAATTATTTTCACTTTACACAATTATATGTGAAATGAGGTGGCAGCCAGTACTTTTTGTTTCTTGGTCTGCTATTTGTCAATCCATTAACCTAGTATTTTTGTGGTACCAGGGAGACTCTTTATTTGGCAGCCTTAGCTAAAAATTGTCTCTGATCTTGTTGTCTCCCTTGCTAACACTAGAAAACTCTTCCTGCTTACAGGTATAGATCAAGTCAGGAAAGACAGAATATATTAGATGAAAAAGGTTGGATCTAAAAAATTATTGATGGGCGAGGATAGGCAAAATCTAATGTTACTTATAGAAATAAGCATAAAATTGTGTTTGTTTTCAAAAAGTTAATGATATCAAAACACACAATAGTAGAAATATTCCTGTTCAATTATTTTCTCAGTCATGTGCAAAGCTTTGTGACCCCCTTGGGGATTTTCTTGGCAACGATATTGGAGTGATTAGGTGGAGTGCCACCTAGCTACACTCTGTGAAAAGGCTGGACACCAAGTCAAAATGAATTCAGCCTGGTATGATAACCAAAAGAATCTGTGATGAGAGACAGCATCTAGAACCAGGAAGATGATGATCCTGCTATGACCTGGACCAGTCAGACCACATTTAAGATGGCATGTTCAGTTTTATGCAGTAAGTTTTAGTAAAGACATTAATGAGCTCTAGGGGGTCCAGAAAAGGATGACCAGAATAGAGAAGGAACTGGAGGTCATACTATCTGAGAATCAGTTAAACAAATTGGAGATGTTTATCTTGGAAGTGAGATTGGTGAATGAGGAGTGCAGTGGGGAGGGCAAGATTTACACACCAGAAGTAGGAAAAACTGGGGGAAGATGCAGAAACTCAGATTTAGGTATTCAGCAACAGTTAGAGCTATCCAAAGGCAATGGACTGCTTTGGGGTAGTGAATTTTACAGCCTAGATCTTCAAACTGAGGCTTTATGACCTCTTATAAAGGATGATATTAAGATGGCTAGATGATACAATGGGTTCACTACACTGAGGAGAGGAATTGTGATTTTCATCCATATAGGGAACTTTCAGGTGACAAATCTCCTTCTGCCAATGCAGGTCAACACCTTATTCTGAAGGTACTAAACTTAGAAAGCTCTGAGAGGTAAAGTGCTTTGCTTGGGTCCCACCAACAGTACATGTCAGAGGCAAGATGTGACCCCAGGTCAGGCTTCCTGGTCTCAGGGCAGCCCTCTAACCCCATGTCTCACTGCTTCTCACTCACTCTTAACATAGTTCCTTCCATGAATGACCTGCCAGTCATCAATGATTAAACATTTAACCTAACCTCAGTGTGAGAACAATTAGAGTATTTCAGCATCAAATGTCTAAGTGATTTCCAAATACTCTGTCATTTTGGTGGACTTGAAACAACCTAGAACCAAATGCCTACTGTATCTGTCTACTGCCCTTCAAACTCTCTGATAGAACAAAGGAATTTTTTTTTCCACTGTATACATAACATTCTCTACAAATATTAGTAGACAAATAGTAAATTTACAAACAAACCTTGGAACTGAAAAAAATTCTCATTGCAATAAGAAAATAATAATGTAAAACTAACAAAATAATAGGAAAAGGAGCTCAAAATTTAAACTTTCCCAAGTTTATTTTCTATGAATGAGAAGGGGGAAGGGGCATAGAAATCTTCAAGCTACAAAAAGAAAGGGTCTATAATATAAAGAATATTATTTACTAACTACATAATTCCATCGATAATATCAGCCTCTGCCAATATTACATAGGATCACAAAAATTACAATAAGAGCAGAAAGTCTGAGAAAAATTGAAATGGCTTAAATATGGCACAGGGTTATCTACCTCTCTCTCTTCTGAATCCAACATTGAATGAAGTAGCTGTCACAAGTAATAGGCCCTTAATGAATGCTGAGCTGGCTAAGCCCCTCCTGCCTCTCCTATTTTTTTTTTAAGAAAACTGAGGTAATTTGCACAGCCCAACTAAAATGTCCCAGAGGAAGACAGGAGGTACAAAGAATAATAATTAATTTACAAAGCTAACACTTACATAGTACTTTAAGACTTACGAAGTGCTTTAGAGATATTATCTCACTTGATTTTCACAACAAAGCTATTGGGTAATAGTAGCAGCAGCAGAAGCAGCAACAGAAGTAGGAACAGTAGGAGCAAGAGCGTGGTAGTAGCAGTAGTAGTAGAAGTAAGGTTAGATACAAAAATGAATGACTCATTTATAGAGCTAGCATTTACATAGTGCAGTAGCAGCAGTAGCAAGAGTAGCAACAACACAGTAGTAGTAGCCACAGTAGCAGCAGTAGTAGAAATAGAATTAGGAGCAGCAGCAGCATAACAGTAGCAATAGTAGCAAGAGTAATAGTAGTAGTAGAAGTAGGAGCAGCAGCAGGACCACTAGCAGCAGCTGTATAGCATTCTAAAAAATATCGCATAGAAAAACACAAAAAAACAGAAAAGGCGTAAATTCTCAGAAAAAAAAATGAAATGGGCCAAATATGTCATGGGATTATCTATGTCTCTCTCTTCTGAATCCAACATTTACCCAAGTAACTGTCACTGAAAAAGAAATGAACCAAAAAAAGGTGAATGGACTTTTGTAATGGCTGCTATGAGGTCTTGGGAGTACACATCTGTACTGGCACTAAGACTGCTGGTTATTGTAGTTAAGGCCAAATGGAAGTCCCTGGACTTTTCTGAGCCAACCTATGTGGTTAATATCAAACAATGCCAAATCATTGGATGGTTAAAATATTTTTTTCCTAGGGATAGAGGTGGAAATACTGGGTTCTTAAACAAATGTAAAGGAGAGTCCTTTACCAAACCCCATGGAAGAAGGAAATAGCCCTTTAGAGGACTTTAAAGGGAAAAGGTGATGAAGGTGAAGGTGGAGAGTTCCTTTTAGTTAAGTTCAGAGCATTTTCAGACATGAAGATCTACTTCAGCCATCCAGGGATATGAAAGCCATCTACCTAGAATTATCCCAGAAAGAATATGGCTGATTAGCATCAGTAACATCTTTTTTTTAGTTTCTAGGGGGTCTTCTTTTCTTCCTCTCTTCTTCTTGCTTCAAACAACAATATGAACTCACTTTGGAACCCAACTGTTCCTACAATAATTATTTAATGTGAATTCTCCAGAAGGCCTGGCTTCAAGTTGTAAGAGCATAAGGCTAGCAATAACAACAATGTGACAGTGACAACAATAGCTCCTCCTCTTCCTCTTTCTTCCCCTTGCCTTCTTCCTCCCCCTCCCCCTCCTTCTTCTTCTCCTCCTTCCCCTCATCCTCCTCCTCCTCTTCCTCCTCCTACTTCTTCTCCTCCCCCTCCCCTCCTCCTTCTCCTCCTCCTCCTTCTTTTTCCTCTTCTTCTTCTTCCTCTTCTTCTTCTACTGCTGTTGCTACTACTACTACTACTACTACTACTACTACTACTACTACTACTACTACTACAACTACAACTACTACTACTACTTATTGAATGGGAATAAACTTGTGGTTCTAACAGCAGTAGGAAGCCTTAGTAGACTCTGAGAAATAGACATCAATAGGGGCTATTGTGATGTCACAGGCTTGATCTGGAGAAAGGCTTCAATGAGCCTAATGAAGGTTGTCCCTTTTATTCAGACAACACCTGGTATACAGTCTAGAGTATCCCATGAGTCTCCAGGCATATTGTTGTAGATAAAGGGGTCACATTGGGTGGCAGGGCTCTGACTCTAATCACTATTTGGATAAGCAGGGTGGGCAGTCCTCCTGGATGGGTTCAAATAGAGATCACAGATAAAAACATGTCTTATTTTCCATATAAATCATCCATGTTTCCCATCTCCTCTTTCTGTTGTTGTTCAGTCATTTTTTTGGCCACGCCCAATACTTTGTGACCCCATTTGAAGTTTTCTTGGCAGAGATACTGGAGTGGTTTACCATTTTCTTCTCCAGCTCATCTTACTGTGAGGAAACTGAGGCAAAAATGATTAGGTGACTTGCCCAGGATCACACACCTAGTCAAAGTCTGAGACCGGATTTGAACTCAGAACACATCTTGGCTCCAGGCACAGCACCCTACCCACTATGCCACCCAGCTCTCCCTTGTCTCCTACCCTGTCTGAATGGACCAAGTCATTAATATCTAGGATGGAGTCCTTTCTCCAAATCTAGAACTTTTCCCACATAACATAACAATCAGAAAAAACCTCATCTGTATATTTCTAAATTAGCTCCATCATAAAATGTTGTTCTTCACATGTCTTTCTCCTTTCTATGCATCTGTTTCTATATCTCCACACATGCAAACCAAATGCCTACTCTAAGTTATACAATTTGAAGACAGTTTACTCTGCCACTAATGTTGGAGTGTTATTTATTTTTAAAAATGGTTTGCCTAGTTCTTAGACTCAGCTTTCAAGAAGATAACAGCAGTAAGAGTAGCCCTCCTTCCTCTCCACCACCTCAAAATAAGAAGCAGTTTAGTCTACTTCCATTTCTGGAAGATGTATATACTCAAAGATCAAGAGTCCCATCTTTAGAACTCTGGAGGTCTGAGATGTCGTCATGGTCGCCTAATATAATTTCCAACATCTGGGTGGGCTGCCACTTGTTGAGACATTAAGGGATACTGCTGATAGATAGAGTGCAGTAATATGGCAAAAGACAGCCACTGCACAGCTGTGTGCAGACTCATTTTCTCTGAAGAATTCTCCTTTTTTATTCATTCTCCACAGAGGAAAAGAAAGGAAACTAAGGACCTGACACCTGGTCCCGAGGCTGCCACTGAAGAAAAGCTTCATATGGTGATATACAGAGGAAAGATATGGGCATCTTCCAACCCTACTATTGTTCCTGTAGAATTCTTATTCTCAAGTTAATCAAATGCCCTTTTCATTGGATCTGTCTATCTTACCCCTTCCATCTTCTTGCTGTCACAGAAAACTGTTTCAAAACACAAAAAGCTCTCTCCTGAACACCCTTTATCTTTAGCCACTATTCCTGGCCCCAGATAAACCTTCTCTTATCCCCATGTCCCTGACCCAACACACACACACACACACACACACACACACACACACACACACACACACACACACATTGGGCCAGGAGGGTGAGTAGACATATTGTCTTGCTAATCACTCCTCCTTCAGGTCCTTCCCCTTCCCCTTCCACCTTCACTCAGTAACTCCTTATTGATTCACTCCTTGTTCTTGTTCTGGTGGCTACTCATTACCAACAGTCATGTCATTTTCTCTCCCTTAAAAAAAAATTCCTAACTTAAACACCAAAAAAAAAAAAAGAGTATTTCCCAATACACAATGGAAGCCAAAAGAAGATTATATAGAACACAATCTTTACTTCGTACAGCATTCTTTGAAGAAGCACAATCAATTCTATACTACTTTCAAAATGGACTCACTTCTTTATGTTTCCTGCTGAATTCCCCTCTATTCTCTTTGTGTGTATATAAAATGTTTCCATGGTCCTTATTTTGTGGTTATCACTATTGCTGATCTCCTTCCTTCTGCATTCCCATTCCCTCTAATCAAAAAGAAGAAAGAAGAAAGAGAGGAAGGAAGAAAGAGAAAGAGAGGGAGGAAGGAAGAAAGAGAAAGAGAGGAAGGAAGGAAGGAAGGAAGGAAGGAAGGAAGGAAGAAAGGAAAGAAGGAAGGAAGAAAAAGAAGGAAGAAAGGAAGGAAAGAAGGAAGGAAGGAAGGAAGGAAGGAAGGAAGGAAGGAAGGGAAAAAGGGAGGGAGGGAGAAAGAAAGGAAGGAAGGACAGAAAGAAGAAGAGGAGGGATAGAGAGGTGGAAGAAGGTAAAGAGGAAGTGAAGGGAAGAATATAGGGAAGAAAGAGGAAGAAGAAAAAAGAAACAAAGAAAGAAAAAAACTTGGAAACAACTGAGCATAGTCAAGTGAAATAAATCTATATGGTGATCATGTTCAAAAATGTATGTCACTACACCTTGTGCCCATCGAGTCTATTAGGAGGTGGGTAACATGCTTTATTATAGGTACTCTGGAGACAAAGTTATTCATTGCATTAACCAAAATTCTTAAACCTTTCAAGCTTTCTTTATAATGTTGCTATTTTATAGGAATTGTTCTCTTGATTCTGCTCACTCCATTCTGTATCAGTTCACATCACAGCATTCCCTAAAATAATTTTTCTTATTTGTTACAGCATAATAATATTGTGTTCCACTCTTGTGTTATAACTATGCTTTGTTCCATCATTTCTGCATAGTCTTAAAGGCAATCTAAGATGCTCCCTAAATCCTATTTTTTTGCTTTTCATGTTTTTCCTTTTAATTTTTCCCATCAAAAAATCAAGAAATGTCTTTTGCTTACATACAACACTTCTTTCCCCAGGCTAGATTTATACCAAGAATACAGAATGGGGTCAATATTGGGGAAATTCTAAGGATAATTGACTGTACCAATTAAAAAATCATATGATTATATGTGTGGGTGTTTGTAGTATGTATAGGTATACAAAAAATGTTGACAAAAATACAATATATAGAACAAAACCAGCAGGAACAGATAAAAAGAGAAATCTCACTCAAAATAATTTCAAAGAGCATAAAATACTTGGGAAGTTCTACCTGCCAAGACACAGGAACACAATCACAAAAATGCTTTTCACACGAATAAATATAAATTATAAAAATTAGAGAAATATTAACTGCTCATGGGTAGACTAAGCCTGAATAATAAAAATGACGACACTACCTAAATGAAATTACTTATTCAGTACAATGTCAGACAAAATACTAGAAAAATTATAACAAAATTCATCTGGCAGAACAAAAGGTCAGGAATATCAAGGGAACTGATTTTAAAAAGAGAGGGGAAAAGGGAAACTAGCAGTATCAGATCTCACATAATATGTTAATCATCAAAACAATTTCATCCTTGATAAGAAATAAAGTGGTTGATCGATGGAATAGATTAGGTACACAATAGTTAGAGGCATATGAGTGCAATAACCTAGTATTTGATAAATCCAGAAATCTCAGATATTGGGGCAAGATCTGACTATTTGACAACAAAATTGTTTGGAAAACTGGAAAGTAGTCTGGCAGAAACCAGGTATAGACTAATATCTCACACTGGGTACCAAGATAACCTCAAAATGGGTACATCAAAGATGTTATCATAAGCAAATAAAGGAAGCACAGAAAAAAAATTACCTGTAAGATCTATGGATAAGGGAAGGACTTATGACCAAATAAGAGACAGAAAGGATCATGGGAGGCAAAAAGGATAATTTTGATTACCTGAAATAAAAAAGGGGGTTTCTTTTGAAAAAAAAAATACAGTCAGAATTAGAAGGAAACTGGGCAAAAATTTACAGCAAATTTCTCCAACAAAGGTCTCATTTCTCAAATGTATAGGGAACTGAGACAAATTTATTTTAAAAAAGTTTCAGAGAGTAACATTTAGGCTTCACATATAACAATAATTGACCATTATAGAATGCTTTGACTTTTTCAAAGTGCTTAAATGCATTATGTCAATAAGTGTTCACATTTCCATTACTTAGTGATTTCGGGTACTATTGCATTAATCCCATGTTTATATATAAGGAAACTGAGACTCAGAGGGGTCACTAAGCCAGTAAGTGCCTGAAGTATTAGTAAAACTTAGGTCTTACTAACTCCAGGCTAACCGCATTTTAACTATATCATGCTGACTTCTCAGGAAACCCCCCCATAAGAAAAAAATCCTTAATGATGACTTATCCACAATGGAAGAGGTTGCTTTGGGATATGGTGAGTTCCCTATCACTGGAGGTCTCTTAACCAGGGAGAATTAGCAATGCTGGTGAGGGGGTTGTTTTCCGAATATAGATTGTACTCAGAGTTGCCTTCCAACACTGATGTTCTGTGAGTTCGGTATTAATACTTCTAAAATCAGCAGACCTTATAAAGAAGCCCTGCTGAGTTCTGTTTTCATTCAAAATGGCATCTGGAGCTATAGAATTTAGAGATTCCTACCCATGGAGATCTAAAATAAGATGTGTGTTGATGAAAGGCCAGAGGGTGGCTTTCCCACTTCCTTGGGAGGTTAGATTGCCTCTCCACCAAGGCCTTGGATTTTTGTTAATTATACTTGCTTTTTCTGAATTGGCCAAATCCAAACTCAAGCTGTTTTCTCAGCTCGCATATAAATAGTGATGTGGGATTTCCTGGGCTCAGGTGTTCTGGGGTTTCTTTTATGGTATTCAGTAAATTGACTAATTAACTTAGGGATAAGAAAGTATGCAGAATACCCATTTCTGGAGGGAGAAATTATGTGTGGTGTTGCCCAAGTATGAAGACTGCCCAGAACATGTGTCCTGCTCCAAAATTGCTTTGGGGAATTAGGGATTTAGAGCACTCACTTCCTCTCCCCCTCCAGAGGGAACTTGGCAATCTTCCCATACACTGAACAAATGAGTGGGAGTCAGGAGAAAAGTGAGTGAAATCAGTAGGTGAAGGACAGAGGCCATTGACAAGCTGGCTTTCCTGTCACTCACATACAATGCTCAAAGGCAGCTCTGAACTCACCACCATCCAATTTGAGAAGCCAAACTTGGTCTTTATGGCACCAAAACTGCAGGTCATGTCAGGACCCAAATGGGCAATTCTACTAACTAAGGTTCAACTGAACCAACACTTCAATTAATACTGTTAATTAGGTTGGCTGGTGGAGAAGAAGGCAAACCTTTAGTTATGGATTTGATTCAAAGACAAGGAAGCCAAGAGAGGTCACTTATCACTATGTAACATTCTTTTTCTTACAAAGACTAGACAGTACCCAAAAATAGATCTCCATCGCAACTGCTCTCTTACTTGAATATCTCAGTAGCCTATATGTCTTTTTATTACAATTTCCCATTTCTATATTATTTTAAGGCTCACAAATCTCATTTCTCACACTCCAAGGAGGTAAATGATATGAGTATCTTTCTCTCCAATTATCTATATGGGGAAATGGAGCGTCCCAATGGAGCGTCCCAGATAGAGACAGAGATATGTAGAGACAAAGACAGAGACACAGAGATAGAGACAGACAGTGATGTCATGGGGGGGGGGCATTCATTTCTGATACAGTTATTATCTTCCTGATACATATAGAGGCATCCAATGCCATAGCTGATACAGAGCTGTCCTCAGAGTGAGGAAAACCTGGTTTGAAGCCATGCCTCTGATCTATACTGGCCATGTGACACTGGGCAAGAAATTTAATTTTTCAGTGGTTTGTGTTATTATTGTTCAATCATTTTTTGGTCACATCCAACACTTCATGATTCCACTTGAGGTTTTCTTGGCAATGATAGTGGAGTGGTTTGCCATTTCCTTCTCCAGCTTCTTTTACAGATGAGGAAATTGAGGCAGAGAAGGTTAAGTGACTTGCATAGGGTCATATAACTAGTGTCTGAGGCCAGATTTGAACTCAAGCTATAAGTCTTCCTGACTCCAGGTCAGGAACTTTATCCTCTGTGCCACCTAGCTGCCCTGGCATCTCTGGATGGACAAATAAGACTATGAGATTTTTTTTTAAAGGCTGCTTGTCTGTATTGCTAGAAAGAATTTTTACACAGAGTTTCCTTCACCAGTGAAATCATAGGTCCAGTTCACCCTACCAAGCCCTATAGTAAATTGGTGGACATTATTAGCTAAAATTTTTCTTACTTAATTTTCTTTTGTTTTTTAACATAGCATGCTTTATGAATTTGTGGGTTGTCCATGCACAGGGGCCAAACTAATCTCTGTGTAGTCCCATTTTTATTATTTGTGCTGCTGAAGTAAGCCCCCTTTTTAAGTTTTCATTGACAAGATTCAGTTCAGTTAGGAAGCCACTGGGGATCTTTCTGGTCTTGACTTTCAGGTAGTCCAATGATTCTTCAGTTATGTCTATTTCTCAGGTCAGATATTTTGATCTGAGCTGTTAAATTTTCTTCTGTTTTCTCAGTCCTTTTAAGTGATTTTAATATTTCTCATTATCTTGTGGAATCATTATGTATTTCCAGCGAGTTCTAATTTTCAAGGAGTTTTTTTCTTGGATAAGATTTTATATCTCTTGTGATAATCTCTCCAATTCTGTCTTCCATAGCTCTTGTTTATTACCCAATTCTTTCCTCTAACACACTAACTTATTTTCCAGGGGAAATCTTTCAAGTGAAGCCTAGATATGGTGGAGTACCTGATCTAGGAGCTCAAACCAAAGAAATACTTGAATCAACTGGGTGTTGCAACCAGTCTGGCAAGGCAGGGAGAGCAAGGGTCCAGGCACAGGGACACCAAGTCAGCAAGCCTTTGGCCTTGAACTTGGTGAGACTAACGCTATATAGGAACTTACCTAAACTATGTACCTAATCCTTTTCCCTTCCCCAAAGATACAGGGAGTATGGGAGGAGGGGTATATACTCCTGATACTTCGGAGGAAATATTTGTATGTTTTGTCTCGCTATATCACTGAAGTAAATATCTCTTTGTAAAAGACAATTCAACAAGAAATGTTTAAATGGAAGTGGGTTGCTAGTCAGAAGGCCTCTAAAATTGGGGAGAACAGAATTGGTGGAGTTTTAAGCCAGTGGGAGAGAAGACCCTACAAGAACACTAGAGAGGTAAAACACAACAGGCCTGGCTATGATAAAGTGGAATCTGAACAAATCCAACTTAAATGTGGAACACTTGTCAGGGATACAATTGAGCCCTTCCCATCTATGGGTGCTCCACAAAATCCTCTACCTGGTCCTTTATATTTGGATACAGTAGTTTGCAAGATTCTAGAGAAATTGGCAAAATAAGGATAATCCACTAATAATGTGACGACAACAACAAATATGTGTGTGTGTGTGTGTGTGTGTGTGTGTGTGTGTGTATTGACTGCAATTGTAAGGTTGATTTTTTTTTCTAGTGTCCCTCACAAGTTAATTCCACTATGGTAATTTTGGAAATTTTATATTTGTAAAATGTAAGAAAAGTAAAAAAAAGAAAAAAAAAACCATTCCAGAATGTTTAGATCCTGATACTTCCTATATTGCTGAATCTTTCATAAGAATTTTTATTGCATCTAATGTGAGAAATATAGAATTTCTATCCCTGGAATGCTACTGCCAAGTTGAAAATGTTATTTTTCTCTTTTTCATTTAAACACACTGTTTACATTATTCTGAGAGCAATAAGCCCTATAACTTCATAAGGAAGAGTCTGTGTGCTGAGAAACCCCAAATATTCACTTTGCTATTTCTCTAACTGAGCCTATTTTTCCTGTTGGATGAGTTTGTAATTACATAAGGAGTATTCTTGCAAAGGCCAGGGTCCATCGTAGGAAATTGGCACCCTTTGGAATAGGGACCCAAAGAAAATTTGCCTGGACTTCTTAGGGTCTCAGCTATTATACCTGGAACCCTGGAGAATTTTGGTATGCTCTGTGTAGGAAAGGACAATTAAATAAGGTAGACTACAATTGAATGGCTATATTCAATGAGGTGATAATGCAGAAGTTGTCACTCAGGACAGTTTTCTCACCCCGGAATGATGGATAATGCCTAAAGCTTTAAATCTTTAAGGAAGAGCTTCCATGTGGTATGGAAAGCTCTGAAGGAACCATATTTCCTTCTCAGAATGGAAACCAACTTTCTTTGCATGTGCCTTTTTTTGTCTTGTCTTTTTGCTTGAGGGTTGAGGAGTGTCATCTGAACACCAAATCAGACACCCCTTGAGTACTAAAAGCAACTCCCTTTGGCAAATTTGGTGACATGTGCCTTGCCTATTGAATCTGAAAAACTTTGCATTTGGGGATAACTCTGATTTCCTCTTCAGAGGTGGGACCATATATGATCATGCCACATTGACTTGAGAATCTTTCCTATTTGGTCCTGTGAAAACAAGTGAAGGGATTACATTTATGAGTCCTGTAATATTAATGGGATTTAAGATCCTCCCAGCTATTAATACACCTCAGGTGGAGCTGATTAAGGGAAGCTTGCTTATGAGAAGTTTGCTTGAAGGAAGGCTTTCACACCTTTTGCTAATTTCTAATTAGGCACTGAGTCACAAAGGTTTTGATGCCTTCTGGCTCTGAAAAGTGTATATATACTCTGAGTGGGTATTTTGCTTTGGGGGTTCACTTATGAGAAGGATCTTTTGATTCTGATGACCATATGTTCTGAGCTCCCCAATGACTCAGATGTGAAAGCTCTCTCAATCCAGGGATATAAATAAAGTGTATAGCAATATTGCTTTGATTCAGGCGGTTAGAGCCCTGTCTGTTGATCTTTATTTCTCTGCTTATATTTTCTCTGAAGTTCAGGGTACTGACTTTTCCCCTGAATTAGTGAATGTAATTTAAGAAGATTTTTAACCCCTTAAACAACTATCTTTCCTAGTAAAGCAGATCTGAGAACCTGTGCTAGAAGCTGTCCTGGGGATGCCAGTGTGGTTGCTGCTACACTCCCTAAATTTAGAGCACAGACAACTATTCTAGATTAGGGATGTGGACATTGTGTTCACAATGCACCCTTCCCTCATTCCTGTGGACAGTGAATTTTTTCAAGTGGGGTAGTAATGAGAGCTTGGCACATGCTTAGAAACTTGGCACATGCTTAGAAGACCTAAGATGCCATTACCCAGATAGGCAATGCTAAGGGAATAGCAATTCTGGGAGACTGGAGGACTGAACAAAGACTAGATACTTTGTGTTGGTCCACCCATCTGGCTGGGAGCAGTGGTTTTATTCCCCATTGGCTTCACAGGCAGAACTATCTGTGACTTTAAAACTGCCTGACAGCAAAGTCGGGACCTTTCCTGCATTCATGTGTGGGGAAGACTCTTTTATTCCCAGCAGGTGACACAATGTGAAAACAGAGGGAAGGTCTAAGGTCTGCCTCTCCCCCACCCTGACCATGTTGCCCTGAGAAGCAGGCCTAAGGTTGTGACCTTTTCTTTCATCCTTTTCCAATTCTCGGTATAAAAAATGGAGTCTCCAAACTCAGAGAAACACTCGTAGGGATGTGGTCGGTGTTATAGCCAGTTCAAGAGCAAAGTCCTGGGAAGCAAGAACTCTGGGAGGTGGCCACTAAGCCAGCAAAGTAGGCTTTGGATTGAGTGCACTCCACGAAAAGTCAACATCAAGGCAGCCAACACCTGGCCTCATCCCTTTGAACTTCTTGGAATATCTCCATTACACCCCCATGCTGAGCTCCTTACTCCACTCCCTTTTGAGCCTTTTTTGTCTGTGTGTATTTCCTTCCCCCAGAAGATTATAAGGTCTTTGAGGGCAAGAATTATCTTTCTTTCTTGTATTCATATCCCAAATTCTTAACATAGTGTTTGGCATCTAGTAGGTGTCTAATGAACGTTTTAAGTGACTGATTAATGCTATGTAGGAGCCCTGCTAAGTATAATGAACCTAATTCCCCTCATCTCCCCAGAGGCTGAGGTGATGTGTGCTGGGGAGTGTAGCACAGGGCAGTAAAAGGGGCTGGATGAGAATCAGGATTATTTCTCAAGTATTTGGAGAAAATATTTTATGTTCTTGCTCTATCTTTGAAGTAAATATCTCTTTGCAAAAACTAACAGATGTCAAATAGTTAAATGGGACTGGTGTGCTAGTCACAGGCCCACTAATATTGAGGGGAACCCAACCAGAGGCCTGAGGCACCAAACTCTTCAGGATACTGGAGAATCCTTTCAGGGTTCCAGTCACAAGATGGGGGGGGGGAGAGATCAAACCAATGTAAAATGTAATGATCCATATACATACATGTGTATGTACACATGCATTCAAATGTATTTGTGCATTGTGTGCATATACATATGCATGCATAAATGTATATGCATATACATGCATAACTGTATACTATGTAAAATGCATACATACATATACACACATGTGAATATATATATTATGTGTTGCATTGTGGACACACTGCTTGTATCTTTTATACATATCTTATATAGCATGTATTGTATTATGTGTTGTTTATATGACATTACATATTACAAATCAATGCAATATATTTATATATTGACATAAATACATATATGTATATACATATAATTAGGTGTGTGATTATAAATCAATGACATATATGAGTAGATATTCCTGTGTTTAGATGAGTGATGTAGATAGCACAGTTATCCCTTCCACATCACCACTTGCCCTATCATGGTTTTGATATATTGTGAATTGGCATAAGAAATTAAATGGGAACTTGGGGGAAATGTTGTGGAAGCCACAGATGACCTATGAAGGCCAGCAGACAACACAAAAAAAGTTTAGAAATTCAGAAATGCATAAAATATTTGTATAGTATTATATAATATCAACCCACATTTTACAATAAGGTGCTGTAAACACCCCACGAAAGAAAAAGAAAAACAAAATTCAGACTACTTCCCTGGTAAGAAAGGAGGACCAAAAATATTTTACACAGATTTTCCAGATGCAGGGGGCAGGGGGGAGCCACAACCCTGAACTCTGCCATGTGGAAGACATAACTGTAGATACAGAGGTAGATTAGATTGATATACATTGGAAGATATAGATAGGAATATGAATATAGATATGAATCAAGATGAAGATGAAGTGATAAAGATCCTGGATTTATATCTATTTATATTAATATGTAATGTAACCATATATCTAAAATATTACATATACATGTGTCAAGAGAATAAACACTTAACTAAGGCTGAACAAAGTCATTCTCAAACTTTCAAAAAGCAAACAAGAGAAGTTATGAAACTGGTTAATATTTTACAAAAATAGATCTCTGGTGACTTTTAATGGAAAAAGAAAAGAATGTACATATTCTTATATATTCTTTATGTATTTTTAAAAATTAAACATTTCCTAGGCATAAAATCTTCATAAAAATGCTTTAAAATGAGTAAATAATTCTTTATTTGACACAACATGCTTCAAATTATAATCAATAAAAACCTTTGAAGTAAAAATTCAAACTAAAGTAGAGATTAAATATTTTGATCATAAAGAATTGGTGGGTCAAAGAACAAATCATAACAATTGTATATATCTCCATAAAAGAAAATGACAAAAATGAAAAAAAAAACATACCAAACTTTTAAATGGACCCAAAGTTGTATTATTATGAAAGTGTTTATCTGTCTAAAAATCTTAATCAACAAAAGAAAGAAAAAAATCAATGCATCAGTCATACAAGAACAAAATTAGAAAAACAACAAACCAAAAAATCCTAAAGAAGTTCCAAAATAGAAACTCTTAAAATCAAAGAAGAGATAAACAAATTGAAAGCAAAGGCAGTATCAGGTAAATTTAGAGTAGAGTTTGAATAAATGTCACCTAACAATACTAGCATAAGTCAAAATAGTTTATTGAGACTCATAGTCAAGCACAGTGAGAGAAGGTGTGAAGAGATAGAGAGCAATAAAATTAGAGTCAGAGTTACGTGTTGTGTCCTTTGCCTCTGCTAGGTTACAATGCAGAGTAGTAGCCTGAACTATATATAGATATATATGTCTGTATATATATATTCATATGTATGTCTGTATATACACACATATAAACATACATACATACATACATACATACACATATAAATATATATTCAAATGGACTGAAGGCCCAGAGCCACAGGGATTTCTAGTTTTCATAGGGTTTTCAGACAAAGTCCCTTCTATGTTAGTGATTGCATTGTCAATTAGGATAGTAGTGAAGAGGCCAGAGATATCAAAGGAATTTTTCCACATATTAACTAATAAAGCCTATTCTGGATGAAAAAAAAAATAGAATTATAACTGCCATTTAAGCAAGCCTATGGAAGAGTTTCAGCTAATTGTTAATTGTATCAGCATCACGTCACTGGAGCGAGGACTGGGAATGTGGTGCTATTGAGTGGTCTGGCTATTTTGGAAGCTACATGACATGGTAGCTAGAGTGCTGGTCTTGGAGTCAGGAAGACTTGAATTTGAATCCCTCTCAACTTCTTACTTTACTCAAACATATTGAATTGATAAATGTGACAAGGAACTTATTTTTAACTAACAAAATATGTAAACTAATCACTAATTTTAAAAGAGGGAAAAATTGTCAGTATCAAAAAAAAAAAGAAAAGAAAGAAAAAGGAGGCCAATGGGAGAGGGAACAGCCAGGGGAAGGGGGCTTGACCACCTTAGGATATAAATTCTTGTTCTGCCTTTTGTAACACGCTGCCTCTCCTTGATCCTTGCCATGGAGAGGACCACCCTCTTCCTCCAGGGAAGAGAATAAAACTTCTTGTTCCTTCCTCAAAAAAAAAAAAAAAAGAAAAAAGAAAAAGGAGAATTTACAACATGTAAAAGAAATAAGGAAAATGATTAGAGACTATTTTCTGTTTATTAATTTTATTCAGAAGCTATTTGGCCCAGTTGTAGACAAAACAAAGATATAAAAAGTGAAATCAATGAATATTTTTAAATATGAAAGACCCAGATTAAGAGGATAAGAAAGAGGAAAAATATATAACCTATTTTCAGGAAAAGAAATTTAATTCCAAAAAGTGGAGGAGAGGGGCTACAAAAAACAGGGCTAGATGGATTTACAAATGAGTGCTATCAAATATTTAAAGTGAAATTTATTCTTATATTATATAAATTGTTTGCAAAAATAGGGGAAAAATAGATTTTACTGAACTTTGAAACAAATATTACCTTATCTAAACCAAAGCCTGGTGTCATATCTCTATGACTTTTAAGGAAGCTTCTCTTTAGTTCTAAAAGTTAATTTTTAAGCTTTTCTGCACTTCAAGATTTATTTTGTCTAGGTCACCAAAATTTGATGAACTTTTTAACTATCTGAATTACAATACTATCTGTGTTACTGTTTGAATGAAATTCTGAGGAAGATGAAAAGAAGTGTCAAGGAAGGGAGAAGCAATTTTTCAGGAAATTACCATTGTCTGGGGTTTGACTTCCTCAGACAGAGTAACCAGAGTTCTTAAAGTTTGGGGTTTTTTTTGCATCACTGACACCTTTGACTTTGTGGTTAAGTCTACGAACCTCTTTTCAGAATAATGGTTATAAATCCACAAAGCAAAGAAGATTGCAAAACAAATCAGTTCTACTGAAATGAAGGTGCATTTTTCTCCAAGTTCACTTACCTCATGTTAAGAATCCTTCCTACAGGCAAATGAATCAGCAACCATGATGGGGCAGTTACCAGATGTACTAGCATGAATGCAGACAACCATTTTTCTTTTCATGCTCCTGGTTTGTAAGGAAAGCCAGTTCCTAGAGAAGAAAGGCTTGCTAGAGACAAGTGCGCACCAAAACCACAGAAGAAAAGACGTGAGTACTAATAACAAAAAGACCTGCCTTCCTGGTCATTGTTTCAGCACATAGCAACACCACTATGATGAATGAATGCAAATGTATTTCTTGGGTGACTGTTATATATGCGAAGTACTGGGTATCCCAATAGAAAAGTGAGACAGTCCTTATTCTCTAGAATCTCACATTCTAATAGAAGAAAACATTATTATAGGAGAGTTCATGGAAAAGCTTGATGATCTATAAAGCTAAGTGGCAGGGAAGATGGCAAGGTAAAGTACTCTTGGGCATATGGTAAGGCCTGGTGGTCCTGATGGCAGAAAATCTAGGCTTTTTAGTATCTTTTAGCGTCATTTCAATTAACAAAACCACATCTGCTCCTGATATTAACCCATTTGTCAGTGCCAATGGCTTTGATGCCAAGAACTTTCTTTTCAAAATGTTTAGCTATGAGTCCTAGGAATGGAAGAGTGAGGATAGGGGAAAGCTACAATGGTAATAGAGGCAGCCTCTAGAACCATATCTTAAAGACTGGCCTTGCTACCTTGGGCAATGGCAGTGAGTTCAGGATAGAAGAAAAGTTGGTGGCCTGGGATGAAGGCTGGAGACTACGGAGGAGAGGGTAAATGCTACTACTCTCCTGGTTGGCTGTTTCCACCAGGGTCTGAGAAGAAGAGGCAGCTTATTCTGTCTCCGATTTCTGTCTAGGGATGCCTTTAGCTGGGCTGTCTTACTTACTTGGTCAGGGGCTGATGAAGGTGGTGTTGGTGGGTCCTTTTCTCTATTGTTCCATTGGGCTTACCCCCCTTGGATGATGGCAACTGAGCTAAGCTGGATATCACGTGTGAATTGATGTATCAATAAATAATTTTCATCTGGTCATTTAATCCAGCTGTACCAGTAAAAATTGGTAACTATTTCATTTTTGTAGAGCTTCCCAATGTCTTTTCTACAGTATTTATACCATGAATACCTTAATTGGACTCTGACAAATAATCCAAGAGTAAGACATGTAGCATAATTGAACTGTGCTGTAAAGTCAGATACTTTTATTTTACCTATATGATAACCAAAATCTCTCCTATTACTTAAATTAGTTAAATTTGGGCAGTTAGCTCCTTTCCCTTAATTTTATCTCATTCCTTATGACTCTGGAGTTTTTATCAAATTCTTCAAAGGTTAAATTCTCATTAAGCTTATCACCTCTTGGTTTCATAAGTTTCTAAGGGATAGAAATCAGGGCAGGAGACTGGTAGAGTTAACTAGTCCAAAGCCTTCAAGTAACTGTGGAATGTGCTTGCTCATATTTCCGGTATTTTTCAAACGTCAAGAGAGGGAAATTTCTCTTGTCAGCTATCACAGTATGGCACCCAATTAGATTCATCTGCTTGATGCTTACCCTCCCCAAGGGCAGCTTTCATTCTTCAATCACTCCCTGTGGTTGACAGCACTGTCCCTCCTAAGCTCACTCTAGATCAGTAAAGCTCCTGCTTAGTCAGTGTTTTCCTAGCTGTCTCAGAGAGGTAATAATGGCACAGGTGATTCTATGTGTCATAATGACTGTGGCCCATCAGCTCCTTAGAATGCCCTCTGCCCCTAAAAGCTCTGACATAGCAAGGAGAAGTAATAATGCCAAAGACCACAACTTCATCCATCCTCTAGTATCTAGAGGGAATTCTCTTTACATTCCAGGATCCCTACTCACTCCTAAGACTGAGGGAGGCTTTTTGTGGGATTTGTTTTCCAGAAAGCTTTTATGCGAAGTGTTTTGCTCATTTTTTTTTCTTGGAGATGGTAGAAAAATGTATTTTATACATAAAACATTTCTTTCATCATATACATGACAACTCTCAATATAAAACCTTCAAATTCTTCAATGAAAGCAACAACAAAAAGAGCCCCTCCCCCAACCATGAAATCCAGTTATTTACTAATCCCCTACTATGTGAAGTGCAAGGTGTGACAAAAAGAAAACAACAGGACTGGCCTTCAAGGAGTTTACATTCTAATGGAATAACTGACATTGGCATATATACACACATGTGTAAAGAAATACAAAGTGGTTTGCAAAGGGAAATATCTACAACTGAAAGATTAGGCATAAAATAATAAACTCCCATCCTTTATAGTCCTTTTAAATCATTCAGCTGGTTCTCTGATGTACTTTTGTTATAATACTAATTCAAACAAATGGGATTATGTTATTTCAAAAGCAGATTTTGAGGACCAATTTTCTTCTTGGACTTTCTAAGTTCTCAAAACTGAAATTTGTTAGAAAAGAAGAGAAGTTTACCCTAAGATCTGGGGGATTTATAAATACAGGGTGGGAAGGGACCTCAAAGCTCATCTAGTCTCTCTCCTCCATTGTACATGGGAAGTGAAATGACTTCGAAATTCACACTACTAGTCAGCTCTTGTGAAGCCAAATGCAGCATTTTTTACATTATACAACTCTGTCCCTCTAAAGATAAAACAAAAGAATTAATGACCATAAGTTGAGATGATTAATATCTTTGGGGAATGCCCTCATTCATTCATTCATTTATTCATTCATTCATTCATTTATTTATGGTTCCCATTTGCTGGGGCTGCCAACAAAAGGAATAAGATAAAGAATTTGACAGTTGGTAGATGAGAGTGACATGAAGCTTGGGATGATGTATGACTAGCAGAGTAATATCTTCTTCACCCTCACCAAGATCAGATCTTCAGTCACAGTTCCTAGAATTTCATAAAATAATGATTAAAATGTGATGTTTGCAGCTCTAGTGGCATAGAAATAGATTCAGGGAAGAATAGTTCCAAAGCTTCTGACTAGTGTTTAAGGCAATGGATTTCAGGCTGCCATCCTATTAGCTTCAAAGTCGTTCTTATTTGATTTAACCATTTCCCACCAAAGCTAATTAAGAAATGCCTGTGAATAAGTTCTTTCAATGCTACCAGGAGATGAACAAAACAAGTCCATGTCAGGTCCTCAGCCATAACTTCACCACCACTCCCTCTAGAGGGAGCACAACCCAGAAAGGCATACTAGTGTCTCAGCTACCTCTTTGTAGTGAATCTATGCACAATCTGAGTTATTTGGAGGAAGCAAATTAGACATTTTGACAGACTCATTAACATAAACCCTTGAGGGTACCATTTAGTGGATGACCAAATTAGGCTTTCAGAATCCATTATTCCCCTTGGGACTCACTGTATAATGGATCTGATTGGACTTTTTTAAAAATAAACTTATGATAAGTTTCACTAGGTGAATCTGTTCCCGCCATTTTGATTCTTATGAAGTTCATAGTACAAGGAAGGGGTGGCACTGAAATTCTGATTAAACTTGGGCCTATTCTAAATGAGTCATATTTTAATATATCAATGTAGAATAGATTCATAACTGCCAAGTGGGGCACCAGAAATACCACTTTCCTAAAAGTAAGTCAAGATGGATCGCCACTAGATTGAAAGGGAGGGGAGGAGGAAAAAAAGGAGGAAGGAAGGAAGGAAGAGGGACAGGGACAGGGAGAGGGAAGGAAGGAAGGAAGGAAGGAAAGGAAAGGAAAGGAAAGGCAAGGCAAGGCAAGGCAAGGAAAGGCAAGGAAAGGAAAGGAAAGGAAAGGAAAGGAAAGGAAAGGAAAGGAAAGGAAAGGAAAGGAAAGGAAAGGAAAGGAAAGGAAAGGAAAGGAAAGGAAAGGAAAAGAAAGGAAAGGAAAGGAAAGGAAAGGAAAAGAAAGGAAAAGAAAGGAAAGGAAAGGAAAGGAAAGGAAAGGAAAGGAAAGGAAAGGAAAGGAAATTGGTGCATATATACATATAAGCAATTACTTTGCACAAGACATTATCCTAAGTACTGGGAATACAAATATAAGTAAGTAAGACAGACCCTGCCCTCAATAAGCTTACATTCTAATGAAAGAGGAAAATCCATAAAAAGGTATTGGAAATTGGGGGGACTGAAAGAAGGAAAATGTGAGGAGGAATGATTAGGAGACTTATGGGAAGTGGCTTGGAAATCTGGACTATGACAAGATAAGGCCAATGCTTGCTTATCAGAACCAATAGACCCAATTGTATATCTAGGATGATTGAGATGGTCAGATAGTAGGGTTATGAGAGGAGTCACTTGAACTGAAAATGGAGTATATTTATTTACTAGCTACGTGATCCAAAGCAAATCACTTGAATCTCTGAACCAGTCTATCATATATAAAAATAGGTGTATTTGCATTGCCTACTTCACAGAGCAGAGAGAGGAAATGCTTAGCAAAGCTTAAAGCACTTAGGAAATCTGAACTGTTACGAGTAGGGGGAAAATTGCATTATTTCTCCTAAAACTGCTTTTACTCCATAAATGAGACTTTTTTTTTCCTCAAAAAGTATTTTTTCTTGAATTAAGATGCTGCTAAAGTGCTGCCCAATTTTCTTCCCAAGATCTATTTCCTTTATTTGAATACCCTCCAGTTAACAACATGTGTGCATGTATTTATACACATACATCTGTACATCCATCTACATACACACACACGTACCTATATATGTATATAGTTTACAAATCCTAAATGAGGTAGAAGCTATAGCCAGGAGCAAGGTCTTCCTCTGGGGAAGAGATCCCAACTTTGTCATCAGAAAAAGCTTCTTCTGCACAGTCACTGATGATGGACAGGTCAAACAAGGATGTTCCCCAACTGTATTCTTTCTCAAAGTTTTTATGCTCTATTTTTCAGGCAGGAGGAAAAAAAGCTAAATCAAAAAGGAAAAAAGAGAGGGAAACGTGGCAGAAGGTCTCAGAGAGTCCATGCTTGTTTGAACAGTATTAAAATGATGATGAAGCTGAGAATTAGAAACTTCCATGCCAGTAAAATGAAAAATTAAATTTAAAGGTAAATTCAAAATAGCCAATATTGAGCTAAATTCAACTTTAAATGTAAACTAAAAGATAAAAATTAATTGTCAAAAGTAAAAATTCACAAAAAATTCAAAATCGAAATTAAAATCTTTATAGTACAGACAAAATAAAGGCTTGAACAATTATGCAGGCAATTCTGCCTAGAAGAAGCCAAAAAGAGAGCAAGATTTGTGATTATGTGTAATGTTTCATGGCAGAGAATGTTGAAACTCATTTTTTTTAATCTCAGAATGAACCACCATTTGTGACTTACAAGTGGTAATGTGAAAGGTAAAGCTGGCTGCCTAATACTCTTTTTTTCCTTTCCAATCACCTTTGGATTGGGTCTTCTCTTTACCTATCACCCTCTCCTCCATTGGGACCTCCATCTGTTTTTCTGTTGGGGTTGGGATAGGGATAGATAAAATATGTTTAACCTTAGATAACCTTACTGGGCACCTAGGTGGGATAGTGGATTGAATGCCAGGCCTGACCTATAGTTAAGAAGACTTATCTTACTAAGTTCAAATCAAACCTCAGACACTTACTACCTGTGTGACCCTGGGCAAGTCACTTAACCCTATTTGCCTCAGTTTCCTTATCTGAAAAATGAGTTAGAGAAGGCAGTGGTAAACTACTCTAGTATCTTTGCCAAAAAGAGGGGTTACAAAGAGGTGGGCATGACCCAAACAACTGAACAACAACAGCAATAATCTTTACTGAACAGTAGAACAATAACTCCCTTAGTCCAATGGCAATGTCCCATGAATTCTTTGTTCCTCTTGTTCAGAGGGCTTACAAAAATTTATTCATACTGATTGTTCATTGTAAAATAAAACTATCAGGTTAGAGATCTAACATGATGATCCATCTAATTTCTACTTAAATTCCTGTTTCCTGTTTTGTCTGCTCCAACCCCATTCTCTGTTCCAACAAGGTACAAACACGAGCACAAATGCCAAATTTCCTCAGAACTCTCAATTAGCAAATTAATTACAAAAAATTCAAAAAAAAATTCCAAAGTTCATGCCTTCACTGTTACTACATCTCTCTCAAATTCCACCTGTCCAGTTTCTCCAAAGTCTCTCTTATTCACACACACTGTACGTTCTGTCACAAACTCAGGTGTCTCTCGGCTAATCAATTTTCCAGCGTTCCTTCATATATATACCACATAGTGTCTCTGGCTGTCTCTGAGGGAACCACCAAGCCTGCCTGGGGCAGGAGTGAGACTAAACCTACAAAATAGCAACAAGAGCTGGTAGAATCACTTAGTGGGTAGAGGACAGGTCTCAAAGCCCAGGAGGACCTCAGTTCATATCCTGTCAATGATATATAACGTCTATGGGAACCTGGAAAAATCATGGAGCTTTTCAATTCTCTATGCAATTCCCCAAACAGGTAAGTTACAGAGAATGTGATCACCTGAATTTGTACAAAGTGTTTTCTCATGTGAGAGCTCCCAATACTAATGAAATCTCAGATCCAACACCTCTCTTTAATAATGTGAACATTTTAAATCAATATTATTGTAGTTATTGTGGAATGGAAATGAAAGCTGGATCATTGATTTCATTGGCATAGGGACCTCTGGGGTGAAGAAACTCCTACAAATACAGGTCAACAAACTCTCTATTCCATAATAACCACAATAATCTTGATTTAAAATATTCACGATTACTAAACAGTAATTGTCTCTCAGATTTAAGACCATGAAGCTGTTTGGGATGTGCGTTCCCTCACCCAAACCACTAAGACACAGATTCATTCAATTCTCAAGCTTCAAGGGATGAATGAGTTCCAGAGCTAACCTGGCTCAAAGTTTCTAGGCAAGTTTCAATGAGTTCATACAAGGCCATGCCATGAGAAGCATCTTTTATATAATTCCTTTTCTTCTTCCAGGATTCATGTTTGTGGTGAAATAGGAATGTGGTTTCTATTCAAGAGAAGTCTGTGACGGCTTGCTGGAGCAGTGGTATGCCCATTGTCTCCTCCAGCATGAGGCCTTTCCAAGACTTCAGCACAAATTCGGAAACCTGTGGTAAAGTAGACAGCTACTGGAAGGATCTATTTGAACATTCTTGCATCCTTGAGGCCAGATTACAAGTTGGCCTCTGAAAATACCCACAAAAGCCTTGCAGGCACTTTTGTGGAAGAGTGTCAAACCCAAAGACAGTGAGAAAATGCCTATGATTTGCCAGAGCTCATGAATCAGAAAGGGACCAAGATGCTAGTTTCCACATGCATTTATTTCCATGTTGATACACTCGACAAACCAGCACTTATCAAAATTCAATCATTAATGTTTGCCAGTGAGCCAAGTACAAGACTCTTGAAGACATGCTCGTGGTGGCTCCACCATGGAGGAGTGCAAAGAGAGAATTGAAAAATGCCCCTTCCCACCTCTCTATTTATGCATCATAACTCTCATTGGTCATGCTCTCTACATACAGGATCACTGTCTTAGTGGAGATAAAAAGAATTCTGGAGATAATTCTGGAGATAAAAAGAATTATGAGCCTTACTCCTGGTCCTTGAAACACTAACAATCAAAGAAGAAGAACAACAGGAGCACTAAATATCAGAAAGAATGGATTCTGTAGAGGAATCTTAGGTCAAGAAAGAGAGTTTTTTTCAAACCATGCTGGGGAAAAGCAGAAGATCAAGGGAGGAACAGGATCTTGATCCAGGATGGAAAGGATAACTGTGACAGAAAACAGGAAGATGGTAGAACTCATTGAATCTTATTTTATTTCAGTTTTTACTGTCTAAGAGAATGACAGAGGTAGCATGATACAGTGGGAAATGATCTGAAGACCTGTGGTTGAATCTGAACTCTGGTGTTGAATAGCTATGTGACTTTGAACAAGTCCTTTCACCTCTAGGGGATTCTTTTCTCATCTGTGGAATGTGGCAGTTTGATTAGATGTTCTCTAAAGTCTCTAACAGCTCTGAATCTACGAACTTGGGATGAATTGGACTAGGAATGTATAGAGAAAAATGGCTAATAGAGAGTCAAATCCAAGGCAATTGGGGATTGAGTAAAAAAAGCACCTAACTACCCTTCATGAAGCATATTATAGGGGACAAGAAGAACTAATGTGACTAATGAACAATTGCCAATAGTCTCTGAAAGACTGTAGAGAATAGCACATGTGTCATGGGACTGAAAAAGGGCAAATGTCCTAATTTCAACAACAAAAAAAAAACAAGTGACACAACAGTGTTCAATAGGTGACTCAGCTGAATTTCCTGACAAGAAGTCTAGAACATAAGATGACAACCACAATGGCAAGGAGTCCCTATCATACAACAATGGGTTGAAGGAATTGGAAATGCTTGGCCTGCAAAAGAAGTGTCTAATGGGAAACAAATTCTCTGTCTTCAAATACCTGAAAATTGCCAACTGGAAGAGGAAATAGGCTTGTTCTGCTGCTTGACCCCAGGGGATTGATGTAGAAAAAACGGATGGAAATTACTAACCATGGTAGATTTTAACTCCTTCCACATTTAGGGAATTCGTGGGAATGCAGATATTATAATGTCATGAAAATGGGAATTCCCAGCTCATTAAGGTAAATTAGCAATTTTCTCTAACTCAGAGTCTTGTAAAGCTCCTTAAGGCAGTGAGGGGTAAAGTGACTTTACATGGTCATACTGGCAGTAAATACCAGAAGGTTTGGAACCCAAGTCAACCTGGCATCATCTAACCCTCATCCACAGTACCGTGGAGCCTTTTCTCTTTTATATTTTAGGGACTTATTCAATGCTCTCAAACTGAATGTATTTTAGTGCCAAAAATCACAGAATTTAAGTAAGAGAAGGGAGCTCAACAGCATCTAGTACAACCCATATTAAAAAGGCATCACCATTACAACTTACCAGACAAGTAGTCATGTGACCTCCACTTGAAGACCTCCATGCAAAGAGGACGTACCCCCTCTTGAAGTGACTCATCCCGCTTTTATTTAGTTCTAATTGTTGAGATGTTTTAGGTTGGTTTTTATCTCTGACATGAAGATTAAATTTTACTCTTAGAAACTTCAACACATTGCTTGTTTAATCCTTCCTCCATGCAACAGCTCTTTAAATATTTTGAAACATCTCATGTCTTTTCTTTTCCAAGCTAAATACCACTAGTTTCTCCAATCTTCTTTCATATATTATAGGTTCAAGATCCTTCACCATCCAGATGGACCCCCTATGAACACTCTGTTCATCAAATGTCCTTCTTAAATCATAGCACCTTGAACTGAAGACATGGATATGGTCTGGTTAGGAGACAGTACAGATGAATGATCATCTCTTTATTCCTCAGTGCCACTCATGATCAAATTAGCCTTTTTTTTGATTGACTAATCAGGCTGCTGACCCACCTTGTGGTTCACTAAGAGACTCTCATCTTTTTAGGGTAAAAAAAAAAGCTGTCTAAATGTTACTTCTCTATCCTATACTTAAGGTCATGATTTATTGAACCCTTTTGTATATCATCTTCTTAGATTCAGTCCAATGCTCTAACCTATCAAAATATATCTGAATTTTGACTCTATCATCCTGGGTATATGATTGTCTACTATCTTTGTTAATACAAGTCAACAACATTTTTTTTTAATTTTATGTTTATTTTTAACTTACAACATTCATTTCCACAAGATTTTAAGTTACAGATTTTCTCCCCATCTTTCCCCTACTAACCACCACAGAACAGCGATCCCACTGAAAATCACCTTCCCCAATCTGCTTTCTCCTATATCCTCCCCCATTCTGCCTCTAACTTTCCAGTAATAGGGCAAGATGGATCTCCATATCGCAGTGCCTGTATATTTTATTTCCCAGAGCATGTAAAAAAATAATAAAAATAAAAAATAAAAATAATAAAAATAATAAAAAAAATAATTTTTAAACATTTGATTTTAGGGGGGCAGAGCCAAGATGGCAGCGTAGGAGCAGCAAGGTACAGCAGCTCCCACACAGCCACATCAAATACCCAAAAAAATATGACTCTAAACAAATTTTAGAGCTCTAAAATGCACACAGAATCCCTCCCACTGAAGGCAGCTTGGCTCAAAGGGATCATCTCAGTGCTGGGAGCCAAAACCAGCCCAGCCTGAAACCACAGCTTTGCCCTGGGGGCGGCTGGATGAGCCAAGCCAAGCTGCAGCTGGAGCTTCGGGAGAGCGGATCTGCGGCAGACGTGGCAGTTTCCAGAATTATCAAGCCATAAGAAAAAAGGAATAAGTGAAAGGTGAGTGGAACTCTGCTAAAACTGGGGGAGAAAAGTGGGTCCCACCAAACTGCCTCCAGGGCAAGGAAGCAGCAGAAGCAGAGGCTCTGCAGCCACCTCCATGTTGCTGCTTCAGAACTCCCAGCCTGCAGACTGTAGTGGGGGGGTGGGGGGGGGCAAGCCATCGTTGAGAGGCCAAGTGCTCTTTCATTGAGCATCCTGGATCCAGATCCTGGTCTTGGGTGGTGGTCCTGGGGAGCATTTTCAGTGAGCCAAAGCTGGTAGGGGCTGCAGCAGCCTCCTAAAAGCTCTAGCAGCTGGGAAAACTCCAGGGATCTGGGACAGAGCTTTCCCCTCTGGAAGCAGAGTTGCACAGAGCTAAAAAATCATTGACTGGCCATCATGAGCAGGCAAAAGAAGCAAAGTATAGAATACCAACCAAAATCTAGATTCCTTTTTTGGGGACTAGAAGGATCAAAGCAGGGAATGGAAGGAAGAC
>CM053583.1:198624465-198662070 GCA_028627135.1 Pseudochirops cupreus
ACACAGGCACTGTGGTAGGGAGATCCATCCTGCCCTACCAGAAAGTCAGAGGGGTGATGGGGGAGGACATAGGAGAGAATAGATTGGGGGAGGGATTATACAATGGGATGGCTGTTTTGGGGTGGTGGGTAGGGGAAAGATGGGGAGAAAAATTGTAACTCAAAATCTCATGGAAATGAATGATGTAAACTAAAATAAATAAAAGTTAAAATTAAAAAAAAACATTTGATTTTAAAACTTTGAATTCCATATTCTTTCCCTTCTTCCCTCATCACCCACCCTTACTAGGAAGATAAGCAATTCCATATAGGTTGTACATGTGTAGTTACGTAAAACATTTCTATAGTGGATATATTGTGAAAGATTGACTATATTTTCCTCCATCCTATCCCACCCCCAACTTGTTCTATTTTCTGCTTTGACCCTTTCCCTTTTCAAAAGTGTGTGCTTCTAACTACCCTCCTCCCAATCTGCCCTCCCTTCTATCATCCCCCCTCTTGTACCCTTCCCCCCTTCTTTCTTGTAGGGTAAGATACCCAATTTAATGTGTATGTTATTCCCTCTTTAAGCCAAATTCAATGAGAGTAAGGTTGACCCATACCCTTTTGCCTTCCTGTTCTTCCCCTCCATTGTAAGAGTTTTACCTTGCCTCTTTTATATTAGGTAATTTACCTTACTCTGTCTCTCTCTATTTCCTCTCATTATATTCCTCTCTCATCTCTTAATTTATTTTTTTTAAATATCATTCTTTTCTATTCAATTGATCCTCTGCCCTCTGTCTATATATATCTACATACACATATACACACACTCACCTATGTATTCATATGCCTATATACCCTCCTATATAGATTTATATATGTATGTATGTATACGTACATACATACATATATACATATATATGCACATTTATATTCCCTTCAACTATCCTCATACTGAAAAAAGTTTCGTAAGTTACAATTATTGTTTTTCCATATAGGCATGTAAATAGTTCAACTTTGGTAAGTTCCTTATGATTTCTTTTCCATGTTTGCTTTCACATGCTTCTCTTCCTTCTTGTATTTGAACATCAAATTTTCTATTCAACTCTGTTTTGTTTTTATCAAAAATGCTTGAAAGTCCTCCACCTCATCAAATGACCATATTTTCCCCTGAAATATTATACTCAGTTTTGCTGGGTAGGTGATTCTTGGTTTTAATCTTAGCTCCTTTGACCTCCAGAATATCATATTCCAAGACCTTTGATCCCTTAATGTAGAAGCTGCTAGATCCTGTGTTATCCTGATTGTGTTTCCACAATATTCTAATTGTTTCTTCTTGGCTGCTTGTAATATTTTTCTTCTTTATCTAGGAACTCCAGAACCTGGCTATAATATTCCCAGGAGTTTTCTTTTGGGGATCTTTTTCAAGAGGTGATTAGTGAATTCTTTCAAGTTCTATTTTGCCCTCTTGTTCTAAAATATCAGGGCAATTTTCCTTGAGAATTTCTTGAAGGATAATTTCTGGGTTCTTTTTCTGATCATGGCTTTCTGGTAGTCTGATAATTTTTAGATTATCTCTCCTGGATCTGTTTTCCAGGACAGTGGTTTTTCCAATGAGATATTTCACATTGCCTTCTATTTTTTCATTTGTTTGGATCTGTTTAATAGTATCTTGATTTCTCATAAAGTCTTTGGCTTCCATTTGCTCCAGTCTAATTCTGAAGCAATTATTCTCTTCAGTGGGCTTTTGAAACTCTTTTTCTATCTGGCAAATTTGGCTTTTGAAGGCATTCTTCTCCTCATTGGCTTTTTGCACCTCTTTTGCCATTTGAGTTAATCTATTTTTTAAGGTGTTATTTTCTTCAACCAGGATGTTGGCTCTCTATCCATGATATTCTTGCATCATTTTCATTTCTCTTCCCAATTTTTCCTCCATTTCTCTTACTTGATTTTCAAAATCTTTCTTGAGTTCCTCCACAGCCTGTAACCAATTAATATTTTTCTTGGAAACTTTTGGTGCAGGAGTTCTGACTTTGTTGTCTTCCTCCCATTTCGTGCTTTGATCCTTTTTGTACCCAAAAAAGGAATCTTAAGTTGGATTACTGTGCTTGCTTTGCTTCCTTTTCTTGCTCATGGTACCACTCAATTACTTGACTTTTGAGCTCTTTGCCACAGTAGAACTCTGCTTCCAGAGGGGAGAGCTTCATCCCAAATTGCTGGGGTTTTCACAGCTGCAAGAGATTTTAGGAGAGTGCTGTCTCTGCAGCCCCCACAAACTCTGGCTCATTGGTCATGCACCTCAGGATCACCACCCAAGTCCACGATCCAGATCCAGGCAGGTTAAAGCAAGAGTGGTTACCCCTCAGAATGGTTGCTTGATCCCCCTGTGATCTGCAGACCAGGAGCTCTGAAGCATTGATACCATGGGAGCTGCATGGCCTGCCATCATCCACCACTTCTTGCCTTCTCACCCTCGGTGCAGAGGCCAGACTGTGCTCTCAGTCCCCCCGTTCCCTTAAAGTCTACACTGACCTTTTACTTTGTCTTTGGCCTTTATGGGTTGATATTTCTGGAAACTGCCACAGCCGCTGGTGATCCATTTTCCAGAACTCTGCTCCAGCCAGGGCTGGTTGGGGATGTCTTGGAGCTAAAAACATGGGCTCACATGGGGCTGAGCTAGGCTTCCAGTGTGCTGCAATGGAACCTACCTATCTGCCTGGCAGGCTGCCTTCAGCAGGAGACTTGTTTCTCTCTCACTTTGTGGGTTCTGTTTCTCTAAAGTTTGTTTAGAGTCATATTTTAAAGGTATTTAAGGTGGTTATGGGGGCAGCTCACATACTTTTCCTGCTTCTACGCTGCCATCTTGGCTCCGCACCTAACATTTATTAAGTACTTACTGTATTTGTGAGGCACTCAGCTAAGCTCTGGAATTGCAAAGAAAGGCAAAGACCACCTCTGCCCTCAAAGATGCCACAATCTAATAGGGAAGACAACATACAAACAAGTTTACATAAATGAATTATATCAAACTGGCATTAATCTCAGGCTAGCATTATTAACATTAATGAGAACTGAAGATGGAATTTTAGTTGATATTTTAAAAAAGTTGGAAATAAGAAAGGAAAGAATTCTAAAGGGAGATAACCAGTGAAGATTCCCACAGTTGGGAGGTGGAGTGCTGTGTGTAAGAAATAGCAAGTAGGGCAGATTTACTGTAAAAGTGTAATAAAGAGGGAAATCTATAAAGGGGGTTTGGTTTGGGAATAAAGATAATTTTTATAGTCATCTGAAAATTGCATGAGAATGTGATTCATACTTCATTCAAATGATTGATAAAATTGTTATCAGAGACCTCTAGGTACTCTGCTGGAGACCTCATGACAAGTTTCCATTTCCATTTCCATTAAAGACTATTCTGAGTCCAGGCATTTAACCAGTTCTATATCTATGTAATTACATTATCATTTAGTCAACATATCCCCTTTTTCTCTGTAAAATATCATGTGTACAAGTACAAAAATAATAATAATGCTTTATTAAAAGCTTCACTATAATCTAGGTAATTTGTATCTACAGCCTTCCTGTTATCAATTAGTTTACCCTGTCAGAAAAGAAAATAATTTTAGTCTGGAATGACCTATTCCTGATGAAGCCTCATTAACTTCTTGTAACCAATTATTCCCTTTCTAAATGTTCTTCAACAGTCTGTTTGTAGGTCTTTTCCCCTAGATTCAAAGTCAAGCTCTTTGACTTCTAGTTTGCAGACAATTAAATGCATACCTTTTTTTAAAAAATAGGACTACATTTTCCCTTCTCCAAATGCATGATGTTGTTGTTCTTCAATCACTTTCAACTCTTCACGACCCTATTTGGGATTTTCTTGGCAAAGATACTGGATTGGATTGTCATTTCCTTCTTCAGCTCATTTTACAGATGAGGAAAATGAGGTAAACAGCGTTGAGTGACTTGTCCAGAGTCACACAGCTAGTAAATGTCTGAGGCCAGATTTGAATTCAGGAAGATGAGTCTTCCTGACTCTAGTTCAAGTTTTCTATTCACTGCACCACCCAGCTGCCCAAGATGATAACCCATCTCATTTTATGTCAACTTCCCAACATTATGAACAGTAATTGCACCTGCCTATTCTTTCAATACTTAAGTATATAATTAATCTAAGGTAAGGGACTTGAATTCAACAAGGGTGGCTAGATGATCTCTTACTATATACCTACTTATCTTTCATGTCAATTCCTTATTAGTCATTTTATTCTATCATTATTACCATTGCAGAGTCATTCTCCTGGACAGAGAAAATAGAAATAAAATAACTGTGCTATTCTGCCTTATCTCTGTGATTTGTTATATCCATGCCAAGTTGAGTTCACATTCCTCTTTGAACCTCCTCTTCTCTCAAAATGGCTTTAAAAGTTAAAAAAAAAAATAATAATCTACACATATTTGTTAGCATCCCTTAGCAGCCTTCAGTTCATTCTGAGTATTAGCACTCCTGGCATTTAAAAATATATATATCTTCTATTAACTGCTCTTGCTTCTATTCAGTACTGCTTTCCTGCTGCTCCTCCTTCTCATCTTCTTCCTCCTCTTTTTCTTTGGAATTCCCTGTGCATCCATGTTGACCTCTTTGGATGAATCACAATTTTTCTCCTACTTGGAACTGTTTCTCTTTGTGTCTTCAAAATTTCCTTCTTGAGATTTTCATCACTCTTGGACTAAATGTTTAGTGAAAGGGATGCTTGCTTCTTTATGAAATTCTATCTCTTCTTCTTCTGAATGCTGTGGAATCTCATTTCCCAACTATAGGGTGGATGTCAGATTTTACCTGGATTTCCTCTCCTCTATCACATGCTATAGAAGGGAGTAGTTGCTTCCCCCACATACACACTAGGTCCCCACCATTTCCAGCCTAGTAACCTAAATTCCCTGTTTGGAAAATTATATACTGAATATGTTCACCCCATTTTTGTTCCACCCACTCAATTCCAAACAGTTCAAGTTATGGACAAGTAGAATAGGTTTCCTTGGATCTTTGTCAATCTCTTCACCAGAGTCCTCCAAACAAACCATACTGGAGATGACCATTTTCCAGGGAAATTACAGAGGCATCATATACATTGGGACTCTAAGATCTCTGAGGTTCACTCTAAAGCTAAGATTCCATAATTCTATATTACAGATTATGAAATTATTCTGAACTTAGAAATTCCATCCCATAGAAATAATTTTTAAAGTATCCCTCTTAATTAAACCAGTTTTGTGCATGAGACTATGGTGCCCATAGCTACATAAGGCTTATAGGCAAGTGACCTGGGTCTCAAAAACAGTGCTCCACTTCACGGTTCATTCAAAGGCAAAGTATGAGTCAGTGACAAGGAATGTGAAGAAATTCCATTCTTCCCAGGAGTGCAGCATAAATGCCTCACTTTTTTACATGTCCTCTCTCCGTTCTAACCCGTTTGCCTCATATTGCAAAAGAGAAGCCTTTTGTCTATGACATTTCTTTCATGGTCTCATATGATCGTTGGCACCCTATCAGCCTATTCTGCCATAGAGTACTCCTTTGTCTTCTCTGAGGTGCCCTGGGAAGGAACCTATGCAAATGAGAGACACAGACATAACATACCCTGGCAACAGGATGACTTCACTTCCAACTTTCCAACATCTTTTGTTCATTCACTGTTATATATTTTTTTTTCAAGTGGCAACAGGCACATCCAGCTGTTGTTTTCATACTATGAAGTCTGTTGAAATGCCTCCTGGCTTTTGTTACATTATTCCCTTCAGCATGTTCTCAGAGGTCCAACATCAGTTCCCTTGGCTAAAGGGTGTGAGTACCACGGTGGTTCCTTAACTGCCCCTGATCTGAGATGGTTTTTAAATTATTCACAATAATTATTAAGTCATGGGCAAAGATCATAAAATCATAATCTCAGAGCTAGGAAGAAAACTTAGAGACCATTTCTTTCAACACCTGCATCTTACAGGAGAGGAAACTAAATCCAAGAGAAATGAAATTATTTGTCCAGGGTCACAGGGCTAGTAAGCAGAAGAGTCATGACTTGAACCCAGGTCTTTCTGACCCCAGGTCTATCGTTCTATACATGAATTTAGAAAAAAAAAACTTTAATGACTATATTTATTGATTCTTTTCTCTGTATTTTTGTTTCCTTAAAATTTATTCATTTATCTGTCTCTTTATCTATTTGTTCATTTGCTTATTTATTTGCTTTTTCTTTTTGCCCAGACCTGTGATTTCTGTGGTAGCACAACCAACACCCAGGGCAAGTTTCTGGAGACATTGCTTCAGAGCAACTTTTTAAGCCCTGACACTAGCCCCTGTGAGTGAAGCCACCAGTGTTTGGAAGGTTCTTGAAGTTGGAGGAAGGCTAGAATGGAAAGGAATTCACCTGGATTGCAGCCAATGGGAAGAGGATATAGACCATCTAAGAGTTACTATTTTTAAAAAATAATAATTCTTCTTACAAAAGAGGTTATAAGCTTTGGATCAATGCTTTTAAAGTCTTTTAAATTTAGGGTCCTGGCATAAAATCCTTGTCACTCTATACTAGTTATCATTCTAAAAATAGGGCACCCCTAGGATGTAAGCTCCATCCACACATTCAGATAAGTAACTTGCCTATAATTTGGGGTCTTGGAGGTTTTCCTAAGGCCTTGAGAGGTTAAGGAACTTGCCCACCATCACACATACCATGTGTTACAGACTGGGCTTGAACACAGGTCTTCCTGGCTCTGGAAGTGACCCCTCAGCCACTAGACCCAATGAATTTTATTTTAATTTTTCTGTTGCAATTTATAACATAAGAGAAGGATCCAATTAAAATCATAGGCCAACTGTGTCAGTGGATACAGAGGCCCATGCTTGTTGCTAGGAGAAATTCAAAGTTTACACAAAACAGCTTTTGTCGTCAAGCAGATTAAAGTCTTACAGAATGAAATGACCAAAAAACATTGAGAATTTCCCTTTGAATGTAGTGTTAGAATCAGCTTCAAAGCCAAAGCTTCCTTCCTATAGCATTTTTCAAAACCTCTAAAATCCCAGTGCTTTCTCCCTTTATCCTCACAATAATCCATTGGCTCACTTTTCCATCAATATAGATTGAAAATAATGAATCCTGCTATCTTCCCTAAAGTGTATTGACCAGAAGAAAGTTTCAAGTGGCAGGAAGAAGATCCTTTCCCCACATCATTAGAGAATCACATAATCTCAGAGTTGTCTGAATAAGAGTTCTCTCTACAACACACCAACTTTTTACTTAAGAGTTCTAGTGACGGGGTTCCCACTACCTCCCCCCCCACCAAGGGAGTCCACTCAAATTTTGGACACTCCAGTCATTAGCAGATTTTTCTTTTTTCCTTGAGCCTCAATATGCCTTTTACTTTTCATTGCTTTTAGTTCTTCTTTTTGTGACCAAGAAGGACAAGTCCATTATCTCTTCTACATAATAACTCTTTGGGTACTTGAAGCTAGCAGTCATCCAACAAAATCTTTTTGCCAGGCTGAAGGTTTCAAGTTCTTTCAGCTGATATTCTTAGAGAGAGACCTGGAGGCCCTCAATGCTCCTATATATATTTCACAGTTGATAAATATATTTTTCTAAAGTATGATGTTCTTAATAGAACACAATACTCCAGATATGGTTTGACTTGGGTAGCATGCAATGGGACTATCACTTCCCACATCCTAGATATTAAGTTTTTTGAATGAAATTATGATTTCAGTAGCTTTGGGGTGGAAGATATATTATATCATACTCTTGATACCTCTTGAGTTAGCAATCAACAACTACTTAACAATCCTTTCAGATGGAATGCTATATAAGCACACCATACCCATCTTGTACTTGTGGAGGTAATTTTTTTGAACCCAAGGATAAAATTTTCACATTCCTTCTACTAAAGACTACTAAAACCTATTAAATATACCTTCAACTGAACATCTCATAGACATCTTAGACTCAACATGTCCAAAGCTGCATTCATTATTTTTTCCTCAAAAACTTCTGAACTTCTCTATTACTGTCAAAGTTACCACCATCTTCACAATCACCCAGGCTTATAACTATAGTGTCATTCTTGATTCTTCACCTTCTCTCACCACCCCTATACCCAATCAGTTGTCAAATGCTGTCATTTCTAATTTTGTAACATCTCTTGAAGATTTCTCCTCTCCTCTTCTATTGCTATGAACTTAGTTCAGGTCATCATCACTCCTCATCTAGACAGTTGCAATAGCCTGATGGTTGGTCTTCTTGCCACAAGTATTTCCCCACTCCAGTGCATCCTCCACTCAACTGTCAAAATGATGTTCCTCAAATACCAATATGACCATGTCACCTCCCTATTCAATAAATTCCAGTCACTCACCATCACCTCCAGGATCAAATATAAAATGCTCAGTTTGGCTGTTATAGCTTAACCCTTCACAAACCTGGCCCCTTCTGACCTTTTCAGTCTTCCTACACTCCCATATGCTCTGCAATCTAGTAACACTGGTGTCCATGATGTTCCTTGCACACAACCCTCCATTTCCCAATTCTGAGCTCTTTCATTGGCTGTCTAGGCTCATACCTCATATTCTTTTGTTCCTTACATTTCCTTCTGACTTTCCTTGGATTAAGTCTCAAGTAAAGTTTCACCTTCTGCAAGAATCTTTCACAATACCTCCTTAATCTTAGTGTCTTCCATTGATGTATCCTGTTTGTACCTAGTTAATGGCATATTGTCTCCCCCATTCAATTCTAAGCTCCTTGAGACCAAGGACTATTTGGAAGTTTGCCATTTTTTGTATATCCACTGTTTATCATGGTGCCCAACACATGTTAGGTACTTAATTGATGACAGTTGGTCAAGTCTAAGAAACAAAATATATCAAATAGAAATGAGATATTGGCTAAAGACTTCCAGCTAAGATGGCAACATGAAAGGTTATAGGGGAGCCAAGTTTTCTCCCACATACTCTAGTAGGTATCTGAAAAAAAATCCCCTACTAGAGCAATGGTAAAGAAAATTCAAGATGAAGAGAAACAAACCATTCCCTCCCTTAGAAACTTAGCGAGAATGTGACAGGCTGGCAGAACCTACGAAATGCAGCACACAAAGGACCTTAACTTGAACTCTAGAAAACATGTCTGAAGCTGGTGAGGCAGATTGGGGGACATGTGGCATCAGGAAAACTAAAGCAACCACTAGTAAATGGGCCTGAAGCCTTGAATAGCTAAGAAAAGAACCACAGCAGAACCCAGACAGTATTCTGAATAGGAACTGACCAAACGAGGCGTAAGTCACCTCAAATTCTGGTCACTAGGGCTTGGAGTAAGTCCCCTCCCCAGCGCGTCAGAACAAAAACTGTGCACAGAGTCAGTTCATCTAGGTGAGACAGGGTCTCTGTGATGTTTGGAGTACTAGAAAGAAAGCAGGAGGAAGTGACAGCTCAACACCAGGGCTTCTGCAGCTGGGGGTCTTTACAGGAGGCCAGAGACCACTCAGTCATCAATATGCAAGTGGGGTTTGTCAGGTCTGCAATAGGGATTGGAGCCAACTCCTCTCTGAAGAGCACACAAGAACAGCGTAAATGATCTAGCCAGTATCCCTGTTGGACCATGAGGAAACAAAAAGAGAAGTCAGGGTTTGAGGCTCAGATTGAAGTATCCAATCTCAAATAGAAGTGCCAGTGGCAGCAGTATCCAGATTACAGAGAAGACAGGATCAAAGAGGAGTTATACAAGCCCTCAAGAGTATAGGATGGAGAAGGTATAGACAGAGCCTGGCCCTAGGACAAAGTTTCAACTGAATAACCAAGGCTAGAAAAATGAATCAACAGAACAAAACAGCAAATGCAATGAAGAAATCTCATGGGGTAAGAGAAATCCAAGATTTGACTCAAGAGGGTAGAGTAATAACTCAAGAGGCAACAGTAGAGCTGGGGGTGGGATAGGCTTGGGGGGGGGGGATGTCTTGTCCACAAGGACTGCAAGAGTGAGTTGAAGAAACTGATCAAAAGAAAAAATGAAATTAAAATTAAAATATGAGCTTTGGAAGAAAATATTTGAAGGATATTTTAAAAATAAAGGATATTTCTAAACAGTTTAGAAGAGAACATGGATAACTTTACCTAGGTTTTCCTGAAAAATAAAATAGAATGGAACAATTAGAATTCAATGAGTCCTTGAGATAAGAAGTATTAGAATAAAGTAAAAAGAGAGAAAAATTCTAAAGCAAATATAAGGTATGTCCTAACAAAAACACCTGTCTTGTGAAACAGATTGAGGAGAAATCATTTTAAAATCACTAAATTCACTAAAAATAATCCATAGGGACTGAGATAGAGGCTATTAGAAAAAAAAATGGACACAATATTTCAAAAAATCTCCAAAGAAAACTTCACAGATCTATTTAGGCAAAATGTAAATTGAAAAAATTCATGGATAGTAAAAAAAAAAATCCACTACCAACAACACAATATCTAAGAATGTCATAGTCCAAATCCAGGGCTTTCAAGTCAAATAAAGATGACTCCAAGCATCCAGAAAAAGCTCAAGAACCAAGAAGCCATAGTAAGAATCACAGACCTAGTAACTACCAAGAAAAGAGGAAAAAAAACTCTCCGAATATGCTCTTCCCAAATGTGAAAAATAAATAATAATCAGTAGTATTTATGTATTACCACTTATTTGCCAAGCACTCAGCTAAGCCTTTTGCAAATATTTGATCCTCACACCAATTCTGTGAGATAGGTGCTATAATTATTCCCATTTTACAGTTGAGGAAACTGAGGCAGAAGTTAACTGACTTATCCATGGTCATACAGCAAGTAAATGTCTGAGGCTTGATTTGAACTTGGGTCTTCCTGACTCCAGGCCTAGCTGTTGCTCTAAAATAAACACCTAGAATCAAGAATAATTTGTTCTGAAAAACTAAGGGTGCTCCTACAGGGAGAAAACAGACCTTCAATAGACTGGAGTAATTCAAACCCCATAAAAAAATGAGAATTCATTAGAACTTTTGTATTAAAAACAAAGGGTATGTAAATGTCTAGAAGAGAAATATTCGGAGAGCCACCAGAATGGGCTAAGTAATGATAAAGCACTCACGTCCTAATAGAGGAAGAAGAAAGGGAGTTCATTAACATATTACTAACATATACAGGGCATGGTTTTGCATTTACTCTGTACTTTTGGTTTTGACAGAGGTAAAAAAAAAAGGTAAAGATGGGCTAAGTAAACAACAATTTGAGGGGAATGGATTTACTATATTTTTTTACAATTAGGGTGCAAGAGAAGAAGTATATAAACAAAGAGGAAAGGGTGAAGGGAGGAGGCGTTATGAACCAGACATAGGGTTGAAACACACACACACACACACACACACACACACATATAGATAGATAGATAGATAGATAGATAGATAGATAGATAGATAGATAGATAGATAAACAGCAAGAGTATAGTGTATTAGATGTATTAACATCAACAAGGAAACAGGTAGGGAAAAGGAACAGGAACAGAGGACATCAAAAGAGTAGAAACAGGTAGGAAATAGTCACCAAAAAGTCAAATGCCAACTTCAGAGGATAGATCAGATTGTATGTACAGATGACATACCACCCAAGTACATCAAATAAAATTTATTCAAAGTACAAGGAGAAACAGAAAACAAAACAGTGGTTACCAAGATCTCTTCTCCTTTTATACCCATTCATTTTTTTACAAGGTAAACAAAAAGAATAAAAAATATCCATATATTTTTTAATCTAGAAGAGATAGATGTCTGACAATTCCTGAATGGAATTAGAAAGGTATGTGCATATTTCCAGACGTAAATGACGCCTTTATAAAAATTGATCCTATATCAATAAGCAAATGCAGAATAACAAAAATATGAATCACGTTTTAATGACCACAACAAAATAAAAGTGATAACCAATGAATATCATTTGGAGAAATGATTAAAATGATGAAAATTATTTAAACTTAAAGAGCGCATGGATCACATAACGGATCCCAAAAACCGTAAACAACTTAATCAAAGATAATTATAGCAATAAAACAATACTGAAAAACTTTTGGATCTAGCCAAAGCAGTCCTTGGAAGAAATTTATATCCATAAATACTTTCATCAACGGAGAAGAGGAAAACTGTGCAAATAATTGCTCATGCAACTAAAAATATGGGAAGACTAACACATAAAAAAGCTAAACACAGAAACAAAACTTCTGAAAATCAGAGAAGAGATAAAAAAAAATCTAAAACGGAAAAGGAGAATGTATATATAAAACTAGCCATTTTTTAAAATCCTAATATATTGTGTAGCACGTTTTAAATCTTCTATCTCAGCCCCTCATTTGTACAGAGAGAGAGTAGCTGCTACATCTCACCTCAGGGTCTTAATGTACACTAAGGGGCCAGAAGCTGTTTTCTTAGTATTATAATTTGCAAGCACTCCCTTGCTCCATTCTGCTTCCTTCATTAATTATAAGTTGATATCAATTACTTATCCAGATTCTATCTTTAGAAATGGGTAGTATATCAAGAACAGTTCATATTTCCCCATCCTCAAACAAGGGCACAATCTTTCAAAAACAGATAAAGGTTTTGGGGAAAGCTGGGCTTGAGCCTAGAGAGTACATATGGCAAAGGAGTTAACTTATAGAACCTGCTTGTCAATTGGAGATATCATGAAGCTCCACATAAGTATGGTGTTCGTTTCTGCTAGCCTCTTTGTGGAATGTTGTTTGACTCTTGAGAAATGTATAGTTTTCAGTCAGTGCTTTTCTGGGGAAATTTTCACAATGTTTATTGGAAAACCAACATTTTCCAACATTGTGAATTTCACAGTTATTCACTAGTTAAGTGGGAGATGGTGGAAGGATGAGAAAGAGATCATTTTCCTTCTTTCTCTACCACCCAGAAATTCCTTCTTAGGGGCTTCACTAGACTGTTCTCCACTGGACTGGCCAAATACTTAGATGCTTATTTTCTAAGCTAGCTTGCTATTTTTCACCAGACTTCTAGGACATGACTGAATATATTCAGCTAATCCCAAAACACTCCCTGCGTCATCATTTCATTCCTTTCGATCACTTGAATTATTCTAGTCCTTCTTCTACTTGACTGACTAGGTTATTCAAATTTATCTGAGTGGTTTTTGATAGATAGATTGCTTCAAGAGGAATGTCTGAGCCTTATACACACCTCTGATTGATTCATTCAATCAAATAGCGAAGCCCTATGTAATTATTAAGTAGAGGTATGAAACCTTACAAAAAGTAGGGTATAGGATCTTACAGAAATATCATACATCAGTTAATGTTATTTTAAAAGCAGAGAAAAGCCAAATTTTCAATATAAAAAGGAGGGGGGGAGACCATCCCAAATGAGGAGGAAATGAAGAAAATTATCATTAGAAACTATTTTGGGCAATTATATACCAACAAAATTGATAAATGAAATGGGTGGACAGAATAAAATCTTCTTATTAAAAAATAAGAAATTTAAATACTTTATTAAAAATAAATAAAATATTAAATATAATCATAAGTTTTAAAATATAGAATATGATTGGTTTGGAAGTAAATTCTATTAATTCTATCTATCCAAAGAATGTTTAATTATTATATTCTATAATTATTTGCCAAAAATAAAGAAATAAGCAATCCTATCAAATTCTCTTTTAGACAAATATGATTCTAAATTAGGGAGAGATAATAGAGAAGGAAAAATGTAGTTCAATATCTGTAATGAATATTGATGCAAAAATATTGGGAGAAAAGGTAGCAAATAGGCTACAACAGTAAATTTGGAAGACCATACACTTGTGACTATGGTGGGCTTCCACCCAGAATGCAATGTTTATAAAATTCTAAATACATTAGGCTATATTAATTGACAAAAAATTCAAATCACATGATTATATCAATAGACATGGGAAAATATTTTTAAAAAGCATAAGAAGAGATCATTTCTTAATAAACAAAATTTATCTAAAATTAAGAACTAGATGTATGTTTTTGTGCGTGTGCGTGTGTGTGTGTGTGTGTGTGTGTGTGTGTGTGTGTGTGTGTGTGTAATGGAGCAGTAAGAGAGGCTTTTCCAATAAGATCAAGGGTAAAGTGAAGATGTCTACTTTCACTACTATTATTTATGACAATTGTAGAAATGCTACCATTGACAATGAGAAGAAATAATTTAATGAATAAGTAAAGAAAAAGAGAGAACAAAATTACCTTTGTAGATAATTTGATGACTTACTTAAAGAAATCTAAAAATTCTAATAAAATAATTGAAACAAAACTTGTGTAAAATAGCTGAACGTAAAATAAGTCCACAAAAATTTTCACACTTTCTATATAATTTCAACAAAATTCAGCAACAAAAGAAGGAAAAGAAACTTCCTTTCTAAATCATATTTATGCATAGATACATATAACTACATGTGTGTGTGCATATATCTATTTACACACACACACTTACATATATATGTATATACATATATGTATGTGTTTGTATAGGTACTTTTGGTATATCAATGATCTAGAAATAAGATTGTGCCCATCATTAGAAGAATGGCTGAACAAATTATGGCATATAACTGTAATAGAATATTATTGAATATAAAAATTATATAAGGGACAGATTCAGAGAAACTTGAATGGACCTGTAGGAACTGATATAAAATGAAGGGAGAAGAATCATCATTACAGTTTATATAATGCTACAACATTGTGGTAGTGAAAGACTTAGGAACTCAGATCAATGTGATGACCAATCACAACTCCAGAAGAATGATAATGTCTTTCTTTTGACTGAGAAGTGATGTAACACTAAAGATCCAAGATAAGACATAGACTTTCAGACATGACCGATGTATATTGTTGTTTTTTTATTTACTTTTTTTTTCAAAAGATGGTTTTAAGGTTGTGGGAGCTGGAGGCAGAACAGATATATAGGGAAGCAGAAAAGAAGAAAAGTAAAGGGTGTCAAAGAAATATTTTAAAACTATACAGCAGAGAGCAGAAGGAAGTTCAGAAGAGGAAAAAGATAAGCAGAGAAATGTCAGTTACTACTATGTCAATTGAATTATGTTTAACAAAAAAGACATCGGCAAAGACAATAAAATCCATGTCCATATACATACATGACATACGTCACATCAATGCGGACTCAGTTTGTAGCTATCAAAATGCCAAGTTATTTTTTTTTTTCAGAATGGTCTAACTTTAACTCCTTCTTCTTATATTTATGAAGGTAACTTTTTGTACCCAAATGGAATGCTTTATATCTATTTCTACTGAATTTCTTTTTTGAAGATTCAACCTAATACTCTAACTTGCCAACGTATCTTGATCTTGACTGATGTCAACTAGTATATAATCTATCTCTATCAACTTAGTGACAACTGCAAATTTGTTGAAGATGACATCTCTGAATTCACTCAGGTTACTGATTTTTTTAAATGTTATATATCACCAGACCAAGAATAAATCCCTGTGTACTCCACTGAAAACCTCCAAAGTTGACAATGAATCACAATGACTACTCTATTTCTCATTTCAGGACTCATTTCTTCATCTGGAAAATAAGGATAGTAATATTGGCACCAAAGGACTATAACACTGTGCATTGTCTTTGATCCATCAATGCCATTTTAGGTCTGTATCCCAAAGAGATTAAAAAGGGGAACAAAAAAAGACATACTTGTACAAAAATACTTACAGCAGCTTATTTCGTGGTGCTAAGAACTGGAAATTAAGGGATGGCCCATCAGTTGGGAAATGGCTGAACAAACTGCGGTATATGATTGTAATGCAACATTTTTGTGCTGCAAGAAATGAAGAACAGTTTCAGAAAAACCTGGAAAGACTTACATGAACTGATGCAGCATGAAATGAGCAGAACCAGGAAGACATTGTAACAGTAATAGCAATATTGTACAATGAACAATTGTGAATGACTTAGGTATTCTCAGTAATACTCAGCAATGATCCAAGATAATTCCAAAGGACTCATGTTGAAAAATGCTATTTGCCTCCAAATAAAGAACTGATGGCCTCTGAATATAAATCAAAGCATACCATTTTTCCCTTTCTTGCTTTCTTCCTTTTTTTGGTTTGAATTTTCTCCCAGAAAATGACTAATAGGGAAATATGTTTTATATGATTGCACATCTACTACCTATGTCAGATTGCTTACCATCTCATGGAGGGGGAGGAGAGAGAGAGAAGGACAGAATTTGGAATTCAAAACTTTTTTTAAAAATGTTACAATGGAAAGAGCCCTGAACATGGCATTGGAAATTCTAAAATCCCAGTTATAACATTTTTCTACCTAAGTAAAGTTGGACAAGTCACTTCACTCAGCAAGCACCTATTAAGTGATTACTATATGACAGGCATTACGCTGAGCTCTGAGGTACACTGGGCCTCAGTTTCATCATCTATAAAATGAGAGGGTTAACTTAAATGACCTGCCAATTCTAAATCTATGACTGTCCTTAAGATACCACAACCATAGAAAGCTAAAATGGAAAACTCAGCCATGTTAGATTTTAGTTAGGAAAAAAAAATGTTTCCTACTAAGATTGGACACTTTTGACTCAGTGCTAAAATGGAATGGCAGAGCCTGAGCCAGCAGTGGGGGATATGGGGGGCTGCTGGGGAGATTCAAGGATTAGTACCATGACAAAAGTCACTTCCCCACTTCTCCCCTCAACTTTATGGGTTACTACCGCAGGATCAAGAGGATCAAAAAAGCCTCTTCAGCCATCTGCTGCCCCACCAGGGTGTTCAATCACAGACAAGTCTTCTCTCTGGAGGCTGTTTTTCAGTTTCATTGAGGCAGGCCTTTTCAACACATTTGACAAGCTAGGCCTGACCTGAACCTGTTTGGGAGGAAGTGCAACCAAAGCTCGCCAGCTGGGCTGAATTAAAAGGTCTTCATTCAACACCTCATATCAATCACAAAGCAAAGCAAGGCTGACGTGATTGGTAAGAAATGTAAGGGTGTGATTATTCACCTGTAATTAAAATGAATGGTTTGATTTGGCTTACAGCCGGGGGAAATATGAATGCTTTGCTTTTTGCCAGGTTATGATTTTTTTTCCAAGTGGTGAATATGTACCCTGAGTAATGATGCAATAGGAATGGAGATTCTTTTTGGTTAATAGCACCCCACAACTTGAACTAATTTAAGCTTGGAACCCATTTTCCGTGTATTGCTTTTGATAATTCTCTGACCCAAATGTCTCATTGCTGTTTAATAAATGGCAAGATGACAATCAACAAAACCAGTCATCATTTGTTAAACACTTGCTCTCTGCCAGATACTGGGCAGGGGTGGTCTTGGACTCAGAAAGATCTGAATTCAAGTTCTGCCTCTGATGCACACTGGCCATGTGACCATGGGTAAGGCTCTTAACCTGTGAGAGCCCCAGCACTTCTCTAAGACTACAGATCCACAAAAGATCTATCTGCTTTTCTGAATGGTGTATCCAAAATCAATGGAATCCCAATGAATGGACACTGTCAAGATGTCCAGATTACATCTGATATCCTTTCCAGCTCTAAAATTTGTTTGAATTTGTACTTTTGAAATCAATAATAGACCAGTAAAGACAAAACTGAGTGGACAAAATCCATGTGTCTGTAATTTTCAGCACTTCCTTCAGAATAATCCTATGACACAAACAGTCCCAAGTATTATTTTTTCACATTTTATGTGTGAAAGGGATGAGCAAGGCAATCCCTGACTTGCTGGACCATGGCAGCACCTATGAAGTTGGATGTGTGTTATGACTTTTTTGCTGAGAGATACATACTTTTGGAGGGATGAAGTATCTCCTGATTGGTTCCTGTGATGGGAAAGGATGTTGACGAAGATACCTGGTAACAGAATCAAGAGGAATTACCCACTCCACAGGTATTTATTAAAAACAAGAAGAAACTGTTCTATGTATTTCAAACCTTATAGGAGAGAGCATCTAGTGGGATTTCTCCTTTGGACTTGCAGCAAGAAGAGAAAACTATCTTTCTCCCTCTCCCCAACCCCTTTCCCAGCAGTAACATTAGCTACAAGCATGGGGCAGCAGGAATACGTGTTTGCTAGACAAGCCTGAGTCAACAGCTGCCTTATTTCCTCCCCTGAGCACGGGATAACAGATAGCTATCCCAAGAAATCAACACCTCTAGCCTCAGCTGTTACCTTGTTATGTTCAAGTGTTCCTGTGATAACTGAGTTGGATGGCAGTTATCCTGCAGGAGAAGATGCTCCACAGCAGTACACTGCTCAGAGACGGAGAAAGTCATTTCCAGGACCATCCTGGAGCAAAAGGGTCAAAGAGAACCATTCCCTGATTTATCAGAGGGCTGAGTCTTGTGAGCTGCCTTGACTGTGCAGTGAAACGTCTGGTCCAAAGCCCCTTGTTAGATCCAGGTGATATTTTGATATCATGGGAGGAACTTGCTGCAAGATGAAGTGGCTGTTTAATGTGCTTTTCAGTGGATCCACAAAACCTGATTTTATTCACATATATCAAGTGATTAATATCATGTTTTGGTATGATTCCTTCTTTGACTTGAAAGCCATACTCAGTTCTATCCAGGAGTGATGATAGTGGATTGAGTACCAAGAAAAACCATAGCAAACTTATACTATCTCCCTAAGATGATGCTTGTATGGATTATTCCTGAAATTCTTGATGCTGGCATGTTTTAAATAGACATTTTTTTTCATTTAGACAGGAAATATTTAAGTATTTTCACTATGCTCAGATCTCTTCACAGTATTTGATTGAAACTATCAGTGCAAAACTAAATCAAAGGTTTATAATAATAAATAAAAGTAACACTTTTGGGTGGTTTATTCAATATCACCTCATTGATACCTGATGTTTATACCAGGACTTTTTGGCACCTCAGCCAATACATTGATTTTCTATATTCATAGATTTTTTTTGAATGCTACAAGCTGCAAATTTTTTAATTGCCGTTGAAAGTAATTGATGTAATTGGCTTACAATTGGAGGGGTTGTCAGTGTTCTCATTTTTTGGTAATAAGTAAATGATGCCTTCTATTTTAAAAAAATTGATCAGGTTTACATCAGAGAGGAAAATGGCAAAATATTCTGTTGAGCTCTACATCAGTGGGATCAAACTCCAGTAGAAACAGAGGCTGCTAAATGATTGATAAAGAATCTTATGGGTCCCATATTGACTTCGTTTTAAAATGCAATGTTATCTTTGTTTTATTTCATTTTTATTTCTTTTTGAATATTTCTAAAATACATTTTAATCTCAATGGTCTGGAGTATTGCAAATTACAGCCCAGGAGCCACATGTTTGTTTAACACTTCTGTCCTGTGTAGTAGAGATTTGCATTTTCATGGCATTCCTCTCCTGGTCTACCATTAATATAGATATGATTTTTTTTTTAAGGGGAAAAAAAAAGACAAATTGACATCATATTAACTACCAGATCAATTAGGATATATATTGATTTACTAAGTAAATACTTGCTGACAGGAATCACCTGCTCCCAAAAAAGTATCTTGCTAGTGATCCATACATCACTGTGAAGTAATTGCACCAACAATCGTGGATGTTGTATGTACCTGTTGCTTTCTGGTTTTGCAGACAATCTAGGTTCAGTCACCTCCCTTGTTCTGTCCTATATCATGTTAATGGCACACAGGTTTCTGTTTTGTAATTGCTCCATCATTTTTTGGCCACAGAGTTGACCGCTAATTTTCTACATCTCCTTCCTGTGGGTGCTCTCTTTTCTACTTTTTTTTTTCACTTTTCAAGGTTCTATATCATGTGTGGGGTGTTTTTTTTTTTTAATATTAATGTTGAATTATTTTCTTCTTTATGCTACTGTGACTACTGTTCTTTGTATTTCATTGCTTTTAGTCAGCCAAGATGGCATTCAAGTTTCCTATTGCCTATGGTACCTAGATATTGATGTCATGTTCCTTCTTTTTCTACAAGTTTTCAGTAGTTTTCTCAGGCCACATCAGCAAGGGTTGTATTTGATGCTTATTCTTAGGAACATTCCTGGAGAGCTCCACCTTTCCCTGATGATCCTTATCATGTCAATGGTTCACTGTCAGGAGGTAGGTTCACTGTCAGGACCCACATGCTTCATTGTGGGTCCTGTGTTCATAAGTATTATCCCCAAAATTCATCTTTATTTTCACTACTTTTTAGTTTCCTTTCTAATCCTAGAGGTATTTTATGTATTAGAAATATTATTCTGAGAAGACTTCATTAGGTTCACAAAGGGGTCCAGGATAGAAAAAAGCAACTTTAAAAACCCTTAAATTGACAGTTTTAATTATGAAAATAAAATTCTTTCAATGAACAAAATCAACATATTTAAAATTAGAAAATGATTAACTGAAAAAAAAAATTTAAAGAGGTTTTTCTTGTAAATTTTTGATATCCAAGTGATCTCCAAGATTCAAATAACTCACATTCACTTAGCTCTTTCAACTTTGGAAAGCATTTTATGTACATCATCCCACTTGATCCAAACAAAAATGCATAAGATAGGTGCTCCTCTAATCCCCATTTTACAGATAAGAAATTTGAAGCTGAAAAAAGTTTAAGTGACTTGCCCAAGATCACACAGCTAAGTAAGCCTCTGAGGCAATATATGAATTCAGGTCTTTTTGACTCCACCCCCAACATTCTAACATCTGGTAAATCAGACCTCCTCTAGAGGATGCTCTTTGAAAGTTGGCAGGTATCCCAAGAGGTGGAAGTGGGGAATAAGGACAGTTCGGGCAGGGGTTGACAGTCCAAAATGCTGCATAAAGACAGGAGATGGAAAAGTCATGTATGGGAAAGGCCCATTTAGCAAGTCACTTGGGTTGGAACTTAAAGTGGGTGATGTAGAGTAGTAGTCTTTACCGAGCCAAAAATAATCATTTAGAACAATTGATATTCTTTTGTCCAAAGGAGCCTTGAATGGGACTTCATGAATGGCGTTGTGGCATGATCTGGGAGAAAAAAATAAAAAATAAATTGGGAATGATTAAACAAAGAAGCATATGTAAATGGAATGAAATGTCTGGCACAAGAAATGATAAATACAAAAATTTTGAATAAATATTTGAACAATAATGAAGTGTCACAAGGTGAAGAAAATATGAAGGAAAGAACTACAAAGACACTGACCAATTATGTTAAAAAAAAAAAGATGTTGGCAAAGACAATAAAATCCATGTCCGTATACACATTCACAAGGAGAAGCTTAGCAGGGGCTCTGGAAACAAATAGGATGAGCCAGTTAATGGCTTGTTAAAGTTCCATAACTCTTATTTTGTTTGCCTTGGCAGAGGACAACCTAAAAAGTCTGCAAATAACAAAAGTTGACAGTAATGGTCACAATCGCCTTAAATTTGGGTTTATTCTTTGGGTACTTTCTTTTGTCCTTGTTGCAATGTCTGCCTCTTCCCCTAGCCCACCTCATGTGCCTTCCTCATAGTGACCTTGGGCTCTCCAAGTTCAGGGCAGTAGAATATAGATGCTGTCACATCCAACCTGAATGGAATGCATCAGAGGCCATGGTCTGGGCAGCAGATGTTCTCTCCTAGAAAAATTAAACCAAAACAAATAAACAAACAAAACACTGCAGGCCAATTCACTAAGGAGAATTGGGAACAGATACAGCTAGGAAACAATAAAACGTGGAAAAGGCCAGGACCCAAAAGACATATATTTCACAGCCCAGATGTTGGGGATTTTTATTTTTTCCCCCAATCTGTGATTTCACCACTATAGGGAGTAGCCAATTTGGGGCTTCTTCTCTCACTACAAGAGGGGCACCCTCTCTGTAACTTAGCCTCTAAGAAAGTGGCTTAGAATGCTGAGAGATTGTGGGGGTAATATAAATGGCACATGGGGAAGCAAGCCCTGAACCCAGGTCTTTCCAGCCTTATTTCTCTGGTCCTTTTGTACTGGGAGAAATAAATATACAAACGGAAACCAACATGCTCTGAGCCCAGCTCTCTATCCATTACACCACACTGCCTTTTTCACTGTTGTGTAAGTTTTAGTGTAATAGCTGTAAATGCTTTTTTGAAGGTCAAAATAAGTCCAATGAATTCTTCACCAGCCATTCAGACACATATGGAGGAACTGAATAACTCAGTGAAGACAGTCTTGGATGTCAAAAAGACCTGAGTTCAAAACCAGCCTCACGCACTCATGAGCTGTGTGATACTCTACAAATCACTTTGCCTCTATCTGCCTCCATTTTCCATTTGTGAAATGGAGATAATATGAATACCTGCCTCCCATATTACTGTGAAGATCAAATGAAAAAATGTATGTAAAGTTTTTTGCAAATCTTAAAGTGCCATACATGTGCTAGCTAGTATTATGATATGGCCTATCTCTCTATAAAGTCTACATACAGAAAGCATCACTTCAAACTGTTAGAAGTTTTCATCAAGTGAAGAAGTGAACGTACAGTGAGAAGTCATCCCATAAAAATGGTTATGATCCATAGTAAGAGGTCAGAGGTTTGGAGCTTTTCAACCAAGGGGTTATTTTACTTTTAAAGACCGTTCTAAAGAGCTGATAATCAAATCATGATAACAATATTTGATGTATGTAACACTTTAAGGTTTTCAAAGCACACACACATGTATATGTATATATGTGTGTATGTGTGTAAACTACATAGATATATACTTTAAACTTTACCACATTTTATGTAATGATATCTTCATTTTTAGAGGGAGCAAACTGGGCAGAGGAACTTTAAATCATATGGATACTGAATGTCCAAAGCAGGATTAGAATCCATGATTTTCCTGATTCCAGATTCAGCATTTTGTCACTTTTTCATTCTATCTCTAAAAGGGAAGAAAGGAAAGAAGAAAGGAGGGAAGGATGGGCAGAAGGAAGGAAGGAGGAATAAAGGGAGAAAGAATGTAGAAAGGAAGGAAGAGAGAAAAGTGGGAAGGAGGGAAAAAGAGAGGAAGGGAGGAAAGTAGGAAGGAAGGGAGGGAGGGAGAGAGGGCAGGAAGGAAGGAAGAAGAAACAAAAAAATAGACATTCACTTCAACAGTTGCCTTGGATAAGATAAAATGACCAAAAAAAGTCTCTGGAAAACTCACATTCTAGTGGGGCACGACACAGAACCAGGTAAGTAACTATATCTCATATAAAAAGTGAGTTCTGAGCCACTGAAGGGCTAAGAAATAGAGGAAAGAGCAAAGACCTCCTGCCGGAAGGACAACTGGAAGATGCTGAAGAATGTGAAGATTTTCTTTGAAGGCGTTTTTATTATCCACATTTCATTTGCACGTTCAATGTTCAGTATAGTGCTGAATAAAAGCAAAAAGGAGCATTGAGTATTTTAAAAAGTAAAATAATTGTGATAAATGACTCAAATTGAGAAAGAATAGATCTTTACAAGAAAAGGCTATTCAGACTAATAGTGCTGATCTCCTTGTTCAGAACTAATAACATTTGTAGCATTCAAGCAAGAAGAGGAAGCAGAACTAATTCTCGGGGCCTCAGGATCTTCTGTTCTTGCTCGGTGTCTCTCCTGTTCCTTTTCTTCTTCTTTCTTCCCCTCTCTTACTCTCTTTGTCCCTCTGAGTGTATTTGTCCAATGTTGTTACTTTGGTTCTGTCCCTTTGTCTTCTTTGTGTCTTCCACTTTTTTCTCTGTCTCTGTCTGTCTCTGTTTTTCTGTCTCTCTGTCCCTGTCTCTCTCTGTCTCTCTCTGCCCACCCCCACCTCTCAAGTCCATCTGGAGTTATTTAAGGTCTACTCATAATGAACAACCTATTAACTTATAAACTAATTCCACAAACATATATACCTTCAGTAATAAAGTATCAGCTTCAAGCAGCACTAAGAAGATGGTCATCAAAGTTCTCAGCTCTGCTACCATTGAGTTGTATGACTGAGCAGGTCACTAATCCTCTCTGGACCAGTTTCCTTACCTGCAAAATGAGATGGGTGGAATAACTCCTAAGGTTCAGTTAAAATCTAAAACATGCCTGTGGTTCCATGGCTCCAAGTAACTTAGAGCTTTGGATTTTGTTCCTTATCTAGAAAGTGAGCAGGAGGGGTGAAGAAGCAGTGAGGCCATCTCTCCCTCCATCAGGTGGAGCACTAGGATATTAGGGGAGTTGCCTACCTACACATTGAAGGAAGCTGGTTGATTCTGCTTAACAGTTTTCGGACTGGGGTTTGCTTTGGTTGCTGTTGCAGTGAAAGGTCCACTGGAATGGGATTGAGGAGGGGTACTTGATTGTCACAGAATATTACTGGATTTCAAGAGACAATTCAATGAATCTGAAATGCATGGAGAGACCAAAATGGACTGATGCAACATTAAACAAGTAGAACACTATGAAATCTTATTGACCCAGCTTGGCCTCCAAAGAAGAGATATCAGAAGCTGCCTTTCCTTGCTCATTTGCAGAAGTGGAAGACTGTAAGTATATATAATGACATTTTTTTTTTGCTATGTTAGTTTTGTGAATTTTTCTCCTTCTTCGTCCAAAGATAAAACAATTATTATAAGAGATAGTTTGGGGAGGGGAAAGAAGGGGACAGATACAGTAAGAGATGAAGTGATTTAAAAAATAAAAAATTAATTTTAAATGACAAAAGGAATCAATAGAACCAACTGAGTTAAGCTAAATTAAAACAAAGGCATGGGACTAGATCACATCTCAGGTTTTCTCTTATAAAATTCTGGGACATTCTAAGATCTAGTGAAGGGGGAAATTTGATGTAAAGATAAGTCTCACTCAGAAGAAATATAGTCATTTGTTTATTTTAATTTACTTCCTACTTTCTAATTATCTAACCTACTTTTCATGTTACATAGCCAAAGAGCAGGAGTACAAATCAAATTCAGCTTATTTAAAATGCACATTAAAAAATTAAAGGGATTCTGTCTGGAAAAAAATAAACGATATCAGATGGAATGGTGGTGGACCAAAACCTCTACCAATGGGAATATAAAATAACAGAAAGCTTAAAGCTCTATCAATTAATCAACAAGCTTATTCTCTGTTCAGCATTGTGCTAGATTAGGGATCCAGATTTTTAAAAAAGCACTGAAAGTTTTTGACCTGCCTCAAAAATCATCTCTTCCCATTGAGGAAGAACAGTGCCGAGTCTCTGCCAGCTCCTATGTATGAGTTGCTCTTAGCAAGCCTGTGGAATAGCCTGAAGTCAAAACATACTACACAGGAGATGGTTTCCAAACAGAAGAAGTCAGCTGCAAAGTCCCTCTAAGCCAGAGGGAAATGACATGTTTCCAGCATGACAACCATTCACAAAAGCCCATCAACAAATTAAAAACAGTAGAACAAACTAAGGTGAGAGTTGGTGTTCTTAAGGTTTTATACACACATGTAAGTGCACACACACATACACACACACACACACACACACACACTCAACATAGAGAATTCTGAAAGGGACCCAAAATTGAGTAGAATAAGGAAGCTTGAAGACTAGTGTTAATTACATGGTAGGGGCATTTCAGCGTCAATATCTTGCGCAAGAATACTAATCACTGAGTTGTACACAGTGTTTTAATAGTTACAAAGCACTTTGCACACATTATCATGGGATGACCCTCATAACAACCCTGGAAGGTAGGAATGACAGACATGACTATCCTCACTTTGCAGAATGGAAATTAAGACATCCAAACATCTGGGACCAAGAATCCCAATACAGGTCTTCTTCATTTTAAGTTCAACATACAATCCATAAGTTCAAGGGATTATAGATAGAGCAAAGATACAGGGATGGGAGATGGGACATCCTGTGCAGGAAATACCAAGCAGAAAAATTTGTTGAATCATAGAGTGCAGGGAGGGTGCAAGGTACAAGAAGACTACAAAGTTAGAAAGGATCCAGTTTGGGAAAAGTTTTATTGCTAAATAAATGGTTGTCTTTAAAATCTACACATTTCATTATTGTAAGGGGCTGGTTTTGTACACAGAAATACATTGGTGGGGATTGGATAGCTAACAAAGTAAAAAGAGCTACAAGCAAGGCCCCAAAAGAAAGTGAATACTATCCCCCTCTAGAAAACTGATGAACTGATGAATTGTAAATGCAAACTGAAACATACTTAAAAAAATTTTCTTGGGTTTCTTTTGTTTTTGTTGTCTTTTGCAACATGGCAAGAAGGAAATATGCATTATATAACTTTACATGTATAAGCAATATCAAATTACCTGCTTTCTCAAGGAAGGGGAAGAGACAGGCAAGAAGGACAGAATTTGAAACTTAAACATGAAGAAAAAGTATGGGAAAATCCATTCCATGCAAGCATGGGCTTTGGAAAGGCAGAGTCATTAGGACAGCAAGGATTTCTAGATGGCATCCATTAAGAACTCTGGACAGGTCATTGAATCTCTCTAGATGTCAGTTACATCATCTACAGATAAGGAATGGAATCACTGAATCTCAGAGTTGGAAGGGATCTTTAAAAACCCCTAATTCAATTCATACTGAAGAAGAATCCCCTCTATAACATGACTGAAAAGTGGTAATCTAGTCTTTTTTTTGAAGATCACCACTGAAGGGGAACTCATCACCTTCTGAAGACTCCCATTTATGGATGGCATTTATTGTTAAAAAAAGAAATCCTAACATCAAGGCTCAATTTGCCTCTTTGCAACTGCCATTCATTCCCCTTTATTCTGCCTTTTGGAACCAAGTAAAACAAGTATTTCCTCTTCCACATAACAGACCTTCATGTACTAAGAGAAAGCAATCACGTCCCTACTCTTCTTTTGAAGCCTTTGAAATGTGAGTGTCTTGCGTTAGGATGATGAATTTTTATCTCTGTGTACAAAATAAAAAGTCACAATAAATCTGTTCTTACATATCCGTGATGATTCAGGAAACTTTGTTTGAAGCACTGCCACTCGCATCAATTAGAAATTTAATGGTGTCACTGTATTTATTTCATAACTTTGCTTTTGGAGTGGGAAATTATGATTCTTAGTCAGCAGAGGAAACTGTTAAGATAAAGTCAGAACTTAACTGGGAAATGTTGCATTTTATAGAACCATATAAAAAAGTTGAAGTTTTAACAGGGTTTTCAGTTGCTTCTGATCTGTGGCAAAAATCAGTAGGTCTGCTGCCTTTGGCCCTCACGGCCATAATTCTTAACACCGGGAAGGATGTGAAGACAGGAGAGAGCAGGCTTGATTTTCTAGGGTGCTTTTCCTTATCCTGAACTATGACTCTCTCACTTCCATGACTCTGTAATCTCTTGTAGTTCCTGAGAGGCTTATACAGTGAATACCAGGTGACTCAGTTTGTTAAAATAGTCAATATGGAAGATGCAGATCAGAATTTTTTTTTATTTTAATTGAAACTCTCAAATTTTAAAGATAATTTTTATGTAATTTTATGTTGCAGATATAGGAAGTACTCAAAAAATTTTGTTAAGGGGCAAATACGACAAAGGTCACCAGTCCCTTTCAGTCTTTTCCTCCTAGAAATGAGATAATCGTAGATTGCTATTCCGTATTATGGAAGTAAAAAAGAATTTAAAGAAATGTCTCATCTTTAAATAAAGCAAGAGTTCAAATGGAGACAAGTATGTGTATCAACAGGAGAACAGGAATTCAGAGTAATAAACAAAGTAACAAACAAAACAAACTTAAAGGGCTTTTTTAGATTGTTGTTTTACTGAACCTAGTTGGGATTTAAATTTTCAAACTGACGAAATACGAGTTTTTTGAGCTGAGACCCTGAGCTGTCACAGTTCAGAGAAGCTATATTACAGTTTGGGGCCAGCAGGTGACAGCAGAGAGCAGCACCAGCTTAACAGAGGAAGCAAGGCTCTATGATCACGGGGTACATGTATTCTCCAACATCAAAGGCATGTGTTGCCCTGGTCACATGCATTCCCTACACATATATGACTTTCTTATGTTTTCCTTGGTCATATGTATCCCTTGTGTGTGTCTTCCTCTTCTCTACCCACACCCTCTAATCCATCCCCTCCCACATCCTTTGTCACTAGAGGTGGAAGATCACACTTAATATATATGGAAGATTTTTCTTATGCCTTGTTTCACTATTTTGCTGCATGAATGCTTTTTTTTTTTTGCTTTGAGCTAATATATCCTCTCTTTGACCTTGTAAAAGGAAACACAACAATGGGGGCTCATGAGTTCTGATAGGGAGAATGATGACTCATAAAATATCTGTTAAGGAATTCCATGAAGGCTACAGACTGAAACTATTGTAAAATGTCATTATATACATATATGTATATATGATAGGGGCCTCCAAATAGTTATTAATCATATACAAATGTAAGGAAATAAGTAGAAGTTGTCTTCTACTTGGGGATCTCAAAGAATGGGAGGCTTCCTAGTGACCCATGGGGTGATGATCCTATTCTGTGAACATTCCAAGGTGTCTTAGGGATGTTTCTTTATCAACAGCTGATTGTTATATAGAAGTGAAACATCATTCAGAAGAGTAAATAAACAATACTACTAACCTGAGATACCATAATAATAATAATAATACCTACTATGTGCCAGGCACTGTGCCAAGTGCTTTGTAAATATCATTTGATTCTCAAAACAGCCTTGGGAGGTAAATATTATTATTATCCCCATTTTACAGCTGAGAAAACTAATGCAAACAGAGGTTAAGTGACTTGCCCTTATCTGAAGTCAGATTTAAGCTCAGGTCTTCCTTACCTCGGGTCCAGTGCTTTACCCATTATACCACCTACCTACCATAAAACTTTGAGTACACCCCTAAGGCTGTAAAATGAATTTACTGTGAACCTGGCCAACCCATTCCAGTCCTCAGTTACTTCAGAGAAGGTTAGGAGAAGGAGACTAGGCTGGCTGTCATTATCAAAGGGTCACCAAGCACCAAGTTGTGCTTCTTGCTTCTGCCTACCCTGAAATGTGATGAGCTCAGGAATTATTGCAAACCATACCTCACACACTGTACTCTATCATCTTCTTTATTTTGCATTGGCATATCTGTAGTTTACACCCTCCTTATCTCTTCCTAGAAGTAGCTAACAGTATAATGCTGGGACTAAAGTCAAAAAGACCTGAGTTCAAATCTGATTTCAGACATTTAACTAGCTACATGCAATGGACAAGTCAATTAAGCTCTGCCTCAGTTTCTTATCTATAAAAATGGTGCAACTAATAGTACCTATCTTCCAACATGAGTACGTAGTGCCTGGCATGCCAAAGACACTATAGAAATACTTGTTTCTGGGGAGGCTAAATGATGCAGTGAAAAGATCACCAGCCCTGGAGTCAGGAGGACCTGAGTTCAAATCCGGCCTTAGACACTTAACACAAAACTATCCATGTGACCTTGGGCAAGTCACTTAACCCCCAGTTGCCCTCCAAAAAGCAAAAGAAAAGAAGAGAAAAGAAAAAAAAAAGAAAAGAAAAGAAATACTTGTTTCTCTACTTGCCATGCTTCACAGAATCTCTCTCTTCCTTTAAGACTCATCTCAATGATCACCCTCTACATGAAGCTTTTTCTGATCGCTTCAGCTTTCCCCCAAACTACAATGCAACATGTATTTGTGTTTATACTGTAGATACTTATGTGTGTACTTGTTGTGTGTTCTAATTGAATGGAAGTTTCTTAAAAATAAGAATTATTTCATTCAATGGATTTGTGCCTCCAGCACCTAGCCTGGTATCTGGCCCAGAATATTTGTTGGTTGATTGGTTAGTATAGTTCAGGCTGGAGAGGGAATTCAGGGCTATTCCTAATTGAGGTATCAATCTGTGGGCACTGGGAAACTCTGAAACTATTCTAGAATTTTGTGATAAGGGCTAGGCACCTGGTGGATGTGCCCAAGTTCCCTGTCAATCAGCACCTCATGCAGAACCAGTGGGAGTTTAGCTGGTCTATGCCAGAACAAAGCATAAAACTACAAAATAGTAGAAGAAATTATAGTTTCCAGTTGTTCTAAACTGGCTCAAAGCAGGAAGATCTGAGAGATCATCATGGAAACCATTAAGTTTACCTGAATTTCACATTTCTCAGTCCAAGTTATTCCAATGAGTTTCAAATAAACAGTTCAACTTCTGGACACACATTGAGCTCAAAACAAGTTTCTGATGCTTTATAAGCCCAATCCTGCCTATGATTATAGTCTTGTTGGAATGAAATCATCTTGTCTAATTAGGGGAGTAGAAAATCATTTCTTTAGGCTTCCTTCTCAGATTAGTTTCTCTTTGTAATCTTGTCTAATTTGTTACCTCATATGGCCCTTCTATAGAATCAAAAATTTATGTTACCTGACTTAAAAAAAAAAAAGAAACTGGGTGTGGTAAATTTTTCTTTCTCCCTGAAGAAAAATACATAAAATGGTAAGATCTCTCAAGAGCTTATGAAGAAATAGGGAAGTTTAAAGCAATAAAAATAAACCATAAGCTTTGTCATACAAGGGAACTGAACTTGAGTTCTGTGTAATTCTAGTGTCCAAAGAAGATGGTGGTAATATTACCCTAAGGTTTAAACTCCCTTGAAAGGTAAACAGACTCTAAACTTTGCTGAGCAAGCAATCTCCTCATCAGAAGTGCACTGTTCAAGTAAATGTTATTTCTTTCCCAGTGGGCCGCCACCCAGAAATAACATGGACTGCCCCCTACTTTCTCCAAGGTGTATATTACATCAGGAAATCTTTTCTCTAGGAGATCTGATGCCCAAAATTTTGAACAGAGGACCTCTTTAATTCAGGATGTTACATGATACGACTCTCAAAGCTGGTGATGCCCAGGAAATATCTACTAGAAGGCTAGATTCTGGTCTCATGCTGCCTAAAGAACTCTCTCCTTTTCTACATAAAGGGATGGAGTTTAGGAATTGCATCCTTGCACTCTCCTCTCAACCACATGAAAGCACAAATCCCACCATGCCATGTGCTTCTGCTGTAATTTGTCTTTCCTATTCATTATGGGAAAGGATAGGGGAACAGGAAATGCGTCTCAGGACCTTACACACTCTAGAAGAAAACTCAAGGGAAAAGGCAAAATAATTGTTCCCCAAGAAGCCTCAGAGAATAACTAGCTAGCTATTCTAGGCTGGAAAGAGATAGAGGTTGTTTCTCTCTCAAAAACTAAAATAAAATAACTGGTACCACAAGAATACTGCCTCTCATTTGGCTCAAGAAGAGCTTTACCAGCAAAGGAAGACTTTGAAGGAAGAAGAGCATGAGACACATTGCCATCTTCCAGGGCTATCTGCAGTTTCTTGGAAAAACCAGCACCTCACATTCCATAGTCAATGGCAGGCTACACGTAAGTGTTCAAGAAAAGCCCTGGTCACCTGAAAGCTAGCATTTTACTGTTGTCCAGCTAAATCAACTTTCAAAGCCATTTTTGCGAGGCTGTGTCTATGTCCGGTCCTGAGAGCTGGGTGTTCATTCTACTTGTCAGCATCTGCCTACACCTTCCATTCTGTGGTCCTGCTTCAGGCCCTGACAGCTCCTGTCATCAGACTTAATGGCCTCTTCCAGACAAAGGCCGGGCTGACTAACCAGCTCTTTTTTTTTTTTAAATCACCCAAACAAACCACCCACTAGCCATCCCTCCTCCCCCCAGGCCATTGAAAAGCCTTCCCCTGAGTTCTAGAAAGCACTCTTGGGAAACAGAAATTACCTATATACCTTTTGCTGCTCTGAGAGCATATCCAGGAAAATGGGGGAATTTCTCTCACTTGTAAAACAAGTCTTACCTGAGGAGTCCTCCCTCCCTCACTTGGTCTGTCTTAAGGGAGAATTCCTAGAAGAAGGAAGAAACTAGTCTAAGAGAAAGGCCTGGCCTATGATTTCATTGTTATATGGAAATGAGGAAAAACTCCATCTACCAATGCAGATCAACAACTTCTCTGCAATATATAATCTTAAAGAATTATCTAGAGAACAACAAACAAGTTTTTCTTAAGCATTTATAAAGGTCAGTCTCTGTCCTGAAGGAACTTACATCCTAATGGGAGAAGATGACACAGAAAAAGAATGTGAAAATGGGGTGAGGGGAGGATGATGGGGTAGTGTGTTACAGTCTAGTGAGAAATAGTTAGAGGCTGTTTACCTATCAAAAAATCATAATAAGAACTAGTACTAACAGAGTACCAACTCTCATTTAGCACAAGAAGAGCTTTATGGGCAAATGAAGATTTTAAAACAAGAAGAATCTGATAAACGAGCTGTCTTCCATAAGAATTAAATGACAGGGATATCTGTAGCTCCTTGTAAAATCCAACGTGTTGACATGACTGACCTGAGTACCCTCCTTGAATGGAGGTCCTAGGAGGAGCCATCCAGTTAGATGGATGACTGCAGGGTAGGAGGATATTTCCAAGGTGTCCATTCCAGGGCTGGAGTGATCTTCCAGGATGAAGAGGTTTCCATAGCATGATAGAGAAGCCTGGTTCACACTGCCATTTTATGTTAAAAGCACAACTTGAAGCCAAACCTTTCTGACTCCAAGTCCAGTTCTCTATCAAGTACTCCATGGCTACCTCTGGGTAGAAAGAGTTCTATATGAAAATCACATAACCTGGGGTGCTTCGGGAAAAAAACCCTGAATTTGGTGATAGATGACCTTGGCTCAAATCTTGACTTTTTGACTTCCTATGTGAGTGACCCAAGCTCAAAGTCACTTTCACCTTAGCCTCATTTTCTTTATCTTCGGTTGGACCACGCAATCACTAAGTTTCCTTCCAGATCTAAATCTATGAGCCTTCTCACCAACTCTATATCCCTTGCAAAACTCCTTCCTCTCCCTACAGCTAAGTTTCCTAGTCACTAAAACTGAAATTATCATGCCTGTACATCGTGTTTCTCAAGATTGTCATAAAGATGAAATGAGAAAATATATGTCAGATGTTTTGCAACCTATACTGGACTCCTGTGCCTTGCATAGCATAAATGTTTGCCTAACTTGACTTTGTCAAAGAGTATTGACTCCACAGCAGGCATTTCCAGTTACCATGAACCATTTGGATTCTATTACAACACTGACATCATTTGGTCTGAAACCTCATTTCCTGAAGCCCAGTTCCTGGAGTCAAGACAAAAACCTCAGGTCTGACTTCCCTTTGATTTCTCCCTGGAACATCCAATCACCATAATGAGATTTGGTAATATCACTGGAAATGGGACATGGAGAACCTTTGAGAGCCAAGGATGTAGATTAGAATTTCAACAATCTCCTCTGCCCTCAGGAGTGTCAATGGTCAATAGAAACTCAGTCAACAGTTCCTATTGGTGCTTGTTTACCTTCATGTCACAATGAGCCACCTCCAAAGAATGGGAGGGAGAGGGGGTAAAAAGAACAAAGTACTTAATGGTGGTGAGGGAAGGAATCTACATAGGACTGCTTGCCCCCACTTTACTCCCAATATACTTAGAAATTTCAATGCAGAGCTAATGCCACAGATCTAATGAAGAAAATACTGAATCTTCAACAAATAAGAAAACTGAAGACGAGAAGAAGCCCATGATCACACAGACAGAATGACCAAAACATCAACAAATGAGCATCATAGATTAAGGGCTCCATGAGCCTTTGAGGTGATCTAATCCATCCTCCTTATTTTATAGTGAGAAAAGAAGTCCCAGAGAGATTCATCTACTCAGGCAGGAAGTGGAAGACATAGAGAATGTAAGTACTTCATCATCCCTCAGTCACTCACATTTCTCTTTCTACAGTTGTCTTTACAGTTTCCACTCAGTTCAGGCCTTTTTTAATGGGGATGCTTAAAATTCCACTATTCTATTGGAGAAATTCCTAATAATTCCTCATGCCTCTCCAGGCTGCATTGGGGTCTTCCTTTACCATGATCTAGCTTTTCATTCTGAAGCCTGGTAAATCACACATTGGAAGTACAATCCACCCCTTGGAGATTTCCCTCTCATGTGGATGGTTTCTTCCACAATGTCCATATTAGGAAGGCACCCAAGCCAACCAGTTCTCATTCCTCTCCAGACTATTGCACTCTTCACTTTGTCTACCATAAACTACCATTTCTTCATCTTCCCCTGGTCCCATTTATAACTTCCCTTTATGTGTTGTCTTCCCCTACACACACACACACACACAAGGGGGTGGGCAGGAAATCATCTCTGAACCTATTTCCCAGATCAGTTGTTTTTAAAATTACTGAAATTAAATTAAAATTATTTCATTTTAAAAATGGAAATTTTCCATTTTTTGACTTGGTGCAACTATATTCCTGTTGGTTCATGTAGGTCTTGACTTCTAATTGCACCACCTTTTTTCTTTTTTTAGGAAATCCACTATGTGGGTAAGTTTTCTTCCTTCTGTATTAAGCTATTTATTCTCCTTTCAGTTGTTTTGTTTTTCCTCAACAGGTCTAATTTTTTATTTGCTTCTTTACTTCTAGCTACTCTTAATCCTTGCAAGCAAACCAAGTGCCTTCCTAGGGCAACAGAAATACAACAGCAAAATGTATATAAAGCTTTAAGGCTTGCAAAGACTTTACATATGTCATCTCACTTGATCCTCATAGCAAGACTTGGATGTAGATGCTTTTATTACCCCCATTTGACAAGGAAGGAACCTGAGAGAAACAATTTAAGGGGCTTGGCTAGGGTCACACTGCTAGTAAGTGTCTGAGACAGAATATATATTTGTGTTTGTGTGTGTGTATACACATTTTTAACATTAATATTTTTCTGATTGGAAGCATTCATCTGTGAGTCATTGACAACACAAAATTACATTTTTGTGTCCACCCAAAAAAGCAGTTCAGAGTCTCAGGGTGAATGTGAATAGGCTGAAAGGGAAGAATTGTGCCTGGGAAGTGACCTAAGAATACCATCAGAGAGATGAGTGACTAGCCATGGAGTAACTGCAAGGGAAAATCAATGAATGATACATCTGCTCCATTGGTATATACAAAATGTCAAAAGACCTAGAACAACACTACAGCCCATTGGGTAGATCCCCCAGTAAAAGATTTATAGGAGAATATGAGTAAGACAAAAATAAATTGGTTCTGATCAGCACTTTTGGGTGAAGTACCCACTTGGGGAAATTATAAACCCATTAAACTATAGAAGAAGGGAGGGTTACACATCTACAGGAACCAAGGACCACTGCCTTCTTGTTACAAATTCTTATTGTTAGGGCAAAGCAAACTTCTACTTTTTTAAAATATTCAATGCTTTTCAAGTGCCTCATTTCATCCCAACTTCCAACCTGACCTACAAGGGTGCTGGTGTTAGAAACAGGTCTCCAGCAGCCCCCAAGTGTTGGGACAATCTAAAGTAGTCTTCAAGAGCCCCAGCTAAGTCCTTTTTATACATCACCTAATCCTCCCCATACAATTGGTCTGTATTTCCTTTTCTGCTCTTTGAGAAGACAATGAGCAGGAGTCCACTTAGTTTATAGTTAAGACATGTGCTTGGTGTAAAACTGGCCTTTATTACCAGTACTAAAGCTTCTCCTATTAAAATCCCATTCAAACTATCAACACGTTTTAAGACCATCTTCCTGGCATCTGTTCTCATTACTTCTCACCGACAAACGCTGCAGAAGAAACATGCTGCGTTATTTCTGAGCTCTCAAAGGACTGCAAGTCGTGGCCTGACCTTGTTCTTTTACACGCTTTCCCTCTCGGCTCTATAAATATTAGGTAATTAAAAATTGTCTTCAGCAGTAACCATTATGAATTAATTTATCCCCTTCGATGCCTTTCCTGATACGTCTCCCCCACCTCTTGGTGACTTCTCTTTTATGGGAAGTATGTATGCATACATACTGTATGTATGTATGTATCTCTGTGTACCTAGGTGCTTGTTACTTCCCCCATCAAAATGCAAGCTCTATGAAGGCAGAGAATATTATTGTTTTTTCCCTTTGTTTCACCAGCACGGCATAATATTCGACATATAGAAGACACTTAATGATTGTTTGTTAATTAATGGAAGATTATTGATACACTGATCATTTGTACAACTCCTAAAATTTTTCACGTGATGCTATTTTTACTTAATAGTCAATAGCTCGCCTCTAAAATGGTGCATGTCCTTATGCCACTCTGCCCTCCCTATTCCAAAGAAACCCCCAACCTAATCTCATTTTCTGAGGGGAAAAATGTTTAAGAATAACATTACTCTCAGTGTTTAAAATCTGCCATTTGCTTCTGCTGTTTTTTTTTCTACCTTTGTTTCCTTTAGAAATCAACCAGTCATTGAGTATTTGTCAATTCTGGCCAGCTGATCTAAGCTAGAAGTTCTTAGAGTACACCCCCATGAACCCCTTCTGAATCCATAGCGATGATGGTAGGATGGTGGAAAAGAGAACAAAGAAGACTAAGAATAAGAACCTCTAGACCATGTGCAGACATTCATTTATCCACTGGTGCTCTTAATAAGTAATCTTTGGCTAACTAACAGTAAGTGGATTGTCTACTGAAGGAAATGGAACACACCCACATTGACATCCTCACTCTATATGAGACCAGAGTGTAAAAAGAAGTTACAGGAAAATGGAAGAACAATTCATAGGTTCTACTTTAAGAGGCAAATAAAGGGAAAGAATTTGGAGGGTTTGTCCCTTCAAACCCACTAATTCATAGGACACTAGCTGGTCTCATTAATCAGTTGTAATGCAAACATCTCTGAGAGATCACATATCTGTTACAAAAGGTGACAAAGTAGAGGAATTTGATAAAGAACCTGAAAATAATCCTTCAACCTAAGTGAATATCTGACTTAATAGCCAGTGACTTCAAATGAGGAAGACATAAGGAAGAATGGGAAAAATAAAGCCTTCTCTAGAAAATAGGGCATGAGATCAAGAAATGAAAAAGACAAAAGGCTTGTAGATGTCACAGAAAACTCATACCATTATTCCTTTCAGAAAAGTCAAAAGTGTTCAATAAAGTATGCCCCCAAACAATATTATTTTGAAAGGAAAACAAAAGTAAAGAGGAGAAATAAAGAGAAGGGGGAAGGGAAGACAGGAAAGGAGGAAGAAGAGGAAACTCTCCAGATCATCATCTGCCACTTCCTGGCATATGGTAAGCTCTTGCTTACTTATTGACTATGTGTTCCTTGAAAAATGTAGAAAAAAAAACTGAAATCATAGAAAAATGCTCCAAGAAGCAGATAAAAAAGAAAGAAATATGTAATGATCCACCCCTCCAAAAAAGTTACTCTTATGGAGTTGATATCCAATATAAGTGAGACCATAGTTAAAAAGCACCTTGTTGCCTGCAATGAATTCAAATCAATGGGTCCAAGTAAATGCTATCATTGGGCCCTGGAAAGACTAGGAAATATGATGATTGAGTTAAAGTCAATAATATGTGATAGATTATGGACAAGTGGAAAGACAATGATTATCCCATTTTTCAGAAAGTAATGCCAAGCAAAGGCAACTTCCAAGGTTTGGATTAACAGCATAATAAACCCCATTTATTCAGCAAACATTCACAGAACAGAGAAAGTCAAAATACAGTGTAATTTGTTCCTTTAGCAAGTTCTCAATTCAATCCAGGTACTACTCCACCCCTAGACCGTACATTCATTTAGTCAGTCAAAAGTCTCTT
>CM053583.1:198662570-198677570 GCA_028627135.1 Pseudochirops cupreus
CGCTTCCAGTCAGCACCGCACGGAGACTAGCTTGGTTCCGGCGTTCTCTTGCTCCACCCCTTCCTGCTACATCAGCAAGCTCAAGGGGCGTGGAAGATCTTCAAATCCCAGTATCGTTACATAAATCAGCATCAAGTTAATACATAGGCAGTTTAGGAAGGCAAGATGGGGCAGTGATAGGAGCCCTGAATTCAGCATCAGGGGACCTGAGTTTGAGCCTTAGATCATCTCTTCAGTATTTGTTTAATTTTAAGCAAGTCACTTCTTCTTTCTAGGCTTTCATTTGCTCATTTATAAAATATACTAGATAACTTCTAAAGTTTCCTTCCATCTTTGAATCTGTTTCCAAAGTAGTGTCTTGAAAAGTTAGTGGAGAAATGAATTGCATGTGGTTTGTACTGATAATATTGTGTTTCATGGCATTTTTCTTCTCAAATCACTTAATCCAATTCCAGAGTAATTGAATCACACTGGGGAAAAAAAAGCATAATGAATCCTTTTGACTGAAATGGCTATTTTTAAATGATTGCATGTAGAGCAGTTGGATGGATGGATGAATAGGATATAAAGCTGTTTTATACTGTGTCACAGGAAAGATCAGATTGATGACTTTAAGTTGGGAAATCATGGTTAGAGGGGAGGGAATCAGCCATTAGGGAGTGCTTCTAATCACTAAAGGTAGAAGGCACATAATCAGTATTTGTTTAATTTACTATTAGCACCACTTTTATAAAAAAACTGATCATGTATTAGAGCTCAGAAATATTGCAAATAAACGTAAAAAAGGCAGAAACAATGAGCATATCAGTTACTGTAACAATCATTTTCAATTGTTCAATAAAAATTTATTGAATGCTTATGATTTGGCAGGCACTATACAAAGCACTGAGAATACATATAAGAAAAAGAAAGACAGTCTGTGGCCTCATGGAGCTTATGAAGGGGAGAATTAGCTGAAAAGTTCTGAGCCAATAGGACGGATGACTTTGGGAAAAGTTCATTGCTCAGCCCTCTAGCCTTCTAATCAAAGGGCAAAGGTAATGGAGGGAGTTGAGGTGTTACGTATCAAAAGCTAATAATAAAATATAACAATAAAAGTAGTGATCCATTCAAAGAGCAGAAACAAAAGCTATAGACCCAAAGTGAGATTTAATAATGAAATTCTCTATAATGAGCGGTCAAATAATAAATCATAGAAATAATAATTATGTGAAAGAAAATTATAATGATGAAACAACATATCCAAAATTCTGGGATTTCAGCTAAAGTAGTTTACAGAAGAAAAGTCATATCCTTACAAACAAATACTGACAAAATAGAAAAAGAAAAGATGACCCAGTAAAACCCCTTCTGGGGTTGTATCTCAAAGAGATCATAGAAGTGGGAGGAAGACCCTTACGTACAAAAGTATTTATTTCAGCTCTTTGTGGTGGCAAAAAACTGGAAATTAAGGGGATGCCTATCAATTGGGGAATGGCTAAACAAGTTGTGCTATATGAATGTAATAGAGTACTATTGCGCTATAAGAAATGGGGAGGAGATGGACTTCATGTTTACCTAGAGAGGCTTATACGGACTGATGCTAAGTGAGAAGAGCAGAACCAGGAGAAATTTGTACACAATCACAGACACATCATATGTGTGATGACCAACCTTGACAAATTGAACTCTTCTTAGCAATGCACAGGTATAAGACAACTCTACAAGTCTCAGGATGGAAGGAGATATCTACATTCAGAGAAAGATCTAGAAAGAACAGAATTTAAATAGAGACTGAAGCAAGCTACATGCCATCATTCTTTTTCATGTTTGGTTTTCTTTCTTTTTTCCCATTGTCCACTCCATTGGTTACAACCCTTCTATACAACCACACTAATGTCCAACGTGAAAGTATTTGCAGATCCTATACTTGATTGCATGCCACCATGTGGTGGGCAGGAGAGGGAGGGGAGAAAATTTGAAACTCAAGGGATTGTGGAACTGAATCTTGTAAACTAAAAGTAAATAAACAAATCAATATAAAAAATAAAATAAAGAAAGAAAAGATGAGCCATCTGGATGTCCATTTTAAAAAAAATAGAAATAAACAAATCTAAAATAAACACAATAGAAGAAATATTAAAAATTAAAGGCAAAATAGATTACCTAGAAACAAACCAAAAAAGCCCTAAAAGCAGTTTTCTTTTAAAAAGACTAATAAAATTTACAAGGCTTCAGCCAACCTAATTAAAAAGAGCAGAAAATCAAAACAAGAAAATAGCAAATAAACATGGTGAAATCACATCAAAACCAGAAGAAACTTTTTAAAAATCAAAACTTATTACGCACAATTATATGATAACAAAACTGAGAACAAAAAAGAAGGTATTCCTATACTTTCAAAAATAGAAAATACCCCAAATGAAGACAAAGTAGAGGTTTTGGAATAGTCCAAACTTTGAAGAAAAAACAAAACAATAACTGTAATGGAACTGCCATATAGAATAATGGGGGGAGAGGGGAAGAACTCCTAGTCTCGATGGAATCACAGGACAATTTAAAAACAATTAGTACCAATAATATATGAATTATTCTCAAGAATTACAAAAGAAAGTGAGTACCAGACTGCTTTTATTAGATAAATGTAACTCTAATACATAAGCTAGAGAAGAATAAAACATAATAGGAAACCTATAGACCTGTATCATTAATGAATATTGATTCAAATTTTTACATAAAATCCTGTCAAACAGATGACAGCAATTCACACACACACCCCAAACTCCCTGCCTCACAAAATATAAAAATAACATACACTATCACTAAGTTATATTTTTTAAAAAAAGAAAGAAAACTGTTGGTAAAATAGAAAGCAGACTAGCAGAAATTAAGTTCAGACTGAAACCTTATTATTATAACACAATACATTTGAAATGAACATATGACATTAATATTAATGATAATGCCATAAAAAGAACAAAATATATCTCGGGTAGAAGATGTACCATTACTGAAAATGAAAGAGAAAACTTTGATTACATGAGACTGAAAAAAAAATTGCACAAACAAAATTAATGCACCTTGGATAAGAAGAGAAACAATAGAATAAAGACAGAAAAAATTTGCACCAAATTTCTCTGACAAAAATTTGTCATCCAAGATATATAAACAGGAAACATATTTATAGCAATATTTTTGTGTGATAGCAAAGAATTGGAAACAACCTCGATGCCCATCAGTTCTGAAATGACTAAGCAAATTGTGATGCATAAATGTAATGAAATATTACTGTACTATAAGTAATAATAAATGTGATTAATGCAGAGAAGCATGAAAAGATTTCAATTTATGCAAATGGAGTGGAGACAGAACAATATGCATTATTACATTAATGTAAAAAAAGCAACCAGAAAAAATTAAAAATAAATGTTAAAAACTTTAAAAGAACAGGTAAATTTCGAAAGAAGAGATGTAAGAAGATAGAAATCTACAAATGTTGTGTATAGCACATATTTTCAGATTTTTTTATATTTGTTGGTCAGTTATTCTGATTTTTTCCTCTTAATTTTCTTTCTTGTTTTGTCTCAAAAAAATTTGTCACATGGGAAGCTTCTCTAGGAGGTCTAATAGAAATTATGTTGATACTAAAAAAAAAAAAAGACACCAATAGAAACTTATTTGTGTTGTCAAGAGACAGGCAGGAAGATGTTCCAGCATTTTGTGTGGACCCCTGGTTATAATCTTGTAGAAAAACAAATACAAAAATCAAATAGGATGAGCAGGCATGGATGAGGTGAATCTGCATTGCTGAAGGGATTGCTCACATCTGTGAGAAGACGGATCCATTGGAATATTTATGTCTAACCAAGGAGTATTCTGCCTAATCGTGGCCAATAAAGGAAACCGGCAACTCATACAGTGTTTATCTGTTATTCTTCATCCCATTGTCTTTAGACCCAGATGGAGACTTTTCAGAATCTCCTAAGACTAGAAATCCACCCAGGTAGCAAAATGAGGTGCCTTATTAAAGAATAATCATTCTTGACCGGGAAAGTGAAACAAGATTGATGGAGAGCACAGAATGTGGACAAGTAAGAAAAACAATAGTAGGATTTCAGAATGGAAGGAGAGAAATATTGAACTATTCATTTCTCCCTGTTGGTCAGAAAGATCTCTCTCTGTCTCTCTGTCTCTGTCTCTGTCTCTCTGTCTCTCTGTCTCTCTGTCTCTCTCTCTCTCTCTCTGTCTCTGTCTCTGTCTCTCTGTCTCTGTCTCTGTTTCTGTCTCTGTCTCTTCATCTCTGTCTCTCTCTGTCTCTCTGTCTCTCTCCCTCTCTCTCTGTCTCTCTCTGTCTCTCTCTCTCTCTCTCTCTCACTCACTCACTCACCCCCTTCTTTCATCTTGTGAGAAGTAAGCCAAAAAGCTTCTTTGTTGTCTATCTCTTCCTTCCATTCAGGCAAAAGGACACAAGTTCCTTTCCTCTTCTTCCTAATAACCAAGGAGCACCCCTTCTTGGAAAACCTTGGTGAGCCCCTAGGCAAATATTGACTGTGAAAACCTTGTCACCCATATTAGGACTAAGCATGTTTCCTTTTAAAGATTATTGTCCAGAGTTCTATTTTGGATGCATAGAAGTTGTTTTTAACAGAACTGCATGTGTATACTGAAGTAAGAATTTCCTTCAGTAGTTTGTATACTTTCTAGTCTCTATTAAATATCTCTAAAACAAAATGGTCTGTTTACTTGGAGTTCAGTCCGTTGGTCAAATTACAATTTTAGTAATAGCAGTGGTGGTGGTAGCAGCAGCAGCAGCAGCAGCAGCAGCAGCAGCTTGTGTATAGTACTCTAAGGTTAACAATGCGCTTTTACAATTATCTTATTTTATCCTCACAACCCTGGAGGTAGGTGATATTATTACCCCTATGTTTCAGATGAGGAAACTCAGACAGACGATGAGATATTAAATTATTTAATTGCCCGTGGTCACACAGCTGTTAAGTGTCTGAGACCTAGTCTGCATTCAGGTCTTCCTGACGACCAGTCTCACAGCACCTGCATAGCTAGCTGACTCATTGGCACACTCTTGATAGAAGAAGATGGGAAATGGTTTCTCAGCATCTCTACTTCAGTTCACTTCCATTTAATTGTTGTTGTTGCTGTTGTTTGTTTGGTGTTTGTCCTTCATTCTAGAAGAGGACCATGACATCGGGAAGGTGATGCCATGACTTGAAAGTAAATTGGATTTGAGGGAGGAAGGACTGTTCAAAGTTACCAGCCTCACTCTCTTCTCCAGAGTCATCTGGATCCAGTGGCCAGATATAAGTCAGGATAACTGAGATGGTCCCACAGTTCCATTTAATAAGCACTTAATGGAAAAAAAAAAAAAACTAGTAACAGGTACTGTCCTAGGTACCAAGGATGAAAAAAGGAAAAAAGAAAGAAAGTCTCTACCCTCCAGAAGCTTATATTCTATTAGGAGAAAATAATTATGTACACAATTAAATTAGCCCATTGTGAGGATAAATTTATATATAATTTTGCAAACTTTAAATCACTATATAAAAGCTAACCTTTATTAATAGCTAGTAAATACATTTAGAGCTGGAAGATAACTTTCAGAAGTCATCTAATCCAACTCCCTTATTTTATAACTAAGGAAACTGAGTCTGAGAAATGTTTAGTGACTCACTTAAAAGTCTCCCAGAGAGTAAATGACAGAACTAAGATTTGAACCCAGAGATTTCAGCAGCATCTTTTCTAATTCACTTCTATTAGGGAAGACTATTTCAATTGAGGAAATGGGTAACAAATTACCCTTTTAGGAATTTCTTTGGCAAGTGATGATCTTGAGGGGCACTTTAGAGTCATGATGACATATTCTGAATTTGGATAATGGATAAGATTCTCATCCATAGCATGGTATACAGTACGTAGTCTTTATTCAACTATTCCTAGCAATCATTCTACCAGGAATTTATGGAAGGTTTTGGTTCTTGGTTGTTGTTCTTCAGTCATTTCAGTCCTGTTCAACTCTCCATGACCTCGTTGGGGGTTTTCTTGGCAAAGAAGCTGGAATAACTTGCTATTTCCTTCTCCAGACTGTTTTACAGATAAGGAAACTGAGGCAGACAGGGTCAAGTGACTTGCCAAGGGTCATGCAACTAGTAAGTATATGAAACTGGATTTGAACTCAGATCTTCCTTACTCTAAACCTGTTGCTATATCTACCGTAGGCTTCTTCATTTATCTTTGCCCTGATGTAGGAAGAGCTGGCAAGTGTTTAACAACAGGCTCTTCAGAAAAAAAAATTTACTCACAATATATTTTTAAGTTTAATCTGCAGTAGTAACATTTTTTCCATCACATTTTTGTCTAGACAATCAACAAAATAATAAATCAAACCCTGATTTGTAGCATTTGCCAATTTCCAAAGTAAAAATACTCACACTAAAAATTTAACAATCAGCTCAACTTCAGTATATCCTTGGACCAGGTGCATGGAAATATCTCTTCCACAAACTCTTCATTCCCATAGTCTCCATTATTCAGCCACATCAACCCCCTTTTTGTCTTGTCTATCCCTCTGCTTACCTAGAAATTCACTTAAGGCACCATCTCTGTTCTGTTGAAAACAATGTACATCTTTCCTTCCAGCATGAATGAATGTCAACCTTTTTAAGAGTGTATTTAACCTTTTGAAAACCCTGCTTGTTTCTGACATATCCATTGCACTCATAGCAGTAAATCTGTCATGGGGAAAGAAACTTCCTGAGGTCTCAGGGGCCAAGTTGTCAGAGAATTCGCAAACAATATCTTCTCCCAGACATGCAACTGGAACATCTGTTGGTATCTTCTATGCCTATTAAGATGTTTACCCTGCTAATTGTAGGCATAACAAGACTGCCCATTAGTATTTTGGATTTTATTCTCATGTCAGGCACTTAACCACAAACAGCCAGTTGATGTAAGCTATCCTAGTGGTCAATGGCTTTGGAAATGATCTCATCACAACAATCAAAGGCAGTATGTACTCAACAAAAACAACCATAAAACCTTTCCTTGAGGCAGCGTGGTATATATGATGGTAAAGTATCTGGATTAGGAATCAGGATCTGGGTTCCAAACCTGAGTCTGCTATTTATTTACTATGTAACCCTGGGCTAGTCACTGGCTCTTTCTTGGCCTCAGTATTCTCATCTGTAAAATAAAGAATTTGGACCAGATCACTTCTAAGATTAATTACTACTCAACATCTTGTGGCCTAGAGAATGATTTAGGAAATGACATATGAGAGGTACTGCAAGCTGCAGAAGCATCCCACAAAAACCAATTCGACTCTCTAAGCCTCTGTTTCTTAATTGATATATAATGGGGAAAATAATACAGGGGTGTGTTGACAATGCTGAAGCATACATATAATGTGTGTGTCTGTGTGTATGTATGTATATACATATGCATGTTTATGTATATATGTGTATGTTCTGTATGTATGTATGTATGTGTATGCGTAGGACCTTGCATATACTTGAATGGATGCTGGGAAATGGAAAAAGAAGTCACACAAGGAAGGAAGTGGGGAGGGGGGAGTCCGTTAAAGGCTGTTCAAAACTGCAAGCTACTTAAGATTTCAGTGGGTGACTTACTTCTTTTTTTTGATACTACAGGGGAAAAAAATCCTAACTCTCTTGCTCTGGGGTTGAAGCAATTTGCAGATTTTGGATTTGTGTGGTATCAAGAAAACAACAGTTAAATCATAGACAAGCCTATAGTGAATACAGCCAAAAAGTTTATCAGTTTTCCAGCAACAAGTTTCTTGTATTTTGCAAGGTTGGTCCTCAAATCACAGATAGAATCTGGGAATGAATGAATGATGAATTGCATTACAGATGTTTGTTGACTTTAGACTTTCAGTGTTGTTTCTGAGATGGCTTTGCAGAACAAAAGTAACTTCCTCAAAGCAATAACTAGGGCAGGATGATGAGGGCTTTACCCCAGGGCGCCAAAATTTAAAGGGTGCTGACAGCATTTACAATCTTTTGGCATCATAGAAACAATTGTGCTTCATACCTTCTGAGTCTTATTAAAATAAGAAGCTACTAAATGATACATTTCATGGGTACTTTTTCCTCAGTTCTCCATGTTCTCTCTCTGTCCAATCAGCCTCCCCAGGGTCTCCACGGTTGCAGGCTTTGCCCTTCCCCTCCCGTTTTCCCCAGACACAAAACTTCTACTTAGCTGAGTGGTATAGCACATGGAGCACAGGAGTCAGAGTCAGGAAGACCTGAGTTCAAATACAGCTTCAGACGTTTGCCCTGGGCAAATCACCTCACCTCTGCTTGCATCCTCATCTGTAAAATGGGTATAAATAATAGCACCTACTTCCCAGAATTGTAGTAAGGATAAAATGATATTTTAAAGCGCTTGTAAAATCTTGAAGTATCTTATACATGAAGGCTATTATTAAAATCTCACAGTAAGCAGGGGCAGGATTCAAACCTAGGTCCTCTGTCTTTCTAATCAGAGTTCTTTCCCACTGCACCATGCTCAAGCCTCGTCAATGCCCAGATCAAGAGATATTCTATAAACATATGATCTCACAAGGATGTTGGAAGTGATCATTAAAGTTTACTTTAGATTTCTATAGATATATCTCTCTATATCTATACGTAGACGTCTATATCTGTCTAGATAAATAGAGTTATACACCATATATGTCTGTGTGTGTGTGTATGTGACACAGGGAAAAACAAAAGACAATATGAGTACCTATTCATCTTTTTTTTTTTGCTTTTTGGAGGTCAATTGGGGTTAAGTGACTTGCCCAAGGTCACATGGCTAGTTATGAGTACCTATTCATTATGGCACATGCATCTCATCTTTTCACAGGGACGCAAGAAAGTATAAAAATGAGGGACAAGCTTCTGATTATCTGCAGAACAGGAAAATAAAATCTGCCACTAATCCAAAAGCCTAATTTCAGTCAGAGTTTTGATATCTGCTTTTAACAGGTTTGCTGCTGTATTATAGCTATGTCATCTGCACGTATTTCCTCCATCCACCCATTAGAGACAGCATGGGAACCCAAAGGTAGGAACCCATGTAACTAAGGAGAAACAAAGAGCATCCTGAACTCTGCAATCCATTCAGATTGATATCTCTCTTCCTCACACACAACACCCCATCTCTGATCTCCATGCTTTAGCACTGGCTGTGCCCTATGCCTAGACTGTCCTCCTGCCCCATCTCCGCTTTGTAGATGCAGTTCAAGCACCATTTTTTTTGCCTCATCTTTCCTAATTTCCCCCAACTGTTAGTTTCCCTCCACCCAAACTCCCTTGAATTTAACTATTTTGTATTTATACACTTTGTATTTATGCTAGACATAAAATTTATTTTTGGACTTGTCTCACCCATTAGAATGCAAGTACCTCACAGAAGGGATTGTTTCCTTTTTTGTACTTATATCCTTGATGCCTAACATAGTGCCTGGCACATCATGGGGGCTTAATAAATACTGGCTGATTGATTGATTGAGTTACGGAATGTATTCTCAACCTAATCTAGATCAGGCCTCACAGAGGAAATGCAAAAGTTAGGTAAGGAGGCAAATTAGGCCTTAATAGGAAGAGTTTAAGAAGGCTTTGATAATAATAATGACATTTTGAATTCTTAGGATGTTTCAGAGTTTTCAAATTACTTTACAGGCATTATCTTAGTTGAGTCTCAAAATGGTGGTGGCAATATCTTGCATACTTTTATAACTAATATAAATTCCTTCTCTTACATAAAATCTTTCTGCCATCTTTGTAACTCAATTACTCTATTTATAATAAAGAGAACTGTATGCTACATATATGTGTATGTATGTACATATGCACACATACATATGTGTATGTGTGTATACATGTATTTTGTGTATATGTGTATATATACACACACACACACAAACGGATGTCTTATTTTGCATATTGAATCTATCACCTATCAGCAGGAGGAATATAGCCTAGGTCATCTCCAGTCCTCTGGAATGGTGATCTGTCATTGCATTGATCAAAGTTCTTGAAACAACAGCTTTATCATTGTTCTTGATTGCTAAGATTGGATGTCCCACCTCTGAGAAACTATTTCCTTCCTGAATTGGAACTACTCTGAGGAGAAGTAAGACTACCCATTTTAGAGATGTCTAGGATCTTGCTTCCAAGTAGATGTACCCAATGAGGATCAATTGCTTTTATACATGGGCTATTCGTCCCAAATTAGGAGACAAAGCCTAGGATTTCTTCTTTTCTTTCTTTTGAAGGTCTGTCTTTCTTGGTACTTTCTCCTCCAATACTTCCTATGCCAGGCTTCTAACATCCCAAAAGTCAGGGATGATGATGATTGATGATACTTGAATAAGCAAGCTCTGAAGGTCTGATGAAGTTCCCCTTTCTGTATGACCCCACTGACCAGCTACATCATTATGGCAAAAGCATTAATGAGAATAGCTGCACTTAGCTGACCCACAACTGTATATTTGCTGAGTAGCCTTTCCATGCTATTGTTGAGTAAACTTCTTTTTGTTTAAGGATGTCTGTTCTCTTAATGCCTCGTTTTGCTCTAATCCTGAAACTGAAAAAGTGAACCAGCCTGAGTCAGGTCCAACCCTGCTTATTTTTCATTTATTTATCTGTTTTGATGAGCAGAAGTAATCCTTGGGGACTTTATTAGAACAGATTTAGCGATTTCTTTGAATAAATGAATTATTGAGGCCAGTGACAGTAGAAGCTGCTCTCTCTACATTTACAGGATCATCATCGTACAATGTGTTTCCTTGTTGATGAATGTCTCTAAGCTGTCTGCCAGCTGTTGGACATAAGACACCTGTCTGTTGCATTTGGGGGCCTCAAGAGAAACTAGGGGAAAATCAGGAAGACTTTCCCAACAGGGGTGAGGCATTTTTCAGGGTTATTCCCACTTCTTTGTTTCTCTATTTCCTCAAATGTCTCCAACTTTTAAATGAGCTCAAAGCCTATAATAAAACTCAGACTTGTTCCACCACCTCCTTGCTCTCTCACACTGGACCATCAATTGATCTTCGTGCACTGTCACTGAGAAAAAGAATAAAGCAAAAAGAGGGGGAAGAGGTTTGTTGGGAATAAAGAAAAGATTAGTGAGAAAAACTACCATGTAGGGTTTGGGGGTCTACAAAGTCATTTATATACATTATGTCATCTGAGTTTTACAATGTTGTTTTAAAAAAAAACAACATTGTAGTTGTGATTATTCCTGTTTAATAGACCAGCATTCTTATGGTGACTCTTATGGTGATAGACATTAAATGGCCCCAAGTAGCCCACATGTGGCCTCAAGGCTGTAGGTTCTCCACTCTTGGTCCAATTACTGCTAGCTCCACTGGACTTCAAAGGCAGAAAAGAGAAGAAAAATTTGCAAAAGAGTCCATATCATCATAGGCTTTCTTTCTTCTTGCTTTGGCAAACTGATCATTTTTGAGCAACGCTCTTAAGGAAATATGGATACATTTAACATCACCACCACTGTTGTCTGCTCAGGTTCACTCATTTTCTCCCAGTGTCAGGTAAATTCCCAGCTCACTAGGGCAGCATACCTTCACTCATGATGGTATGTCTGCTTCATTAATGTTTAGGGGCTTATATTCATTACCAGAAAGGAATGGATTCACCAGCAACTACCAGGAATAAGGGATTATAGAAAAACACAATGATTTCTCCAAAAGCTCTTTAATAACTTAGGAGGAAACAACTTTTCCAGACCTCCAAGCAAATGCATATTTCATTTTCTCAGAAATCTCCTGATCCCTTTCATTGCTTTTCCTAGATTCCTCCATCCCTTCTTAAGAGAGAGCCCAAAGTGCTTACCTAAGGAAAGGTTTTACTATGGTCTGCATTCCTTTATAGCCAAGTGTCTCCAAAGTAAAGGTCACTTATATGGTGGGATAGGAAATCTGGCAGCATGCTAAGAAACCACTTGATTTTGACTCACTAGATGAGAAAGAGAACTTGACAGAGAGAACTATCTTTGGGCCATTTTGGCCACTACTGACTACACATGGCATTTCACAATGGAGGAATTTCCATGGGATGCTGACTGGCTGCCAGTCATGAAACCCCACATGTTCCAAAGAATCCAAGTGGCAAATAGAGCATGGTTGTGAGGAGCTTGTGACGCATGACCAATCAATGATTGTGGAAAAGAAATAACATAAAAGACATCATCACTGAAATAGATGACCAAAAGTTCAGGGAACCAGTAGTGTGATAAAAGTGAAAAAAATAAATAAATAAATGACCTAGCAACATAAGAGAATAGTCCTAGAAGGCATCACAGAGGCATCTTATCCAACCCTTTCATTTCTCAGATGAGGAAACTGAGACCAAGAAAGGTTAAGTGATTTATTTCCCACAAGGTCACATAAGTAATAAACATCAGAAGGGGGATTTAAACCCTAAATGCCAAAGCCGATTCTATTTCCATTGTTCCATATCGCCTCCCAATGTGGTCTACTGGTATGCATACTGTGTTAAGAGACCTAGAGGAAGGCACCCAGTATGCTGAAGGTACCTGCCCCTGTTCCCACCAAAGGTGGTACCTTTTTTTTTTTTTTGCTTTTTCAAAGGCAATTGAGGTTATGTGATTTGCCCAAAGTCAAACAGCTGGTAAGTGTGTCAAGCATCTGAGGCTGGATTTGAACTGATCCTCCTGACTCCAGAGCCAGTGCTCTATTCACTGCACCACCTAGCCATATCTAAAGGTGGTAACCTTTATAAGAGCGATGGCCAAGAGATGAATGATGGAGGGAATAGATGGGCTGCACCTAGAGGAGAGAGTAGTCATATTGAGGGCCCATCTAGCACACTGGTCTTGCAGTTCATCAATGTGACCTGTCCTCAGCCAGTCACCCCTATTCTCTTCAATGGGCACAGTTAATACTTACTTCCTGCCAATCTAAGGACTCTTCTGAAGAGCACACTACTCTGCTCATTATATAATATGAAAAGTTGTTTAGTCATTCTGATTCAGAAATCAAAAGAACTGTTTTCAAATCCTACCTCTGATGATGAGAAAGTCCCATAACTTCCCTGAGCTTAGCTTTAGTTTTTTCCTGTTGAAAAATGAGAATTAGATTAAATTCCTATATGGGCCCATCAACCTCTATATCTACAACCTAAATAATTTATCTTCAATGGCTTCTCCTGACACAGATTTTGAGGTGTTTCAGTCATGTTCAACTCTTCATGACCCCATTTGGGTTATTCTTGGCAAGGATACTGGATTGGTTTGCCATTTCCTTCTTCAAGGAATTTTAGAGATGAGGAAACAGAGGCAAACAGGGTTAAGGGACTTGCCCAGGGTCACACAGCTAATAAGTACCCGAGGCCAAATTTGAACCCAGGTGTTTCTGACTCTAGGTCTGGCACTCTACCCATTGTGCCACCTAGCTGCCCACCATTACAGTAATTACCCTCTTGGTAATTGGATACAGCTATTTAAATTACTCAGGGCTACTAACTGAAACACAGAGAAGAAGGGGAGGAAAAGTGTAATGAACCCCCTTTAGCAGCACTTTGGGGTCCTTGGTAGGGAAAAATTGATAGCCCCCACTTTATAAGTATCATATGGAGGATAACGAGATAGCTTATGCATACCTAAACCTGCAGGTTAAAGAAACAGAAATTATTTGTCTAGGAAAGGTAGTTGAGGAAATAATTTATAATGGTTTTTAAAACCAGGAAAGATTCTTCCCCCAGCCATTATCCAGTTTACAATGAAAAGATCCAAATTGAGTTTGCAAAACTTCAATTATTTAGATCTCCTCCTTTCCTGAAAAAGTTCTTGCCCTCATGGAGCTTATAATTGCCATCTCATGAGTTTAATTATCATTTTTTGCAGATAACTTCAAGTTTCATACTACTTAGACATCTCAAACTCAACATGTCCAAAGCTAAACTCATGATCTTTCCCCAAAATATTCACCCATCTACCAAACTTCCCTGTTTCTGCTGATGCTATCACCGTCTTTCTAGTCACCCAGTTTTTCAACTTCCACATTTTTGCTGACTTATATATTATTGCTGACTCTCTCCTTATATATACTAAGTACTTGCTAAATCTTGCCATTACTACCTCCGAAAACATCAAATATCATATCTTCCCCTTCCTTTTGACACATACACAGCCACCACCCTAGTTAGTCAGAACTACTGCAATAAGCTCCTGAATGGGCTCCCTGCCTTTAGTCTCTCCCCACTCTAAGTCAGCCTCCACTCAAGCTGTCAAAAAAAAAAACACCTTCCTTAAAATTCATGTCTCACCATGTCACTCTCCTTACTCTACAAACTCCAATAGCCTCTATTATTGCTGAGATCAATATAAACCCTCAAGTTTGGTTCTGAAAGCCAACATGTCCCTCATCTTCCTTTTCAGCTTTATGACAATTACTCTCATTCACACACCCTCTGGTCAAGTCAATCTGGATGGTTTGCTGTTCCTCAAACCCAGCCTTCCATTTCTTGCCTTCTTGCCTTTGTGCTAGCTGTTCCTAATACCTGTAATCCACTCACTGTCTCTACACCTCTGCCTCTTAGAATCCTCAGTCTCTTTCAAGATTTAGCTCGAGTGCTAACTTCATGAGACCTTTGCTGATCTTACCAATTACTAGTGTACAATCCTCCAAATTAGCCTGCACCTTTTGTATACATACACGCACATATGTATGTATGTAGGTATGTGTATATGTATATATTTATATACATATGTGTATATGTATATAACCATCTAATGTTGCTTGTGAAGTGGACAGGCAGAGCTGTTAATACTAAGGCTGGGACCCAACTGCTCATGACTGGGGAAGTTATGCCACTCTCCTCATTGGATGAAGCATCTATAGTAATGCATTCCCTTTCTAGGGCATCACTTTCCTTTCAAGTCTTCCACATATGCTGCCTGTCAGGGGAAAAGAAAAACAGAATTGCCTTAATACTTATTTAAGTACCTCTGTGC
>CM053583.1:198680070-198685219 GCA_028627135.1 Pseudochirops cupreus
TATTCCTTTTTGACTCTAAAGTAATATAAAGTTATAAAAATAATAAGGGATTTAATATGGTATGGTGACAAGGACTCTGGACTTCAGGTGTGGCCTAAATGTTTATTTTTTATGATTCTGAGGAAACCACTTAATCTCTGCACCTCACTTTCTTCTCTTCTAAAAAGTTCCAAATTCTATACCTCATATTGGAGGCCCTTAAGGCAAAAAGTGTTCTGTAAACCTGAAAGGTTATGTCTGATACTTCCCTAACCATAGTCCACAGAGGGAGGGAGGTGGGCAGAAAGGTGAAGGCTAGAGATCTAGAACTGTGATTTCATCACTGTGAGGAGCTCCCAGTGTGGACACTCCTTCCACCAACACATATTAGCAGGTGCTCTCTCACCTACAGACTTAGGACATTGACTAGGAAACAAATTACTTTCTCAGGGTCACAAACCCAGGATATATGAAAAGTAGTATTTGAATGTAGGTCTTCCTGATTCCAGGGTTGGCACTCTCTACTCTGCCCACACTGCAGCTCTAATGTAGGGAGGCTGGGCTAGTATTATTATCTCCATTGTGCAGATAAGGAAACTGAGGCTGGGGGGGGCGGAGCCATCCAAGATGACTCAGTCATGTCTCGGGCAAATTCCTCTCATTTAAGTCCAGGTAGAAGAGAAGAAATAAGCTTGGAGACCTGGCTTTGAGGACCTATTGTGACACTAAGGGATGACCTCAGGCACACAATTCCAGTCCCTGAGCCTCTGTTCATCTGTGCAATGGGTTTGATTGGATAAGAGGTTCTCTAAGGTCCCTTCTGAACCTAAAGTTTGTTGTTCAGTTGTTTCAGTCATGGCTGACTCTCCATGACCCCATTTTGGGGTTTTCTTGGCAGGCATACTGGAGTGGTTTACCATTTCCTTCTCCAGCTCATTTTACAGATGAGGAAACTGAGGCAAGTAGAATCAAGTGACTTACCCAAGGTCACAGAGTTAGTAAGTTTCTGAGAACAGATTTTAACTCAGGAAGAGAAGTCTTCTTGTCTTCAGGCCCCACACTCTATCCACTATACCACCTAGATGCTCAAAATCAATACCAAGACAATCTACAATATATGTGTTCCTAATCTCACATACATAATATATATATATATATACATACATATATATATATATATATATATATATATATATATATATATATATATATACACACACACATATCTTGTTTGTATGCATCAAAACCTATTTGGTATGCAAGGGACATCCCCTTTCTTTTAAAGGATTTTTGCAATGAATCTCTTCTGTAAATCATATTTTTAATATGTACAACCACTTTTTAGAAGTTCACATTTTGACTTCTCTCTTAAACTTCTACTTTCATTTGGGTCTCTTCCTTTCTAGCCTAAGCTCAACTAAGGACATTCTCCAGCCCTATTCATGACTCCTAACATTGCAGCCTCAGCCCTACAATACCAAAGTGACTGAAAACAAAACAAACAGATGGGGAGGGGGCAGAAAGGAATGAGAATGAGAAAGGATGGGAAGAATTTTGCTTAAAAATGTTCTCACTCCGAAGAAACATTTTGGGTCATCCTCCTTTGGGATTTCTGCTGAACTCAACTGTTATCATTTACTAAATACATCTAGTGTCTTCTTTGCACAGAGCTCAATTTATCAAAATGAATTCCATTCCCAGTGTAATAATAACAACCACTGTGCTAACGGGTCCCTCTCAGCTCTTGACCAGATTCAGTCTGAAGGGAGTCTGACCCCTGAAGAGAGGGAGTCTACCCTTATGTCTCATTCTCTCTATATCTTTCACCCCAATCTTAGAGTCTGGGAGGAAAATTACTTAAAACTTGAGTCTGGCTCATGTCTAGGGATTCCTCAAAAAGATAAGAAAAACAATACTTGGTGTATAATACAAATCATGTGTGAAGCACCTGTATATTTCCTCCATATTAAAGAAATCCTCATCATAAAAGACTCACAACTGCATTGGCAAAAGACAAACAGCAGAAGTAACAACTTATAACTACTATTATATTCACCTGGGAAGTTGGTCATTAAATCATCAAGATATGCAAATTTCCTGGGCCACTTAATTAACCATTTCACATTTCACCTCAGCTCTGCACTGTCTAACTGATTCACTCAAGGACCATTTCTTCTGTCAAGCTGCCTATGAGACTGAGACCTTCTTCCACTTGATGGTCATTTTCTCCAAGAAGGGCTGTGAGATTTTCTGGGGACCCTCCCAAAGGGCAGTCAGCACTTATTGAGGCCCAGGATCAACTGACCTCTCAAACTCACCAAGCTACCTTCAAGGTTGGAAATTTCTATCTTAGAATCATTGCTTATTATGTGCAGGAAACAAACCAAAGAGAAGAGACAGATCCAAGGTCTCAACTTAGGCTCACCTAAGCCAACACATGCTTTGGCTACAAGGTGTTTGTAGGTCTGCCATTTCTATAGAGATAGAAGAAAGGCAGCCCCTTGCACATCCTCCATGGGAAATCCAAGAGGGGAAAGCCACTTGCCACTTGAGAGGGAGCCAAAGGAAACAAGCACCAGAGAGTGCTCACACTCCCTTTATAAGGGTCACTGGATCATTAGCTCTTCCTGCTTGGCAACCAAAGAGGCACTTGCCTCTTCATCTCAAGAACACATCCTTGAGTGCAGAGGCATATGAGTGCCCAGAAGTTGTTGGAAGAACTTTGTAGACTCTCCACAGTAACATTGCTTTTTCTACATTAGCAAGAGTAAATGCTACTACTTGTGTCAATATTTACATCTACCGTGGCACAGATAACTACATTATATATTGATGACAGCTGGAAAAGATCAGATTAATACCTCAGACTCCCCAGACCTTTCCCCTCCTATGTTTCAGCTTCCTTACCATTTTCTAACAATTAACATGGGCAAAGGGCCATGAAAAGCTCTTTTGGGTTTTGAGTGGTAATCAGCAAGAAGGGTAACCCAATAACCCTGTTTTTACCCCACTTTTCCTTTAGTCTAATTTTTCATCAGTGTTAGAGGTTAATAACACTGTGATTCCCTTCATTACCTGGATTTAATAAAGGCAGTGGGGCCTAACATTCCATAAAGGCAAGAACTGAGAGGAAATCACACTGTTAACCTCTAACATAATGGAATGTAATTACCTCTGCCCTGGTTGAAAATGAATGTCTTTCATAGTCTCCCAAGTGGCGAGGAAAAATACTCTCTGCCATGCTTCAGCAACCCTTAGGATCCAAGGTCAAGAGCAAATTATGCCTTCATTTTATGTGCTAGAGACATCTGTGACCTGGATTTCCCTATGAACTTAGAGTAAGTTTGTTGTACTGGAAATGCCACGCCCCAGAGGAGCAGTGATGTTCTTTGTTTATACCTTGTTGCTGGGAGATCAATCACCTCACTTTCCTACATTCACTTCAACAAATTCAAGAAACATTTAGGAATCAGTTAAAAAAACTCATGAAACTCTATTTTTAATAGAAATATAAAGAAGTCTCAGTTTTCTTGGCAAGTTATTTTAATGGACATTTCAGAATTTTCTTTGTGTCTCCACTTTTTATAAAAAGTTCTCTTTGGTAGTTTCGGACATCTGTTATTTAGTTACTTCTGTTTTCTAAACAATATTTTCTAATTACATGAGCACACATTAATTTTTTTAATTTTTAAAATTTAATAGTATTTTGCTTTTTCAAATTATATGTAAAGACAATTTTCAACATTCATTTTTTGAAAGATTTTGAGTTCCAAATTGTTCTTCCTTGCCTCCCCCTTCCCCAAGACAGCAAGCAATCTGACAGGGGTTATACGAGTTAAAGTAATATCACTGTTGTCTAAGGACAGCGTTTTGTCGTGACATTTATGTCTCCTCTATGCATTCGGCTGATGTGTGCTCATCACCCTGTTAGAATTCAAGTTCTTTGCAGATAGGAATTGCTTCATTCATTGTGTCTGAATCCCTGGCACGACGGGACCTGGGAAAGAAAATGTGCTTACTAAATGCTTTATGATTGATCGGCCTGTCCTCTCCCAAGTATACAAAACAAGGAATTTAGATCCTTCTGCTTTTCCTTTAGAATGTCCATTTCCTGTAAGGAGGGATCGTTTCATTCTCTGCATCTGTATTCCCAGTGCCTAGAACATAATAGGCACTGAATGAATGCTCGCTGACTGATTGAATGATTGATTGATATTAACAAGGTGATGACGTGTTCTTACGAAGGTCCCTTAATGCTGCCATTTTCAGCAGATAGTAATTCAAGAAGGGCAGTTTTCCAGGCTGCTCACCTGCAGCCACCCTTGTTAACACTATAACTGAGCCACACAGAAAGCAAGGCTTTCCAAATATTATCTCATCTTATCCTCCCAACAACCCTGAGAAGTACCTGCTATTTTTGTCCCTGTCTCATAGAGGAGGAACCTGAGGCACAGGGAGGATGATTTTTTGTCCAAAGTCACAACGTCTAAGGCTGGATTTGAACTCAGGTCTTCCTAACTCCAAGCCCAATGCTCTATGATCCGGAGGTGAGGAACCTGCAGCCTTTCAGCCATAGAACTTGTTCTGTGAAGTTTGGATTCAGTCAAAGGACCATACTTGAGGACCAACAGGGCCATATGTGGTCTCCTGGCCATAGATCCCCTGCCCCTGCATCTAGCCACTTCACCTGCCTGTTCTAGAAATGCAAAGGAAAGATCAGAAGACACCTCCTCCCTGCTGAGTCATGAGGAGTGCTGGTTCTTCTGAGTGAGGCTTGGCCACCCCTCAGAAATTCAGACTGCAGTGACCTGGCCCAAAAAACACTGGACTTTTTCTCATTTTTTGTTCTTATTTTTAGTTAGGGTTTTTTTGTTGTTGTGGTTGTTAACATTTTTTTCCCCTAACAAGTAAGATACTACTGTACATAGATGGCTGATTCAGGAATGATGACCCATATCAGTAATGCAGCTTTCTGTTTCTGTGTGTGTATAATTAGATAGATAGACAGACAGACAGATAGATAGATGATAGATAGATAGATAGATAGGTGGATAGATGATAGATGGATGGATGGATGGATAGATGGATGGATGGATGGATGGATAGATAGATAGATAGATATAGATGATGGATGGATAGATAGATAGATAGATAGATAGATAGATAGATA
>CM053583.1:198685719-198707240 GCA_028627135.1 Pseudochirops cupreus
CCAATGAGTGATCACTGGGAAAGGAAAAGAAGAAAAAAGCAAAACCAGACATGAAAGAGAATGATAACGTGTTTTGCTTCAGTCTCCATTTAAACTATAGTGTTTCTAGATCTTTCTCTGAGTTTAGGCATCTCCTTCCATCCTGAGGCTTGTAGAGTTGTCTTTAGCTGTGCGTTGTTGAGGATAGTCCAGTTTATCAAGGTTGGTCATCATATGTATGATGTGTCTGTGATTGTGTACAGGTTTTGCCTGGTTCTGCTCTTCTCACTTAGCATCAGTCCATATAAGCCTCTCCAGGTAATTATGAAGTCCATCTCCTCCCCATTTCTTATAGCACGACAGTATTCCATTGCATTCATATACCACAGCTTGTTCCAATTTCTTTTAAGAGACAAAAAATAGACACAAATTCTCTGAGCTGTTTCCTCTGTTTTCAGGACTGATGACCTTTGACTCTTACAAATCTAGCCCCAGCCAAACGCCTGGATTGGGGCATTTCCAGAGCATCCAATGCAGAGCTTGCCATTTGTGGTTGGGAAAGGCCTCTCTCTCTGACCGTCTCATCTGAGGAAAGGCCAACGATGAAGAGCCAGGGCCCACGTCCTCTCCAGACCAGCCCTCCTTGGGTTATCAGGGTTCAGAGCAGGCCCGAGTCTGCTCGCACGGAGAACTGATGCAAAGGGTCAGCAAAGGACTTGGGAATGGTTTGGGGGGGGGGGTTATTTTCTCCCCTCCAGAGAACAAATTGTTCTCAATCTCAAGGCTAATGAGGGCAAATAAAAATAATTGGCATCCTGACAGTATAACAGGGTTGGAGGAGATCCAGCTGCATTGTTTCGGACGCTGAGAAACCTTCTGAGGGGACTGGTGTTGGGGCCAACGTACCCCGGGCTTGTCAGAAAGTGAGAGCAGCAGAGAATGGCTCTCTCCTTCTGCCCTCCGCTCCCTTATTTCAGGCTGATAAGCCGTCATTCCTTTGTTTGTAAGCTTTGTAACACTTGAAAAATTACCACCCAGATTCCTTCCTGGGAAATATATGTATGTATATATGCATGTGTATGTGTGTGCATGTATGTGTGTAAACATATCACACGTGTGTACATGTGTGTGCACACATATACATATTCCCAGATTTATTGATTGAGGGACCAAAACATTATCAATGCAACCCCTTGTTTTACAAAGGAGCAAACTGAGGCCAAGAGAGGTTTCTTACCACGATGAAGGTAACACTGGCGACAAGAAAGAGTCATATTTGAACTCAGATCCTGCAGAACAAGGCACCCTTGATTCAAAGAAAACTATAGCATAACTCCTAGTCAAGCGAGCTCCCATTCATTTCAATTATGATAGTGTCAGAACGGGACAAAAGAAGGCAGAGAGAGATTCTACTGGGCTAGGAATTCCTCTCCTCTTCTCCCCTCTCCTCTCCTCCCCTCCCCTCTCCTTCCCTCTCCTCTTTTCTTTACTTCTCCTTAAACTTTCTTTCCTTTATGACACAGTTGGTTGTTTTTGTGGAACCAATTAGTGGCCTCCGGATGTGTTTGTACAAGCTGGAAAGCCCTAAAGTGAGGGAAAGGAGGGGGATGACCCAGATAGATGCTCTCCAACATCTTTCCCAGCTCCTAAATGTTGGGATCTAAAACTTTTCAAAAAAACCCAAAACACCCCCTCCCTTTTCAGCACATTCGAGCATATCCACATTGTAAGTACTTGCCTCTATGCACAATCTGAATCCTGCTGCACACATGTGTGTGTTTTCACATTTACCCAAAGAAAAAGATCTGAGCTGCCCGTTTCCTCTGCTCTTCTCAAAAGCTAAGTCAAAATGGCCTGAGTTTCCTCGTAGGCCCTTGATGGACTCCTGTGTTTTTGTCTGTTGATTAACACTTATCTTCTGGAGTCACACTGAGTGTGTGTGTGTGTGTGTGTGTGTGTGTGTGTGTGTGTACACCCACATGTGTTTCCTGGCTCTGCTTCTCACTGTCTGAATTAACGGTGTGACTGTAGACAAGTCATTTCTCTGTAAGCCTCAGTTTCCCCATCTGCAAAATGAGGGAGTGAGTCTGATGCCCTCTAAGGCTCTTTCCATCTCCAGAGCTTTGATCCTAAATCCTAACTTTCCCAAAGACACTCTCCCCCCCTTTCTTCTTCCTTTTTTTAATCCCCTCTCCCTTGCCCTATAACTCATTGATTTTCATTCTTTCTTTTTTATTGCTTAAGATTTTCTTTTCTTTTAAAAGACACTATATACACACACAAATTTACTTTCTGTCATGAGGAAGAATGTGTTAAGTGCTTGGAATTCCATTCTCACATTTAAAATTCAACTGGATTAACCAGAAGTTTCAATTTTCTTGGTGTTCTTAATCTTTTCCACATTGGAGATGTAAGTAGGTCGCATGAATGCATGAGTTTTGATTACAACCACATAATGCATGTCTTTCTTGAATTAAGTATCAGTGTTATACAAATCTTTCTTATCTCAGGAGCAGAGTATGACAGGTGGAAGGAAGGAGGAAAGGGGGCTTAGAAATTGTCATGCTGTAGAAAAGGTAACACACAGAGGGGAGAGATAGCCACAGAGAGAAAGGAAGACATCATCAACCAGCAAAAGAATTTCCAGGGAAAGGATGTCATCAGCCCTTGTGGTCACCCTGCGGCCATTCGCAGATCCTTGGGAAAGCTGCCTCAAGCTGCTAACGCTCAAGGTTAAATTCAGATTGAAGGACCTTATTTCATTTTCTTTCAAAATTATCTTAGGAACTGAGATCTAAGTTATTCTGGTCATTTATAACCAGTTGTGTGTTGTGGTGTGTGTGTGTGTGTGTGTGTGTGTGTGTATGTGGTGTGCTTGTGTGTTTAAATTTAAAAGGTACACAGACAATTGTGCCTAGACTGAATAAGATTGTCAAATGTTGTTGAGTCATTTTAGCCATGCCTGACTCTGTAAGACCCCATTTAGGGTTTTCTTGGTAAACATATTGCAGAGGTTTGCCATTTCCTTCTCCAGCTCATTTTACAGAGGAGGAAACTGAAGCAAACAGGGTTAAATGATTTTCCCACGGTTGAATAGTTTTCTTTGCAAAGTAACTGGAGTGGTTTGCTATTTCCTTCTCCAGCTTATTTTACAGATGAGGAAACTGAGGCAAACAGGATTAAGTAACTTGACCAAGGTCACACACCTAGTAAATGTCTGAGGCTGGATTTGAACCAAGGAAGATATCTTCCTGACTTCAGGCCCAGTACTCTAACCACTGAGGCACCTAGCTGCTGATTGCCAAATACTTGAGCCAAACTGGAGAGAGAAGTTGAAACATGAGTTTACTGGATAAGCAGACACATACAACCATCACCACCACCACCACTACAGCATCCATTTCATTCTCCCGGCACAGTGTAATGTGCCCTGGAATTAGAGTCTAAAGAGCTGCATTTGAATCTTAATTCTTCCAATCACTACTAAAGTGACCTTAGGCAAGACATTTTCCCTTTCTGGGTCTTGAGTTCATATTCTGTAAAATCAGAGATGTTATAAGATTCTCTTTAAAGCTCTTTTATTTCAGGAAAATATTTTTGGACTTTAGATAAATCAGCATTTTCCAAGTCAATTCCATTTAACTAGCATTTACTGAGTGCCTACTTTGTTCAAGGCAATGTATTAGGCTCCAGAGAAACAAAACTGAAAATGAATCTCTGACCTCAAGACCTTGCATTTTATTTCCATAAACTGACAATTTTTTTTTTCATTTTGTTTAAATTTTTATTTTTACGTAGGGAAAAATCAAATACACATTTAACCCAATTTGGTTGCAAGTTCCTTAGCTTTTGTCTTTTCCAGTTTGGCAATATTGAAGAGGTGCTGAATGCCCTATGTAATATATTTTGGGGTAACTTTCATTCAGTTTTGTGTTAAGCTGTAAAAACCACATTTCTTAACTGTTTCTCCCCTTCCCCCAGCTTTCTCTGCCCCAGCCTAGAGGTATTTCCTCTCAAACCATTAACTCTTCATTCAAGTTACTACCTCCTTTTGTCCTAGCAAACTAAATCCATCCACTTGCAAATCAGGATGCGTGCATCTCATTTAACTTGACCTCAATCTGACAGCCTGACTTTATGACTGTTTCAGGGCTCAAACCACACCCCCGCCCTTTCCCTCCTGCTGTTTGTCCCAGTGTATTATGGGTAAAACACATGCGCAGATGATGGCAAGGGTGCATGTTCCTTTAAGTATTAACCACTCCCTGGTCCCCCCCTAACTCCACCTATGTACACATCATTAGCCTAATGAATCTGTGATTGACAGTTTTGTCTCTTTAAATTCTGCATCCCTATCACCTGCCTTGGGCTGGATTCCCCTTTTCCTGGCCACTGACTAGCAAAATAAACTTTAATCTGCCAAGAGACAGCTGAGCCTGTAATTCTTTTCAGACGTGAACCTAGGAAGGATTTCTCATTAGAAATCCCCCCAAACCTATCCCGCAACAATATGAGCCACTGATTTTGGACAGAACATTGCCACCCCAGTGATAACGGATCTCATCATATCTGTCATTATAATTGATTTTGATGGCTTCCACCAGCTTAGCCAAAGCTCCCTTATCTTCAGCGTTAACCTGTGTGAACGCAATGCTCGTGCAGGTCTTTCTGTGAACCAAGAGATGGAGTCTCGCTTTACCTTTGATAGTACAGTAAGGAACCCCCATTTTCCAGCACAAGGCAGGTAGGAAGATCACTAGCTCAATGGGATCCATGTCATGTGCAATCACTACCAACTGTGCTTTCTTGTTTTCTACCAGGGTAGTAAGAGTGTTAACACCTGCTCTGAGGACAGGTGATCTCTTAGTGGGGACATCTCCTTTGCCTGTAGCCTTTTGTTCAGGCCGGGCCAGCAGCCTTTGCTTCTAGTCTTGCTTTGTCTCTGGTCTACACTTGTGAGCCAGTTTAAGCAGTTGAGTAGCTGTCTGATGATCCAAAGCCAGGGTGAACTGGTTAATTACTGGTGGGACCTTCAAACGCTTATAAAGGATAGACCTTTGACGCTGCAGTCTGATGTACTGAGGCCATTTGACAAATCGAGTAAGGTCCCTTTTGGGCTGGATGTCCTGACCAATGCCAAAGTTCTTGGGATGCTTCTCAAACAAAGGATTGACCACTTTCTTGGCCTCCTGCTTCTTTAATACAGCAACGGCCAGAGCCATCTTCTTCCCTTTTGGCATCTTGGCCGGCTGAATGAGAAAAGAAATTGACTATTTTTAATTCTATAAAACATTGATTCTAAATATTTATAGATTTAAAAAAAACATGTAGTTTCTTAGCAGACATTTTGACTGTATTTTCCATTTTTTTAAGATAAATTTGCATACAGCTTAGCTTCCAGCCTCAGCATTCAAGTGACACCCCTCTCTCCAAAGCTACCAGTGATCTCCTAATTGCCAAACCTAACAACTTTTTCCCTTGACCTTCTGTAGTCTTTGGAGCTGTTAACCATCCTGGGGTCCCTCTGTGAGCTTTTTGACACTGATCTCTCTTGTTTCTCCTTCTACTTCTCTAGCTGTTCCTATAACAAGGGATTGCCTTCCAAACCTCTGCCTTGAACTCTTTTCTCTCTGCATTCTCTCTGGAAGACCTCGTCCACTCCCGTGAGTTTAATAATTGCCTCTATGCAAGTGACTCTCATATCTATGTATCCATTCCTAATCAATTAATCAATACACTTTAATTAAATACCTACTGTTTGCCAGGCACTGTGCTAAGCCCTGAAGACACAGAAAGAGGCAAAATACAGTCCCTACCCTCAAGGAGCTTAAAATCTAACGGGCGAGATGGTGTGCAAACCAAATATATGCAAAGCAAGAATAAATAGGAAATAATTAACAGAGCAAAGGCACTAGAATTAAGAGGGTCTGGGGAAGGCTACCTGTAGAAAGTGGGATTTTAGTTGGGACTTAAAGAAATCTGGGGCTGTCAGTAGTAGGAAGAGAGGAAGGAGACCATTCCAGGTAGGGGGGCCAGCCAGAGAAAATGTCTGGAGCTAAGAGATCGAGTGTCCTGTGTGTGGAATAGTCAAGGGGTTAATGACCCTGAATCCAATAGTATGTGCTAGGGAATAAGGTGTAAGAAGATGTACAGAATAATGAAGGCTTTGATCGCCAAACATTTTGTGTTTGATCCTGGAGGCAATAGGTAGACCCTGAAATGCAGGCTGGGGGAGGGGGACATAACTGGGTTTTAAGAAAATCACTTTAGGGGAAGCTAGGTAACACAGTGAATAGAATACTGACCCTGGAGTCAGGAGGATCTGAATTCAACTCCGACCTCAGATGCCTGACACTTAGCTACGCGCGACCTTGGGCAACTCACTTAATCCCAATTGTCTTGCCTTCCCTGATCCAAAAATAATCACTTTAGTGACAGAATGAAGAATGGGTTGGAGTGGGAAGAAGCAAGAAGACCCACCAGCAGTCCAGAAATAGTCCAGTTGGGTAGCCATCCAGATATGGTGGGGGATGGGGAAAGGGGAGGATGTTTTTTTGTAGGTACTTTAAATTTGAGCTCATTCAGACCAGGGACTGAGTCACTGCAGAGGGAAGATTACACCTAGTGGTTTGGGAAAATGCTTTTGTATTTCCTCCCTTGCTGTACCTTCTCAGAATAAACTAAACTACATTGAAGGTAACCAATGGGCCACAAACCTGTGGGTGAGTTGGGATGGGGGGTGGGGTGTCTACCCCAAGACTTCCCCTGGAGGAATGGGCTGAGCACAATTTCTTCCAGGAGTCAGGAAGGTGACTAATGCAGGCACTGTGGAGCTCTTAGAGCTTGGTCAGACACTGAGGATGCCAAGGTCATCCTCTGCATCCTGGACCATAACCGGTCATCCCGACTTTTGTCCTGCCACTGGACTTTGATGACTCTCTAAGAGACAGTGAGGCTGATGACTTTGTAGAACTCTGTCTCACTTAAATCCAATTCATGCATGAGTCAACACATAACCTTCTTGATGTCATAGGTTCTCTTGGAAAACTAAGCACACACAACTCCTCAGCAAGTCCTCTCTCTTTCCCTAGATAGATAGAAAGATAGATAGATAGATAGATAGATAGATAGATAGATAGACAGATAGATAGACAGATAGATAGATAGATGATAGATGATAGATAGATGACAGATAGACAGACAGACAGACAGATAGATAGATAGATAAATAGATAGATGAATGGATAGCTGGATGGATGGATGGATGGATGGACAGATAGACGGATAGACAGACAGACACAGACAGATAGATAGATAGATAGATGATAGATAGATGATAGATAGATATGTATGTATACACACATATACACACATACATATGCACATATATATACATATACACACACACACATATATATATATATAAAATTTTTACTTTTCCCCAATTACATGTTAAAACAATTTTAAACAGTTTTGTAAAGTTTTGAGTTCCGAATTCTATTCCCTCCCTCCCTCCCCTCCCCACTCCCTGAGAGAGTAACCAATCATATATAGGTTAGACATGTGAATCATACAAAACATTTCCATATTAGTCATTTTGTGCACAAAGACTCAAATAAAAGAAAAAAACTAAAGTAAGAAAGTGAGAAATAGCCTGTTTCAGTCTGCATTCAATCAGTATCAGTTCTTTCTCTGGAAGCAGATAGCATGCTTCATCATTAGTCCTTTGGGATTGTCTTGGATCATTACGTTGCTGAGAGTTACTAAGTTGTTCACTGTTCTTCACAGTATCATATTGAAAAGTTAATTGATTTCAGCTAGTTAGTTGATATTGGGGAAAGAGGTGACATATACTGAGTGGGGACCAATGATTATCCCTGGAACTTGAGAGGGAGAAATATTCTCCCACCGTGGTGGGGATTCAAACTTCTGTGAGAATGGGGGGAGAGGGCAGTAAGGTCAGGGGAAGGTGCTACACTCCTAAGTGTTCACCTCCAACAGAATGTAAGCACTTTGAGGGCAAGGACTTTCGAATATTTGTCTTTGTAATGCCAACACCCAGCACATCACAGGGTACATATTAGTCACCTAAGACACCCTTGCTAATCCATTGAAACATTATCTCAGAATTTTCACTAATTATCCCAGAGTTCTTCTATCCCGAGAATGTTTATATGTAGCAAATCTATGGCTTTAAACGAAGGTACAGTATTACCTCATTTATAAGAGTCCTTTGTTTTATTCCTTTAGAAATTCTTAACACCACACCCACCAACAGCCCTCATGGGCAACTGCAATTTTTTCCAGCTTCATAGATTACTTCTGTGCTTTTGTATCAAAAAGCTATGAGTTCTTTTTAATTTCGTTTGCATGTAATGGATAAGAAATGCAGGTGGGATGGGGTGGAGCAGAACTCATTCATGAAATGGATAGACCAAATTTTCAAGAGAATAAACAAGTGTTTGTGTCTGGGAAAAAGGAGGCAGGCTCCCATGAGGTCTTTCTGACTCAGAAAAGGAGAGTTTGGTTGGAACTTACCTCATCTTCTCAACTTCTCCTTGAAGCCTTAGCTGTACCTAGGTGTGTTTTGTTCAGGGCCCAGGGTGAATGAAGTGGCAGTGGGGGGAGAAACTGAACTCTTTCCTTAAGTGCCCTCTGTAATGCCTTTATGTGTCCATGTGCTCCCCATGGCTATATGGCCTCATTCCCAAATGCGCTCTAAAGGCGTAAGGAACATTGAAATAGTATTTCATCAGATGACGAACCCATCATTATCACCTGCAAAAGTAGCGGTGTCTGGGAACAAGCTAACCTCATGCAATCATAAAAACAGTCCAGTTTTTGGACTGTTAAAATGAATGAGAACATTTATAATGGAACCCGGGAGCGTTTCTCACTGCTGATGGGTGGCAAAAGTCTTCAAAAGCATTCCAGGGAAGCTCCTGTTTGTCACAGGATGAGGCACCAACGTCCTAAGACCAAGGATGTCTGCACAGAACTAGCTGATGGGCTTACCTCTTTTCTGTCCCATCAGGGACCCAAATTTCATAACCATTGACTAGTAAACGCTGTATCACACTGCTAGAATGTTGTGTTTGTTCTGAGATAGTCAGGCATTACTCAGCTGGAGGTGGCCGTGTGAGTCAGAGGGAAGCTGAAAACAAATGCAACAGAGTAAAGGGGAAAAAGTGGAATGATTAGTTATTGTCCCCCTGACCAGTCTAAAGGCCCTTGTGAGTCTAAAACTGTGTAGGGGAGAGTCACAGAGCAGAGGAAGCCAAATCAAATTTGTAACCCTAGCCCTGGGCTTATTGGGTCCTCCCTGCTTTCATGAAAGTGTGTAATTGGATATTATTCAAATGCCTATGTCCTATGAGAATTCCTTGCATAGGGGCAAAATTTGGGGATGTGGGATGCCTTAGAGGCTGACCAGGGAGGACCACAATAATAATCATGTCCATAATCACAGCAGGAAGTTACTTAACCATTTCTCAGAGTTTCCACTTCCTCCTTTGTCAAATAAGACTAAATGGATGTGTTCTATCCCCACCCCCATCCCGTAGAGTGGTTGCCAGGGGATCATTTTATGATTTATAAAGAATGCAATCAACTAGTATTGCAAAGCCCTCTGTGGCACACAGCTGGACCACATATTGACCTGTCAAATTTTAATTCCTCAGCTCTGGGGAAAGAAACTTTCAACTTTTCTTTCTTTTATTAATCCATTCCTTTCACTGTCCTCATCCCAAATGAGAAAAGAAAGGAAAATAGAATGAAAAAGAAAAAAAGGAAAGAAAGAGAAAGAGAAAGAAAGAGGGGAAGAAGGAGGGAAGAAAAAAGAGAGAAAGGAGACAAAGAAAGAGGGAGGGAGGGAGGAAGAGAGGAAGGAGGAAGAGAAGAAATAAGCTTTATGCAGTGAGTGATAGTCATGCTGGTGGTGATCCCCCATTGGGTTTAGAAAACAGTGAATGGCATTACCATGATGGGCAAGGGACTTGAGGATGACAAGCAGTATCAAACTGAATTTGCTGATCATAGGATCAAGATTTCAAAAAGAAAAAAGTGAGACCAGCGTTGGGGTGATGGCCTGGGAAAGCTGGCAGAGATTGAGGGATAGGAGATCGAGGTAAAGACTAAGGTCAGGTTTAGAAGAGGTTGGATCTGCAAGGAAAAGAGGTTATGGAAAGACCACGAAGGCTTGAAGGGCTGAGCTAATGAGGTAGGTTTTTATTCTGAAGGCTGCTCAAGAAAGATTCTTGAGCAAGGAAATGACATGTTCAGAATTGAACTTTAGAAAGCTCAGTTTAGAGAGGGAAGAGACTTGAAGTAAGAAGCTAAATTAGGAGACAAGTCTCAGAGAAAGTGGGGCTGAACTAAAGGGACTTGAGCTTTTTGAGGCCAGGGACTGTTTTTATTCATTCACTCATTTGTTTGTTTCGTTTTGTTTTTGACTTTTCTATTTCCACTGCTTAAGAACATGCCTGGAACAGAGTGGGTGCTTAATAAATACTTGTTGAATGACTGATGACAGAATACAGTCTTATTAAGCATCTTCTTGGAAGGGGCACTAGATTAGGTGCTGGGGTAGAAGCAAAGCTGAGGAAAGACAAAGCTCTTTGTCTTCCATTGACTTGTTGGCACTTCCAAGCCAATGCTGCAGAGGTCGCCACCACATCCAGCTGGAAAGAGGGAGAATGTCCCCCCACATTTTATTTTAACTAATTCTTCTTACTATATAGGTGTCCGGCTTAGTTTGCTCTAGGTTGTTAGACAAAAGCGAATACTCCTAAAATTTTATTATCCTGGGATAGAGTTATTGTCACCCTACCCAGTGAACTCTGCCCTCTAGGAAATCATTGTATTCCAGGAGCACCAAGGCCCTCTGAGGACCAGTATCTCCAGAAGTTCTAGGTTCATATTAGAATACGGGCTTCCTCTTCCTCCCACTTCTTATCAAAATAAGCCCAGCCCATGTCGCATTTCTGTGAGTAGAGATAACTGCTCTGCTCAACTGACTTATATTAATATGTTAATAGGGCATTAATGAATGAGTATGTTACCATTCCTAGGCAATACACTTCCATATTAGCCACTATGATAGCACACAAGGGGCTTTAACTCAATCAATACCAGGCATCACATTCGTAGAGCAGGTAGGTAGTACCAAAAGAAACAATGGAGATCACCAAACAAAAGACACTTTGCCATGGCACCAATTACAATAAACAGACTAAACCCACTTTTTAGAGGAAGATAAAAGTCTGCTGAGAACCTAGGCTCAACAACTCTCATTTCCAGTGGATGAGTTTATTTACTTTTAAGAGATAAATAATAATAAATACCCTGTGTTAATGAACACCACCATCCATGTCATGAGGGGAAGGAATCATGCCAAATAGGTAAATATCAGTCAATGGGATGTACGTGAGAACCTCGTATGCCCTGAGAATGTTATAGGAGCAAGGAAGACACAGCAGGAGCCCCCAGAAATGCTGGTAGATTGTTCTCAGCTGATACCACAGGTTGGCTTATTAGCCTGTTCAGTGTGATATAACTATTCCTAAGAGGTTCAGAAATAGAAAAGGGTGGCATAGAGGGCCAGGCTGCCTCTACTTAACACTGATGTAGTAATTGGTTTGACAAATAGGAAAGCAGAAAACATTGGCACTCCTCTGCGTTCTGCTACCACAGAAGGGGAGATACACGAGAACAAATAAGAAATATAAATCCCTCACCTGCTCAAAATGCCTCAGCGCAGATGACAGTGACCGTGGAAATGGGCAGGCCATGAGTCTACCACATGAAATGGACTGAAGACGTGAATACTTGTACTATTTACCAGGACCATGTCATAACAAAGCTGGAAATTGCTCTTACCAGCTATAAGCAAGGTTTCATGGTTTTTTTTGTCTGTGGCTCTAAGTCATGTAACAATATACTGCCCACCAGAGTAGAAAAATCATTTAAAAAAAACATTACATCCCTAAACTTCAAATAGGTAAAATAAGTATGGCTTCCAAAGTAAAGAGAGAGAGTTGAACCAAATATATTGTTAATTACTTAATGGACATGAATAGAATTAAGCTATATCACTTCACCAAAAAACCAACAAACAAACAGACAGACACATTAAACCACTCCTTCATCTCCTGGGATGTTTCTCCAAAGATTCCACAATAGCATGTAGACTCCATAAGCATAAAATTCTCAATATATACACACAATAAAGATAGTGACTAAGGGCTTTGAGTTAGAATTAAGAGATCACATTGAACTGAGAGATGAAGGCGATACTTACAAATGTGTTGGTCTCATCCAGGCAAGAAATATTGAGCATAAAAATATTAATGAGAAGTCTATGGTTAAAAATATTGATGCTTACTAGCATCTTGATATGAAAGCTGAATAGGAATAAGACATTTAGAGCAATTAATAGTTACGGAATATTAATATAAAGGTAAACCTTTAAATCTGTGAAAAAGATCATGACTGATCTGGAAAGTACACTGACAAAAAACAGTATAATGTTCATGAAAAACGATAAACCTAAGACAACTATGTAGAAAGACTGATGCTTCCTCATCAAAAAGGATAAGGAGGATTTCTAGATATTCTTAGAGCACGTGATGCTCAAAATCTGTAAAAGTGTTTTTGGAATAAACAGATATCACTGTGATAGGCATCAGTAAAGACTCACAACAAACACACCATTGGACATGTATAATGTAATTAAAAGCAATTTACCTTTTTATGAAGTATACAAAAGGCAAAAGCAGAATCAAAAAACCCTCCATGGGCATTATCTGCCTGAACTGAACTGTCCAGTTTTACTCACTGCATTGACAAAGAAGCATTGAACACAAGTGACTGGCATGCATCTTAAATTCGTGGAAAGGAAAGAGTCTATGATGGGAATTCAGAATCAGGTCATTGTCCCCAGAAATTACATAAGGGTGGTTCTTAAGGAGACTGGATTGTTTTGATCAGTGCAGATTATATAACAAGAGGAGAAAATGTGACAATAAACATTTAGTATCTTCCAAATAATACCTAATAAAATATGACCTGGTAGCTATAATTATACATAATAATAGCAAGCATGTATATGGTGCTTTATGGTTTCTGAACCATTTTCCATGTTATCTCATTTGGTCCTCAGAACAATAATGAGAAGTAAGTGCTAATATCATCCTCAGTTTACAAATGAGGAAACTGAGTCTGAGAGGGATTCAGTGACTTGCCCAGAATTTGTTGTTGTTCAGTGATTTCAGTTGAGTCTGACTCTTTTTGAGCCCATTTGGGGTTTTCTTGACAGAGATACTGGAGTGGTTTGTCATTTCCTTTTCTGGGTGAGGAAACTGAGGTAAACAGGGTTAAGTGACTTGTCTAGGGTCATATAGCTTAGTAAGTGTGTAAGGTTGGATTTGAACTCATGTCCTCTTGATTCCAGGGCCAGCACTCTCTCCACTGTGCCACCTAGTTACATCTTCTAAATATCTGAGACAGTATTTGGACTCAAAGCCAAGTCCTTCCTTCACTATACCACCTAGCTGTCAAAGAAATTCCTTATCTCTCATAGACTAAGAGACAACAAATTCCCTCAAAATATGCTGGAGAACTCAACCAATAAACTGTACTGGAACTGGGCCATTATCTCAGACTGAACAATTGCCCACAATGGCCCAGACATAACATTGATTCATAAAAACTCAAAAACAACATTCTTAATAGATGTCAAATACCCAATCTCCATGCTCCATGGAACAAAGTCTTTCAAAATATAGAGATTGAGCAGAGAAGACCTAAATCATGTGGGAACAGAATGAGATGCCTATCTTTCCCATTGTCCTGCCTGCTGCTGAGAACTCTTCTGATGAGTCTAAGTAGGAAGAGTTTGCACTCTAATATGTTTACTCAACTACAAAAAGCAATTATTTTATCCATTTGTACAATAATCCATCAAATGTGATACATGAAAATTAGTAGAACAGTGACTTATCTCGAGAAAGTTTCTACCCAAACCCTGTTGAAAAAGATGAAGAGAATGAAGTGAAAACAATCACCATCTCAACACTAAAATAAATACGTACAAACTTATATACAGTTGCTTTGGCTACTTTTTGCTGAGACTTTCATTGTCATTATCCTGAGCAATAAAGAGTTAACTTAAAAATAAAAAGAAATTTGATCTTACTTTTTTCTTGGAAATCCAACAATTTGCATCCCAATTCTTTAAAAAAAAAATCACATGTAGCATCAACAGACAACTAGAAAAACATGCGACAAAATTCTTTCCCTGAACTCTGAGATTGCTTCAGGAGGACAGATGTGCATCTGTCCAAGGGCCCATTCATCACCATTAAAAGCAGGCCTCTGCATTCTGACTGCCTTTTATCTGGAATTCAAAGTGCTGAGTATTGCATGGCGGGACCTTCATTCCTTGAGGTTCAAATTGGGAAAATAAACATACAAGTTTATCCGTATTTTAAATGCCAAATAGAGATAATACCTTTATTTTCTCTTGCCAACATTTGCAATAGTTACAAGTCATACCACATCGTGCCTACAAACAGTAGGGACTTAGTATGTGCTTGTAGAATAAATGAGTGCATGCAAAATGAATGAATGAGTGCTATAAATTTCCAAGAGTTTCATAAAAACTGTTCATCTTTCACTCTCGTGGGCATTTTCTTTGTAACGATAGTATTAACTATCAATTATATAGCATTTTAATGTTTGAACATCACTTTATGTGTATAACTTTGGTGGATCTTTACAATATTCTTATCAAGTAGATATTATCCTCAGTCTTACAGTAAAGGAAATCAATGTTTAGAGAAACTGATTGATTTATCCTTGGCCACTTGACTAGCGAATGTCACAGGCTAGATATAAACTCAGGTTTCCTGATCCCAAATCAATTCTAATACACTATACTGCCTCTTTTATAGGATGAGGTTGATTAAGCCCCCCTTAAGGTTCTTCCCAATTCTAAGTTACATATTCTCAGAGGTTTTTGACTCTCATAGGAGTCAATGAATTTAGTAGGTCATTGTTATACCAGAATATATTTACAATAAAGATGAAATTGATCATAAGAAAAAATAGTGAATGTAAATTTATTTTAGGGGGTAGGAGCAGGAGGGAGAATAAGGATAAGGGCTGGACCTGTGATTTAATTGCTATAGGGAATGAATTCTCAGGTAAAGACCCAGCTCTACCAGTGTAGATCAAAACCTTCTATGCAATTCATATACTTGGAGTTGCCTATAGCATTGAAAGGTTAAGTTGACTACATAGGGTCATACAATCAACAGATTCAGAGGTAGTCTACTAAGTAAGAGTCTACAAAGCCTAGTCACTATTGAATTCACTAACTGAACTTTTATTGAGTGTCTGTTGTATACAGAATATTGTGCTAGGTACCAGAGGAGATGTATCGTTAGAAAAATCTCAGTCACCACCTCCATGAAGGGCAGTCCAGCACAGAGGCAAGGCACCAAAAAAGACAATTCTGTGGCCTGAAATTACAAGGCAAGAACAGTACAAGAACAGTGCACAAGAACAGAAATGCTATGGAAGGTCTGAGGGAGAGAGAAATTGGGGTTCCATCCAATCTGCTAGAAGGTAAAAGTTTATGTTTGCCGATCAAATTTTGAAGATATCCACATGTTACAGGTTCAGAGACCCTTCAGGGATCTTAGAAACCATGTAGTCCCCACCTCTCATTTATAGATCATGAAACTGAGGTCCAAATAGGGGCTAAGTGACTACAGCAGATTTGGAGCTGGAAAAGTCTATGTAATCCACACTCTTCCTATTACAGGAAGTAACTAAGTCCCAGAGAAGGGAGGGGACTTGTCCCTGGTCACAAAACCAATAAGCGTTGGCTCTGAGTTATTTGTTTGTTTGTTTGTTTTAGAGCCTAGCACATAGTAAATACTGACGCTCCAAGACTTCACATTCCAAGAGGAGAGGGAATTCAACATGCACGTAGATGAGTGATACAGAATAATTCAAAAAGGGAGAAAGTCAAAAAAAAGGGGGAAGTGGGAATCAGGAGAGATAAGAGGCACCAGGAGTACAAATTCATGAAAGCAAGAGATGACATGTCAAGGGGTATGTTAAGCATCTAAACTAAAATGAAGGGTCTACGAAAGGCTGTAATAGCAAACAAGACTAGAAGACAGCATGAAGCAAAGCTGTGAGAGCACAGCCCTCAGAAGTGGACCCCAGTTCTGTACCGATGTACTTGGGCAACCTTTGGCCAAATTACTTAAGCTACATCAAGTTCTCTGATTCTGGTAGGTAGGAATCACATAGTGGAGGGTTTTAAATACCAGACTGGCAATATCATGTCAGTTATGGAGCACAGTGGAGGTTTTCTAGGCAGGTAAATTGAAGATACTTTGGAGTGGGGAGAGACTGAAAGCAAGGAGACCAGTCAGCAGACTATTGCAGTGGTCCAGATGAGAGATGCTGAGGGCATGAACATTACTCTGGCATTCATTCATTCATTCAAAAAGCATTTATTGCCTAACAGACATGTCCAAGATACCATGCTAGGCTCTCAGGATACAAACCCTCAAACAAAATAATCTCTGCTTACAATGTATACACCAAGAAATGGAAACAAAATACATACAATGCTATAAATAAGATGGAAGATCATTCATAATAGGGTGGGTCAAGTGCTCAAGTTATGCCTCAGAACATGAAGAAAATGGCACTTGAATTAAGTACTGAAAGAAGTTAAGGATTCTCAAATGCAGAGGTGAAGAAGGAATACATTCCAGGTACAAGGGGAAAATCTGTGCAAAGGCATGACGAAGTGATATTGAAAATAGGTAACAATAAGGAGAAAATAGCATGACATCTCTGAACAGAAAGAGCCTTGGCATAGCTTTGACCAGTTCCTCATCTTGTATATAAATGTCTCCAGTATTGAGAGTTTTATGAAAAAGAGAGTATGTGATTAGCTCTCTGGCATGTAGAATTATTTCTCTAGGGTCAACCCCTTTTTTGGCCAGCAGATGATAGCCATGGATTACATGAATAGGCTCCTTGCTCCATGTTGGGGGCGACTTATAGGTCCTTCCCAGCAAGTCAGCTCACAGTATCAAAGTGGGACTGGTCCCCAGTGGTCTCAGATTTTTTCCCATCATCTCAGCCACCAACACAGTCCAAAAGGAAGGCCCTTTCTAATGCATTGTTTCCATGGTGTTTGTGTTTCTCCCCTAAACAGACAGATGTAGATGAAGCAATGCATGTCAATCCCATTAGGAGACTGTGAAATATGCCGAAGGTTTGTTAGCCACTCGAGCCATGGCTCACATTGTGAACATCCTGTTTATTTGGCCTGGTCTCTGGTGATTGGCTGTGGTGTATCAGCACATTACTGACAGCTGGGAAGACCGCCAGTGGAACATGCCTTTCCGATGATGGACCTCCAAAGGGCTGCAGGAGCATGTGTCCAGTCACTTTATCTGGACCATACTGCATCACAGCTCCTCCAAATTAAGAGCACATTGATCTGTTGGAGCTTTGCTGAAATGCCAAGGAAGGGGCCCTGGTGACCCTTAGAGGCCGTCTGAGCTCATAAATCCTTGGACTCCTAGTTCCGGAATGCTTTGGGCAAGGTCAGGATGGCAAATTTCCCACTTCCACAATATCAGATGTTACGGTAATTCCTTTTAGCTAATGTGTAAGAGCAAAGGAATGTCTTCCAACCTCATCTAGGCCCTGTGGAATCTGTTGAAAATGCATGACAGCTGTGGGCCTTGGCTAGAAGCTGCCTGTGAATGTAGGAGATTTGGAAACTTTTCAGAGTTGGGAATGACTGGACAGGCACCATTGTCCTCTCCCTCATTTTTTTTCCTCTTTCTCCCTCCCTTTCTTCTTTTTAATCTGTCTCTGTCTCTTCTCTCTGTCTCTCTGTGTCTCTCTACCTCTCTCTGTGTTTCTGTCTCTGTCTCTCTTTTTCTGTTTCTCTCTCCATATTTTTCTCTCCCCTTTTTTGTCTAGTTATCTTCCTGTGTGAATCTATCTTTCTCAGTGTCTGTCTATGTCTCTGTGTGCCTCTCTTCTTTCTCCTTCTTTTTCCTTTCTACATCAACTCTCTGTCTCTCTCTATCTTTCTGTCTCTCTCTGTCTCTCTTTCTCTGTCTCTCTCTCTGTCTCTCTGTCTCTGTCTCTCTCTGTCTCTCTGTCTCTCTCTCTCTGTCTCTCTCTCTCCCTTCCCTATCCCCTTCCAGCTTTCTCCCTCCTTCCCCATCCCTGCCGCATTTCACACCCTCTGACTGGGGTGCTATCACCATTCCATTCTCATGGCTGTCAGGCATTCCTTATTGCTGAGTTTTGTAGATGGCATCCACCACAAAGAAACTGAGATGGGAAAAGAAAAAATGGAATGGGAGGGGAAGCAAGAGAATGATTTTTAATAGTAAAGCACAAGAACAGGACACTGAGTAACTCAGATTGTCATCTAGGTCTGTATTTATTTTTATTCATTCATTTTTAGCAGCCACGAGTGATTAAGAAGCAGTAAGCCTCAGTGTGCCTAAATGCACATACCAACTGAAGAGTCACAATCAAACTGAGTCATGGTTCTAGAAACACCTTATTCCTCACACAGATATTTCATCAAAGTCATGACTCCTCAGACCCCTCATCATTCTTCTGTGCTTATGATAGGAGGATGGGAAGGGGAGGAAGGGAGTTTAGTAAAAACTTCTCTTTTGTGAGGGGAGGAATAAGAGGAGATAGGGACGGGCTTAGGGGAAAATAGAGCATTCAAAATTAATAAACTAGCACTTACTATGTGTCAGGCATTGTTCTAATCCCTGGGGATATAAAAAAAGGCCAAAAAAAAGCTACATTAAAAAATAAGGCTTGATATTCCTGAAATTCAAATGGCAATACTTGAATCCCTGATGTATTTCTGGAACTATGAATCCCTGATCTTAAATGTTTGGTCTAAAACTCTTCTTGGAGCTGACATACCTGACGCCAAATATTTACTGACATCCAAGAATCAAGAAGACCTTCATCCCTATGACTTCTGCAGCTGGTCAAGATATATAATTATAGATAATTATTTTTAATGACTAAATGTTCACATTATGTACAGGACATAATTACATGCACACATCATGTAACACAAATGCATATCAATAATGTTCAAGCAAATAGTCACACAGAGCAATAAAAACAATGCAAAAACTTATCAGGAACAATATCGATAGACTACCTGCACACGTATGATAATTAATGTATATGTAGATAAAGAAGAGCAAAACAAAGCATGGATAGAGACAGCTGTAGCTGCCAGTGTCATGTTGACATGGAAATGCTTACTCACAAGCAAATAAGAATAAAGAGCAAGATAGAAAAGCATACACACAACTCAAATATGTGGTAATTAGTGCACATCTGCATCAGCAAACACCAACATATGCAACTGTGTGTAAGGTAAGCATTGGTACTGTCATATGGTCTCACATAACTACTCATATTTCTTCTGCAAAATAATAATAATGCTGTTCAGTCACGTCCAATTCTTTGTTCACTCTATCTGGGGTTTTCTTTGCAAAGATACTGGGGTGGTTTGTTATTTCCTTCTCCATCTCATTTTACAGAGGGGGAAACTGAGGCAAAAAGGGTGAAATTACTTGCCCAAGGGTCACACACCTAGTAATGAGTGAGGCTGAATTTGAACTCACAAAGATGAGTCTTCCTAACTTCAGGCTCATTATTCTATCCACTGTACTACTTGGCTGCCCCTGAAATACTGCTGCTACTACTACTACTACCACTACTACTACCACTACTACTACTACCACTACTACTACTACTACTACTGCTGATAATAATAATAATAATAATAATAAATGATAATAATAACTAGCATTTATATATCACTATAAAGTTTGCAGAACTTTTTTCAAATATTATCTGATTTTATCCTCATAACAACCTTTGGAGGTAGGTTCTGTTATTATCCCCATTTTACTGATAAGAAAACTGAGAAAGATGGACATCGAGTGTCTTACCCAGGGCCACACAGCTAGTAAGTGTCTGAGGCAAATTTGAGCTCAGGTCTACCAGACTCCAGGTTCAACACTCTATCCAATTGACTCATAGGTGAGTCTGGTCACAAATTAGTTCATTCTAACTATTTCATGAGGTGCTGACCTTTCTGTACCTATATCTAGGTTGATGATGATATGCATTCATCATCATCATCATCATCATTGTTATCATCATCTATAGGCCTGTATTCCCAAATTTGACCTTACTGAGGACTCAGATTGTTTAGTTGCTACAGGTGACATGCTTGGGAAGAAATGCATTGCCTCTGATTTCGGTCACACCTACCTCACCTCCCCATCTGACCACAGTTCAGAGTAGTTTTATTAGATTTGATTCTCCAAGGAAATACCCCTTTCTGAGCTGTTATCTGGTTTAGGCAGTCTAAATGCAACAGATGAGCAGTCTCTGCTACTCTGCAGACATTCATAATGTCCCCTTCCTTTGTACCACCACTATAGGTTATGTATCCACCATAGGGATGTCTACTAAATTTGGGGATGATACTCTTGACCAACAGTTCTTTCAGATGAGAATTTTTGAGGTCATTCTTCTCAGATAAAAGAATCTTCCTAGAGTGTTTCTGAAAAGATTAAGAATCAATGGGATCGGGGGGGGGGGGGGCAGAGCCAAGATGGCGGCATAAGAGCAGCAACATATTGCAGCTCTCACATAGCCACCCCAAATTACCCATAAAATATGACTCTAAACTAATCCTAGAATTCCAGAACACACACAAATATACTTTCCACTAAAGTCAGCTCAGCTATAAGGAACCATATCAGCACTGCGAACCAAAACCAGCCTGGCCTGCTGTGCCCCAGGGGCGGCTGGACAAGAGGAGCTGAGCCCTGGCTGCAGCTTCAGGTGAGCAGATTGGTGGCAGCTGCAGCAGTGTCCAGAACTAGGTCAGTGGGACTTTCGAGGTAGTGGGAGAAAAGCAGTCTGGCCGAAACACGTCCAGGGCTGAGAAGCGAAAGGTGGAGGTTCTGCACCCGCCTCCCCATTGTGGCTTCAGCACTCTTGGCCCTGCAGACCTCTCACGTTGAGTGGCCTGGATCCCGATCGTGGTCTTGGGCTTTGGTCTTGTGGTCCTTTTTTCCTTCAGTGAGCCGGAAGTGGGGGAGGGACCCAGCAACTTCCTGAGAGCTCCGGCAGCTGGGAGGACCCCAGCAATTTGGGGCAGAGCTTTCCCCTCTGGAAGCAGAGCTCCACAGAGATAAAAATCACGGACTGACAAACCATGAATAAGAATAAGCATAAGAAGCAAAATAAGAACAGCAACCAAATCCTAGATTCCTTCTCTGGGGAAAAGAAGGACCAAGGCAGAGAGAAGGAGGAGGACAGCACAGCCAGAGGGGGGGCTTCCAATAAACATGAAGATTGCCTCAAAGCTAGAGATCAGCTGAAGAAAGATTTTGAAAACCAAATGAGAGAAGTGGAAGAAAAATTGG
>CM053583.1:198707740-198728218 GCA_028627135.1 Pseudochirops cupreus
TACAATAGTTTGGTCATATAGAAGGGTTGTAACCAATGAGTGATCACTGGGAAAAGAAAAAAAAAAAGCAAAACCAGACATGAAAAAGAACGATAACGAGTTTTGCTTCAGTCTCCATTTAAACTATAGTCTTTCTATATCTTTCTCTGAGTTTAGGTATCTCCTTCCATCCTGAGGCTTGTAGAGTTGTCTTTAGCTGTGCGTTTCAACCATATCATTTTACACAGGAAGAAACTAATCCCCTAAAATGGGAAGTGACTTCCCTTGGGAAGCACAGTTAACAAGTGACAAAGGTAAGATCCAAGCCTAGGTCTTCTGACCCTATATCCAGTATTCTCTCCATTGTATTCCAGACTCTTAAATAGCCCCTGGGAAACTCGCAGTCAAAGAATAACAGCTGATATTGCACTTGTACTTGAAGATTTTCAAAGTGCTTTCTTCCTAAGAGCCCTGTGAGTGTGGTGGTGTAAGAATTATCTCTGATCTTGAACGCTATACACAGTAACAGCAACACTGTGTGACAATCAACTATGAAGGAGTCTCAGCATTTCAATAATCCAGGATAATTCCAAAGGACTCATGATGGAAAATGCTACCACCTCCAGAAAAGGAACAATGGAGTCTGAATGCAAATTGAAGCATAACGTTCCTCACTGTGTGTGTGTGTGTGTGTGTGTGTGTGTGTGTGTTTCCTTTTGATCTGTTTCTTCTTTCACATCATGACTAATATAGAACTGTTTTACATGATTGGACAAATATAACCTATCAAATTGCTTACTGTCTTAGGAAATAAGAAAGACGAGGGAGGGAGGGAGAAAATTTGAACTCAAAATTTTTTTAAAAATGAATGTTACAAATTGTCTTTATGTACAATTAGAAAAATACTATTTGGAAAGAAAAAAAGAAAACCACAAATTAACATTAAAAAATCATTATCTCCAGTCTCCAGATGAAGAAACTGAGAAAATACTTGTCCATGATCACATGTTTAGAGTGTTTCAGAGTCAGGAATAAAACCTAGAACTTCTGTCTCTAAGTCCAATATTCATCAAACTGTGCTATGTTGCTTCTCCTACAAGGGAATCTGAAAGGAGATATGGGCAAAAATGAACTATGACTTTACTTATATGAAGTCAGAGCTCTTGTGGGAAGCTTCTCCCATGGGAGTTGGAAACTCCAAATTTTATACACGTCAATCAATGCATCAACCATCAAACATTTATTAAGAACACACTTTGTGCTAAGTGCTTCAAATATACAGAAAAATTGGAGCCCCTGACCTCTAGGGACTTACTTTCTGATGGAGTAGATAACATGTCTCCCTTTGCAACATTCATAGATACATAGAAGTAATGGAATAGATGGAAGGTAGTTTGTAAAAAAGGAAGACTCTGGCAGAAGTTTCAACTGTGTTTCAACTTGTTTAGAACAGAACTCAGTATAACAAATTCTCCTCCAAACTTATACAGAGCTGGAAAAGACCTTAAAAGTCGTTGAGTTCCACTCCTCATTTTATAGATGAGGAAATTAAGACTCAGAGGTGGTGATGTAATGCTGCAGCTGCTGTTACTATTGCTACTTCTGCTGCTGCTGCTGCTGCTGCTGCTGCTGATGATGATGATGATGATGATGATGAAGAAGCACTAGCATCTTCACAGTACTTTAAGTGTGGCAAAGCACTCACCTCATTTGATCCTCACAACAACTATGTGATATCGCTCCCATTAATATCCCCAATTTACAGATGAGGAAAACAAGTCTGAAAGCAAAGTTACTTTCCTAGGGTAATACAGCTAGAAAGTGTCTGAGGACGGATTTTGAACTCAAGTCTTCTTGACTCCAAGACTAGGGATCCAGCTAACTGCTGGATTCTGTATTTCTACTGAGGATACCACCATCTTTTCAAATACCAGTTTTTGTAACCTCACTTATCCTTGGTCTTTTCCTCTCCATTTCTTATCCATATCCAATCAGTTGCCTAGTCTCGTCAATTCTACTTCCATACTATCTCATGTGTCAGTCCCCTTCTGGCATGAACACCACCCTGGTTCAATATCCACCACCTCTCCCTATGACTTGCCTCCTAATTTATCCCCTTACTTGCATCTCTTCCCTCTGCAAATTTATCTTCCAAAATTTCAATTCTGTTCCTGTTTTTGCCCTGCTTCACAATTGTTGCTACCTTCCTACAGTCTCCAGGATAAAACAAAAATTCCTCAGCCTAGCATTTCAAGTCAATATGATGAGTATGAGGTGGTACCTCAGAGTTATTTTAATTTGCATTTTTCTTAGTATCAATGATTTAAGGTAATTTTTCTTTTAACTATTAAAAGTTTTGATTTCTCCCTCTGAAAACTGCCTGTCATATCTGTTGACCATTTGTCAACTGAGGAGTGGCTCTTATTTTTTTCTTTTTTTTTTTTTTGGAAGGGGGAGGGCAGGGCATTTGGGGTGACTTGTCCAAGGTCACACAGCTAGTTTTGTGTTAAGTGTCTGAGGCTAGATTTGAACTCAAGTCCTCCTGATTCCAGAGCCAGTGCTCTATTCACTGCAAAACCTAGATGCCCCAGAGTGGCTCTTGTTTTCATAAATTTTCCTCAGTTTCCTATAAATTTGAAACATTAGAACTTTATTGGAGAAATTTACTGAAATTTTTTTACAAGTTTCCTGCTTTTCTTCTTTAGCTACATTGGTTTTGTTTGTGCAAAACCTTTTCAATTTTATGCAATCAAAATTATCCATTTTATCTCCCATGAACTTCTCTATCTCTTGTTTGGTCATGAACTCTTCCCCTATACATAGATCTTCCAGTAGTTTCTCCCTTGCTCCTTTATATCTAAAGCATGTACCCATTTTGAGTTTATCTTGATATATGGTATAAGATGTTGATCTATGCCTAGTTCCTTCAAGACTGCTTTCCAGTAGTTTTTGTTAAATAGTAAGTTCTTGCTGCAGTAGCAGAAATGTTTAGATTTACTAAAAATTAGGTCACTGTGTTCATTCGCTTCTGTATACTGTGTACCTAATCTCTTCTATTGATCAACCATACTGTTCCTTATCCAGTACCAAATGGTTTTGATGATTACAGCTTTTGTAGTATAATTTGAGATTTTATATTCCTAGGTCCCTTTCCTTCACTGTTTTCATTGATTACCTTGATTTTCTTATTTTTCTTCCAGATATTTTATTTGAATTTTTTCTAGATCAATAAATAATTCTTTTGTAGTTTAATTAATATGGCACTGAATAAGCAAATTAATTCAAGCAGCAATGTCACTTTTATTTTATTGGCTTGTTCTACCCCAAGCAATTAATATTTCTCCAATTACTTGTATCTGAATTTATGTGAAAAGCGCTTTGTAATTGTGTGTATGTAGTTCCTGTGTGTATGTTGGCAGATAGACTCCCAAGTATTTTGTATTGTCTACATTTATTTTAAATGGAATTTCTCTTTCTATCTCTTTCTGCTTGGTTTAGCTGATAATATATAGAAATACTCATGATTTCTGGGGTTTATTTTGTATCCTGCACCTTTGCTAAAGTTACTGTTTTGTTTCTTTTTATAGTTGATTCTCTAGGGTTCTCTAAGTAAAAAATCTGTAAAAAGTGATATTTTGTTTCATCGAACCAATATTTATTTCTTCATTTTCTTTCTCTTGCCTTATTGCTATAGCTAGCATTACTAGTACAATATTTTATAATAGTGGTGACAATGGGCTTTCTTGCTTCACCCTTGATCTTATTGGGAAGATTTCTAGATAATTTCTATTAGAGATAATGCTTGTTCCCATCATTTTAAGAAAACTAGTTATTTCTATGCTTTCTACTGTTTTTAATAGGAATAAATATTATATTTTGTCAAATCATTTTTCTGCACTTATTGAAATAACCATATGATTTTGGGGGTTTTATTATTGATAAAAAAAAATTATGGTAATAGCTTTCTTAATATTGAACCAGTCATGAATTCTTGCTGGCATAAATCCTACCTAGTCATAGTATATGATCTTTGTGGTATAATACTGCAATCTCCTTACTATTTTATCTAAATTTAAATTTTGTTTTTATTTATTTTATTAATTTTTAATTTAATTAATTAATGTGTCAGTATTATTACATACTTTTATTATTTTAATTTTGTTTATTTAAAATTAATAGGGGATAGCTAGGTGGTGCAGTGAATAGAGCACCAGTCCTGGAGTCAGGAGGACCTGAGTTCAAATACAGCCTCAGACACTTAACATTTACTAGCAATGTGACCTTCAGCAAGTCACTTAACCCCAATTGTCCTGCCTTCTCTCCTCCAAAAAGAAAAGACAAAAAGAATTAATTAGTTTATTTTGATTTAAATTAATACTAGCAAATTAATAATTAAATTAAGTTAAAATTTTTACAGAAATATTCATTAGAGAATTTGATCAATAATTTTATTTTTATATTTTTGCTCTCTCTAGTTTAGGTATATTGAGGCACCTAGATGGTGCAATGAATAGAGTGACAAATCAGGAGTCAGAAAGTCTCACCTTCCTGAGTTCAAATCTGTCTTCAGAAACTTACCAGCTGTGTGATCCTGAACAAGTCACTTAACCCTATTTGTCTCATTTTTCCCCAATTACATGTAAAAACAATTTCTAACTTTCAGTTTTTCTTTTAAGTGTTAATTCTAAATTTTATCCCTCCCTCCTTCTCCTTCCCACTCCCTCTTTGAGTTTTCTTGCACAAAATGACTAATATAAAAAAGTAATCCATGATTACACATATATAGCCAATATGTTGGCAAATTTTGTCATTCCCACCTTTACAATAAATGTTACATAGGTCCCCCATCTCTGCTCAGACTGCCAGAACTCTAGTTCAGGTCGTCATCACCTATCTCCTGAACTATTGTTGTTCAGTTATTTTCAGCCATATCTGACTCTTTATGACCCCATTTGGGGTTTTCTTGGCAAAAATACTGGAATGGTTCACCATTTCCCTCTCCAACTCATTTTACAGATGAGGAAACTGAGGCAAAGAGGGCTAGGTGATTTGCCCAGAATCACCCAGCTAATGAGTGTCTGAGGTCAGATTTGAACTCAGGAAGAGAGGAAGAAGTCTTCCCGACTCTGGCCAGGCCCAGCACTTTAGTCACTGCACCACCCCACTGCCCATCTCCTGAACTATTGCCTTCTGTTTAGGCTTGCTGTCTCATGTCTCTTTCCAATCCTATCTATTTTCCACTCTCAGCTTCCAAAGTGTTTCTACAACTTACATTTGGTCATGTGACCTTAATAAACTACTCCACCTTACCTAGTCAACTCCAGTAGCTTCCTCTTACCTCCAGGATTAAACATCAAATCTGCTACTTGGCATTTAGAATTCTTCACAACCTTCCTTCTTACTATTATTCCAATTCGTTTACATTTTACTCCCTTCTACATGCTCCATGAAGCCAATGCACTGACCCATTGGCTGCTTCTCCATGTAACAGTCCATGTCCCATTTGTACATTTTTCTACTGGCTATCCCCTGGAACTGGAACATTCTTCCTTTTTACTTCTGCCTCTCCATTTCCCTGCGTTCAGTCAAGATTCAGTCTGGATCTCGATGTCAGCAAGCCTTTCCCAATCCTTTGCACTTCTTGTGTCTTCCCTTTTGGATTATTTGCTCTATGTTTTCTATTTAGCTTGCAATTACCTAGTTGGTTGGTTGTTAGTCTTGCCTGTTAGAACGTGAGCTCTTTGAAGTCAGGGAGAGATTTGTATCCCTGGAGCTTAGTATAGTGCCTGCCTGGCACATGTTTGTTGGCTGATTGTTTGGGTTTTGTTCAGACCAATAATTTTATCTGTGTGGGAAACTCTCCAGAGAAGCACATTGGCCACTCATGTACAATTTATAGTAACAGAGAGTTATATTAGACATTGGGAAATTGAGTGATTTGTCCAGGGTAACACCTCCAATAAAATATCAGACGTCCCTAGTAAGCTCTGTTTTCTTAACTCCAAAACCAACTTCTATCCATTATTTCAAGGTGTCTCAATGTATTTTCAGGGCATTGAATAGGACAAACATTTGTTAGGTCTTATATTAAACATGTAAAGAGGGGCCAGGCCAACCAATGTTTAGTCTTTATGCATAATACTCTTTTCCCCCTGTATATATCTATATGGAAGCTTGGTGAACGTGTATCCCAAAAGGTGTGACAGAGGAGTACTTTTCCTACTTCTTTTGTAGCAGGGCCTGGTGTTTTCTGACTGTTTTTTGTTGACTTTCTTCATCTTCATCATCATTGTCATCATCATAGCTAATGCTTATATGGAATCTACTATGTTCTAGGCACTGTCCTAATTAACTTTACAAATAACTCATTTGATTCTTACACAAAAACCCTATGAGGGAGGTGCTATTCCAATTTTACAGTTAAGGAAACTTAGGCAGACAAAGGTGAAGTGACTTCCCCAAAGTCACACAGCTTGCAAGTGTCTAAGACTGGATTTGAACTCATCTTCCTGACTCTAGGAAAAGGGTTCTATCTATTGTGTCATTGGACTGCCCCAGCTATGTGGTGATAAAAAAAAATAATAATAATAATTGGCTGCTGATCTGGAATTGGATGTACATATAAATGACTTGAATAAATGAACGTTCTTTCTCTTCCCTAGAGGTGAATGAGGCAAGAATTGTTGTAAGTCAATAGGTAGGAGAAGTGAAAAGTGAAAATGGCATATGGTCAGTTGCCTACTGCCTGCTGTCTGTCTCCCCACCTGGTTATCAAGTGGCCATGGATACATACATGGTGCCTTTGCCCTTCTACCTTGGTTATATTTAGTCATTCCAGATCTTAGGTGAATGAGTATCAGAGACAAATAATGACCCTGCGAGATTCCAAAATTTAGAAGAGCCATCAGCAATTCCATAAACAATATGAGGCAGGAACAAAAGCAGCAGAATTTGGTAAGGAGCCAGATCTAAGAGCTACTTGCCACAGACCAACCTTGCAACTGAGACACCTTGTCCTGGAAAAGATGTTGTGACTCATATGTTAGCTATTCCATGCCCAGAAGTGAATTTGGTAGGAAAGTGGTCAAGGAAAAAAAGGACTCTCAATTGGCAAGTGTTTTGTAGAAGATTCTTTTAAATTTAAATCCACTCTCTCCAGCTATCAAGTTAAGTGTGTAAAGGAGAGAGTGAGCTACTAGTTTGGAGTTCTGTAGTACTTCAATCCTTATTGTGCATTCTCAGTAAATATTCCCTCATAAAAGTTATTTGATATTATCTAATCAATATTGAGGAGGTATTAACTGGTCATTGTTTTGGGAGAAGAATACATCTAATGATGGTTCTTGACCAACAGTATTAGACATGCCTAACTCTTCAGGGTTTACCTTAGGACACTGAGTAGAGATTGGCATTTTAACTCTAGGGAAAACAACCAGAAAACTTCCAGTGGGAGTTCATAAAGTAGCCCTAGAGCCTGCATAATAATATAGCCCTACTATCCATGCCATTAAAGGAATGATGTGCATAAAACTCTCTTTGAAGAGCTTTGAAAAGAGCAAGAAAGGCTATAATCCAAATCTTATCTCTTTAGCATTTCAAGATTTGCAAAGTACTGTTTCTTTACAGCAAGTCTGTCAGAAAAAAAGTGAATATAAGTATTATTCTCATTCTGAAGGAGGGGAAAGAGACTTAGAAAAGCTATTGGACTGATTAGAGCCACACAGCCAATAAATGTCACAACTTGGAATGGATCCAAGTCTCCATACTCTGAGTCCAAAAGGTACAATGAAAAGTGAAACGTGAGAAAAGTCACTAAGTTGTCCTTATCATTTGATTCAGCAATCTCGCTACTGGCCAAGGATGTAAAAGATAGAATGAAAATTGCCATTTATGCCAAAATATTTATAGCAATATTATTTGGAGAGAGAGAGAGAGAGAGAGAGAGAGAGAGAGAGAGAGAGAGAGAGAGGGAGGGAGGGGAGGAAGGAAGGAAGAAAGGAAGGAAGAAAGGAAGGAAGGAAGGAAGGAAGGAAGGAGGGAAGGAGAAAAGATCTGGAAGTAAAGTGGATATCTATTTATTGAGGAATAGCTAACAAATTAACAAAAATGTAGTTGAATTCTGTTGTGCTATATGAAATGACATATATAAGAGGTTGAGAAAACATGGGAAGACACATGAATTTTTGCAGAATTTGGCAGAACTAGGAGAACAATGTATGTAATAGCTATAATCATGGAAACAAAAATAGTACTAAAAGCAGTTGAAATCTGATTTATTTCAATGTCTAAGTTCCATCCCAGAAAACTGATGGGATGTGCTCTTCTTTGGAGCTCTCTGCTTTTTTAACCACTCTAGCCTTTGAAAAGAATCAATTGTCCCAATAAATCTCCATCCCCACAACAGTGTCATGGGGAATGAAGATTGCCTAGCTGACTTTAAGCTCATCTGGATCTGTTTCTGAGGGGAGCATGTCTTTGGGGCTTCCTCACTTCACAGGGGGACACAAATGAAGCCATTCTGATGAATGCTAATTGATGCTTGTCCAAGCATCATACAGTAATAACCCACAGGAGCCACAGAAGCTTTTACAGAGAAAAGTAGAAGGAACAATCGGAGTTTGGAGTGGATTTTTGCAAGTCCACACCCGGGCGAGGCTGTCTTACAGCTTTTCATCCCACCACAATGATTCTATAAATAAGCAAAGAATTGTTCTGTTTCTTTCTAATCCCTCCTATTATGTGGTTTTGTAAACTGTCTCACGCAATTGGTGCTGAGTCCAAGTGGTGGTCAGGCTGAAGGAATCTACTTCTGGAACCAAGCATGGCCGGATTCAAGGCTCTCTGTTGTGCCACACTGTAATCTATCCACGAGATGGGGTAAAGAGGCCAAGAAGAAAAGACTCATTTGGAGGGCCACCTCAAAGGCCCAGGAAGAGTTTTGTAAGTCCTTTTTCAAAGGACAAGAGTTCCAGAAGCACAGAAGAAAGAGAGACAAGAGCAATCCCAATCTTATAGTGTAAGACTGTCCTGAGGATTTCAAGAACAGGGCAGAACTCCCAGTTTAGTGGTGTAGACAACCCTCTCCAGTGTCTTCCTCATACTGTACAGAGCCTCCTTGCTAGCTCATGTCTAGGAATCAGGCTAGAGCACAAAGCAGCAAGAATGATTTGTCCCAGCCACCCTCCTCTGACCTCCTATACTTATTTGCTATCAATCACAAAGTTCTCTTTTTGACAGTGTTCTGTGACTTCATTTATGTAGAGAATTATTAGGACAGAATTTCATTACACGCATGCAGATAAGCAATGTATAGATATGACTTAGAGTCTTATGGAGGTGTCTGAAGCACCAAAGATTAAACAATTTGTCCATCTTTGTATAGCTAGCATTTCTCAGAGGCAGGATTCAATTTTAGTACCTCCAGATACCAAGGTCAGTTCTCTAACCACTGCCTATCATGAGCTTTTTTTTTTTTTTTTACTTTTTGGAGAGGAGAAGGAAGGGCAATTGGAGTTAAGTGACTTGTCCAAGGTCACACGGCTAGTTTTGTGTTAAGTGTCTGAGGCTGGATTTGAACTCAGGTCCTCCTGACTCAAGGGCCAGTGCTCTATTCACTGTGCCACCTAGCCATCCTTATCATGAGCTTTCTAACCATTGCATCATGCTGCCTCTCTTGCTCATCTATTTTTATTTTGAAGGAGAAAGACAAGGAAATTGGAGATAAGTGACTTTCCCAAGGTCACACAGCTAGAAAATATGTCAAGTGTCTGAGGCTTGATTTGAACTCAGGTCCTCTGAACTCAAAGGCTGGTGCTCTATTCACTGCACCACCTAGCTGCCCCTATCTATTTTTTAAGATATTCTCTTTCATTATCCCCCCAAAAAAGTTACCTGCGTGTACATTGTAGCCCACTGGTCTATATTTTCCACAGGAGCAGTAGTAGCAAGGGGCACAGAGAGAACATTGGAATCAGAGTCAGAGAAATTCAGTTTAAATCCCATTCACTGCTTTTGCGGCCTTGAGCATATCATGGGTTGTGGTTCCCTAATTTATAAAAGTAGGCATCTGCTTAGATAGTTTGACAGCCCTTCTGCCTTTCATTTCCATTATTTGATTCAATATAAACGTTAACCTAGTATAATGCTCTGTCCCCAGTAGGATCACCTTTAGATGTATTGAGTTGTCAGATGATGAAGGGATGAGTGATGACGAAGTTTGGCTTTTAAAGTTCTTCACATTTGGTCTGTAATTATTTTGACCCCCATGCACACAAAGAAGAGATTTTATAATGGAGGGGAAAATGAGGGGTGGGGTAGCAGCAATGCTTGAACCTCACTCTCATCAAATTTGGTTCAAAGAGGGAAGACCATATAGGCACCCTCAGCTGGGTGTAGAAATCTATCTGGCTCAATAAATAAAAAGTAGGGGAAAGGGATAAGAGATATGGGAGGATAATAAAAGGGAAGACAGATTAAGGGAAGCAGTGAGCAGAGGTAAAACAGACTTTTGAGGAGGGAGGGATGGAGGGAGAGGAAGAAAGAGATGGGCGGGGAGGGAGCGAGGGAGGGAGTGAAGAACAAGAACAAGAACAAGAAGAAGAAAAAGAGATCAAGGGAAACAGATAGTTATTAACCCTGACTGTGAATTTGAATGGGATGAGCTCAAGCATAAACAGAAGTGAATAGCAGAATGGATAAGAAACCAGAATCCAATAATTTGTTGTTCACAACACACAGACACAGACACGTGTGCACACACACACATACACACAGTTAAAATAAAGGATTGAAGCAGAATCTATTCTGCTTTAGGGGAAGTTAAAAAAAAAAAGACAGGGGAGTAATCATGTTCCCAGACAAAGTAAAAGAAAAATTAGTCATAATTGAAAGAAATAATCAGGGAGACTATATTTTGCTAAAAGAGAGAAGGGAGGGCAAATTGGAGGAGATTGTGGTCAGAGGCAAAATACTTTTTTTTTTCACACAAGTTCATGTTTATTTTTAATTTCCAGAGCAAGTTCACAAGGTTGCAGGAAAGGAAGAAGGAGATGGGGGGAGGGAGTGAGGCCCTTCTTCTAGCCCCATTGGCATCTAGCTATCTTCCCTGCCCTTGGGCCCTTCCCCTGCCTCAGTGAGCATACCTCCCCCTCAACCATGAGAGGCAAAATACTTTTGAGGAGGGACAAAGTGAAAGGAAACAGAAAGATAAACAGGGAAAAACCGGATGGAGAGAAATATACAGTAATCCTAACTGTGGAAAAAATTTTTACGGCAAGTTTCTCTGATAAAAGGTTTTATTTCTTAAATATAGAGAGAATTGAGTCACAATTATAATAATACAAGTCATTCCTCAATTGATAATTGGTCAAAGGACTTGGTTTTCAGATGAAGAAATCAAAGCTATATATAGTCATATAAAAACTCTAAATCTCTATTGGTTAGAAAAAAAGCAAAGTAAAACAACTCAGAGGTGCCACCTCACACTTGTCAGATTGGCTAATAAGACATAAAAGGAAAATGACAAATGCTGGAGGGGATATAGGAAAATCGAGACACTAATGAATTGTTAGTGGAGTTGTGAACTGGTCCAACCATTCAGAAGGCAATTTGGAACTATGCTCAAAAGGCTATGTAAAAACCACACATACCCTTTTGACTCAGTAATACCATTACTATGTCTACACAAAAATATCTGTAGCAGCTCTTGTGTGGTGGCGAAGGAGGATTCCCATAAATTCAGGAATGGTTGAACAAGTTGCTGCATATGATTTTAATGAAATATCGTTGTGTTATAAAAAATGATGAACAGGATGCTCTCAGGGAAAAAAAAAACCTGAAAAGACATTAACTGATGCAAAGTAAAGTGAGCAGAACCAGGAGAAGAGTATTAAGTAATAAGAGCTACACTGTGCAATGATCTACCATGATAGACTTATCTATTCTCAGCAATGGAATGATCCATGATAATTCCAAAGGATTTATCATGACAAATGTTATCCATTTCCAGAGAAAGAACTGATGGAGTCTGAATACAGATCAAAGAAAAGGGGTTTTTTTTACTTTTTTTAAAAACTTTTCTTGTTTTTCTGGTCTATGTTTTCTTTCACAACATGACTAATACAGAAATCTGTTTTGCATGACTCCACATGTATAACCTATATCAAATTGCTTGCATTCTCAACGGGATGGAGAAAATTTGGAACTCAAATTTTTAAAAAATGAATGTTAAAAATTTTTCTTACATGTAATTGGGAAAAAAAATAAAATGGACAATTTCAAATATCATTTGACTGACCTGTGGATCAACTCACCAACTCTGTTACTTCCTAGATCAAAATTTGTTTCCCTTACCATTATTCCCTGCATATAGAGTGTCTCCTTATATTGGAACGTGTTCCTTGAAGACAGGAACTGTACTACTTTTTTGTATTTGTTTCTCCAGGGTGTAACAGGATTGCTTAAAGGGGCAGGAACTGTTTCACTTTTGCTGTTTGCAAATTTAACACAATGCCTGGCACATGACAAGTGCATAAATAGTGGTTTTTAATCAATCAATCAACTCATGCATTCATTAATATTTTTATCAAAATTGACATCAATCCATTAATCACCAAAGTCTGGATCTATTAACATATTCAATTCCATATCCACCTGTTTGTGCTACCATTCATCCTATATCTACCCATTCTGTGGATAAATATATCATGATTAACTTGTTCAGAAAAAGAAAAAGAAAGGAACAATGGGGGTGATTTCAGAAAAAAAAAACATAGGAAGACCTATTTGAACTGATATAAAGTAAAGCAAGAAGAACCAGGAGATCGTTGTGAACAGTAACAACAACATAAAATTATGATTAACTATGAAAGACTTTGCTATCCTGATCAATACAATGATCCAAGCCAATTCCAAAGTATGTCTGATGAAAAAATGCCATCCACGTCTGGAGAGAGAACTGATGAACTCTGAAGGCAGACTGAAGTACAATCCTCCCTCAGCATTTGCAGATTTCTCATTCGTGGTTTTTGGTTACTTGTGGATTGTCCATCGACAATTAAATGGGAATTTTTGGAGATTTGCAAGTATTGCAGAAAATCACAGATGATTCCCAGATGTAAAAAAAAAAAAAAACTTTAAAAAATAGTCATAAATGCATAAATATTATATATTATTCATCTATGTTTTCACTTGCTACCATAAGTATACATACATAAATTTATTATAAACAGTTAAATTTTGTTAAAAGTTTAAACTTAATGAAGAACTGTGGTCTACGCCCTCTCTTGGGAATGCTTCCTCTTTGTTCTATCATCCAGACTTAGGCACATGATTTCCTCCCTCAGTGATCATTGTGCTTTGTGCATTTTTTTTTTTTGGAGAAGAAGGAAATCTATGAAGCAGTTGGTACAGCTATACCAGTTGCTGCAAAGACTTCATAGTGTAAGAGATACTAATCTTTCTCCATAGAAACTGCAACTTTCATGGGTACACTGTGTTGTTTTGCTTGTTTTATGTGTTAAATCAACATGATCAGAATTATTAAAGATAAAGTTTGGGGATGGATCCTGGAGTTATTTGTGGTTTTTCACATTCACAGGGGTCCTGCACCCAAACCTCTGGGAATGTCAGGAATGTTGAGGAATGACTATAATTTTCTTTTGTTGCTTTTTTTGTGATATGGTTAATATGGAAATATGTTTTGCATTATTCCACATGTATAATTGATATCATTTTGCTTGCCTTCTCAATGGCTGAGGGAGGAAATGGAGGAAGGGAGAGAATTTGGAACTCAAAAGTTAAAAACAAAGAATATTTAAAATATACAAGTAGTAAGTGTATTTTTTAATTTTCACTCATTTCTCCCCATCTCCACTACCCAGCATCCTGTATTGCTCCTACGTTTGGGGGCTCGCTCCTTGAAAAGACCTCTTACAATAGCTCGCTCCACTTCTTTCCTCTCACACTTTTTGGAGGCTGGCTTCCAATACCATTCAACCAAAACTTCTCTCAGCACAGTTACCAGGGATATCTTCATTGCCAAAACCGATGACCTTTTCTCAATCTTCATTCATCTTGACCTCTCTGCAGTCTTTGACACTGTCACTAGCTCTTTTTGCTCTCTAGGTCTTTGTGATACTATTCTCTCCTGGATCTCCTCCCTTGCTTACTTCTCCTTCTTTGTCTGCTTTGCTGAATGTTCATCCACATCATGCCACCTAAGAGTAGGAGTCCCGTAAGGCTCTGTTCTGTATCCTCCTCTAGACTTCTCCATATTAATTGCTTGGTGATATCATCACCTAACCTGGTTTCAATTATCATTGCTATACAAAAACTCTCCGATCGATTTGCCCAGTCATAACCTCTATCCTCACCTCTCTAGTTGCTTCTTGTTGTTGTTGAATCATTTCAATAGTGTCCAATCTTCCCTAACACCATTTGAGGTTTTCATGGCACAGATCCTGGAGTGGTTTGCCCTTTTCTTCTCCAGCTCAAGGTTGTTGTTGTTATTAAGTCATTTCAGTCATGTCCAAATCTTTGTGGCCTCATTTGGGGGTTTCTTGACAAAGATACTGGAGTGGATTGCCATTTCTTTTGCCAGCCCATTTTACAGATGAAGACCTGAGGTAAACAGGGCTAAGTGACTTGCCCAGGGTCACACAGTTAATAAGTGCCTAAAGCCAGATTTGAACTAAGGAAAATGAGTTTTCTTTACTTCAGGCCACTGAGTTGCCTCTTAGACATCTCCAATCAGATGTGCTAGAGACATCTCAAAGTCAACACGTCTAATTCTCAACTCATTATCCTTCCACCAAACCTGCCCCTTTCCTAACCTCCCTATTACTATAGAGGGCACTGCTAACCTCCCAGTAGCCCAGGCTCACAACCTAGGGGCCATATTTTGCCTCCTCTCTCTCACACACCTTATATTCAATCAATGGTCAATTCCTGACAAGATCTTTGTAATATGTTATATACTTGCACCCTTCTTTCTTCTGACACTGTAACCACTATGGTACAGATCCTCCTCACCTCCCACCTGAACTATTACAATAGTCTCCTCTATAGTCTCCCTGGCAAAATTGTCTTATACTCTAGAGCAGGAGTGAGGAACCTGTGGCCTCAAGGTCACATGTGACCCTCTAGGTCCTCGAGCGTGGCCCTTTGACTGAATCCAAACTTAAATGTTCTGTTTGGATTTGGTCAAAGAGCCACACTTGAGTACCTAGAGGGTCACATGTGAGCTCAAGGCTACAGGTCCCTACCCCACCCTTTCCAATCTAGACTGTCTTCTACTCAGCTATCAATTTGTGTTTCCTCTGTTAATTCCAGTCCCTTCCTATTACCTCTAGAATTTAATAAAATCTTACACTGTTTGGATTTTAAAGCCCATCAGAACCTGGTCCCTTCCCACTTTTCCAGTCTTTTTTATACTTTAAATACTTTATTCTCCCCCATGTACTTTGTGACCCTTGCTATTCCTTGCACATGGCAGTCCATCTCTTAGCTCCAGATAGTTTCCCTTGCTGTCCTCCATGCCTATGATTTATTCCCTTCCCCTCTTCCATTTGGCTTCCTTTAAAGTTCAGCTGAAGTCTCCCCTTCTACAAGAAGCCTTTCCCTTCATTTTAGTGCCTTCCCTCTGTGATTGTTCTAATTTATCATATATACATATATGTATACACACACAACATACATATAAGTGTGTGTATCTTTGCAACTTATAATGTTAGTGTGTTATATGGGACCATTGAGAAGGTAAATAAGTAACCTACGGTCGCACAACCAATCTGTGTTTAGAGGCAAGACTTGAATTCTAGGGCTTTTTGATTCCAAGGTCAGTTCCCTATATACTCTGTCATGCCACCTCTGAAGGTAAATACTATGATTCCTCTTTTCCCCATTTCACATATGAGGAAACTGAAGCCCATAAAAGTCAAGCAATGACCAGAGTCAAACAGCTATTGTGAGAAGCCAGCATTAAGTGCTGCTCTGTCTGACCTGTAATCCAGCTCTCTAGCCATGGCATATTACTCTGAAAGATTCTCTACTCAGAAAAAGGAAATTACTGATAATACCATTCCCAGAGCAGGTCAGAATTCCCTTTTTCCTCACTCTGTCCTAATCACTCTACTGAAACCACTCTTTCCAGAGTTATCAGTCACTCCTTAATTTCCTAATCCAATATTCTTTTCTCAGTCTTTATCTGTCTTGACCTCTTGGCTGCATTTGATACAAATGATCACCCTCTTCTCCTAGATCCCCTTCCCTACATTTTCATAATACTTCTGGTTCTCTTCCACCTTATCTGGATGCTCATTCTCAGGCTCCTTTACTGGATCACTCTTGCTCTACTCTCATGCATGGATGTACTCCAGGGATCTGCTCTGGACCTTCTCTTCTTTCTCCACATTGTCTCTCAGTTATCTCATTGGTTTTCATGAATTCAACAACTACCAATATGTATATTTTATGTAGAGAGATATACAGCTATGTAGGGAAAGATAAGTATAGATATCCATGTCCATCTATATCAACAGGTGTATAGAGATATAGATAAAATTCAAGTCTGTCTTCAGGTACAATTATTAGTTGTGAATCACTAACTGCCTGTTGGACATCACCCGTGGGTGAGATTGTCTCATAAGCATCTCAAATTCAACATATCCAAAACAAAAGTCATTATCTTCTCCTCCCAAAAATAAGTAATCATCTGAACTCACCTAATTCTGCATTCAGTCAGCTCAAAATCAATCCTGATTCTTCCCTCTCCCTCACACTCCGCTGTGTCTAACTACTTGCCAAGTCCTGCTGATTTTGTCTCAATGAAATCTCTCACACCCAAAACCTTCCATCCACTCACATGGCTCCCACCTCAGTTCAAGACCACATCACCACTATCTTGGACAATTGGAATAATCTCCTAAGTGTTTTCTCAGCTCTCTAATCCACAGCTCCACAGAATTGTCAAAGTGATATGCCTACAACACAAATCTGACCATGTCCCTTTCTTGTTCAATAAAACCTATTAGTTCCCTATGACCTGTAGGGCCAAACAAAAGCTCCAGATTGCCATTTAAAGCCAATATGGCTCTATCCTACTTTCCCAGACATCTCTATTATACATTGCTTCCTTTCTCACACTCTAGAATTCAAACAAACTAGACTATTTCCTGTTTTCAGTACACAGAATTCCATCTCCCATCTCCATTTCTTTGCAGAGGCGGTCTCTCATCACTTCCTCCTCACTTCTACCTCATGTAAACCCTACCTTACTTCAAAGATCACTCAGTTCAAATACTATTTTCTATAAAATCTAATGCTCCCAATTGCTCTCACTCTCCACTCAGAAATTACTTTTATAGCTTTGTATTTAATTAACACATTTAACATATTGTCTCTCTCCAGATAAAAATAAAATACAAGCTCTTTGAGGTCAGAGACAACTTTTTTTTTTGGTCTATATATCTTTAGATCCTGGTCCAATAAAATCACAGGTCCAGTGTCTAACTCTAGCCTCAGGGCATAGTACAGTATTGGGAATACATTAGGTGCTCAATTAATGCTTTTTTAATTGATTCAGATTCTTGAAGGAAAAGACATACTTACCAAGGAGTGAGCAGTGTGCCCAAGAGTGTAGCCTCGCTAGCTTTTTCCAAAACTCTTCCTTTCAATGCTAGTTGATAAAATGTGAGAGAAAGAAGACACAGTTTTGAAAAATGAAAAGGAATTGCACACATTTTCTTGCAGCCAAAACTGGACTTAGCCACTGAGCATACCCAACTCCTCCAGCTCTGATGGAGCCTAAGGGAGGAAGACGGAGGTTGGAGGCTTTGGCACAGAGAGACAAAACCTGAACATTTCCAGAAAGGAAAGCTGAATGGGCAAGGGGGAAGCTTTGGAGACTTAGGAAAAATATCACCAGCATGAATTATATTTGTCCTGAGCTCCTGAGCAATTTTCAGTTTGAATCCCTGGGCCAAACCAGATGTTCTTCCCATTTCTGTGTTCCTTCCTGCCTCTTGGATGTCCCCCTCCCTTCCCAGAAAGTCCTCCTGTATTTTGGCAATTAGGAGGAAACCACTGCCTAACTCTGTTTAAAAATGCTTTTGCTAGGTTCAAACTGCATTCTTAAGTGTGTCTTTTAAAAGCCATCTGACAGAGGGCTTTGGCAGGCTATAAAATGGAGAAACCCCAAAGGCTGGCAGGGAAAGAACCTCTATTCATGTAGATGCCAGCACTGAATTAGGAATAAGAGCTCTGGTTTCCTCATCTGTAAAATGGGGATAATCTTTCTTTTTCATCTGGCTTACCTAATACCAACAATGACAATTACATTAACCAAAATAAAATGGTGTCCCTAACCTAAATCTCGCTAGCACTTCTCTTGCAACCACCATTTGAAAGTAGGAAGTACTGTATAGAAAGAAGGCAGCATGGTGCATCAGTCAGAATGCTGAGCCTAGAGTCAGAAAGACCTCTGTTGAAGTCCCTGACATTTGGTACAGGTGCGGCTTTGGCCAAGTCCCTTCAGCTCTCATCCATATATGCATTCATTCAATGAGCATTTGGAAGTGCCTCGGATAGCACCTTTTCTATGGGCTTATGTCCTCTTTATCCTATATTTATCTGGCTTATTCATAGTTGTATGCAAGGGTCTCTCTCCTCCTGTCCCGACTTAGACTGGGAGATCCATAAGGGTGGAGATTCTTTGCCTTTTCACAGAGCACCTGCCACACTATAGGTGTCTAATAAATGTGTGGGCAGCTAGGGGGCACAGTGGATAGAGGGCAAGGCCTGGAGTCAGAAAGTTGCATCTTTCGGAGTTCAAATCTGGCCTCAGACCCTTCCTGGCTGGATGTCTCTGGGCAAAGCATTTAACTGTTTGTTAAAAGTGAGCTGGAGAAGGAAATGGCAAATCACTCCAGCATCTTTGCCAAGAAAACCCCAAGTGGGGTCATGAAGAGTCAGATACAACTGAAATAGAGGAACAAAAAGTAAATGCTTGTTAACTGGCCTGCATTGCAAGACTGGAAGTAAAAATACGAAAAGGAAATAATGTGTTCTCTAAAAATGCATACATTCTCTTGGGAATAACATTTACACAGAAAAATAATTATAAAATAGAAGCCTAGAGACTGGACTTTGTGATACCATTGCCATGGGAACTCCCAAATGAGGAAATTGCGGTGATAAATTGATAAATTCAAGCCAACAACTTCTCTGCAATGTAGAACCTTGGGGAGTGGTATGGGACACTGAAAGCATATGAGACCTGTCCAAGGTCACACTGCCAGCACAGGATTCATGAGACATGGCAGTAGAACTCAGACCCTGCTGGCTCCATGGCCAACTTTCTAACCACTACACTACATTGCCTCTCAAAGAGAGAACAAAATTCAAATACCAAAGTCAAAATAACATGTGGAGATGGGAACTACCAACAGGTGTGAGGAGGAAAGGTCTCCTTTATGAAGCGATGCATGAGCTGGGTTTTGAAGTAAATGGTTGATTCTAAAAAGACAGAGGGAGGAGGAAATGCATTCCAGTCATAGCATCAGCCTATACGAAGGCCAGGAGACAGGAAGAAAGCCAATTTGGCTGGAATGTAAAGTATGTAAAGATGAAGAATGGGCAATAAATCTGGAGAGGTAGCCTGGAACCAGATCATGAAGGAATTTAGGGTTTGTATTTTATACTAGAGGCAATGGGGAGCCATTGGAGCTTTAGAGCAAAGGAGTTAAATGGTCAGACCTGTGTTTTAGACTAAAGGGTAGACCTCTAAGCATATTAATAGATGAACCTTGTCAACATGAAGGACCTTTACCATAAAACACTATTCAAACATCTATAATTCTTTTCCTTTTTTTTTTTGGATAAGGGAATAAAGCTTAGAAAGTCCAATGTCTTGCCTAGGGAAGGTGGAGAATGCCTGGTGAGGCCCCTCATTTCACAAATGAGTTCTCAGGTTTATTGTGAAGGCTAAATGAAATAACATGCATCAAGCACTTTGTAACCATAAAAGGTTAGGACAGTAATAGTGTGTGACTTCTTACTGTTGTCAATATTATTAGAGCTGCCACAGCAACCCACAATTAGAAAGAGACTTGGAGTTTGGGGTACAGAGAGTCACCCTAGGGCAAAACAGTTTTGCTTGAATCACAGAAAAGTCAGCAGAGAGAAGGAAGGAAGGAAGGAAGGAAGAAAGAAAGAAAGAAAGAAAGAAAGAAAGAAAGAAAGAAAGAAAGAAAGAAAGAAAGAAAATAACCCTAAAGGAACACAACATCTAAGCTGCAGCAAGCTCTGAGACCAAGCCAAAGGGCTCTGAAATTCCAGGGAGCTCCAGAGTCAGATTAAACTGTTTGAATGGTTTCTGAGCCCAGGGTGGATGAAAGTTGTGTTTCTCCTTAGCCCTGGTGAGGAAAATCAAAGCTAAGTTAGCTAGTGATTAATAACCTTTGGGATTCAGTCAAGGCACAACTTTATAATGAGTAGTAAGTA
>CM053583.1:198728718-198765653 GCA_028627135.1 Pseudochirops cupreus
GGAAGTGAAAGCTCTGTCCCAAATCGCTGGGGTCCTCCCGGCTGCCGTAGCTCTTAGAAAGAGGCTGGGAACTCTTCCTATATACTTCCGGCTGACCGGATAATAAAGACTCCAAGACCGAGGCCCAAGACGGCTATCCGGATCTAGCCACTCAACGCGAGAGCCCTGGCTAGCCCAGTCGCTCAGTCCCCCTGCTGTCTACAGGCCGTGGCGGGAAGCTGCAAGCGGGTGCAAAACCTCTGCCTTTCACTTTTCCGCTCTGGAGGCCTTCTGGGCGGACTGCTTATCTCCCCCTTTCACAAATCCCATTCACAGCTGCCGCTAATCTGCTCACCGCTCCTCTCCTCCAGCCGCCCCCGGGGCACAGCCGGGGCTTCAGGCCAGGCTGGTTTTGGTTCGCAGTGCTGATGCGGTTCGCAGTGCTGATACGGTTCCTCGTAGCCGAGCTGACTTTAGTGGGAAGTATCTTTGTGTGCGTTTTGGAGTTCCAGGATTGGTTTAGAGTCCTATTTTATGGGTATTTTGGGGTGGCTATGTGAGAGCTGCGATGTGTTGCTGCTTCTACGCCGCCATCTTGTCTCCGCCCCAGAACCTAGACATTTTAAGGAAGCTTTCACTGAACCAGGTACCTTAAAACCAAATTAGTCCTCTGAATCCCAAGACCCACATTTTATTGTCTTGTTCCTTTGTTTTCAGTCTGGTTCCTTTCTGGGAAAAGTAACCCCCAAACTGTCATGCCTTGTCTTGTCATGTCTTTCCTTCCCAGACAAAGTCTATTACCTCTTCTAGAATGTTGTCACAGCTCTTTAATTTGAATCATACTTTGGGTATATCTGTAATGCTCTAGAGGGAAATATCATATATTATGTAACAAGGAAGGTTTTTGTAAACTGACTAACAATGGAGAATGGATTTTGTCATCTTGGATATGTCTATACAGAGTCGGGGAAAAACAACACCGGGATGATCTTGAGCTGTAAATTACAGCATATAATTTATACACTGTGGCTAATTATCTTTAAGTCAGCTCACTGTCTACAAAATTTGGTCTGGCAGAAATTTCTGGGGACCTTAAGCCTTTCCCTGATTCCCATGAGAATGCGTCGAAGGAAACAAGGATGATTTCCCTTAAAATAGCTATGTGAAGGTCAAAGAGAAGCCCAGAAACACTGGAAAAACTAATGACATAAAACCCCTCAAAAACCAAAAATAAACACATCCTTCCAGTTCAGAAATGCACAAAAATATGGCCAGGAACCCATGGAATTGGGAAGAGACATCTCACAGGACGCTCCATCAAAGTGCAGGTACATGAGGAAGCAGTAGAAAACAGAAAGTGATTGACTCAGAGAAAGTCTCCTGAACTTTCCTAAATGGGGAAGCAGGGAGAGGAAAAGAGCCAAGACAAGCTGCCACAGACTCTAAGTCAGACAATGCTCTCTGCATCTGGGTGTTGCAAACCAGAACCAGCTCTAATCTTTGAGGGTCTGGAGCCAGATCCTGACCCTGGCTGGTCAGAATACGAATGGAAGATAGCTCCAGTCTCCATGGTTCACAGGGAGCCAGGGACCAGCTGTGCTCTCAAGTACTGGGAGTCACAGCAAAAAAAAGTGACAACTCAGCACCTGGGAGCCAACAGAAAGAGCATTCTATAAGAGGAGTGAGGACAATTTTTTTGTCTAACATCCCATTAGAACCTGCCAGAGCAACCAAATCCCAATTAGTGATCATGTAAATGAAAAGGAAGAGAGCAACAGAGACCCCAACACACAGAAGGCCATCAGGAGACAGAAACAGAAGCCAGGAAATGCTTCAGAAGGCAGGCTCCAATACCGGCCATTGCACACACCCTACAATGCAGCTACACTGGCCTTCTTGCTATTCAGCTAAAACCCTTCCTTCCCTCTGAGAGTATCTCCATTTTACCCCATAGATATCTTGTGGAAACAGTTAACTGCATGTTGTCTTCTCCATTAGAATGTAAGCTCCCTGATGGTAAGCACTGTTTTAGTCTTTCTTGATAACCCCAGCACTTAGCACAGTATAAGTATTTACACAAACAGTAAGCATTTAATAAATGCTAGTTGATTTAAATGGATTTATTGGGTTTCAGATCCCCTGAAGCTAAAAAGAAACACAAATAAAACCTTCCTCCTCTCTCCTCCAAAATGCTGAGATGCAGACATTGATCAAGACACATGAAGCAGTCAGCTTCTCTTATGTTCTTGGTTCTGGCCTGCACCTTAGCTCCAGATCCCCCTGAATTCATTTTCCTTTGAGCAGTAGTGTTTATGAAGCAGCTTCTTCCACCCACCCTCAATCTTCATACTGCCTAATCTCTTTAGTTTCTGGGAAATCATACACTTGTGCTAGCTATGTTTATGCATTGTACAGAAGGAGTTAGTATGGCATAAATAAAAAGCACTGAACTCCAAGTCAGAAGACTTGGGTTGAACCACTGATGACCTTGGGTATGTCATTTCACCTAACTGGTTCACCCTCACTGGTGGGTTTCACCTAATCTCTTCATCTGTAAAATGTGTGGTTGAATTTAATGATCTTAGATTGAAGCAAAGTAGAAAGTGATTTTTAGCCAGATTGGGATCTGGGCAGGAGAGATGACACCAGGATGGTGAGTATACATTGCCTTAGCCCTGGCCCTTCTCATACACAAGATTCAGAAGCATCTTGGCCCAAAATCTATTGTCTTACATGGAGACTACTTTGACTCTGCCCTACATCACCAAATCGCTGGAGAAAGAAACGTAATATCACCTCTGAGCCTTTGCCCCCAATTGACAGTCTCATTCTAGGGTTGAAAGGCTGTTACTTTCAAGCTTTAGGAGTTGTCTGGCTTTATATATATGCATCGACCCTATTCCCAGTTCAGATTCTCAGAACTAACGCCATTTTTGGCTCTGGTTGAAAGGGCTCTTCCCAGAAAGGGAGGAAGAAGTAAAATGAGTTCTGAAGATAGAAAGACGAATCAGGTATGGAATGGATGGTTTTATTCCCACACAGAGAAAGGAACGCTAAACAATAAAGAAATAAAAGAAGCCAGCTGCCCTTCAATATCTCACAATCCCGCAAGTGTTCCCAAAGAACTCACAGATGAAGTATGGTCACAGGCTCACCTGGGTCATGAGCTCATAGCATGGAGTTCACCTGACCGTCCCAAGCTTATAGTCATTCTTTTACTTCCAAACTAGAAGAAAAAAAAAAGAAAGCCCAATGAATAAAAATTAATTCTTTAGTATAGCAGCAGAGTTCTTATTCAGAAGCCAATTATGAGTTACTATTGCAAAGAGAAGTAGTAAAAAGATTTCTACAATAGTACCAAGGTGGGGTGGGAAGGTTTTTAGACAAATATAGACTGATATTATATGTATATTTTTCATATTGTGTTGTGCTGTATATATGTATGCATGTATGTATATATATATACATATATATATACACACACACACCTATAATTTCATTTGTGTCAAGAATTTCTCCTTATGAGATCAGTAAATTATCTATAATTTATAAGCTTAGGGAGTTGTCTGAGGCCTTTAAAGGCTAAATGACTGGCCTATGATCATATGGCTAGAATATTTCAGTGGCAGAACTTAAACCCAAGTCCTTCTGACTCTGAAGTCAATTGGTCAACCTATGGACTAGCACCCTTATGCTCTGGGCTTACCTAGACCAGATCCAATCTTGGAGATAAACATCAAAATTCACTTTTCCTTTAGCTTTTTATTCCCTTGCCCAGAGCTTATTCTAGAAAAAGAAATATCCCAGCTCAATGCCTAGGTTTCCACATATGTACTGTAAGGTATTCCATGCATATGTAAGACACAGGATGGTCTTTATTACACCCCCCCAAAGATGAAAAAATATGTAAAAGAATTCACAACAGCCCATACAGAATGCTACAAAACACATAAGAACTTACATTAGCCAACAATCAATGAAATGTCCTTTCTTCTGTGAGTCCCACTATCCATCCAGTCAGAAAGCCCACCAGTCTCATAGCATCACTCTATGGTTTATTATTCTTCAGAACAAAGAAGCTAGATAGGAAAGCAAAAAGATACACATAGAGTGTTTTACTGTTTTTGGTACTACTTTGTGGAGTTAGAATCCACAGAATCATGAAATCACTGAATTTAGAATTGGAAAGGAAATTAACAGCCTTTCAGTCGAATCTATGCCCCACAGAAGATCATACTAGAAAAGTGGTCTTCTCACCTCAATGTGAAGATTTCCAGTGAAAGAGAAATTGACTACTTCCCAAAACAATCCATTCCATTTTAGGACAGTCCTAATACTTCGGAAGCTTTGATTGCACGAAAGACTAATTATTTTTAACTTGTGCTTGGTTTTCTTCACTGGGGTCAAATAGGATAACCCTAATTCCTCTATCACATGACCAGCCTTCAAATATTTGAACACAGAAGTCATGTCTCAGCACTACTCTGCGTTTTGGACTCCCACAGATGGGAAATAAATTGAGTTGCTAGACAGACAGTCCCACTTCCCATCATCCAAAAAAAAATATGGGGTAATAACAGAGTGCCAAGTCCAGATCCCGAGCCCCACATTTTATGTTTTTTGATTCCTTATTGTCCCTCTGTCTTTGAGAGCCACATGCACAATTGATCATGAAACTCTTTTCTTAGGTCTTGAAATTTGTCTCTGGATAGCTGTTATCTCTTAAGCTGGAAGGTTCATGTCACTGCCTTTCCACAGCTGGAGCCAAGAATAACATCTCCAAGATTTTGCCATACTCTGTCATTTTTCCCAGTTGCTTTTCTCTCTTGGGCCAAGAGGTTGACATCTCCGAAGTACTTGGGCCTATGATTCCTCTCTCCATGGCTGCCATGTGCTTAAGAATATACGCTTCTCATCTGCCATCTACCAAAAATTAATATTAATGTCTGTAGGTGTGCTTGGGGTGAACACCTCCTGCCTGATAACTTCCTGCTTCAAACAGTTCGCCTCTTGTCTCTGCTGTCATCTCTGGATGTCTCCAGAAAGAAAAGAGTAAGGGACATATAGACAAAAAGACAGAAGGAACAGGTCTGTCAACATCCTTTCATAGACCAACAAAAGGCATAATCTACCCAAGACTTTTTCCCACAAGAATCTGAGTCAACATCAGTAAAACTCATCCCCCCAGGACCAAGAAGCAAACCCATACACTTTGTAGGAAAATACAATCCTCAAACAAAAGCTTGCTACCCTGTAGCTCATCAGGTATATTTGGGAATTCCTTTGATCAATTCCCCTACCCAGATATCTTGAAAATAAATCCTTACCTCGCCCAAGGACCTGGAGGCCACATGTGGCCTTGTGGCTGTAGGTTTCCAAACCCTGATCTAAACTAATGCATATTTTATCTTATTATGAATTGGAACTGCTTCAATATGTAATCACCGTGGGGTAATAATAGGTAGCATCTGATCCTATTTACTCATAATAACATATATATGCTGTAGTTCAAATGCTTATCTTCCTCTGATTTGCACACCACCCAACACTAAAGAGTGTTATCAAACTCTTAAGAGAACTGGCTGCCTCTCTTCTCAGATCCACCTTGTAATGAGTTAACCTGTACGTAATCTGTTTAAAGTTTTAGTGTGGATTTTTTCAGATTTGAATTCATTATGGACCTTAATTACTTATCTGTGCATGGTCAGAGAAAACTTGCTAAAGCAAAGCAAGATTTAATATCAAGCTAAAAGAAAAAAACAAAAATCATATATGTCATGTTATTTAAACAATTCTATCATGACCTATTCAAACAAGTTGCTAATAATTTTAAAGCAATGAAGGGTATTACAGGCATACTTCATTTTATTGCATTTTACTTTATTGCATTTCAATGATAAGGCATTTTTTTACAAATTAAAATTTGGGGGCAAATCTTATATACAGCAAATCTATCAGTACCATTTTCCCAAAAGCATGCACTCACATTGTGTCTCTGTGTCAAATTTTGGTAATTTTTGCAATATTTCAAACTTTTTCATCATTATATCCATTGGTGATATGTGATCAATGATTTTTGATTTTACTATTGTAATTGCTTTGGGTTCCCAAGAATCACACCTATATAAAACTGTGAACTTAATAAAAAATATTTTGTGTTCTAAAAAAAAAAAAGAAAAGAAATCCTTAAGTCCTTTCAAAATTGTGTCATCTCCAGCATGAGCCCCCAGAATTTATAGGTGAGCTAATTTAGGTGCTTTTCTTGTCCTTGGCTTTTGGTTCGGTTTGGTTTTTTGAGCCATTTCCACTTTCTCATGGAAACTCTCAGGAAGAGCCGTTAGCATCCAAATGTATTATCTCCACTACTGTTCATGTAGAGAATACTTCTGTTTGTTTCTTTTTATACAGGAATCCTGACAGACCTTTTACATATTGTGTCTGTTTGCTGCTCTCATTCCAGTTTCATCTTTCAGTGCTCTTGGGATGATCTTACTTAATTAGGTCGCATGCCAAGTCAAACAAGTAAACTTGTTTTTTTTCCTTCCATTGCTTCTCACTGTTTTATGAGGAAATATTGCTCATAATCTTCTACCATCATCCTCCATAAGATTTTGCAAATGAGTTTATATTATAAAGCACTGTTGCCCTTGGCCATGATGTCTCTCCACTTGGCAAGAAGATCAAGTGTTGGCTTGCTAAGGATATTTCTCTTGGTCTCCTCATTGTGGCAACAGATTTACATCAGTTTAGCTTCCTGAGGAAATGGTGATAATCTGTTTTTATTTCTCTTCTTTTATCCATTTTGCATTTTTTTGGCATCAGCAACTTGTTTAAATAGGTCAGATTGGATCTCTCCAACGGTCCATCTTATCTTTTCACTTTTATTTTTTCTTAATATTTAGAAAGATGTTGATTATATCTCTACTAAGTTGATGGTTTGATTGTATTGCTGTGGTTTTCAGTCATTTCCAACTCTTTTTGAGATCATTTAGGGTTTTCTTGGCAAAGACACTGGAGAGGCTTATCATTTCCTTCTCCAGCTCATTTTACAGATGAGGAACTGAGGGAAACAGGATTAAGTGACTTGCCCAGGGTAATACAGCTAGTAAGTGAATGAGCACAGAATTGAATTCAGGAAGAGGAGTTTTCCTGATTTCAGGCCTGGCCTCTATCCATTGTGCCACCTCCCTGTCCCATCTAATTGTATAAGACTCATTAAAAAAAGAAAGAAATCCAACTTTGGTAAACAGTTATTTTCTGTCTTTTAAGATAGAATCAAACACATTTTTGTAATGTAATTTATTATTTACTATGTCCATGACTTATGACTCAATTCTTAAGAGTATTCATAATATGGCTTCATTTCATATTATATACATGATATGATTTCTATATATTCCATAAGTCTTTGGTCTCTTTTATATCTTACTCCTGATTCATATATTCAATATATTTTTTCACTATCCTTTCCTATACCATTTTTTTTGCATTAAAATCAAGTATTAGAGAATATTTTGACATTATAGAATGTACATATATCGCAGAATCACTTGGTATCTTTCTTAAAAGCAGACCATGTGTTTGAGCACAGAGAAATTACAAATGAATGTAAAATTTCAGAAATATTAAATACATCCTTTATAGCTAATAATGCAATGGAAATCATAATTACTATAGGGAATGCATGTAAAAAGGTAAGTCCCCATAATTATTTAGAGTCTAGATACTTACTAATGACAGAATTATCGCATAGTTAGTGTTAGAGAACAAATACTAGAAACAATAATTATATGAAAGAATAATCATAATGACAAGGCAACCTAACTTCTGGGATGCAGCTAAGGCAATACTTAGAGGGAAACTGTATGTCTAAAAACATCAAAAAAGATAAAGGGAACATTAATAAAGACTATGCTTTGTAAAAAAAAAAAAGCAAATACATTTAAAATTAGCATAGAAGGGGAAAATTTAAAAATCAAAGGAAACATAAATAAAATAAAAAATAAAAGACCATACAAACAATGAACAAAACTAGAAGCTAGATTTTTTGTAATTGATGAATCTTTTACCTACTTGATCAATAAGAAGAGCAAGGAAAGTTAAATTACAACAGAAGAAATAAAAATGATTGTCAAAACCTACCTCATGTAATCGTATGCTAATAAAACCAAGATGATGAAATCTGTAATATGTGTCTCAACATGATCTCTGAATTGTCAGATCCAAAGACCTCTTCTCAGTCCTCATCTTTCTTGACCTCTCTTCAGCCTATGCTTGTCAATTATCTTCTCTTTGATAGTCTCTTTTTTCTAGGTCTTATGGAGACTTATGGATACTACTCTCTCTTGGTTCTCCTCTTATCTATCTGATCACTCACTCCTTCTCAGTCTCCTTTGCTGAATCTTCAACAGTCATGCTTGCAACTGTGGGTGTCAGTCAGCAACCAATGAGCATTCAAAAAGTTCCTATTATGTGTCAGGCACAGTGCTAAGTACTGGAGATAAGAAGAAAGGCAAAAGACAGCTCCTTCCCTCAGGGAGCTAAAAATCCAATGGTGTTCCCTCTGCCCTCCCATCATCTCCAAGATGAGATCTATTTATCCAGCTCAAACCTCTCTGCTGACTTCCATATCTTTTATCTCTAACTATTTATTAGACATTTCAAATTTGACATCTGAAACAACATATCCATAACCCAATTAATTTTCTTCCCTTTTACCCCACTATAGCAGCCAGCACCCTAGCATACCCAGGATGGCTGCTAGCACAGGTTCTTTGATGTGTTTTCTGAATGAAAGCAACTCAAAAAGGGTTAACAAATCTTACTTTAATCAATCAAACATATACCATTTACCTAGTTCAGGGGGAAAAGTCAGCACTCTGAACTTCAGAGAAGACAAAGAGAAGTTACAAGCAGACAAAAAGACAGAGAAAATAACACAATTCAACAAACAGGGATTCTAGCTGTCTGGCCATCACAAACATACAGTGTTAGTTACCAGAGAGAGAAGCTCCAACATTTGGGTTTTCAAAGCTGAGGGGACTCAATGGCTGCCCAGAGTCTCATCTGGCCAAATCACACAACTCTTCCCAAAATGAGCCCCAAAGCAAAACCTTGCCTCTCCAGGGTCAGAAAACATCACAACCCTCCTGACTCACTTAACTACAAAGTAACAAAAGTGGTGCCTTCCTGAAAAACAAGCCTCCTACCACAGGCTCCAGGTGAGCACCTGCAGCTTGTTGAGGGGCTGAGTATATTTTCATATCAGGAAAGATCCTCAAGTTCAACTTAGACTTATTAAGGGTCAGGGAAGATCTTCAGATTTCTATTACCATTACACCCCCTCAAACTTCCCTAATACTGTTGAGGGGAACGTCATCCTTTCAATTAGTGAGATTCCCTACTGAGGTGTCATCTTCAGCTCCTTGATCTCATGCCCTCATATGCAATCAGTGCTCAAGTCGTGTTGATTTAACCTCTGAAAAATCTTTCAAATATAGCCCCTTCTCTTCTCTAACACCACCATTACTCTGGGGCAGACTCTTATCATCTCAAACTTGGATTATTACAAAAACTTGCTGGTTGGTCTTTTGGACATAAGTCTGTTCTTGCTCCCTTGAGTTCTCAGCTGTAAAATTGTTTTTCCTAAAATGCATGTCTGACGATGTCATCCCTCTGCTCAGTAAATTTTAGTACCTACCTATCACCTCCATGAGCACTTCTATTTGCCATTCAAAGCTATGCATAAACTACCCCACTCCCCATCTTTCCACTCTTTTCTTTCACCTTACTCCCCACCATGCACTACTCTTCAATCCAGTGACACTGGTCTCCTGGCTGAACCAGGAGCAATGTACTTCATCTCTCAATTCTGGGCATTCTTACAAACTGTCCCCCACCCCTGAAATACTCTCTCTTCTCATTTCCACCTCCTGCATTCCCTGGAATCCTTCAAACTCAAAGTCAGATCACATCTTTTACAGGAAGCCTTTCCCAATCACATTTAATTCTACTGCCTTCCTTCTGATGATTGTTTCCTCTTTTCCTTATATATACTTGTTTACACTTAGTTGTTTTCACGTTGTCTCACCCATAAGATTGTGAACTTCCTGAGGGCTGGACTGTCATTTGCCTTTCTCTGTATCCCCAGTGCTTAGTAAAGTGCCAGACATAGAGCAAGTGCCTAATAGATGCTCATTGAACTCATTGTAACATGGCTGCTCTGGACCTCTCTCTCAGAGGCAGAGAGATTATATTCCTCCTCGGTGGGTTCTCTGGAGTACTCTGGTGAGTTTGGGGTGTTCTTCTCTATTGATAGTAGCTTGAACCCCCATAGGTACATGCTCCACATTTTTAGGGGCCTGTGACTAGCAACACAATTTTACTTAAATTCTTAACATTAACAAGCTTAAAAAATGCTTTAATGTAAAAGGTTTATTTTAAAATGATAAAAAAAAATTTATCTAAACCCATTATTTGTAATAATTTTCCAATAAGTGAATAAACAAGGGTTCAATATCTCCCCACAATTACAGAAATTAAAGGAGGCATTGGTAGAGGAGGCAAAATTATCCCTATTTCCAAACAACTTGATGATTGAAAAAAAATCAGAATAAGCACAGAAACTAATAGGAACTAATGGAGACAGTGATGATAGCATCAAAAAGTAGCAAGGTAAGAAGTAAGTCAACAAAAATCATAAGCATTAGAATTAACAACATCTAAGGGAAATAACTGAAAGGAAACTGCCATCAACAATAATAACAAAAGACTTTTAATATTGGGGTGACAATCTTCCGTGATATACTGCATTGATACAGATACATTTACAAAATACCATCCACAGAAATAAAGACAAATAATTGGAGGTTGTGCTCATAGTCAGGTGAAAAAAAAACAACAAGTAAAGAAAAATAAGAATTAGAATTTTACCCAAATTGGTACGTACATTCAGTGCTATGTTTATAAAACTATCAAAGAGGTATTTCATAAATCTAAACAAAATAATAGCAAAATTAATTGGTGAAGGTCCCAAGGGTGGGGAACCTGAAGATTAAAGCGTATGAGATACATTGACCCTGAGAATCACTTTAATTTTCATTTCTCTAATTAGAGATTTGGAATATTTCCTTATATGGTTGTTAATAGGTTGGAGGTCTTTTCTTGAAAAATTGCCTCTTTTGTCACTTTATTCATTTTTAATCAGTTCCTTGTAAACTTGGATATGAGATATTTTTCAGATGTATCTACTGCAAAGATTTTTTTTCCATTTACCTATTTTCCTTCTAATTATAATTGCATTCATTTTGGTTTTGAAGACATTCATTTTATAAACAATCTAAATTGTCTGCTTTCTTTTTGTGATTCTCTCTACCCCTAAACTATATATCAGAAAAGTAATTTCTTCCTTGTTGCCTTAATTTGCTTATGATGGCACCTTCTATGATTGCATTGTATCTATTTAGAGTTTATCTTAGTAATCAGCATGAGATATTGGTCTGTACCTAATCTTTGCCAGACAAATTTTCACTTTTGCCAGCATGTTTTGTCCAAAAGTGAGTCCTTACTAGGATCTTTGAGTTTATTGAAAATTATGGTTATGTGTTCATTTGTTGGAATTTGGCTATAATATTCCTGGGAGTTTTCATTTTGAGATTTTCTCCAGGAGGTGATCAGTGGATTCTTTCAATTTCTGTTTTGCCCTCTGGTTTTAAGATATTGAAGCATTTTTCTTGATAATCTCTTGAAATATTATGTCTAGTGTCTTCTTTTGATCATAGCTTTTAGCTGATCCAATCATTCTTAATTGTTTCTCCTCAATCTATTTTCCAGGTCACTTTTTTTTCCAATAAGATAATCCACTTTTTTTTTCTATTTTTTCCCATTCTTTTAACTTTGTTTTATGATTTCTTGATGTCTCATGAAGTCATTAACTTCTACTCACTCAATTCTAATTTTAAGGAATTATTTTCTTCAGTGAGTTCTTGTACCTCTTTTTTATCCAATCGATTCTACTTTTTAAGGAGTTCTTTCCTTCAATGAATTCTTATAGATTTTTTCCTTTAGTCTAATTCTGCTCTTTTGACAAGTTCTTCTCTTCAGTGACTTTTTAATACATTTTTTTAAATTTGGCCAATTCTGTTTTTTTTAAAGTAGTTCTCTTCAGTATTTTTGTGCCTCCTTTACCAAGCTGTTAACTCTTTTTTTCAAGATTTTCTTTCATTACTCTCATTTCTTTTTCCAGTACCTCTCATTGGATTTTTAAAATCTTTTTTGAGCTCTTCTAGCATGAGACCAGTTCACATTTTTCTTTGAGACTTTCCAAGTAGCTGTTGTGATTTTATTGTCTTCTGAGTTTGTGTTTTGATATTCCCCATCATCATAGCAACTTTCTATAGTCAGGTTCTTTTTTTTTTTCTTTTTTGGGGGAAGTTTGCTCATTTTTTCCAGTCTGTTTCTTAACTTTAATATTATGTTAAAGTTGGGCTTTGCTCTGTGGTGGACGAACTGTTCAAAGCTTTAGGTTTTTAGTGCTACTATTTTCAAAGTTAGTTCTGGAGGTGTGTTTGTTTTCAGTTCTCCAGTGTGGTGTGATCTGAGGAGAGGTGTGTTACTACTCTCCTGGATAGTGCTTTGGGTTGTGAGCAACCACAATCACTCTTTTCTACCCTGGAACTCTAAGTTCCCTGTTCTCCCGCAGCCCTTGCTGTAGTATGCTAGTGCTCCTCTTCACTGGGACTGTTACCTGGAACTGGGTTTGGACAATGCAACAGAATCCTGCACCCGGAGCCAGCAAAAGGGCCCCTGTAATCTCCTTCTGACCAGTTGTCCACCCCCCTTTACCATCTGAGGACTGAGAGCTCCAGAAGTCACTGCAGCCATTGTTGTGTTCACCACCAAGGCATTCCACTCTCACCCATTGAGGGAGAGCTTTCCTGCCAACCTTCTGTGTCATCTTGGACTTCACCGCATCCTTTTGTTGGTTTTGCCACTCCAGAATTCATTTAGAATGAATCTCACTATTTAAAAGTCATTTTGCAGTGAATTTGGGAGATTTCTATCTTGGCTCCCAATGGTTCACTTTTAAGAGGATTTAAATGATGCAAGATCTCAACAAAGTCTTCCCCAAACCCACTGCTCCCATCGTCTCACCATTCATGAAATTTGTCCGCACAATGTGGAAATGAAATTACACCATTCTACTGAAACTGTCTTCCTTATGGTGATCTCATAGGTGCTTAAATTTTACAACTTTTTTGAATCCTTGACATCTCTGTAATTTTAGATGCTATTCATCACTCTCTCTTCCTACACATTAGTGTCCTCCTTGAGCTTCCATAAAGTTGCGTTCAATTTTCTCTCTTATAATTTGTCTTACTGTCCTTTGTCAGTTTCTTTCACTAGATCATAACCATTCTCATACCCCTTTAGAGTGAGCTGAGCCCATGGCTCTGTCACTGAGACCCTCTTCTATTCTTTTCCCATATGCATTCTTTTGGAAATATCAGGTCCCGTGAGTTCAAGAATCCTCTCTACACAGATCACTCCCCAATCTATATAGCCAGCCATAATCTCTTTTCTGAACTCTAATCATTTAGCAGTAACTACCTTCAAGCATCTCCTAGATCTCTCACTAGCATCTGAAGCTCCATATTTCAAAACAGAACTATTACCTTTCTCCCTTAATTTTTCCTTCTCAAGCTTCCATATTTCAGTTGAGAACATATTCCTCCTAGTGACTTAGATTCATGACTTCAAAGTTACCCTTTACTCTTCCCATTATCTCACTCTCCCATATTCAATCAGTTGTATGGTTAGTTTCACCTCAACAAAACCTCTGATTTCTCTGTCCTATTTCATATTAACTCAGATAAAACCTAGCTGAGGTTCTCATCACTATTTTCCTAGACTATTATATTAACCTCCTAAGTGGTCATCCTTTTTTTCCCAATACTTCCTTCATTCTGAGGGAGAGAGAAGAGACAGCATCCACCATACAAGTTAAACCATCACTTTGATTTTAATGGCCACTTCCCCTCAGACAATGATGGAGGAAGCCCAGAATACTGAATGCAAGAGCCTTGGAGATATCTATATCCCCCAAATGAGGAGATCTGTTTCCAGTCCAGTCCCCACTTCCATCATTGAGGGGAGAAACCATCACGAAGAAGGAACCCAATTTCCTCATCACCACCAGAAATAACTGCTGACGAATTGTCACAAATCGGCAAATGGACACAGGGACTTTGGGAATAGTAGCATCTCACAAGCAAACCACCCTCACCAAAAAGCAACCAACTACCACTCATTGACCAAGCAAACCAACCTGGCTGAAGCAATAAGGCACTCTGACGGAGAGTTAATAGGTGGCATGTGCCAGACAAATCAAATCACCGGCACCATTGCTGTGACCACCATCTCCCCTAAAATCCTACTGGAGACAACCCAGGACCCCCAGGAGCACTAGTAACAGCTTTGCTTCCAGTCTGGTGCCTGAAAACATCATCCTGGAAAACAGCCCCCAGGGAGATGCAGCCTACCAAATGCTCCTGCAGATGCAATAGCCACATCTACTGAAAACCCAGAAAAGAAAGATCTTGCCACCAAAATCTTTGGCTCTGTCAAATTCTTCAACATCAGAAAATAGTATAATTTTATCAGAAGAAATGACATTAAAGAAGATGCCACTGCATCCTAAAAACATGGGCTATTTCCAGCTAACTTGCAGCTGAAACTTTCCCTATGGGTTGTCTCCCCCATTAGAATGTGCATCCTTAAACGCTAGGACCATCTGACTTTTCTGTTTGTATCTCTGTTGCTTTATACATATTACACACTTCAATGGTTTATTCATTCATTCATTCATTTGTCCATCTAACCATAAAGCCAACAAAAAATCTCGTGAACCACATAACTCTTAAGGTCTAAAACCTGCAATAGTTCTGTCTATGACAGGATAAAATGAAAGCTCTTCAATCTAGTATCTTCTTCCATCTACCTTTCCAGCTTTATTCTGTAACATCCCCCCTTAGAAATTCTACATTCCAATAAAATTGGACTCCTAACCTTTCTAGACCTGAGTTCAAATGTGACTGCAAACACCAACTAGATGTGTGACCCTGGGCAAGTCATTTGTCTCTATTTCTCTCAGTTTCCTCGTCTGTAAAATAGGGATAAGAATAGCACTTGCTCAGGGTTTTTGAAAGGATAAAAAGAGATAATATTTTCAAAGCCCTGTGCACAACTTAAGGCACCATACCACATTATCCATTATCACCACTGTTATTATTATGGCACCTTGCTATGTTTTGAGACTACAAAGGCAAAGATCGAATCATCTCTACCCTTCATAGTCCTCGAGAACAAGAACTCTCTGTGTGATCTTCATCTCTTCAGCTCCTAATACACATCCAGATTCAGAGGCGGCCTCAAGAAAAGATGCTAGAGATCAGTGACTGCTCTGAGCTCCTGCCCATCTCTACATGAAGACCTACATACACCAGCCTCATTAGCAGAGCCAACCCAAACCAGGGCCTGAGGATCTCAGCACATCCTCCGGATCTCTTACCCTCCCAGAAATCAGCTGATTCCATTAGTAGCAGCAGCGGTCAGTTAGTCGGCCAATTAACATTTACTGTTACCCTTGTTTGTCGAGTTGTTTCCCTCCCATTCAACTCTCCATGACCCCATTTGGGGTTTTCTTAGCAAAAATACTGGAGGGGTTTGCCATTTCCTTCTCCAGCTTATTTGACAGATGAGGAAACTGAGGTAACAGGGTGAAGTGACTTGCCCAGGGTCACACAGCTAGTAAGTGTCTGAGGCCAGAGTTGAACTCAGGAAGATGAGTCTCCCTGACTCCAGTCCTGGTGCTCTATCCAATGTACCACCTAGCTGCCTCTAACATTTACTAAGTACCTACTATGTGCCAGGCATTATGACAAGGAAATTAACAATAAGTGTTTACCCTCTGGTTCATGGCTACCACCCATGTATCAAGCTACACTCAAGAGCACCTAGAATCACAGAATACAGAAGAAATCTAGCCCAGGTCCCTCAACTTAAAATTGAGCAAACTGAGACACAAAGAGGGAAAATGATTTGCCCTGGGGTCACACAAGTTAGAATCAGCCAAATAAGAATTGAAACCCAGGTCTCTGGCTCTCAATCCAAGACCCTGCTCTTCCTAGGATCCTAAACTGGGAGCTGGCAGAGACTTATCAGCCACCTGGCCTAATCCCCTAATATTATAGATTGTGACCTGAGGCCAGAGGCAATTTGTCCCTAGTCATGGTACAGAGCCAAGGTTAAACCCCAGGTCCTTTGTCTCCAAATACAGTAAAACTTCCGCTGTCTCACGCTTATTCCTGGCTCTAGGGGCCTTCACTTTATCAACTTCCTCATCCATCTCTAAGGCAGACTACATTACATGAGAAGAGAGTCCCCACATTTGCCGGGTCACTCTCCTTCTCCCACATCTGTTTGCTGTTGTTGTTTTTAAAGTGAAGGCAATCATGGCCTAGGTCAATATCTCTAGCATTGAGTAGGAAAAACACATACATAAATATGTAACAGATGCACTATCCACTTTTGGAGGAATCGATAGGAGAAGCAGAGCTGTCAGCACGGCCCTCCCAAGCACCTTCATCCTTCCTCCCATGTGGCACACATCTGGCCTGTGCTAGCAGGGGCCCTACCACTCATTAGGTACCTTCCCATTTTTCAAAGCTGCCTTTACATGTGAGGAACTTTTTTCAAGTTTTCCTCACAACATTGACAAGCCTTGTTTGTTTGCCCATGGAAAAGTAACAACGATTCTTTCTTTTTTAGCCTCTGATCTTCTACTATTATCCTGTGAGCACTGAAGAATAAAAAGTCACATCAGGATAGTTAAAGGAACCAGATGTTTACTAAGAAAAAAAACGTTTTTGATCATCATATTAAGTGCACTTCAAGGTACACCAAGGACTTTGTATATAGTATCTCCTTTTGTCTTTTTTTGAGATAGCTGCTTCTGTTCACTTGAAGAAACTGGCGCTCAGAGGCATTGAATGACCAGCCCAGGGTCCCATAGTTATTGAGTATCTGAGGAGACATTCAAACCCACACCTATCAGGACCCATTCTACCATGCTGCCTTCCCCCAATAGATAATGGAACAGATATTGAAAAGGAATAGCAAGTTGTACGTAATAGATTTGCAGTTTCATGGGCAATCATCTTTTTTCTTATATTATGATATAGAAATGCTTGTTTTATTCTATAAATTAAAAATTAAATGAATAAAAATTTAAAAAAAGAAGACCTTAGGAATAGCCTAGACCAAAAGCAATGAGAAGCAAAATTTGCAGCAGTGGTTGTGTGGGTAGAGAGATAAGGACACATATGACACATGAGAAGTGTAGTGGAGAAAAAAATGACAAGATTTGGCAACTAATTGGATACATGGGATAAGCAAACAAGAGAGAAGGGTTGAAGATGACATCCAACCCAAGTTAGAAAGCTGGGTGCTGGGAAGGATGGTGAGGCTCTGGACAACAACAGGGGAAAGAGGAGGTTTAGGAAGAAGAGCTAGTGAATTCTGCTTTGGATATGTTGACTTTGAGATGCCAACAGGACATCGTTTTAGAAACGATCCATAAGTGAAGGATTGATGGTCAGGAGAAAAACTGAAGTTGGATAGAATGACTTCAGAGGTAAAGAAGGGAATGTTCTTATCTACCCGAGAAGTTAAGAGATTTGTCCAAGATCACACAGGTGGCAGTACTGTGTGGGTCACAAGTTGTGAATTCCGAGGGTGACTGGGACAATTTGAGATTTTTAAAATTTTCTGAATATTCCCATTTTGCCACAACTCTGGGAGGTTAGCCCCCACCATTTTCCTAACTGAGACATAGAGAATCAAAGTCATGTGTTCAAGGTCACCAGAGTTATTGAAGGTAAAACCATGTACCAGTTTGTGAAGTGAAGGGAGCAGGAAGAGAAAGGAGGATGAAAATAATGATTTCATGAATCTCCACTGGTTATTCATACCAATTTTAAAAATTCCCCTCCTTTCCTGAATCCCAGAGAGACCTCACCTGGCCCTATTTTACACTAAAACTAGGATTTTTCTTTCTCATCGAATTAGCATTCCATGATGCCCAGGGCAACCCAAGCTTCCTTCCCACTAGTGACTCAGTCATGAGAACAGGCCAATCCTAAGGAATGCAGGGGAGTAGCAGGAACTGCCTTAAATAATGGAGCGAATGCCTCCTCAAAGCCTTAGAAATGTGACAGCATAAATAGGTAAGAAAGGAGGCAAGGAATGACTGCCACAGTAGGAGACTGGCCACAGCTGTGCAAGAGAAAGATGAGGACAACGCAGAGAACCATCCAGTAAAGAAAGGCTCTTAGGCTTTTGAGTCAGCTCACTGAAAATTCCCCAACCGCAGGTAAAGGGCCCCAGCTGATTATCTCTTTTATGTTTATTTGTTGTAAGGATGTAAGGGAGTAGAAGGAAACTATATTTGGGCCATTCTAACCATGCTAAAAATTCATGGTCAAAATTTCACATGAAACTGAGGTTTTCTCCAATTAAGTACTTTCTTTAAAAGTCAATAAAACATAATTTCCTCCCAAAGGATGAGAAATAAAAGTGTGGCCAGTATGCTCTAGCCTATTTTCTCAGGGTTAAGGGGGCTACATCTGCCTCTCAGGGCTCCAGGGTACCCTGTGGAATTTTGGAGGTCTCTCTTCCCTACTGCCATTAATTTGAGTCCCTCCCAGCTGTGTTGTCCCCCACTGTAAGGTGGCTGTAAGCACCTAACTACTTAACATCCATTTAACCTCTTAATATCAATCAGATTTTACAAAAGGCTATTTTACTTTGAAGACATCCACCTGTTGGTTTTTCATATATAAATGTTTGTTTTGGCAAGAACAGAAGAACAAACATTTCCCTCCAAACAAAGCAAGGACACGCTTCATCTCAGTTCTTATACAACATTGCTCCCACTAAGTTCCCATCCAGATGCAACCTGATTGTTTAAGCCTGTCTTAGCTCAGTTTCCGCTGGCCTAGGTCCTGAAGGTCACTTCTTGCCCCTTGGGGCAGAGATGCTGGGTTGGCCATGAATCCCAGCCTGAATTCTTTCTGATTCCTGGGTTGCTACGGTGTTTTCTCCTGCTGTTTTGAAACACAAAAGATTAGAGACTCTATTCCTTCTACCTAGAATGGAAAACAGCAAACTCAAAGTTCCAGGACTGAGATCCTTGTACTGGGGCACACGGCCTCTTAAGTGAAAAGGCCCCAAGGCCTCCAGTCTTCCAGCATTGTCTCACCAGGCACTGCGAGTGAAGGAGTCACACCATCAGAGGGAAGCTAGTACAAGAATGGACTTGTAACAATGGGACTCCTGATCGTGTGTATGATTCGCTGACCAGAAACAGCTACAAAAGGGCCGTCCATCATCTAGCAACAATTTCCTTCTAAGTCATACTGGCTCTCCTGGAAGGATGTCCCCTGGGCTCTCCATATTGGACGTACTCTGTCCATGCTCCAGACTGCTATGACAAAAGAAAGGCTGCTTATTTATGAAATGGAGTTAAGAATCCTGACCTCTCATGGCCATTATGAGGAAGGAAGGAAAGAAGCATTAGTTAAGCCAAGCACTTTACAAACATCATATAATAACCCTGGGGGGTAGGTGCTATTATGCCCCCATTTTACAGGTGACGCAACAAAGCTCAAGTGACTCTTTCAGGGTCAAACAGATGCTAAATGTATAAGGCAGAATTTGAAATCAGGTCTTCTGGACTCCAGGCCCAGCCCTCTGTCTACTGTGCCATCTGGCTGCTCTGAGGTCAAAATGCAAAGAAGCTCAGAAGTCATCCAGTCCAATCCCTCATTTTACAGATGAAGAAACGGAGGCTCAAGAGATTAAGCGACTTGGCCAAATTGAATATTGAGAGATAGGAATTGAATATAGAGCTTTCAAATCCAGTGAGAGAGACAGAGAGAGAGAAGGAAGGAAAGAAGGAAGGAAGTAAGGAAGGGAGGAAAGAGGGAGGGAGGGATGGAGGAAGAGAGGAAAGGAAGGAGGGAGAGAGGAAAGGAAGGAGGGAGAGGAGGAAGGAAGGGAAGAAGGAAGAAAGGGAGGAAAGAAAAGAAGGAAGAAAAAAAGAAAGAAAAGAAAAAAGAAAGAAATTTGTTGTGGTCAAAAGCAACAGTCTGCTAATTAATTATTCAACAAAAATAAAGAAAGTTCCCACCCTCTTGAAGCGTACATTCTACTGGGAGAGATTCCATACACATATATGTACACACACACACACACACACACACACACACACACACACACACACACACACATATATATACATACACATTAACAATAAATATAAGATACTTGGGGATAGGGCTCAGGAAGTCACTCCTGTGGAGGGAAGTGCTTTAAGTTTTACAAGGCGCTTCCTAACAACCCAAAGAAAAGGGCAGTCAGTGTAACCATGATTATGCCCACTTTGTAGATGAGAAAACTGAGAATTAAAGGGGATATAACTGATCTATCAAAGACTAGATTAATACCCAGCCTTCATCTGACTCCAAGGTCAGGGCACTTTCCACTAAACCTCTTTGTTTCTCAATTCCTATGACACCTAGCAGGCTAATGACAGGGAAGGAAGGGAAATCCAGGATACATCGCGAGACCTTTTCAACTTGTCATAATAACCTTCCTACTCTGTGTTCTGCAAGATAGAGCTGGGAACAATTTGTCTGCCATTTTTGAGCCCTTCTTTCTTTTGGAAAATGCTCTCTCTCTCTCTCTCTCTCTCTTCTCTCTCTCCTCTCTCTTTGTCTCTCTCTCTCTCTCCTTTCTCTCTCTCTCTCTCTCTCTCTCTCTCTCTCTCTCTCTCTTAGTTTCTCTCTCCTTTTCCCTCTCTCCTTTTCTCTCTCTGTCTCTGCTCTCTTCCTCCTCCCCTCTCCCTCCCCCCCCCTTCCTCCTACTTCTAGCAAAGGTGGGCAGAGGGAAGACAGAGAGGAGCCCAGAGCGGGCAACTTGCAGCATAATACACAGCATTAAAACTGCCTGTCCAGGGAAGCCTGAGTGTGGCATTCATAGATCTCTAAACTCCTGGCTATCTCTTTTCTTTGCACATCAGTGATTAGGAATCCTGAGAAATCCATGCTTCCAACATTGGGGATTACCTCATAGAAAATCCTGAATGGAAGAGCATGCAGGCTCCCCGCACTGTGGGGGGGGAGCTGCCCAGGGAAAGAAACTGTCCTAAACAGTGTTCTTCTCTGAAGACAAGAGGATCATCTACAAGGATCCTGCAGCTACAGTCCAGGACCTTGGCTAAATCCTTCGTACTAAACATAACAAGCAGCTTAGCTAGTGTAGATCCGAGGAAAGTATAAAATGTCCATTCAGGAATCCTGTAAGGTGTCTTCACTGTCAAAGGTGAGTATAGTCACAATTACAAGGGGCAGCTAGGTAGCACAGTGAGTAGAGCACCTGGCCTGGAATCAGGGAGACTCATCTTCATGAGTTCAAATCCAGCTTCAGACACTTACTTATGTGACTCTGGGCAAATCACTGAACCTTGTCTGCCTCAGTTTCCTCATCTATAAAATGAGCTGAAGAAGGAAATGACAAACCACTCCAGGATCCTTGCCAAGAAAACTCCAAATGTTCAAAGTGAAGTGAGCAGAACCAGGAGAACACTGGACACAGTAACAACAATATTGCTCAATGATCAACTATGGACAATTTAGTTCTTCCCAGCAATATAATGACCCACAATAATTCCAAAGGTCTCATGAGGGAAAATGCTACCCATCTCCAGAGAAAGACCTGATGGAGTCTGAATGCAGTTCAAAGCATACTATTTTCACTGTATTTTTTTAATGTGTTTTCCCCTTTCAGATTGTTTCTTTCTTTGACAACATGACTAATACAGAAATGTTTTACATGATTGTACATATATAACCTATATCAAATTGCTTACTGCCTTAGGGAGGGGGAAAGGAAGGGAGAGAGAGAGATAATTTGGAACTCAAAATTTTTTCATCAATGTTAAAATTTGCCTTTACATGTGTATCAGCAATGCAGCATTCACAATGCCTACAGTAACTATAAGTATGCTGATATGGTTATTAATCACAAAATGTAACAGGCTCTCTACATAAGAAATATAGCTAAAGCATTTATTTAAATACCAGAAAACTGAGTCCCAAAACCAAAAAGTCAAAGCCAACACAGTAGTTATGAAGTTGGCACATGTAGTTAAAGTAGTAAACACCCACATTCTCAAGCCTTCAAAACAGTACAGGCTACCTCAGGCAAAGATCCTCCTCTCCTCACTAACGACAACTGGTCAGCATCCAGGCAGCTTGCTCCCAGCAGCTCTGGCCCGCTGTAGTTCCCGTCCCTGACAGTCCTCAGCAGAAGTGCTCGGCAGAGATTCTGGCCAGCTCAAAGGAAAAGGAGTTCGAGCCGCAACCACAGCTGATGCTTCTGCCGCTGCTTCCAGTCACCACAGCACCGATGCTAGCTTGGTTCTAGCGTTCTCTTGCTCCATCCCTTCCTGCTATGTCAGCAAGTTCAAGGGGCATGGAAGATCTTCAAATCCCAGTATCATTTCGACTTATAATTAGAAAAAATAAAATACTATTAAAATTGTTTTTACATGTAATTGAAAACAATAAAATATTAAAAAAGAAGAAAACCCAAACAGGATCACAAAATGTCAGACACAACTGAAGTTAGTAATTTTTTTTTTTCGCTTTTTGGAGGGCAGTTGGGGTTAAGCAACTTGCTCAAGGTCACACGGCTAGATTTTCTGTCTTAAGTGTCTGAGGCTGGATTTGAACTTAGGTCCTCCTGCCTCCAGGGCTGGTACTCCATTCACTGTACCACCTAGCCGCCCCTGAAGTTATTAATTTTTATATAGCACTTTAGGGCTTTTGAAGCACTGTATCTAACTCTGTGAATTTAGGCAAGTCATTTTAAACTCGGTCTCACAGGGTTGTTGTGATATATGTAATCATACATTATAAAAATACATTAGATTTCATTATATGTTGTTTGTGTTTTTTTATTAGGGGGCAAAGTGATGCAGTGTGAATAATAAGGAAAACTGGAGATTCAAATTTAGAAATTACTCTTAACTCTGCAGCTTCTGGAGAGTAACACAGAGGCCTCCAGATGGCACCTAGAATAAGAGGGAAGGCGCTCAGCAATTACTTACCCCTTCTGCTGTTGCTTCCAGGCTCCTCTTAACTCAAGTGCCAGTGGAGTCTCTGCTGTGTGGAATCTGTAGTGTAGACATAGAATGGGGCCAGTCCTGACAGTGTACTCTTCTGCCACAGATACCACCTACTCCTCTCATGTTTTTTCCCGAGTCTTCCTTCCACAACCTGAAGTGGGGTTGGCCTCTTCCTTCTTCTCTCTCACATCTGGAAGCAGCTGAAGGAACTCAAGGCAAAGCATGAGAGTTCCAAAGGGGACTAATGAAGGTTGGAGCTCCCTTGCTTCTCACCAACACCATCCCACCTTTCAAGTAGGCAGGGTCTTTCTCTCCCCCAACAAGAAGAACATTCTCTACCAATGGGCTTTGGGACAGAGATTACACCTATTTCTGTGGAAGGCACCAACATCCTTCTATGTACTCTGGATCAGCCTTGGCTCTTCTTTCTCCTTCACTCCATGCAAACAATAGCCAAATCTCACCAATTCTGCCTCCAAACTTCTCTCACTTGAAAGTGGTGGTCAGGGAGGGATAATCATTTATCAGCATCTTCTGTGTGCCAGACATCGTACTAAAGGCTTTCCAAATATTTTCAGAAGAACCCTATGAGGTAAGTGCTATTTAATCCCCATCTTGCAGATGGGGAACCTGAGACAGAATAAAGTTAAGTGACTTGCCCAGAGTCGCAAAGCTGGTAAATATGCAGGATTTAAAGTCAAGTCTTCCTGACTCCAGGTCTGGTGCTCTATCCACTGGGATACCTAGCTGCTTCTAATACAGTCTCCTATTTAGACTCCCTACCTTTATTTTATTCTATTTTTTGCCCTCCAACCCTCCTCCAAAGAGTTGTCAAAGTGATATTCCTAAGTTACAGCTGTCACTTTCTTGTGCCAAAAGGTCTAGTGGCTCACAATTGCCTCTAGGATTAAATTTACACTCCTCTGGCATTGAAAACTCTTCACATTCTAGCTTGATCCTATCCTTTTCAACCTATAGACACACTCTATTTGCCTATTTGCTGTTTTTTGTACACAATAATTCATGGCTCTTCACTGGGTCTTTGCAAAAATTTCTCCCCATGCCTGGGAAGCCTTCCCTCTTTACCTCTGCCTCTTCTAATACCTTTTTGTCATGTCCAACTCTACATGACCTCATTTGGGGTTTTCTTGGGAGGGATACTGGAGTATTCACCATTTCTTTCTCCAGTTCATTTTACATATGAGGAAATTGAGGCAAACAAGGAAAAGCGACTTGCCCAGGGTCACACAGCTAGTGAGTGTCTGAGGCCAGGTTTGAACTCTTGAAAATGAGTCTTCTTGACTCTAAACCCAGCACTCTATCCATTTCACCACCTGGCTACCCCAATACCTATGTCCCACCAAAGTCAAACTCAAGTGGAAGCTCTTACAGGGGGCCTTTCCTGATCCCAGCTTCTAGGGCCCCACTCTCCCAAATCATCTCATATTGACTTTGTATGTATGTTGCATTGACCTAAATGTGTATGTCTTGTTTTCCCCAATGGAATGTGAATGTGCTGAAGGCTGAGACTGTTCTGTTTTTCATTTTGCATTCTTGTCACCTAGTACATTGCCTGACCCACAGTAAGTGTTTTAAGAAATGTTTGTTGATGGATGGGTAGATGGATTGATTGATTAATAAGAAATCTGGGTAGACACTGTCATGTGATAAATTCTTGAGACTGGCCTAAGGTCTTTAAGCTTTGATTTTTAACATCTCTTTAGGCTAATCTATGTGCAAAACACTCAGGAAAACAAGCATGACAGATCTACTTGAGGCCCTTTGAGGAGGCTCTTCAGTAGGGCCCCCTTTGTTGTTTTCCCAGGTAGGATGTTTAACTCCTGATCCATGTTACCAGAATTCCTTTCTTACCACACCCAAGGTCATTTTAATGAAAATTCCAAAGCTGAAGCCAAGTGGATAGAGTTGCTCTTAATCCTTCAGCACAGAGTCATTCGATCCTTGGGCCCACTGGGGTGATTATGGTGTGTCTGCAGAGAACAGCAAAGCAGACGGAAATAGAGAAATAGCCCCCACCACAGGAGGCTGGTTCCCTTTCCCCAACCTTTCCTGCCAGAGATTTTTTCTGTTTTTCAAGGCCTAATCAATGTACAGGGCTCTCATCCCACTCCCCACACCCCACCTCTGTGCCAATCAATAAAAGGAGAATGCAGTATTTTTAACTTGCCCTTTTCATTTCAGAAATATTGCATGATTTAACTCTGATGATAATTATCATTTGAAAGAGGAAGTTCAATCAGAATGAGATTGGCTCCCCTCACTCTAATTTTTGCATTCTCAAAATAGATTAAGGCATTTGATCATGCCATTTTCTGGCTTCCCATCTGTGGCTTAGCATTTCATTAGAATGATGAAGAAGAAAAAAAATAGATCATGAGTGAAAATGAAATGCCCAAAAGGCTTTTATTTTGGGGCCAGACAAAGTGGAGCTGGTTGGGCTCAAGAAAAATTAGTTCCCCAAATCCCAGAATGTATGAGTTGCAAAAAAAAGAAAAGAAAAAAAAGCTCAGCCACCATCTAGTCCCACCCATAGTGGAAGGAATCCCCATTAGAACACACCAACAAATGGTGTGTTATCTCATTTCCCTCTGGAATCCATCTGAGCCCTGAATTGCTCAGATCCTATGATATCATCTTGCTTGACATGGAGACTAAGCATTGGTCTCTGTGGTTCCAACCTCAGTCACCAGAATGAGAGGCCATGCTCAACTTTCCATTATAAAGAGCTCTGGAAATACAGAAAATTCACTGGCTGCTTTCCTTGAAGAACCAGCCTCCAGCCACCTTGTCCAACAAAGCCATCTGCTTGACTCTCCTCTTGCAACTGAGTCCTCCAGTAAAGAGTGATTCAGGAGTCAGAAGTACCTGGGTTCAAATCTCACTTCCTACAACATCTGGGTGACCTATGATTCTATGGTATTATAACGCCTCCCCATGTCTGCTGTTTCTAATAGGAAGAAAAAGGGGGAAATCATAGTATCATAGATCTCAGGCTAGAATGGATCATATATATCAAGTAGTCCCAATCTCTAATTTTACAAATGAAAAAAACCAAGGCCTGAAAAGCTCAGTGACTTGCCCAGGGTCTTATAGAGCCGGAGAGTGACTTAGTGCTGGCCACTCAGCTAATAAGACCCAGAGGCAAGATTCAAGTGCAGGTCTCCCCTGACACAAGGGCCAGTCTTTCCATTACATCACACTGTCCCTCAGTAAAGCTATAAGAAGGGAACAGGAAGATTTCATTCACATTCACAAATTCACATTTCACAAATGACTTTCTACTGCAAACCATAGCTTCCCAGTTAAGCAATCAGCTTAAGGGTACAGAGAAAATAAGAACCCATTCATTCTAGACAAGCAAAAGACAGCCATAAGAACTCTTCTCCAGGAGGCACATGGCAAGATCCAAGGAGTTTCCTTTGTAAAGGTATCAACAGTCCTCTGAGCATCAGTATCAAGCAAGGCTCAAAGATAACAAATGTATATTTGCCAAAGGTCACCAGAATAATTGTCCTATATGCAGAGTCAAAATGGAAGAGGGGTTCCTTGTAGATGGTGAGGACTTCTGGATGCTTCTCTTTTCATATGGCTTTGGACTGATTATGTCAAACTTTGGAACGTTTCAAAGCCTACTAAATGAGATCTGTAATTGTTCAAAAGTTTGTATATACAGAAAAAGAAGACGAAGAGGGAAGAAGAAAAAAGAGAAGGAAAAAAGAAGGTGGAAGAGAAGGAGAAGAGGAGGAGAAGGAAGAGGAAGGAGAAGGAGGAGGAGGAGAAGGAAGAGGAAGGAGGAGGAGAATGAAGAAGAAGGAAAAGGGAGAGAAGGAGGAGGAGGAGAAAGGGGAGGAGAAGAAGAAGGAAAAGAAGAAGAAGAAGAAGGATAAGAGGAGGAGGAGGAGGAGGAAAAGGAGGAGACAGCTGTCATGCTAGCCCCAAATCATTTCTACTTTAGACTAATGTGCCCAATTTCTTCAACCCTCTGTATGTAACATGGACTGAAAGTCCTTCCCTCCTTGGTTGCCCCTGTCTAGACGTTCTCCAGTTTGTTTTTTCTTACCTACAACTGCTGACACAGATTTGAATACAATATGTCAGATTAAATCTGATGAATGGGCCTATGGCCTCCCTGTTCCTGGAAGCTATGCCTCTCAGCACAACTCATGACTGCATTTTTGGGGGATTGCCACATCACACTACTCACTCATACTGAGCTTTCAATCCACTAAGAACCCCAGATCTTTTCAAAATCTCTGTTGTCTAATCATGCCTGTTTCATTTTGTATTTACGAAAAAACTGATATTTGTGCTCAGGTGTTAAGTCTGGATTTATTCCTACTGAATTTTATCTTAATAGATTCAGATCAATGCCTTAGGTTCCTCTCCTTTTCATTATTCCCTTTGGGACAAGTACTCTCCATCTCTCCAAAGTTGTGACAGGCATCTCACAGGATAACAAAACCACAAAATTTAATCCTTCCTCTAACATACCTAATAAATGGTCACCCAGCCTCTACTTATAGACCTGTAATCATTGGGATGATTCCATTTGTGTAGAAAGTGTTTCCTCATGGGAAGCGTAAATTGATTCCTTTACAACTTCTACTGTCGATTCCAGTTCTGTCTGAGCACAAAAGGGAAAAATCGAATGTCTTCTCCAAAGCGCAATCCTTCTAATACTTTATTAATGAGAACATTGATCAAAATAGCTAGCACTTAACATTACCCCCTAAGGCTTGCAAAATGCTTAATAAATCTTCTCTCACTTGATCCTCAGAACCCCCTGGGAGATAGGTGCCACCATTATCCTCCTTCTTCAGATGAGCAACTAAGGCATAAGTTAAGTTACTTTTCCAGAGTCACACAGCTAAATACATTTCTGAAGCCAGATTTAAGCACCATGCCTCCTGATTTCAGGTTCAGGACTCTGTCTCCTGAGCCATCTAGCTGCTCCTAATAAAACCTAGCTATTATTTTTTTATTTATATAGCATTTTAAGGTTTGCAGAATAGCTTATAGCTATGTCATTTTATCCTCACAAAACCCTGTGAAGTAGGTAGTATAATTACATAATGTAATAAATATATGTATTGCATAAATCTGGACATCCGTTCTGGTAACATCCTCTAATTCTTTACGTCTTGCTTTTTTTTCTGGGAAAAGCATTTGTGTGATTCCTGTGTATGCTTTGGTAAATGGACTCTCAAATCTTTTATACATTCTGTCGTGATTTTGAATATAATTTCTTTTTCTATCTTTTCCTACTGAAGAGGTTGTTGACCCTGACGGTGGTCTGCTGAAGTTATTAGCTATTTCCATTTTTTTTTCCTGCTTGACTTTTAAGGATGCTATAAGCAAGTGACCATATCACCAAAATAATATTTGTGTTTCATCTTTGCCTGTCCTTGTTTTCTTGTTTCCTTTTCCTCACCATTCCTATAGCTTAAATTTCTAGGACTATATGAAATAATAATGGTGACACTGAGAATTCTTGCTTTTCTCCAGGTCTTACTGGAAAAGTCAGTTAGCCAATCAATTAACATTTACTGTTCTTCTTGTTGTTGAGTTGTTTTCCTCATGTTCAACTCTTCCTGACCCCATTTGGGGTTTTCTTCACAAAGACACTGGAGGCGTTTTGCCATTTCCTTCTCCAGCTCATTTTGCCGATGAAGAAACTGAGACAAACAAGTTTAAATGACTTGCCCAGGGTCACACAACTAGTAAGTGTCTGAGACTAGATTTGAATTCCTAAAGATTAGTCTTCCTGACTCCAGCCCCAGCCCTCTATCCACTGTGCCATCTAGCTGCCCCTTTTAAATGACTAAAAAACATCAATTCTGTTATTACTGCTGCCTATCTAATCAGAAGAAATAAAAAGATGAAGTTAGGATTTCTCTCTATTTAGAAGATTCTAAGCAGCAGGATTAGGGTCAAAAGACCTTAGCTCAACTATGACTAAATGGCTCTTGGCAAGCCTGTAGATCTCAGGTCCCCAGCTACAAAATGGCATCACTATATAACTATAATATTGCTATGACTAAGTAATCATCTTTAACTTAAATGCATATGAAAGAAAAAAAAGCATTGTGATGTTCCTCTATGGTTTGTTCCAAACTTCCAGTTCTATTATTCTTTTAACTCAGAGGACATTGGGCGAGATTGTAGACAATGGGAAGGGTCTTGGAGAGCATCTAGTTGAGGGGTGGGGAACCTGTGTCAGCGAGGTCCCCTGATCTAGCCAAGGTTCTCATTTGAAAGATGAGGCTATGGAAGCCTAGAGAAGAGAGAGGACTTCCCAAAGATGACATGGGAAATAAGCGATAGAATCAAGATTCGAACACTGGTCTTGTGATTCCAAAGACAGTGTCCTTTCCACCCCTGCTCCCTGTTAGAGGAAGGATATCAGCTGAGGAAAACCCAGTGTAAAGCCCTAAAAATATGGTCCTGGAAGAAAGCACATCTTTACCACACACATCTGTGAGTTAAATATCTCCTGACTCCATTCTATTCTCAAAGACATTGTTCAGTCTCTCAGCCCCAGAGGAAGGACAATGAAGGCAACTGCCACATCACATACATTCCAGATGTTTTGGGAACATGCAGTTCCCTCCCCACTCATCACTCTGTGACAACCACCATTCATGGCTTTCGTTCTGCTAGTCAAAGCTGCATACTTCATATCCATTTAAAAAAATAAAAAAGAATGGAACAGGAAGGAGGGGGGAAGAAAATTAAACAAAGACTTATATGGCATGCTTTTTTGTCCAGGGACATAAAGTATGCATTTATTGAGACAGATGTGAATTAATTTTCTTTCGAACAGTGCAACCCTCCCCTTAGCCCCCAAAGTCACACAAGTAATTACCATGGGTGGTAGAGGCTGGCTTTCTGGGAGGAAACATCACAGGTAATTAATTGCTAATTTATTTTCTACTCAGAGGTCCCAGTTATTTGTAGCCTGCTTTTTTTTTCCCTCTAAGCTCCCCTTATACAGGGCCTCTGTCCTACCAGAGAATTCCTGGATATTGGTCTCACACTAGAACAAAGTCACATTTCCAAGCACTGTCTTCTAGCTTTCAGACTTATCTTGAATTTGTAAAGTCACTCTCCTTTTATTTTTTTAAATTTATCCTTTTATTAAGGGAATTTGTTCTGTGAAGTTTGGATTCAAAGGGCTGTACTTGAGGACCTAGAGGGCCACATGTGGCCTTGAGGCCACAGATTCCCCAACCCTGGTAGTAGAACATGCCCATGTGTTCTTACAGAGGCTCACCTAGTTTCTTTGACTCAGGTGACCTGGGTTAAAATTTCAGTTCTATTAGAAGCTATTTGTTGGAACATTGGAGAAGGATAAACAATCTTAGACCCAGGACTACTGCTGACTTGGTCTCAGACTGGGAGAGCACCATATCTCTCTTTCTTAGAGAGCATCTTGAGATTATTCAATGCCCTGAGATTTCCCACGTGCAATAGAGCCTGGTCAATGCTAGGTCCGGTTCAATGCTAGGCACAGAAATCTTTTTTTTTAAAATAATGCTGCTGACTATATACTTCCCTTGCATGTAGATGTGACTGCAGTCACATTATGAACACATTATGAAAGACCAGCCCAGAAGCTGCTAGAATTAATGGAAAACTCATCTTATCATTAAAATGCAAACTCCTTGAGAGCAGACAACATGTTGCTTTTCTTAGTATTGCCACCATGTATCACTGGACTCTGGAGGAAAGAGGGAGGCTGTTGACTTTGTACAGCTCTACCCCCCTTAAATCCAATTCACTCATAAGTTGAGACATCACCCTCATGACGTCGTTGGTCCTATTTAAGAATGAAGGACAAACAAAACAATGCCGAGGACAGAGTAGAGGGCTTCACAAATGCATGCTGACTTGCTGACTTGGTCATTTTTTCTTCAGGATCTGTTCCAGATATATGTACTAATTACACAGCTAACAATGGCTCCCTCATGTAACTTTATGAATGTGATTGTCTGGGCAATAAACATTATTCATCCATTGGTTTTTCTTTGGGGTTTTGTAAACTAATTCCATTTGCATAATCACAAATGTTAAGGAGATTTGTGCATTAAGCTCTTTGTTATCTGTGAACTGAAGGATGTGGAAGATAATACCTAGCCTCTGCACTAGACATGAATCAATCAACAACCACTTATTTAGTGCTTGTCATGTGTCAGAAATAGCATGGCAGCAGAGAGCCGATCTCTAAGCCAGGAAGACTTGGGTTAAAATTATACTTCTGACACATACCAATGGTCATCCTCAAGCTCTCCATTTTTCCCACCCCTTAGTCTGACATTTTAGCCTCTTCTCATATCTTTGCTGATTCTTTCTGGGTTAGACTGGAGTTACCTCTTTTTCTCAGTTCCTCTCTTAAAGATCATTTGAGTCTCTTCAAGAGATTCCTGGGCATGTTGGGGATGGTGGTATTTGCTTTTAGTCCTTTCTACTGGGAAGGCTGAGGTTAGTGGATTACTTGATTCTGGAATTCTGTGCTATGGTAGGCTAAAGTCAATAAGGGTGAACATTAAGTCTTACACCAATATGGTGAGCTGCCACCAGACTGTGTAAGGAGAGTGTAAGGAGAGGCTAACTGTTCCTGGTTGAAAAAAAGAGCTGGATAAAGTTTCTATAATAATCTACAGTGGAGTGAGACACATGAGATTCTACAGTATTTCTAGCTTGGAAAGATAAGGAGAGAAGAGAAAGAAAAAAGAAAGAAGGAAAGAGAGAGGGAGGGAGGGAGGAAAGAAGGAAGGAAGGAAAGAAGGAAGGAAAAATGGAAGGAAGGAAAGAAGGAAGGAAGGAAATGAGGGAGGGAGGAAGGGAGGAAGAGGGGGAAGAAGGAGGAAGAAGAAGAAGAAGAAGAAGAGGAAGAAGAAGAAGAAGAGGAAGAGGAAGAGGAGCAAGAGGAGGAAGAGGAAGAGGAGAAGGATGACGACGACAATGATGAGGACGACGAGGACAAGGACAAGGAAGAGGAAGGGAGGAAGGAAGGAAGGAAGAGGAAGGGAGGAAGGAATGAAGGAACAAAGGAAGGAACAAAGGAACGAAGGAAGGAAGTCCAAATGGAAGCTTTTTGAATTACAAATCCCAAGATGCCAGTCAGTTCACAAACACATATCACAACTATAAGGTGGCAAACTTGGTTCTTGGAAAAACGATCATGTTCTCAACAGAAACAGAAGAGTTGAGGAGGCCATCTCCATGATAGAAACATCACCTTTGGATCTAAATATCTCTGTTTTAATCTCCCTTAGGAGGCACTTAATTAATATTTATAAAGTGACTGATTGCTACCTCTAGTTAATTGATAGAGGGCTGCTATGCGAATCAATCCATCAGCTCAGTTTGTTGGCACCTGCTAAGTTGCAGGGGCTCCTAAGGACACAAACACAGGAGCAAGATTGCCCCTGCCGTTAAGGACATTAGGTTTTGTTGGATCTGAACAAAGTTATCCTTATGATTGTCTCTGTGAAAGAACATAGGATGGCTCAGCCAGTTAGGGATAGAGCATTCAGCCTGCAGTCAGGAAAGCCTAATTTCAAGTCCTTTCACAGGAATGTACTAGCTGTGTAACTCTAGGCAAGTCATGACCTCTACTTGCCTCAGTTTCATCTGTAAAATGGGAATAATAATAGCACCTATTTCCCAGGGTTGTTGTGAAGACAAAATGAGTTAATAGTAGTAAAACCTTAAATTATTATATGAATGCTAGCTAATGTTATTAATATCTCAGCAAATGCATGTTGGAAGAGCCTGAATTTCACTCTACTATAATCAGATGTTTATTTTATAAAGAAAATGCAATGATGTCACTATAAAGATGAGGTCTGAAGAGACAGCAAATGAGTTCCCATGAACTTCTTATCTTTTCAACAAAGATACATATGTATACCACTCTCATTGCCATGGGACTCAAAGGATCTGAGATTTAAAACTGGAAAGGACCTTCAAGGTCACATAGTCATATGTAAATGAGGAAACTGACCCAGAGAGTTTAAGTACTTTGTCCTAGTATTAAGTGGAAGACCCAGGATTCGAATCCAGATCCCCTGGTTACAAATTCCACTCTCCATTTTAATGATTGAAATCATTAATGATGTTTTTTCAATTAGCTTTTTTTCTATTAATATCATCCATGATTTTCCCCAATCATTCAGTACTTTCACTTCGTTGTGCAAAAAGAGAATCATGAGACATCGTGAATACCCAATCATGTCAAAAACAATGTACTAAAACATAATGTACATAACGTAAAATTATGTACTAAGCAGTGGGAAAGCCCAGGTGGTAATGAAGTACTCAACTGAGAATCACTAGGTCACGTGTAGTAAGATAATCCAATTCTTTGAATAAATGTTGGTCAATATCTATCTGTCTACCTACCTGTCTGTCCATCTATCCATCCATCCATCCATCCATCCATCCATCCATCCATTCATCCATTTGCCCTTTCTATTTATTTATCTATATATTTATTATTGGTGTATTATCTATCTATCCATCATCTATCTATCTGTCTGTCTGTCTATCTATCTACTCTATCTATCTATCTATCTATATATCTATATATCTATCTATCTATCTATCTGCCCATCTGTCTCATTTGTTTGCCTATCTATCTACTTATTCAACTATCTCAGCTCTACTCAACCACAGCTCAACTTCAGTCTTCTCCTTCCCATTCTGGAGATGCTTCCACTCTGAGCTGAACCCGCCCTCCTCCCCCTCCCCCGCCCCCTGCCAATATATGCTGTATATATCTTGTTTGCACATAGTTGCATAGTGTCTCTCCTCCATTAGACTGTGAGCTTCTTGAAAGCAGAGACTGTCTTTTGTCTTTCTTTGTATCCTAATACTTAGCATGGGGCCTGAAATATAGACTGACTGACTGTTGATCCCCAGACCTCTATTAGGGAAGTGCCCCCACCATGCTTCTCTTCACTCATTGAACTTTTTCTTCTTCCCATGTCACACTTAGCACAATGCCTGGCACATAGTAAGCCTATAATAAATACTTTCTCTATCTATATTCTGAATGATACGAAAGGATGAATGTGAGAAGATAGAAAGTATGAATATAGCAACTCCAACTGAAATGGTTTAAGCAAGCCATCAAGGAGGGAAGGAGGGAGGAAGAGACAGACAGACAGACAGAGACAGAGAGATAGAGACAGAGAAACAGAGAAAGACAGAGAGGAGAGACAGAGAGACAAAAATAGAGAAAGACAGAGAGACAGAGACGGAGAGAGAGGCAGATAGGAAGGAGGAGGGAAGGAGAGAGAGACAGAGAGACAAAGAGAGCACAGATTTTTAAGTCTCCAACCAAATTAGAGAAGTTTCCACAACCCCAAACAGTTGCCCCAGCAAGGAGACTAACAGTGCCCAGTCACCACATTGGCCAATACCCATTTAATCCAGGAGAAGTGGGTTAACATTAGCTTAAATTAAAACCCCATTTAGGAATCCTGGTTGGAAGGATAACAAAAGACCATAAGTAGTCATTTCACAAAACAGCCCAAAACAATTGAGTTTTAGCACAATACAAAGCACTTAATAAATGTTTACTGATAGGTTGACTGTTTGAAAATGAGCCTGTGGTGAGTTTGGTCAAAGAACCAGCCAAGCAAAAGAAGCTTCCTCAAAATACTTGTATTTTATACAAGAATTGTAGCTCGCATTTATATAGGGGAACAGCTAGGTAGCATAGTGGACAGAGTGCTAGGCCTGGAGTCAGGAAGACTCATCTTTCTGAGTTCAAATCTGGATGCAGGCACTTACTAGCTGTGGTGTGACCAGGGCAAGTCACTTAACCTTGTTTGCCTCAGTTTCCTCATCTGTAAAATGAGCTGGAGAAGGAAATGGCAAACACTCCAGTATCTTTGCCAAATGGAGTCATAAAGAGTCAGATATGACTGAAACAATTAAGCAAAAACATTTACATAGAGCTTTAAGATTTACAAAACATTTAACATAGATTATCTAATTCAATCCTCATGATTAGCCTGTGACACTGAAAGAAAATCCATTTTCCAAATCTGCTGGTATTCTCCTAGAAATTTATCTACTTCAGGATTCTAGTGGAACCACCACTGGGCCTAATCCTTGAGTACCCAATGGACTATGTGAGGAAATGGAAATGGACGGTCTTTGCAAAGATGAAATTAAGAGAGCAGCTGAATTTGGCCAAGTACATTCAGAAGACATCCAAGTGGATGGCAACACCTTCTTAAATCCAGGAATTCTGGGATTGATCTTTAAGACATTTCCAAGAGGAAGATCAACTTTTAGAAAATCATGCATAGTACATTTTTACACACACAAAAAAAAGTGACCAAAAGAATCAACTACTATTGACCCATTTTTCTATATTTTCACATCAACAAAATCTTTTTTTTCAGTACCACAGTCTTAATTTTACCTCTACATACAATACAATCACCTTTTTTTCTTTTTTTTATTCTGAACTTAAGAAATAAAACTAACATCTCCATAACAAAGTATAATAAAAAAGATTCCATATGAAACTGTAAATCTATTATGTACAACTTGCTTTTCCTCTTAAATATATAATAAAGTTACCATGTAACTTTCTTTTTTTCCCCTCCCCTTTCCTAACCTAACCCTAGAGATGGCTACCATTAGGCATGAATACGTAAAACCACATTATACATACTTCTGTTTATTAGTTCTTTCTCTAGATGAAGACAGCATCTTCTTTCATAGGTCCATTGTAGTTCATTTGGGCATTTATAATAGTCAAAATGACTTGGTTGCTGAAAGTTGTTCTTAAAACCATAATACTGTTGCTATATACAATATTCTCCTGATTCTGCTCATTTCACTCAGTTTTTTTTATGCAAATCTTTCCATATTTTTCTAAAATCATTGAACTCATTTCTTTTTTATTTTATTTTTTATTAATTTGTTTATTTTTAGTTTTCAACATTCATTTCCACAAGATTTTCAGTTACAAATTCTCTTTCCTTCTCTCCCCTACCCCCACACCAAAATAGTGATCCTACTGAATACCCCTTCCCACAATCTGTTCTCTCTTACATCCGCCCTCATCCCCCCCACCAACTTTCTAGTAGGGCAAGATGGATTTCCACACCCCAGTGGCTATATATCTTACCTCCCACTCTCATGTAAAAAAGCAATTTTTTAAACATTTGTTTTTAAAACTTTGAGTTCCAGATTTTTCCCTTCTTCCCTCCTCACCCACCCCCACTGGGAGGACATGCAATTTAATATAGGTTGTACATGTTGTAATTATGTAAAACATTTCCATAGTATTGTGAAAGACTAATGATATTTCCCTCCTTCCTATCCCACCCCCCATTTATTCTATTTTCTCCTTTGACCCTGTCCCTTTTCAAAAGTGTTTGCTTCTAACTACCCTCTCCCCCAATTTGCCTTCGTTTCTATGATCCCCCCTTTTATCCTCTTCCCCACTACTTTCCTGTAGGGTAAGATATCCAACTGAGTGTGTATCTTATTTCCTCCTTAAGCCAAATTCAACCAGAGTAAGGTTGACCCCATTCCCTTTTACCTTCTTGCTCTTCTCCTCCATTGTAACAGTTTTCTCTTGCCTCTTTTATATGAGATAATTTACCCTAATCTATCTCTCCCTTTCTCCTTCTCCCAATATATTCCTCTCTCACCT
>CM053583.1:198766153-198799657 GCA_028627135.1 Pseudochirops cupreus
ATGCCCTCTATGGATTCATTTATACATATACTCAGATATGTGCTTGTTTGCATATGTAAACCCTCTTATATAAATTTATGTGTATGTATATGTATACATACATTTGTATTCCCTTGCCCTATCCTCATACTGAGAAAAGTTTCATCAGTTACAATTGTCACTTTTCCATGTTGTCATGGAAATAGTTCATCTTAAGAATTTCTTGAAGGATGATTTCTTCGTTCTTTTTTTTTTATCATGGCTTTCAGGTAGTCCAATAATTTTTAAATGATCTCTCCTGGATCTATTTTCCAGGTCAGTGGTTTTTCCAATGAGATATTTCATATTGCCTTCGATTTTTTCATTTGTTTGTTTTTGTTTTATAGTATCTTGGTCTCTCATAAAGTCATTAGCTTCCATTTGCTCCAATCTAATTTTGAAGGAATTATTCTCTTCAGTGAATTTTTGAAATTTCTTTTCCATCTGGGCAATTGGACTTTTTAAGGCATTCTTCTCCTCATTGGTTTTTTGGGCCTCTTTTGCCATTTGAGTTAGTCTATTTTTAAGGTGTTATTTTCTTCAGTATTTTGGGGAGGTCATGTTTAACAGGCTGTTGATTCATTTTTCATGATTTTCTTCCTTCATTCTCATTTCTCTTCCCAATTTTTCTCCCACTTCTCTTACTTGATTTTCAAAATCCTTGAACTCCTCCGTGACTTGTAACCAACTTATATTTTTCTTGGAAGTTTTTGTTGCAGGAGTTCTGACTTTGTTGTCTTCTTCCCATTTCATGCTTTTATCCATTTTGTCCCCAAAAAAGGCTTCAATGGTCTGATTACACTTCCTCTACTTACTCATCTTGCCAGCCAATTACTTGACTTTTGAGCTCTTTGCCATGATAGAACTCTGCTTCCCAAATGGAGAGAGCTTTGTTCCAAATTACTGGGGGTTTTGCAGATATCATTAGAGGTCTGAGGAGGGTGCCCTCTCTATAGACACTGTAAAGTATCTACACTGGCACACTGGCATTTCTCATCCCAGGAGCTCCACCCAAGACAGCAAGTCAGATCCAAGCAGGATAAAGCAAGAGCAATTGCCCTCTGAATGGTCGCTTGGTCCCCCCTACTATCTGCAGGCCAGCAGCTCCAGAGGCTGCCACACAGCAGCTGCTGCAGCCACCACACCTCTACCACCTCACGCCCCAGGGGCAGGGGCCAGACCACATTCTTAGGTCACCTGGTTCCAACAGAGTTCTCCACTGACATTTTACTTTATCTTTGGCATTTATGGGTTGAGAGGTCTAGAAACCACCACAGCTGCTGGTAATTCACTCTCTTGAAGTCTGCTCTGGTCGCCACTGGTTGAGGCCACCCTGGGGCCAGAACCACACAGTTCATGCGGGACTGGCTCCCAGCTCCATGTGATAGACCTTTCCTGTTGCCCTGCCAGGCTGCCTTCAGTGGGAGATTTGTTTCTCTCTGTCACTTTGTGGGTTCTATAGCTCTAAAATTCATTCAGACTCACATATTTCAGGTATTGAAGGTGGTTGTGGGGGAAGTTCATGGAATTTCCTGCTTCCACTCTCCCATCTTGGCTCTGCCTCCACGTCTACAAAATCATAATGAGAATGATTGTTTAATATAGAGTATTCCTTCAATGAAAACATGAAGAGAGAAAGGGCCAAAACTTCACAGATTTTCTATAGCAGATCACATATATGGAGTTACACAACTAAGTGTGAATTATAGAGGATATGAAAACTCATTAATTCTATAGTTTATTGGTTTTTAAAGCATTTAATCCATGAGAATCATCATAGCAATAGCTGGAATTCACAGGACACTCCTCATACATGCTCTCATTTGCTCCTGACAGCTTTGTCAAGTACAATAGGACTTATTCTATAGATGAGGAAATGGAGGCACTATAGGATTTTGTTTTATTTATTCATGGCTATATGACTAGTAAAGGTGGAATTGGAGCCCAGCTCTTTTTGATTCTATATCACTGTGCCCCTCCATTGGGCAAGCCACTTAAGCATTCCGATCTCCAGTTTTCTGTTCTGACAAGGGAGATAATTATATCTATACTCTGTCTCACAGGGTTGACATAAGTAAAATACTTTATAAACTATAAAGGTCCTAAAAATGATGAGTTATGATTAACATGATGGTGTCCCCAAGGCAGAAAAAAGAGTGAAAGGAAGTGTGTTATGTGAATCCTCTGTGAAGGGTTCATAGAAAGACATAGGAATCCCCTGAAATGAAAATGTCTGGAGGCATCAGAACCTACAGAGTAAGAGATAAGCCCACAGTCTATCAAACTGTAAGGGTGGGAAGTGATTAGGAAGGATGAACAACATCTGAAGAGAATCATGCTTTGGATCTGCTTGAACAGAAAAAGGAAGTGGCTTTTCAGTGTTTATGAGAAGTTTGTGAATTATAGCATGAAGGCATATTCAATTCAAAGATCAAATGATCAAAAGCTGGAAGAGATCCTGTTGTTTAGTCATGTCTGACTCTTCATGACCCCATTTGGGGTTTTCTTGGCAAAGATGCTAGAGTGGTTTAGCCATTTCTTTCTCCAACTCATTTTACAGATGAGGAAAATGAGGCAAACAGGGTTATGTGACTTGCCCGGGGTCACACAGCTAGTGTCTGAGGACAGATTTGAACTCATGAAGATGAGCCTTTTCAGTTCCAAGCCCAATGCTCAGTCCATTGTGCCACCTAGCTGTCTATTAGAAGAAATCCTAGAAGTCTTTTAATATATTGCTGTTTATCCTTCATTATGGAAGAGGACCAGTGTCATCAGGAGGGTGATGTCTTTACTTGCAAGTGAATTGGGTTTAACCCTTTCCTTTGGCAGAAGAGGATACTAAAACTAGAGAGGTTAAGGGATTTGCCTTAGATAAGCCAGGTATAGTACAAGATGCTGGCTACAAAGGCAGAATGAAATTGTCCTTACTGCACCAGGAGTTATTGGGTAGAATGAGGAGAATTGGTGGGCAACTCTTCTATGTAACTAGAATTAACAGTGAGATGATTTCCTTATTAAAGTATCTAACAGTAATATAAATATGCAGTCCTGGGAAGCAATCCAAGTCCATATAATAAAGATATAAATGGATCAGATTTTATTAGTTGTCCATAGAAAGGCATTAAGTATGTGTCCACTTGGGTAAGGAGGAGAGGCAAGCTGCCTACTAGACCTGTGGTGGTGGTTGGTATTAATAATAATAAATTATTAAATTTTATATTAAATTTCTATGGGTAATTATTAATAATAATTTATTATTATGCTATATAATAATAATAACAACTAGCATTTATATAGTACTTTGAGGTTTACAAAGCATCTCGCAAATACCATCTCATTTTATTCTCACAACAACTCTGGAAGATAGTTGCTATTATTATTCCCATTTTATGGATGACAAAACTGAAGCAGAGGTTAAGTGACCTGTCCAGGGTTACAGAATTGTGATTTTCTTCACTCATTACCTGAACAAAGATTCCAAAGTAGCTCCAGATAATTAAGGGTGTTTGCCCTGAAGTAAACCCTTCCCTATTGTCCCCTAATAATGCCCTAGATCCTCCATCCTTTGGGAGCTCAAGATCCAGATTTTAGGAGACCATGAAGTTAGGAAAAACTGTATCCACACAGTCTGCTTCTCCTTCCCCTATATTTATGTAAGAGACAGAGGTGCTAATGGTCAATGGGGACTCTCAATGGAAAATCATGTAATGGTGGGAGATTTAGAAAGAATCAGTAACACAAGGGCTTCTCTTTCATGTTTGAGAGGTGCCAAAGGGAGTGGAAGAGGACAGACACAAGCCTTTGATGACTGATGCTTTCTGCTGTTTTCTCTCAGCTATATACAGTGGCGTGCTGGCACATATTTAACAAATGGCTCTCTAAGGGGAATTAATGTATTCATAACATTTTGTTTAATCAGCACTATTAACATTTTCACCACTTTCTTAAGTCTAGATAATCAAGAAAACAATAAATCAGGTCCCGGTTTGCAGCATTTGTGGATTTCTAAATTATAAATGCTCACATTGAAAATTTAACAATTGATTCATTCAAGCTGGTCTAAATTGACGCCAGCACACTTGTAGCCTATTATTACAATAATATTACAATGTTTTGCTTTCTGATCTAAGTAAAATGTTTTGTTTTATTATAATACAAGGTCTATGTGCTTTTCTAGGGCTGGATCTAAATAGGAGGAGTTTTGAGAAGGTGATGGAGTGAGGGGTTGAACCAAGCAGAGTCCCCTAGAAACTAAAGCCCAATAGAACCTTGGTGAAAATTATAAGAAAAAGAAGATCCAAGGAAGGATGCTCACAGTCTCAAAAACTCTGACATCCTGCTCTGTGTATACAAGGAGATGAGAGTTCATGCTGATTGTGACCTGGCTGAAAAAAAATCTCCAAATCCTGCCTGCCAGGCAATGAAGTTTAATTGGCACAGTCCTTAGGATAGTCAGTGTTCTTCCCTTCCTTCCTTCCTTCCTTCCTTCCTTCCTTCCTTCCTTCCTTCTTTCCTTCCTTTGCTTCTTTTCTTTCTTTATTCTTCCTTCCTTCCTTCCTTTCATTCACCCTCCCTAATTTCTTTTTCTCCTTTCTTTCTTCCCAGTCCTGATGGGCACAGGGGCTCTGACCCACTCTTTTTTCCAACCTGGACTAGCTTATCTCACTAGTTCATCTTGGGCAGCCAAGTGGCCACCTTGCTCCCCAGAGCTCACCATACTTGTGATAGAGTTGGTATAGACATCTGATCATTAGCTTTAGTCCTCCTGGTGCTCAGAGCTCTCAGACTCAAATAATCCACTACTCATTACATCAGCTTCCTGAGTAATAAGGAGCTACAAATGGGTACATCCATTCCTTGCTACCTGGGTTTTCAATAAACATTTGTTAAATGAAAAAAAAAAGAATGAATATTGATAACAGTTGTGAATAAAAGTCAAGCTCTAGAATTAGGAAAAATCTTTACAGCAAAAATAGCCAGTAACTATGACTAGGAAGTTCTCAAATGGTGACATACAAGCAAGGAGGGGGACATGGGAAGCTGCTGGCATGGCTACTCTTGAAAGAAGTGACCAGGAGGCATTGCTGTTCCTTTCCCACCCCTGGATAGAGCAGTCTCAGTTTCCCAAAGAGGTATGTCTGTAGAGGATGGATCCCTGAGGATCATTTTTCACCGAGAAACACACGGTGATTTTGCATGTCGCTTTCTCCCTCAAAAATAATCTCAATCTCTTTCTCTCTCTCTCTCTTTCTCTCTCTCTCTCTCTCTCTCTCTCTCTCTCTCTCTCTCTCTCTCTCTCTCTCTTTCTCTCTCTCTCTTTCTCTCTCTGTCTCTCTGTCATTCTCTACCTCTCTCCATATCCACCTCTATTTTTATCACTCTGTCCCTCTTTCTCAATGCCCCTCTCTTATACTCAAGGAGCTATATTTTACAGATTATGGTCAAGAGCCCTCAACACAAGGGTTCAGTCAGTCCTCAAGCTACAAGAAGACACAGGAAGCAACCCCAAATAAATTAACCAAAGCAAGAAATAGTGCTGTCTTGATGGGCCAACAAGAGAAATGGACAACCTATATTCTGCACTTTGATTGGTCTTAACCAGCACTCCCAGCTCACAAAATATCACAACTTCTCTGACTTAAACGCTACAAGGCTTTATTCCATTTGAGAATGTCATGACAAAGGACAAAGGGTAGAGGAGTAGAAAGGTAAGGATGGACAAAATGTCCCACCTTTTCTGCTCATTATTTGACCATAATGCCACTTTCCCTAGTCTTCTGGGATTCCTTCACCCCAGTAAATGTTTTCACCAGGCAGTATATCCTCTAGGGTTTAGGGACTTATTCATTATTTCCCCCAAGGAAAAAGGCTGCTGAAATTAAAGAAAAGACCATGCTATTAAAAATAAAACTTTAGCACTTGAAAGGGGTGGGGTAAAGGAAATTACAGGTCATCTAGCCCAACTCTTTCACATATGAAGAGATAAGATAAGGCAAGGCAAGACAAGACAAGATGACACATAAGAAGACTGAGACCCGGAAAAGAACAGAAGTACATCAATTTAGGAACAAAACCATTGAAAACCTAGAGATAGAGATTTGTAGAATCATAGCTTTAGAGCTAAAAGTGACCTTAGAATTTGTCAAGTACCAGCCTTTCATTCTACAGAAAAGTGAGATCACACTGGTAGTAAGGGGTAAAGTCGGTATTTGAACTCAGGTCCCGTAAGGCAGGTAAGTAACACAGTAGTTAGAGCACTAGATTTGGAATCAGGAAGATAGCCCAAATCTAGCCTGAGCACTTACTAATTATATGATTCTCAGCAAATTAATTAACCTGTTTGCCTCAGTTTCCTCATCTATGAAATGGGGCCAATAATAGCACCTCCCAGGTTTGTTGGGAGGATCAAATGAGACAATAATTGTAAAGCATTTGACACATAGTAGGTACTTAATAAATGTTTTTTTTTCCTTTCTCTTTCCCTTCCCAATCCATTGTTCTTTTCATTATGTCATGTAAGTCAAGAATTCTATTAGATAAAACATTCTCTCAAAATACAGGCTGTGATAGGACCAGCATTTTCTTCATATAGCTTACCTGAAGGGGAATTTTCTTGACACAGTCCCCTCCCCCAACAAAACCTGATTGATTGCAGCTTGCGTGATGCATTTTCCTGGTCTGGGGCCATGAAAGGTCTCAGTGTGTGCATTTGGGGCCCTCTTAGACTTGGTGGGTACCTGAGACCAATGGGAGTCACCACACCCTATTGTCCTATTGACCAGGCATGTTTCCAAGTAAAGCCAAGGAAGGGCTTTTCCAGAGAAGCTGAATCATTATATCAAAGACTAAACATTTCCATGTTTGAAACTTCTGCATTGAAAGCAATACATTAACTTGGAAAACATCATGATATATTGCAAAGAGAGATGGATCTGGAGTCATAGAGCTTGGATTCAAATCCTGGACCTGCCACTGATGACCTTTGTGACCTGGAACAAATCACTTGCCCACTCCAGGCCACCATTTCTTCAGATACAAAATAAATACATTTAACTGGAAGACATCTAAGGTCCATTTCAGCTTCAAGTCTATGAATCTCGGGGTTACCAGTTATTTTTTCCCCTTAAATTGGAATGCTTCTATACAATGGGTGCACCATCGATCACTTCCTGGACAAGCAGCCTAATTTTAATCTCAACTGCATTAGCTTTGTCAGCAGCCTGACAGAAATAGGAACCTGAGGAGAGACACTCATGGAAGCTAGCAGAATGTGAAGCCGTGCTTACTGTAGCTTAACAAAAATTGTCTGGGGGCAGGGGAGGGATTAAGGAGAAGATTGGTAAGGGAGAGGAAATGAAAGAAATCTAAAGATTGAGAAGAAAGCAACTCTAACACATAAATTTAAAAAAAAAAGACAAAGCCAGGCTGGATGATGCCCATGAGCCATCTGCACAGCTAAAGGCTTCTTCAATTAAAAAAAAAAGACTCTACTGTTTCCCAATCATTGGTTTCTATTCCCAGGGTCACTGTATAGAGCACAATCCAAAATGGCACTCGGGAATTCTTGGCCAATCTCATGGTCTGGTTTTGAGGCTGCATTATTCCCCTTTCTTTTTTAGTCCCGAGGATGTAAGTATTTATCAGTCCTGTAGCCCCGCCAGCATTTGTTGGAATGAGCCAAAAGGCTCTGGCACAGAATCACAGGGACTGGCGTTGCTAATAAATGCAACAGGCCTCCTCGTCGCGGAGTAATTCTGACTGAAATTCAAACACCAAACAACAAACACTCTTCTGAACTGCTCTGTTCCCCATTAATTTGATGTGTTTATTAGACAAGGCTGCATTCTTTCAAGTTTATTAACAACAGATTAAAAAAAACTGCCAACAAATCCAGGGTTCTCTTTCTACCGCTGAAGAACTTGAGTAGCATCCGCTCATGTTTTGTGGGGTCTTATGGGAAACCCAAATGAAAACGTGAAAATTCAATCCCATGAAATTACAAATGCGGTATGACATATTAACAGTTAAGGTTGGCATCCAGCACCTGCCCATTATTCATCGTAGGACTCTGTGGTTATGTTTTGCTGCCTAATGTTTGGTATTGACTCAGACCATCCTTATTTCCAAAAGTAACCTGCCTCTTAGCAAGGACATGCAGGTGAACCTGAGCAAGGCACTTCATCTCTCTGGGTCTCAGTCTCCCCTCTCATAAAATGAAGATATTGGAGAAGATGAACTCAGTTGGCCCCTAGAACTTTAAATTTAGGGTCAGGATTCATGATAGGAGTTAAAAGGACTTTAAAGCAATACTAAGACATAAAAGACATTAAAATGATGGCATTATTTAATAAGGATATCACTCTGTTGTTAGAATGCTTATAGTGTCTCATCATTTTCTATACCAAAGCATGGTTCTTGAGTTTGGGGATGGATTGACTTTGAAGAAGAAAAAAATACTAAAGCTACAGTACTGTAGAGGAGTGTGTGGTTTAATTTAACAATGCTTTATTAAAACATGACTACACTGCATACAAGGCATGGTGCTAGATGCTAAGAAATGGAAGCGGACAGGAATGAAGAGTGGTTGACTCTATGACTTCACCCAGAATCAAAGAATTGTGTCTATCAGAGACAGGCCTTCTTGACTCTGAGATTGACTCACTACATTGGGCCCTTTATAGGGCAATAAGAATACAAAGACAAAAAATATATAAAGTATCTGTCTTCAAGAAGCTTCCCTTCTATTGAAGTATACCACACATATACACATAAGTAAGATACAAAGTCCCATAAAATGATTTCTAAAGGAAGAGTTCATTCACAGCTGAGGTGATCAGGAAAGGCATTCTGAAGGGATGGCCTCTTAGTTGTTACTTAAAGGATTCCAAATGGTGGGGGATGCGAAAGTGGCAGGGTGGGTGTCATTTATGCAAAGGAACAAAGACTTTCAGTAAGAAACTGGGTCAACATGAAATGTTCTACATTCCAACCTAAGTGTCAATGTCCCAGTGGCTGCTCCCTAGGGTTTAACAAGGTGGAATCTAGTGACTGATCAAATACACCAGGAGGCAATGATTTAGCTCCTCTGCTCTTTATAGCCCTGATTATGAGTTCCACAGTTCAGCCCAGGAGTATTCTTTACCCCATGGGAGTGGTCACAAGGTTCCCATGAAACTTCTGGGCAAGTCTGATGTTGCTCTGTCTTCACACAAACACCTTCCTGAACTTGGGTGCTTCCATTTTCTTACAAGATGGAGACAAAGTCATCTTTGGGATTCAACTTTTACAGCCTTTGAATGAGCAGGACAAAGGAGAAGCAATTATAATGGCTGTCCCTCCAGATGCCCTAAATTTCAGAGGCACAGTATCACAGGGCCTTGCAGAAGACCTGACTTCCAATCCCACCTCTGACCCAAACTGGTTGTAATTGGCGTGTACTGGTAAATGTTTAACAATTATGTCTCCAGGGAGGGCTAGGTGGTGCAGTGAATAGAGCACTGGCCCTGGAGTTAGGAGGACCTGAGTTCAAATCTGACCTCAGACACTTGATACATTTACTAGCCATGTGATTTTGGGCAAGTCACTTAACCCTAATTGCCCTCCAAAAAGAAAAAAAGAAATTTGAAAAAAAAAAACAATTATGTCTCCAGAGGGAAAAGGTACATATGACACATTTTTAGTTAAACCTTCATTAGTCACAATATTTTCTCCATCTCTTTCTTGACTGCAGACAATCAGCAGAACAATAAATCATGTCCTGCTTTTTATCTTTGCCAATTTCCAGGGTTCAAGTACTCACACCAAAAATTTAACCAACAGCTCCCTCAAGTCAGTTTGGGAGGGCTTCAGCTCTGCATATGGTCCTAGGCAACTCCCCCAACCTGTCAGGGCTTTTAGGCATCTCTGAAGTTATAAATTTCAGGGAACACTAGTCTGCTTGGCAAAAGGAGTTTCCTCATGTTGGAGCTCCCCAAACCAGAGAAATCACAAATCCTGGTTCTGTTCCTGTCTATCACAGGTTATATCAAGTTGAACCCAGATATATATTTTTCTGACTACATGACTTTAAATAGCACTTAGATATTCTTAGAAGCTTTTCCAAATCTGTGATAACCAAAAAGATTCATCTTTGACAAATTTGTAATCATAGGACTGTTGTCCTTGCAAAGCATGGGATTCAAACAGCATCTTGATGAGAAAAATTCCCTCCGAGAGAGAGAGAGAGAGAGAGAGAGAGAGAGAGAGAGAGAGAAAGAGAGAGACATCTGCTGGGAAAATTCTAACCCCAGTCTGTCATTGCAATATCCGGGGTTGTCCCCAGAGCTTCCCAGACCACCAAAGTTCAGCTCAACAACTCTGAAATTAAAACATTAACTCTTTTAAGCCCAGGTCATGTTCTCATCATTTTTACAGGATGTTAAACCTCAAGGTTCTTCTTATCTTAGTCTATGACTCTGCAAATGCAAAAGCCATAACAGCAAGTGTCAAAACACCAAAAAATGGATTTATCAAAAAGTAATTGTTAGTGGCTAGAGAATAGGAGGGATGGAATTTTTGTTTCTCCTCTTATATAAGATAAGACTCACATTGAAGCTTGATTTTATGTTAACTATGAACAGATTTAAAAACAAAAACAAAAATAGATGTGTGTTGACCTCATATCCCATCAAGAACAAATAAATGTAGGAACATGTCTCCTTAGTATGGGGAAGCTATGTGGCACAGTGAAAAGACTTCTGGGTAGGAGAGTCACAGGACCAGGATTCTAATCCCAGGTGTACCATTTATTACTGATGTGACCTTGGGCCAGATTGTTAACCTTTCCAGGCCTCAGTTTCCCTTTCTGTTAAATGAGAGGATTAGACAAGGTAACTTCTAGATGACCTCTAGGAGCCTATGATTCATATTTTTAAAATATTGACCACTACTCTGTCAAAGAAATTTCAGTCAAATTGTGACTGTTCTGACTGATATATGCACATGTCCACCTGGCCCTCTTAATGAGGTGAAAGAATGTAGTTTTGGTTCACGATATGGATTACGTTTCTCTGTAGCAAGTGTGGATGGACCCAATGAGAACAAACTGAGATGACTGAGAACAGACATTTCCTTGATGGGTAATTCCAAAGTGAATGGACTGCATCAGACTATTGTAAAATCTGAGCTATACAGGTTTATAAAATGGGAAATATATGCCAAGGAGACTGTTGGCAAAACCGAGAAATAAGAGAGATGTGGGTTTCTGGAGGATAATGGGGGAGGAGCCTGGCTGAAGACAATTTAGTGGAAGCCAAAGATGGAGGCAGAGAACCTCAGCTGGAATGTTGGGTCTACTATTTCCAATGTGGGGTCCATAACAAGTCACTTTGCCTCTTTTGGCCTCATTTTCTTCATCTACAAAATGAAGGAACGGACTAACCAAGATGACCCTTCAGATCTATCAACTCCAGAGATGCCAGTGTCAGAGAGCATGTGCAAATGAACGAATGAATGAATGTGCATTTATTAAATGCTTACTATGTGGCTAGTTGTGTGTGGTTTGTCCTTTGTTCTTGAAGAGGACAGACCATGGCATCAGGGAGATGATGACATGACTTGCAATCGACTTTGATTTGAGTAAGGGAAGGCTATGCAAGGTCACCAGTCTCACTTTCTCCTCCAGAGCCATCTGGTTCAGTGGTCTGATAACTGTCAGGATGATTAGAGAAGGCCCAATGTGCAGTGGAAGACCTTGTCCCTTTTAAACTAAGGTATTTTCAGGTTTTCATTTTGAGTGAGGCAACACCCATTCAGTGAATAGGGCTCTTTAAGAAGTGAGTCAGGGAATGACCCCTTTAATTAAAAAAAAAAATAAGATTGGGAAGGGAAGACCCTTAGAATTTCTGGCCAAAAGAGAAACATTCACTCTGAGCCAAGTACTGGATATATAAAGAGAAAGAGTGAGACAGTCCCTACTTTCAAGGACTTTATACTCTCATTTGGGGCAGCTAGGTGGCAGTGTAGTGGGTAGTGCCAGACCCGGAGTCAGGAAAACTCATCTTCCTAAGTTTAAATCTGGCCTTAGGTACTTGCTAGTTGTGTGACCCTGGGAAAATCATTTAACTCTGTTTGCCTTGGTTTCCTCATCTGCAAAATGAGTTGGAAAAGGAAATGGAAACCTACTCTAGTATCTCTACCAAGAAAACCCAAATAAGATCATGGAGAGTTGGATGCTACTGAAAAAATGAAACAAGCCAGGATATCATTTGATCAGTCATCAAAAATGTGTAAGTTCCTTAAAGGTTGGGACCGTTTTATATTGTCACCCTTGTATCACCAATGGTTTTGTACAAAAGCGGTGCTTACTACTACTACTACTACTACTACTACTACTACTACTACTACTACTACTACTACCACTATTATACTGTTGCTGCTGCTACTGCTACCACCAATAATACAATAATACCCACCACCTATGTAAGGTTTTACAAAATTTCAATTTCTTTTTCTAAAACAGGGTTATTTTAATATTATATTTCCTCTTCTGTTAATCTGAAAATTTTATATTTTTGTAAATCTCCATTTTACTTAGATTGTTAGATTTGTTGGCATTTAATTGGGCAAAATAGCTGCTAATAATTGCTTTAATTTAAGGTTTACTGATAGTGAAGTCACCCTTTTCATTTTGATACTGATAATTGGTTTTTGTCTTTCTTTTTTTTAAATCAAATTAACCAATTATTTATCTATTTTATTGTTTTTTTTTAAATAAAATTAGCTCCTAGTTTTATTTACTAGTTCATTTTTTTTTTTACTTTTATTAATCTCTCCTAGCTGCCCTGGAGTCAGGAGGACCTGAGTTCAAATTTGACCTCAGACACTTACCAGCTGTATGACCCTGGGCAAATCACTTAACCCTATTTTTCTGTTTTCTCATTTGTAAAATAAACTGGAGAAGGAAATGGCAAATCATTGCAGTATCTATGCCAAGAAAACTCCAGATAATATATGTAAAAGTCAGATTAATGGACTAACCAACAAATTTACCCAGTATGCAGCTTGCTTTGCATATATCTGTTTGCATCTGGTCTCCTCCATTAGATTGTAAGCTCCTTATGGCCAGGGACTGTCTTTGTCTCTTTTTGTATCTCCAGTGCTTAGCATGGTGCCTGACACTTAGTAGATCCTTAAAACATGTTAATTGATTGATTATCATTTTTACATAAATAGCAACTGTAGGATGAGATAACAATTAACAACAGCTACAACTAGTATTCCTCTAGCTCACCAAGTTTTACAAAGTCTTCATATAAATTATCTTATTTGATTCTACCAACAGTGATAGAAAGAAAACTCTCGGAGACATTCAATGACAGCAGGCAAACCTAGGTCCTCCAGATTCCAAATCCAACACGCTACTTTATGGTAGGCTTTTCTTGAAACACTCCAAGTTGGCTTTTCTATATATTTGTTAAAATGTAGTGGAGAGATTTGAACAAAATAATCCAGATACAGTCTCTCTATGAATGAATGAATGAAGGAATGAATGAAACTCCTTCCTTTTTTATTCTGAATGCCGCCAAAGGTCACTTTCCCTTTTCACAGCCATATCATGTGTCCAATTACCTAAGGAGACTCATTAACCTCTTTTTACCTTGCCATTGCTTTCTCTCTCTCTCTCTCTCTCTCTCTCTCTCTCTCTCTCTCTCTCTCTCTCTCTCTCTTTCTCTCCCTCTGTCTCTGTCTTCTCATAGTAAGAGCAATGGGAGGGGAAAGTCAAGGCTTTATCAGTTTATTATACTGCTGCCAAAAAAGGTAGGTCCAACCACATCTAGCATGTCTGAAAGGAGGTGGTAAATAGTGATTGGGCTGGTGTAAAGGGTGGGCATTCCCTCTTGACTTCCTGCTACCTTCATGTGGCACTCTCCACTAGTTTCTCCTCCAACCTCCCCTCAAATAGAGGTTTGGTTTTTTTTCTAATTGATCTCTGGGATTTACCTTTGGAAGATGGGGTTCTGTTCAAACCCATCAAGGGAAGACAACGGGAAGTAAGTGTTGAGGGCCAAGTGGCATACCAGCTCCAGTTCATCCTAAAATTCCCACCAAGCTTCTAAACTGAATTATGTTTGGGAATGAGCCTGAACTTATCTGTTCTTTCTATGCTTTGGGAACATTTTAAAGTACAAATCAGTAACTTTTTTTGGTTCAGCTTGAATCCACAGCTAAGAAAAAAAGTCCTAACAATTAGAACGAGTCTCTCTCTATCTCCATTTCTTTCTCATTGGTAATGAGAATTTTAAATTTTAAATTTTAAAATTTTAAATTTTAAATTTCAATTTAAAATCTCCTACTTCTCCTTTGTTGTTTTTCATCTATAAAACATAGACTAGTATAGGGGGGAAAGGGAAATGGGAACCAAAATTATTCACAACATCTTGATGGACTAATCCTCCAATCATCTGGTTGTTTAATATCAGAAAGTCCCAAGCCTCTATAGAAGGAAAAATAAAATATAACAAACTATGCAAAAAGACAGTAAAGTAGATGGTCTTATCCATTGTTTTAACAACTACTTGATGTACTTGGATAAAAGATGGGGCAGTCTGTCAGAACCTTTCATAATTGTCAAGGTACTGGGCCACTTCTTGTCTCCTGCCTGTGAATAGGGAATGTTTTCTTATTCTAATAATAAATCCTGCCAATCATATTCCTTTTTTTTCACCCTTGGCTGATTCCTGACTTCCTCTACCCTTCCCTGTTAGGTGAAATGCTTTACTTATCTATCCTAAGTTGTACATCCTGCTGCTGATTGGCTAAATATTCTACATAGGCCTGAAAGGTTATAAAAACCCACTCTGTCCCACGAGGAGCTGAACCCACCATCAGCAAGGGCAGCATTCTTTAGCCTGCTAACAAATATCTTTGATATCACTTTGGCTTTCTTATTTCCCAAACTCACTGAACACTCAGGGAAAGGTATACCACACCCAAGGGTTCCACTTCTAAAGAAAATTCCTATGGGAAAAAGTAGGTCAATGGACAGCCTAGATAAGTTAACAATTAGAAACAATGAACTCAATAACTCAAAAAAGGATTAACCCAAAAACATAAACTGTTTGGAGAAAAACTCCCTATTTGACAAAAACTACGGGGAAAACTGAAGATAGGCAGAAACTAAGTTTAGATTGCCACAAACCTTATTGTATAATGAGCTCAAAAGGGATAATTGACCTAAATATAAAAGGTCACAATAGAAGAAAACAAGCTAGGTATCTATCTTTCACAGCTATGACTAGAGAGGAGGGAGTTCCTTTTTTCCCAACTGAAAATATCAGATTTATTTTCATAAGTGAAATCCTTGAAAGAATGAGGAAATAACTCATAAATCCTTCCCCTCTTAATTACATACCAATGCCTATGTTATATAGTATTTATTTTAACTTGAAGCTGGTCTTTTGGCTCCCTATCCTGCCTTGGTCCATTCGTTCTATGAAGTTTACAAAGTGGAAATACTCGTTATTCTCCAGGCTCATTGGGGGAGCTCAGCATTTCCTTGTTGATCCTATAACATGAGCAATTATTGTTGCTGTTGTTTTTTGTTCTTCATTCTCAAGGAGGCCCAACGACATCAAGAAGGTAATGTCTTGATTTGCTTACATAGAAAAGCAGAAGAGACATTTAATTTGAATGAGAACTATGCCCTATTTATTTTGTTCAAGGAAGGAAGTTTTAAGCATTAATAAATAAAACTGTCTTCATTAAATCATCTGGTTTCTCTTGACATCTCACTTCCTCTCCCTTTTCTTATCTTTCTCTGATAGAATTAACTTCCATAAAATTGCTCGTAAAGCATAACTATTGTTCAGCTTTAAAATGTTTTGTCAATAATCTCCTTTTTTTGTATCACCATCAGGAAAAAGGGGAGAAGTAAGGAGTTTTTAACCAACACAGTATTTAAGAGCTCAGAAAAATAATATAATTTCAAGTACATGAAATGGAAAACATTTTGCAATAATAACATTAGTATAGCTAGTTACCAAGGATAAGAAGAGAATCTCAGTTGGGGGGAGGGAGATCTTTACATTAAAGTTATCTAAGGAACAAATAGTCAAAATACACAGGAATATAACACAAATATACAAGCCTAAGAGGCATATCTTAATAGATAATGGTCAAAGAATGTGAGCAAATTGTCCTAAAAAGAATAACAAACTATTAACAACCAATTACAAGAATAGTTGTTCAAAATTCCTAAAAATGAGAGAAACAAAAATCAAAAGAACTTTGTGGCTTTACCTCATACTAAGAAAATTGTCAACAATATCAAAAGGTGGAAATTTTCAATGTTTGAGAGACCGCTGGAGAACAGGATCACTTACTCGGAAACTGTGCCAACCGTTTTGGAAAATGATTTGAAATTAAACTAAATAAATGTACTAAAATGTCCATACTCCTTTGAAACTGAGGTTTCTATGGTAGGTAGATTCCCAAAAGAGATTAAAGAGACAAATAAGTATCTTTTGTTTGCTAAACTATTTGTAGCAAAAAAAAATGAAAACATTATGTGCCAAAAGATTAGTGAATAGCTAAAGAAAATATGACACATGAATGTATTCCAATATTATTCTGACATAAATGGTGAATAAGAAAAACTCAAAGAATCATGGGAAAACATACATAATGAAGTGACCAGAACCAGAAAAGTAATAGACATAATGACTAGAACACTGTAATTATAAAGAATAACAGACTTATTCTATATATATATAATAGACAAGTCACTTAACCCTGATTACCAAGGAGGAAGAGGAGGACGAAAAAGAGGAAGAGGAGGAGGAGAATGAAGAGGAGGAAGAGGAAGAGGAGGAGGAGGAAGAAGAAGAGGAGAAGGAGGAGGCCAACTGAACACTGCTTCAAATAGAATGGCCAAACCTGGCTCCAGTTAAAAGTTAAGATGTAATTTTCCAGCATCTTTACAGAAGTGTGGGAATATGGGTCTAGAATATTGCTAATATATACTATTAGCCAGTTGATTTATTGGTTGTTTTTTGCTGAATGGTTTTTCATTTTCTTTTTAAATACATTTCTTATAAAATAGTCTTAATTGGAAATTCCCCATCAATTGGGGAATTATTGAACAAGTCACAGTATAGGATTTTGCTATAAGAAATGACAAGCAGGATGATTTCAGAAAAACCTGGAAAGATTTACATGAATTGATGCAAAATGAAATGAGCAGAACCAGGAGAACATTGTACACAGTAACAACAATGTTATATGACAGCCATTCTCAGCCATCTAATGATCCAAGACAATTCCAAAGAACTCAAGATGAAACATGCTCTCCACCTCCAGAGAAAGAACCAATGGAGTCTGAATGTAAATCAAAGCATACTATTTTTCATTTTCTTTATGTTTTTCATGGTGTTTGCTTATTTTTCTTGTTTGTCTTCTACCACAACGTGACTTAAATGGAAATATGTTTTACATGATTGCACATGTATAACCTGTATCAAATTGCTTACCATCTCAGGGAGGGAGGGAGAAAGCAAATTTGTAACTCACTTTTTTTAAAAAATGCTAAAAATTGTTTTGACATGTAATTGGGAAATTATAAAATATTATTAAAAATAAAACAGTTCTTTGGGAGAGAAGAGGATATATTTGCAATGAAAGTCATGTGGCAAACTACTGGGATACAATTATTTCAATCAGGGCAAAGAAAAAATAAACAAAAAGAAATCCAATTATCCTATGATATTTACCTGCTAGCTTTCCTTGTTAATGACATCCATATAGCCCTTCTACTTCCCAAATATGGCTCTCCCTACCTCCTTTGGGAGAAGGAAGGAGGAGATCAAGGCTTAACTGATTTAACATAAAAATGCAAGGACAAAGACACACAAGGCAGAAAGGCAGAAGATGAAATCCAATCATATTACATTTAATCACCTTATTTCATTGTACAAATGATTTCCTGATGATTATCTCTTCTTCCATGCAAAGTAGAATAACTTTTTTGGATGCTAGCACAACATCCTTATTGTATAGAAGGTAACCAAGATCCAGAAGAATGAAGTAACATTCCCAAAGTCACACAGGCGGCAAGAAGCAATCCCAGAATTCAAGTCCACATCCTTTGACTCCAAAGGTATTCCTTAATTCCCCTGCTCTAGGCTGTCATCTACTATAAAGGGTTATCATCTCTAAAGAACAGTTGCAAGATTTGATTCATTATATGCAAAATTTTCCCAACCAAAAGCATTCACACAAGTAAAATGTACTTCATTACTAGATGCAACTAGCTTCTCTGCAATTAAGCCCACAAACAATCCTGAAGTCAAAGAAGTTCATGTCCTAATGATGATTTCTTGGAAAAGATTTTAGTGTCTTTCCAAAGAAGAGTTACTAACACATCAAACACTAGCCCCTAACCACACACTCCTGTATCCCACTCCCCACCCAAAAAAAAAAAACAAAAAAACCAGAAATAAATGGATTTCCTTAAAGGATCTGGAAAAAAAAATAATTAGAAATTGAGTTGCTACTCACATCACAAATGTGAGGTATATGAATATTAGCTTTCAAAATTATATTTTAAAATCTCTCTATCTCTCTCTCTCTCTCTCTCCCTCTCTCTCTCTCTCTCTCTCTCCCCTTCCCTCCCTTCCTCCCTCCCCACACTTTGCCCTCTCCTTGGCATTTACCAACAAATTCACACCTCCACTTTTTCTTTCATTTTAGATGCATAACTCTGCAGTTACAAATCCAGTTGAAGGAAATCAACTTCAGGCATCAGTATCAAAGGCCAATGCAAAAGGTTGAGGTTTGGAAAGATTTCTAAACACTGTTTTACATTCCTTTACAAATTGCCAGATTCACAGAAAGGCCCTGAAATGCACTTTGTTCATGTGTATGAAGTGTATGTGGGGGGAGGGGGATATATCTTTTCTTTTTCACATAATTTTGCTATAGAAGCAGCAAAATTTTTTTTTAAATACAGGAGGGACATTGGCAGTGGAGGTATGGGGGTAGTAGATCTAGCTTTTCCCAAAATTAGTGGTATAAATGTGGGCAAGTAAAACTGTCTGGGTCTGAGCTTATTCCATATAAAATGAGAGGATTACACTAGATTCATTCAATTTTAACAAGTCACTCCTCTCTGCCAGACACCATGATAGACACAAAGGAATGCAAGATGACAACAAATTCCAGCCCCTCAAAAAACTTAGATTTTATTTGGGGGAAACAATAGCTACAAGATATACACAAAGTAAATTCAAACCAACTTGGGGGATTGACTAGGAGGCGCTAACAACCTGAAGGAACAAGCTAGGCTTCCTGTAGGATGTAGTACTCTGTCCTACCTCAAGTTGCACTCTGAAAGAAATTCAAATAAGGATTCAATCAATCACCTAACCTTAATTAAGCACTTACATTTGCCAATCATTGCGCCAAGAATTGGCAATGAAATGCAAAATATAGTTCCTGCCCTCAAGGATCTTATATTCTAATAAGGCAGAGATAAGGAGTTCATTCCAAATAGCCTCTGTAAAAGTATGGAGTTGGAAAATGGATTGTCAAGTATGAAGAACAACAAATAGCTGGAATGCATTGTGCATTGAGTAGAGTAGTATACAATAAGCCTTAAAAAGTGATCAAGTATCAGATAGCCAAAGGCTTTGCATTTTATATTAGAAGCAAGAGAAACCAACCTTTCTAAACAATGGAATGAGTCAGATCTGGCATCCTTTAGGCTGCTGAGTGGGGGATGAATTGGAGATGAGAGAAGTTAGAAACAGGAAGACAATTAGGAAGCCATTGTAATATTCCAGGCAAGAAGGGATAGGAGCCTATACTAGAGGCAGTGGTCATGTGAGTTGAGAAAAGAAAATGACAGAAAAAGATATTACGGAGGAAGAAATGAGAAAACATGGCATCTAATTGAATATGAGTAAGAGTGAAGAGTCAAGTGTGACTTCAAACATGGTGGATTCAACTAGTGGTTCCCTCAAAAGAAAGAGAGAAGCTACAAAGCCATGATGGTTTGGGGGAGTGGGAAGGAAGATAATAAGTTCAGTTATAGATAAGCTGAGTTTAGGATGCCTACAGATATACAGCTAGAGACTTTAACAGGCAGTCAGTGATGTAAGCCTGGATTTCAGGAGAGAGAGAATAGGGCAAGACAGAGAGTGGGTACCAAAAGCCTTCATATAGTTTTATGCTATTAGGACCTTCCAGGGTGTCCCAATAGTATTAGTGCAGTTTTAAGTTCTAATTCTTCTGATATTAGTCACCTCTCATAGCTTAAAACTGCCCTAATATTTTGGGATACACTGCATAACTGTGGCAACTATTTGCATAGAAACTATGGTTAAACTCATAGAATGAGTTAGAATTGATTATTTCTTTTTAAAAAAAAAATTGTTCCCAGCTCTACTAATATGTGGCTTTGATATTAAGGCTACAAATATTACATACAGAGATGCTGTGTTGAAGTATTAATCCAAAGACTATTCAGGGATTAATTTTCCCTGAAAAAGCAACACACTTGTCTGCAGGATCTGATTGGCTCCTACTCCCTTGATACAGCTTTCTGGTCATGTCAGGAATAAAAAGTCTTACCTACATGGTGCTATGGCCCCTCTGATTCAGTGGATGTATGGGCACAACACAAAACACTACCACCTGCCCTGCTGACTAGATAAGTCTCCATAAGGAGATGAAGAGGCTGTTTATATAAATGCTAAGTGCAGTTATAGTCTTCTTGTATACGCTTGTTATCATTGGGTTAAGTAAACCTCCTTGTAGTAACTGTTCAGTGACTTAGGAGTGGCTCATTTTATCCCCAAATCAGATCTCAACTAACAGGGAACCAGCATCAGCCCCTCCCCTAAGCCCTTGATCTTCACACCTGATATGTTCAAATAGATATCAATTAATGAATCAATCCATGAATATTTGTTTAGCATCTATGTGCCAGGCACTGTGGTAGGTGCTAGAGATAAAAGTACAAAGAATGAAATTACCCCTACTCAAAATGCACTTACATTCTAATGGGAAAGATAATATATACATGGAAAAACATACAAAACATAAATATTATGTTAATAAGTGTCAACCTATACCAAGTGATTAAATACAAGATAGTTTTGGAAGAAGAGCACTAGCAATTTGGAGATCAGAAAACATTGTTAGTATTTTGGAAGCTAGAGATAGCTTTTTAGCTTTCTTGTAGACCAATGAGCCCAAAACTATAACTAAGGTACAATGACCAGAGCTTTGCTCTAACAGTAGAGGGGACCGATAACACCATCCAGGACTACACTTCTTCCCTCCCCAAGGGGAGGTCATAACTTTGGTTCTCTAACTCAACCCCCTAGCAGTGATCACTCTTTTAATAAGATAGAAATTTTGTGGGACTCTGAGCATGATTTCTGCCCACTGGTGGTCACTCCGTTGTTGACCTTTTTAACTCCTGACTGTCTCTGCCTTGATCCAACATTCTCTTGGGACAAAAATTTCCCAAGTATAGTTCTCAATCAGAAATCGTATTTTTATATTGTAAAAACACACTTCTCAGTCCCATGCAGGACATTGTTATCCTATTTCTATTTCAGATATCCTACAACAATTTCCAAAACTCATCCCCCACTTCTGCCAAACAATCTGATCAGAGTGCTGCTCATTCATGCCTCATGGTGTGCTTTGGGAGGACTAACAGCCTCCTCTAATTTTCTGCTTCACACAAATCAGTTCATGTGTTTCACATTTGAGAGAGTTGGACTCAATCACTCATCTAATCTCTCTGAAGTTCTACTATGTTCTAGGGCCAATGCCAATAATGACCATAAAACAGGTTGATTTCAAGCTAAATTGCCCTGGAAAAATGACATTTTCGATTTTCATTGGCACCTTCAAGATAACATATTCTTTCACAGTTTCTGAGCATTTCACACTGAAAAACTGAGCAGTAATCTTTCCATAATCATTATAAGAAAACATTGTTTAAGGTTTCAGATTCATTCCTTTATCCTGTTGTCTTTCTTTTTTTTTTAACATTTCAAGCAAATAGTGAAAACTGTTGATTGTCACTCGTCCAGTCCTTTCCTCACTATTGCTAGCAGTTTTTATCAATGCTGTAGAGACGACCCATAATCAAAACCATCCACACAACTGCCATCTGTCTCTTCTGCTCCTGCATGAAAATTGGCAGAAAATTCTCATTTAGAGCTGCAGCAAAAACCCACAGAAATTGGGCATAAATCCTTCATGCTGGATTTACCCAAAACAGGATATTTTCCTGCTTCTGAGAACTCAATTCCATTTTGCTTCCAAAAGTGGAGAAAAGCAGGTGCTGTGTAGAAACCCCAAATAATATTCAACCCAACAAACATATCCAAAGCACCTACTATGGGCAAAGCACTGAGGAAGATGTTAGGGATGTAAAGACAGAAACAAGACAGTCACTATATTTGGGAAGCTTACATTCCATGGGAGCATAATCCTCCATTGTGATAAAACACAAGGATACCAAGATAGTGTTGGACAAACAGTATATCCTTCCCTTCCCTCTCAAGCCCTCTTTGAAGCTACCATGGGAGAGCCTTTTCATGTGGAATCCTGATTTTTCCCCTCAAGGAGGAAAGGCTGAAGCTCGTCCAGTAACAGAAATTACTCCTTTCTCTAGCTTTGTTTCATTTGTAATGACTGGAGTAAGGAGTGAAATATGGCTAATATTCTAATTTCTCTTTGGTACTCCCCATTTGCAAGGGATTTGAAGTAAGTTGAACTTCTAATCCAAAAGACATTAGTGACTACTTATTTCTGTAGGTCTACCGTGACTTCAGTTAGCTTCTGAACAGTGCTGTTATTGACTTTAGCTATTCCCAGAGAGAACTGTAAACAATTTGTGGGTTTGTTTTCTCCTCATATTAGATGAACATGGCCCTGCAGGGGAGGTTGATTAGTTCTATGAGAGAACTGAGTTGGAGAAAGGTGAATGTTAAAGGTTATTGACTAAGTGGAGTTCTCAATAGAAGTCCAGTTCCAGTTAGATCAGTTCATTTCAAATTCTAACATTGCATGAGAGTGATTCAATTTTTTAGGTTATAATTTTCTTTTTTAAGTTTCTTGAGAGCAGAAACTGTTTCATTCTCTTTTTAAAAATTGTTTCTTTCCTTGCACTTGCGTTCCCTCTCACCTTTCACACCACCTAGCACACATTTTTGTTGTTCAGTCATTTCGCTTGGGTTCAACACTTCATGACCTCATTTGTTTTCTTGGCAAAGATCCTGGAGTGGTTTGCCATTTCCTTTTCCCACCTAGAGCATAATAGTGTTCAATATACTATTAATTGATTGCTTCATGACCAAGATGGTGTCACTGGGGCACTTCAAAGCGTTAATCAAGGTTCATATATATTTCAGCATGATGGCCACAGGAGAGATATACCAATAGGAAGACAATTCAAAGAAATGAAGAAACTTGAAGCCCAGGGAGAAAATAATGCCCAAAATAATGCAGCTATTTCGTTGCAGAGTGGTAGTTGATTAAAAAGTTTTGGCTGCCAGTTCCTTTTCCAAGGTTAGTTCTACTACACCTGCTATGTTTATGCTGAATTTGAAGAGTTGGCAAACAAAGAGAAGAAATGTCCTTTATGCAATTACATATGAAGATCTCATATGAGAAAGAGGACAAAATCACAGAGGTGAGGTAAGAGTGGAAACCTGGAGAATGGGCAGATGCTCTATGGGACAAAAAGGCAAGAAAGAGCAAAGAGGAAGACTGCTGGTTAAAATGGCAACTTAAAAATCATAAAGAAGCACAACTCTCCCGCATAAACCTCAGCAAATACTGTAAAGGTCCCCAGACAGATCAATGATAAAGAAATCTGAAGAAGAAACACAGGTAAGATGACTATATCCAGATCAGAACAGCACCAAAAAATAACCAGAAGGCAGTGGAGACAGGTAGAGGGATCACAGCAAAGAGGCAAACAAAGAAGCCAGAAGAGGCAGAAAGAAGGGTCACAATAGGGGAGCAAGAGAGAGATCATGTAAGTGCAGAAGCCATCAGAGGGCAGGAGAAAGGTCAGGCAAAGGAAGCTAAGACAAACTTAGTTAAATAGTCTAGAAGTCATTGGAGGCAAAGGGAGACATAGTACTAATAAAGTAAGCATGAGTCCCCACAAATAGACCCAAAGCCAGTAAATTCTCTGAATGGATCATAGAAAGTCATTGGAGTTGTAGTCAATGAAAAGCTGAAGCTAGATCCAGACCTTAATTTGTCTCACAGGAAACAGAACCAGCTTCCACAGGTCACTGCACTGGGAGAAAGGGCCAATTGGGCACCTACACCAGAGGAATGGTGTAGGAGTCTGAGACTTGAGGGCCACAGGAGAGAATACAAACAACATCAAATGAGGCTTCTAGAAGAAGACAGAGGCTAGCCAAAGTTAGAATCTGCAGTGAATCATCAAGAGAACAAAACAGAAATTAGAAATTAAGTTAGACTGGTGGTGTCTGAATGCAAATTGAAACATGTTTTTTGTAAACTTTTTAAATTTTTCTTTTTTACATGTGGGTTTTTTTTCACAACATAACTAATATGGAAATTTGTCTTGCATTACTGCACATGTGTGATCTGTATCAAATTATTTGCCTTCTCTATGAGGAGGGAGGGAGAGAATTTGGAACTCAAAAAAAAAACCCAAATGTTAAAAAATTTTACACATAATTGGAAAAATAAAATATTTTTTAAAAAGTAAATTAGAGATTATGACTTGATATGAGTCACTTCATTTAGATTTGCAACAGTAGGGATATCCAGAAGAAAGACAAAATTGGAAAAAAAAAAAACATGTTCTATCCAAGAGTTTTAAAGAGGACTGGCATGAGCACAAAATTCCTATCTATAAATATGAGTAAGCAGAAGAAAACATTGCACACATTAAAGAAACACTATAAGTTAAGGGAAAACCAAGTAGTAAATACTGAAGAAAGGAATAACACACAACAACTATAATCAGAGCTTAGAGGGGGAAAAAATGACTTGGCTACAAAGACTACAAGGGGGCTGGAAAAAAATAAGATAAGTGATGAGTAAAATGTAATTAGAGTTTTGGGGAGAAATGCAAAGGATAAGAAACAGGAAGTGAACAATGTTATCCAAGCAGTGAATTCCCTGAAAAAAAAAACCTGAAACACAGGCAAAAGTAGAAAGAACAATGATTATATTTTATTCCTTTTTTGATGTAGACAAATCCAATAGAAAGATAAATTAAAAAGAAAAACATTAAGGACTTGATTAAAATTTTAGGACTAAATATGATAAATCTCTAGTGATTACCAAATTGAAATAGAAAGTAATGTTCTTATTTCTCCTATGTGAATAGTATTTTTTTTGCAAAAATTTATTATATACTAGGGCATAAAAACTTCATAAAATTGCAGAAAAGCAGAAATATTAAATGTACCCCTTGCTGAACATAATATGATAAAAATTATAATCAATAAAATCTTTCAAAGAAATGATTCAAACTTAGAAGCTAACTAATTTAACTTTAAAGAATTTGTAGGCCATGGAAGAAATCATATAAACAGCAGATAATTTTATTAAGGAATACTAGGACGATAAAAACATGTACCAATACCTTTTGAATTTGACTAAAACAGTCTTTCAGGGAAATTCATATCTCTAAGCACTTTCACAAAGGAGACCCAAAAAAATGAATCAATTAACTAGGGGTGCAAATATAGACTAGCAACACACCTCACAATCAAACCAAATGCAAAAAAAAACCCACAGAAATTCTGAAAATCAAGAGGAAATAAGGAACATTAAAAAAGAATAATAATTATGTATGATAATTATATAATGTAATATGTTATAATTATAATGTATATTATATAATACATATTATGAAAAGTATAACTATAGTAGATTTTTAAAACTAATAAAATGGATAAAACATTAGCTAACAAAAAGGAGAAAAAATCAGTCAATATAGAAAATAGAAAAAAATCATTCACAACATATGAAAAAGTAACAATATTCTGCAGTTATTTTACCCTGCTATCTGTCAATAAAATTGATAACTTTAATAAAGTGGATTATGTAAAATACTCAGGTTTGTAAAAATCAAGAAATATCAAACTTAAATGAATCTCAAAAAAAGAATTAATCAAATTAAAAAGGAGCCCCAAAGAAAAAACAAAAACCCAAGGGCATGTAGCTGTGTGAGTGAATCCTATCATTCAAAGAACAATTGATGCCAATATTGCACAAGTTATTTCCAAAAATGGGGAAATAGGAGGTCTTAATCAGCTCCTTATATGAGAGAAATATAGTTCCAAGAAATAAACCAAAGACAGACAAAGCGGAGTAAGAAAGCTAAAGATAAATACCTCTATTTAATAATGATGAAAGGAACAAGAAGGGAAGAGGTTTAAGAAAAGAGGAAGGTTATTAATTATGGATCAGGCATTCTAGAAGGCACAGATGGAGATGCAGGCAGAATGTGAATGGCAATGAGTGATTAGACAGCCAGAACTGGGTGGACCTTTGGTTCTTTGGCATCAGGTCTTTCAGCATCACCAGGATGGTGATATCAAAAATGAATGGGGGTGTGTGTATGAAGCCATTTAAGTCATGAGTCCAAACAAAGTATCAACAGATCAGGAGAGGTCCATTGAAGGAGAAATGGGATTAGAAGGTTTGAAAGTCTTCTTTAAGGTCCTAAACTCATGTTAAGTGATGTTGCTATGTCCTGTAAGGTTTTGGGAAGCCTGCCTCATGGTGGTCTTGAGCAATAGGAGATATGATTCATTGTTTCCAGTTTTACCCTCCATAACTTAGCAGAATAAGCCTAATCCCTCTTCTATATAAGAGCTCTTCAAATACCTGAACAAAAACTATGGTATCTCTCCCCATCTTCTTTTCTCCAAACTAAATTTACTCCATTCCCTTTGCTTGCCAATGTTCGTATGACATGTTCTCTACATCCTTCAAGATCCTGGTCATCCTTCTCTGGACTATCTGATTTATCAATGTCCTTCCTCAAATACTATTGCCCAGAAATAAATAAAGTACTCCAGCTGAGGCCTGAGAAGATTTTGGTATAGTGAGATTATCACCTTCCAAGATGTCTCCTAATATAATCTATGATTGCATTAACTTTTGTTTTCCCGCTGCCATCTCAAGCTCTCGACCTATATTGATGCTGCTGTGAATTAAAATCTCCATATTTTTTTCAGATGCATTGCCTTCTAGTTACCCTTCCCAATCTTATACCTCTCATGACTTTTTTTTCCAACCCAAGGGCAAAACTTTATTTTTTGTTATTAAATTGCATGTTGTTCAACTTGGCATAGTTGTCTACTCTGTTGAAAACTTTCTGGACTCTGCCTCTGTAATCCAAGATTTTGGCTATCTGATCCAGTTTCGTGTTTCCCACAAACTGGACAAGCAGGACATCTATGCCTTCATACAAGCCGTTGAAAATGTTAAATAGTACAAAACCATAAATAGAACTGCCTTGGTGCAGATTAAGGTCCAGTACATGGACCTCCAGAAAAACATGGAGTCCGCAGCACAGTAAAGTAAGCCATGTTTTCACTACTCACAATGTGAAGAGCAGTCCGGGAGAATGATACAAACAGATCAACTCCACTGAAGTCCTAAGTAGAAATCAGTGCCCCAAAGGGAATAGAGTAGTCCAATCAGTTAAATATGGTAGATTTTTATAAAGTCATGATCTGCACTGAGAAGCACTAAGAACTGGGGAAATGGAGCAATGAGCCTGGATCTGGGGACTAGTGATGATTTATACAAGAAGGAGGAGAAAAGACTCTTGGGAAATTGGCAGGTGGTATATATTAAAACTCCCCAGTGGTGGGAAAGGGATTCTAATTCTAGGCTCTTACTGCTGGTCTCACTCTGCTGAACAACTCAGAAAACTCGAGCTTTGCTGTGGTTTCTTCATTTAGCTATGTGGGGAAGCTACTATTTGAGTCATTACAAGCACCCTGATGACTCCACTAGAGCCCACCTTTCAAGACAGCATCAGACTATTGAATCACTTCCAAGTCAACCCACCTGTACTGCTATCTAGCCCATATCTTTCTTACTTCCCTGTAGGGATTGCATAAAGATATACTTATATACTTTGCTTAAATCTAGGTAAGACATCTATAGTATTCCCATCATCTATAACTCTAATAATCCTTACAAAAAAGGAATAATGTTAGTACGAGATGGCATGTTCAGTATAAAGTCAAACTGGCCCTTTGTGATTGATGGCTCATGACCCATCTTTTTCTAGATGTTCACTAGCCATCTCTTAGATAATACATGCTGATTTTATCATCCAAGTCAAGATCACTAACATGTGGGATATTGTATCTGTTTTCCTGCCATTTTTGGAAATTGGGAGTTCACTTCCAATTCCACAGCACCTCTCCCATTTTCCAGCCTCTTCCCTACATCATTGGTAGTGACTCAGTAAACACATCTGCCAGATCTATCTATCCAGGAATTGCGAGGCCTGGGGATTTGAACTCACCCAAGGCCTCCAGGAGAATAGAGGTAGGAACTGTTTGGGGTCCCTTTGGGGCAGAGACTCTCTTGCTTTGTCTTGGTACTTCTATCTTCTAACACAAGGCCTGAATAAAGGAATCAATATCCCCTACTATTACCTTCTTACATATCTTGGTTATCAACTTGCCTTTAGCCATTTTTCTTCTTTCTTTGCAGTACAAATATCATTCTGCTGGTTAGAAAATACAGAAGAAAAATGAGAAGTGAACAATTCTTCCTTCTCTCTGAAATCTCTTGTCCTCATCACACCCAACCTCAGTGGTCTCATCCCTTCTTTGAGCCCTCTGTTTCCTCCAATATAGAAAGCAAATTCACTTTGTTCTTATGAAGAAAGTTCCTTGTTCACTCCATCATGCTATATTTTGTGAGTTATTAATATTGGTTAATCAACATGCATTAATTAAGCACTGTAATAAACACAGGGGACACAAAGAAAGGTAAGAGATAGCCCCTGCTCTCAAAGAGCTCACAGTCTAATGGGAGAAACACATTAAAAAAACATGTACAACCAAGATGTAAACAGGACAAATTGGATATAGTCTCAGAGGGGAAATAAGATTGGGGAGGACTGAGAAAGGCTTCTTACAGAAGATGGGAATTTAGCTGAGACATGAAGGAAGCCAGAGGAAGCTAGGAGGTAGAGATGAGAAGGGAAAGAGTTCTAGGCATAAAGGATAGCCAGTAAAAATACTGAGAGTTAGGAGCTGGAATGACTGACGTGAAGGGTAACAAAGCAGCAACAGTCAGTGGATTCTAGTCTATTTATCTGATCTAATCTAATACATGGAAAGAAGTAAGTTGTAAGAAGACTGGAAAGGTAGCAAGGGGCCAGGTTGTGAAGCCAAACTGAGGATTTTATGTTTGATCCTGGAGAGAAGAGGGAACCACTGGGGATGATTGAATAGGGAGGTGACATGGTCAGTCCAGTGCTTAAAGAAGATCAAATTTACAACTGAGTGGAAGATGGACTAGAGTAGGGAGAGATTTGAGACAGGGTGATCAGAAGAGGGCTATTTTAATACCTAATCCCTAAAGAACACTGAAATTTTTGTTTTTCTATAGTTTTCTATTTCTGTGTCATCAGATTTTTTTTTCATCCTAAGCTCTTGGAGAATAGAGATCAATTCTGTTTAGTCAATTAACTTTAATAGCTAATACTTATGTAAGACCTTAAAGTTTGTGAAACATTTTACAAACATTCTCTCATTTAATCCTTACAATAACAATTTTATAATTTTGTAGATGAGGAAACTGAGGCAGTCAGAGTTCCAGTGACTTGCCCAGGGTCATAGAGCTGGTAAATGTCTGAGCAGCATTTGAACTCAGGTCCTCCTGACTCTAGATCAGTCACTTTATCCACTGCTTCATATAGCTGCCTCCTTAGAAAGGCATCACACCTGGGACTTGTAGAAACATAAGAAATACCATTTAATAGTGATTAAAGCTAGACCTTTTTTAGGTGACCTGATCACAAGTGAGCATACTTCGTGGATGAGGGGGCAAGTAATTTAATGGATGAAATTTACAACTGACAATTCCGCATAGAAAAGAAAATAAAGTTGTTGACTTTTTAAAATATCAACATCAATTTCCATGGTCATGTGATATACCAAAGATATTCTAAACCTAACAGTCACCTAAAAAGCCCTCCAGTGCAAATGCATTTGAGGAGAATGCAAAACAGCTTGTTCTTCTGTGGTCTCCATCAAATGCTACTTCCAGAAGGCTGAAAAATTGCTTTAGTATCTCCGGGATCAGAAAGCAGGAGGTATGCTCACCTCTCGACTTCACAAAAATGTTTCATTTTGGTCAAACATTCAAACTGTGCTCTCTTTTCTAGATTAAAATGGCAAAATCATAATGATACAAAAATTTCCAACTCACTGTTCACTAGAGAGTAGCATGATTTGTTACTCTAAAAATAACCCTGAGCAAAAGAGCCACCACCTACCCACCCTCAGATTCCAACTTTCAAAACCTTTTCATAATGTTTCTCATCTTCTGCATTTACTGACCACACACATTTTAAAAACAAAGAGTTTGGAAAGAAGCTAAAACCATTTGAATCAAAGAAGGGAGGAAAGTGAATGACATTTGATTGATGTGATAAATCTTGTCTCATTTTAACCACAAAACATAGGCTAGGTTTACTATACTTTCCCATCACACATCCAGACAGAGAGATGTGGTCACACACACACAAACACACACACACACACACACACACACACACACTGTCATTCACCAACTTATGAATAGGTGCCATCAACCACAAGTTTTGCTATGGAAAGCTAATGGCTGATAAATCCCTCTCTCATTCTCCATCTTTTGAAACACAAATAGAAAACCTACTAATTATTTTCCTAATCCACAATTTTGATTCCTTCATCAACATGTACAAAGAGAGCTCATGATTCCAATACTTTAGACATTTTGGTTTTTGTTTGTTTCTTTGAGGAAGGAAAATGGTTAAAGCCTGGGAATCCCTAGATTTCTTTGTATATGCTGATGAATTTATCAACGTAGGGGGATCATTGATATCAGGATTATTATTTCTGGCCCTGCAACAAATAATCAAATCTCCCTGAATCCTCTCCAAACTGTGTTCTACTCACCTCCCTATAGAAGTATCCATTATAGTCATTGTTGCTTCTCTTTCCCATTTCAACCATCTACTTCTTAATTCCTCAGTCGCACTGACCTCCCAACACCATTTTTTTGATACAAGATCAATTCCTCCTCCCAAAATTCCGCTCTTCCTCAATTTGTTTCATTGGAAGAGAATGTGGATGAATCCATCAGGTCTTTCACAGGGAGTTCTTAACTTTTTTTTGCTTCCTTTTGTAGTTTAGAGAAGCCTATGGGACTCCTACTCAGAATAATGCTTTTAAATGCATAAAATAAAATATATAGGACTGCAAAGGAAACTGATAATGTTGGAATACAGTTATTCAAATATTGTATAAATATGTGTATACACATTCTTAAAGTCACAGATCCCAGCTTAATAATCCCTAATGTCTAACCTAGACTTTCTCACCCTGGAACCCTCCTCCTAATACCCCTCATATAAATCTAAGAAGAGAAGACAGCTTCTCAGCTGAAAGAGGAAATGCCAACAGCATTTTGAGGTTAGGTTTTGTGTCCCAAGAAGATTCCTGCTGTTTCTTTCTCTCCCTTGGACCAATTCATGAAAAAAAAGTGGATCAAAAACCATGTTTGGCCATTCAAAACCATTTTTAATGTGGCTAACAATGCATTTGTTTGTCCCCTAAATGTCTGAATCAGCTCCTAGATCCAAAACAGATTTGTCAAGTCTTCCAAATTATTTAAAAATAGTCATTTTTTTTAAATCTGAGTTTAGTCAATCTTTTGTTTAACTGATTTTTTTGGTCTACATGATGTGCCCATATGCCAACCAAATGCCATATTTTTAACACCAATAATCTTCCAGGGATGTTTTGTTACTACAAATCATAAACAGGACCTCCTGATAATTGAATGTGTAGGTACCAAAAATGGAATGGAGAGATGCAGGCTGAGATATATCATCACCAATAATGACATGGTAGAAAAGGCTTCAAGGGCATGTCTGACCAAAACTGAGAAGTGAGCTGACCTCAGTGCAAAACCATGGAATAAGAAACACTGCAAGTACCAGCAGAAGGCCTCTGACATGTTGAGTAGAGGCTCTGGGGAAGATTTATAGAGGACAAGGATAAGAAAGACACAGAATGAGGCAGACATAATAGGATAAAGTCCACACTACATGTTCATGAGATTTGGGATATGTGGAAATCAAATAGAAGTTTGGTATGAGATAGCCAGAGTGATCAACTGTCACTTTAATAAGGAGGACAGCAGCAGCAGCAAACATTTACATAATGCTTAGTACCAGGCATTAAGCTTTATAATTATGATTTCATTTGATCCTCACTAGACTCCTGAAACATGAGTGCTATTATTAGCCTCATTTTACAGGTAAGGAAACTGATGAAAACAGGACTTAAATTCTTTCCCCAAGCCATGCAACTAGAACTCAGGTCTTCCTAACTCTGAACCTGGTGCTTGATTCACTGCACTGCCTAGCTGCCCCATAACAGTTTACAAAAGGTTAGGGAGGGGAGGCTCTCTACAAACCGACATTAAGATTCAGGTATTTCCAGGCTTCTCTTTAACTCTCTGATAACAGTAATCTGCTGGGAAGAGTATTTAAGCATCAGAGTGGTAGAAATAACAACCACTAGGCTCATGACACAGGTGCTGGGCTAGCTTTTGCCTAAGGTCCTAATACCAGCCTAGTTAGGTTAGCTTTTCCTTAAAAAGCATTGAAACAGTCCTTGAGACTTAATTGACTCAGGTGACAAAGATCTGAACTAACAATGTAGTTCTCTGATAGCTTAAGTACAAAATTTAATTGAGGACGAGCCAGGAGTTATTTTCTCAACCTTGACACATACTACTGACCAATCCACAAGCGTGACCAATGCTGGGGCAGAGAAGCTGCCACCAACTGAAACAAAGCTGATCCCTGGCTATATTATGGGATATCTGTATAGATACAGATAGCCTGTCTCTATTATGGCTAAGCATACTCTCTTTTGTTAACTGTAGAAATCTAGTACAAAGGTAAGCAAAAGAATTAATGTAAAATTAACGAATTGCTGGAGAAACTTGAGATAAAATAGTTGTGTAGTCTTCTAAATGGGATTGCTAAAGAATATATGTATTTCTCAGTACCATATGAACTTTTCTTAAAAGTGACTATGTATTAGGTCACAGAGATATTGAAAATAAATGTTTAGAAGTTAGAAATAATAAATACATTCTTTACAGACCATAATGAAATGAAAATAAAAGTCAGTTTAAGCACATTTTTAAAAAAGACAGACTCAAATGAAGATT
>CM053583.1:198800157-198816468 GCA_028627135.1 Pseudochirops cupreus
AGTTGAATAGAAAATTTGACACTCAAATACAAGAAGCAAGAGAAGCATGAGAAGGCAAAGAGTGAAAAGAAATCATAAGTAACTTATCAAAGTTGAACTATTTACATGCCTACATGGAAAAATGATAATTGCATGGTTATGAAACTTTTCTCAGTATGAGGATAATTGAGAGGAATATAAATGTGTGTGTATATATGTATACATACATATATATGTCTATATAAGAGGGTATATGTGCATATGAATACATATGTGAGTGTGTGTATGTATGTGCACAGGTGTACATAGAGAGAGGGCACAGGATCAATTGAATAGGAAGGGATGATATTTTAAAAATAAAATTAAGAGGTAAGAGAGGAACATAATGAGAGGAGATGGAAGAGACAAAATAGGGTAAATTATCTACTATAAAAGAGGCAAGAGAAAACTGTTACAATGGAGGGGAAGAACAGAAAGGCAAAAGGGAATGGGTCAATCTTACTCTCATTGAATTTGGCTTAAGAAAGGAATAACATACACACTCAATTGGGTATCTTACCATACAAGAAAGTATGGTGAGAAGGGAATAAGAGGGGGGATGATAGAAGGGAGGGCAGATTGGGAATTAGAACCACACTCTTTTGAAAAGGGACAGGGTCAAAGTAGAAAATAGAACAATTGGGGGGTGGGATAGGTAGAGGGAAATACAGTCAGTCTTTCACAGTAATCTACTATGGAAATGTTTTGTGTAACTACAAATGTACAATCTATATTGAATTGCTTGTCTTCCCAGTAAGGGTGGGTGACAAGGGAAGAAGGGAAAGAATCTGGAATTCAAAGTTTTAAAATCAAATGTTTTAAAACATGCAACTAAGAAATAAGATATATAGGCACTGGGGTATGGAGATCCATCTTGCCCTACCAGAAAGTCAGAGGGGGAATGGGAGAGGATATAGGAGAGAGCAGATTGGGGGAGGAGGTATTCAATAGGATCACTGTTTTGGGGTGGTGGGTAGGGGAAAGGCAGGGAGAAAATTTGTAACTCAAAATCTTGTGGAAATGAATGTTGTAAACTAAAAATAAACATAAAATTTAATTTTTTTTTAAAAAGAACTTCTGTCCTAGAGAGATGTCCCAGCGTTCCTTCTAAAGGAATTTCAAGACCTGTGAGAAACACTGTAGATTGTTAGACATGGAAGAGACTTTATAGATATCATCTATGCCAACCCCCTCATTTCACTAATGAGGAAACTGAGGCCCAGAAATGTTAAAGAAGATGACTAGGATGTGATAGAGTCAGATCTCAAGTCCAGATTTCTTGGCACCAAATTGACTGTTATTTCCACTACACCCACGATTTTGTATCTTGTATCTTTTCTTCAGTGGTTTGATCTTCAGGATGACCAAAAGTCAGCAAGGCTTTCTGAGAACAGCCTAGGGCATTCAATTAACATAGCTCTGTCTTTGATTCCTACCGGAATAAACCTGTAAGCAGACAGCTGTTTCTCGCCAGCTGAAATTCTAGTCCTGGGTGGGATGGAAGAAGTTTATGACTTCAGATGAGAAACAGGCAGAAACAGATTGGATTCTTATGCCAAGTTTCTTTCATTATTGCCATGGAAGCAAGAGGAGAAATGCAGGAAAGAGAAAGCTTGGCCAGGCTAGTGTCTTTGCCCAGATTTTCTTCTGGGCGTCAGGAGTCTTTCAATATGTTACAATTATTTTTTACAAAAAGTATGCAAATATTGATTAATTCATAGCTATAGAAACCACCTACCCCCAAAAAATACTGTTTTGGACATAAATAAAGAACATTTATTTGTCTTTAGACTTAGAACTAGAACACCTGGAAATTAATATTCTAGGCCAAGAATTAAAAATGTATTATTAAGCTTTGTAAATAAACATCTGGGTTGACTTGAAGTTGAAATTTTAATGTCCCAGTAAACTTCACTTTGGTTCTAAATAGACTCATTTCTGAGCAATTAGATGCATCCCCAGTTCTTGCACATATCCTCCTGTGATTCTTTGAATGTGAAGTGGTATGGGGACATTCTTTATTTTCCATTATGTGTATACACACACATGTATATCCATATACATGCATAAATATGTATACAAGAATATATGTATGTATAATGCCTCCTTGTATCTCCAGGGAGAGAGAGAGAGAGAGAGAGGGAGAGAGAGAGAGAGAGAGAGAGAGAGAGAGAGAGAGAGAGAGAGAGAGAGAGAAAGCCTCTATGGTTACCATAACCAAAAGGTCCTGGTTAAGTCTAGCACCATTGGTGTTACAAATTCCCTTTTGTTCTCACTCTCCTCCCAACCCTCATTGACCCAGTCCTTTATGGAAAACATTGTCTCACAATGCAATAAAAATCAATTAATCTTTATCTGAAAACAAAAGTAATTATAAAAGGACAGGAAACAAATTAATAAGGTTTAAAGGGAGCAGCATACTCCCAAGAGCTAAGTAAATGAAGCTCACTAGCATTAAGGCAGGAAGCCAAAAAGGAAATTGGAGAGTGGATAAATTCACCAGGTCCCAGTAGGAGTGGGGTTGGCACAGGCAAGGAAACAACAAAATTCTGTCCAAGCAGATTATTCCTTTAAAGAGTCAATGGATCAATGAGGTAGACAAGGCTCCAATTACTAATGATTATATTCAGATGAGGGTAGTAAAACCCTTCATTCACTTATGGCATTCATCATGTTTTTCGTGATTGGGATTTTTCCAGTTGGAAAAAACTATATTTCCTATTCTTCCCCTTTCCAATAAGGAGCAACGTTCATATACATATATACATGTACACAGAAGTTTGCATGTATAGATGGTTGGTTTGTTATGGAAATAACTGAACACCTGACCTTCCACAGACAAAATGTCATATAGACTTTGAGTTCTTCCCTCCTTTTCTGTCTTGTACAATACAGGCCCTCTACAAACTCAAGTCCTCTTTTAAATAGAACTACTCAATAGTTGGTTAATAAAATCTAGAACTAACCACAGGTTACTTTGCTTATCTTAACTAAAAATTAGCCCCACTAGATACATTTATACACACACAAACACACACACACACACACACATACACATATATAAAATTTTAAACAAAATTTTGCTAAAAAATTCAGTCACTTTTAGCAAGTCCTCAAAGAGTGTTGTCATTTCACAAAGATGCCAAACAAAATTTAGTGGCTTTTGACAGCTTCAGTCAGCCTTGAAATCAGATGCCCTGAGTTCCCATGACTTTCCTGCTACTTACAGTAGAGCAGAAAGAATGTTGGAATGATTATATGAAGGCTTGGGTTAGAATCTTGTCCCTACTTGGTATGACCTTAAACACATCACTTTACCACCATGTGCATCAGTTTCCTCATCTGCAAAATGAAGATATCAGACTAACCCCTGAAGTCCCTTCCTACTCTAAAGCTATGACCTTATCTGTGCAACTTTGGGCAAGTCACCACTCCTCTCTAGGTCTCAGTTTGCTCCCATATAAAATGGGAAATTGAGATGAAATGATGTATAAGAAGCAGTCAGTGTGATGTAGTAGAAAGAAAGGTAGATTTGGAATCAATGGATGCAGGTGCAAATCCTCACCTTGTATTATGACCTTAGGAAAATCCTTTAACCTCTTTAAGTCTGTTTGTCATCTGAAAAACAAAGCATTAGGGGTGCCTTCTGGCCCTAAAATTTTGGTCCTCTGACCTTTCCCAGCTCTAAATTTGATCTTACAATAACATTTTCAGAAATACACAAACTTGACCATAGATGGGAAACTAAGGGTTAGCAAGTCACTCTCTCAGGATCACAGAGTCAGAGCTGAGTTAGAAGTGACAGAGCCCAAGCATCTCATTTTACAGATGAGGAAACTGAGGCACCTTTCCTGAGGTGGGGCAGGTCAAAGGGGTAGAGCCAAGATTCCAATGCAAGTTCTCCGACTCCAAAAGCCGTTCTCCCACCCAAGTCTTCCCATAAGCACAAAGTCCTGAGCCTCAGCTGAACCTCTTTGATTTTCTTTCCTTGCTTTCTCTTTGAGCCTCCCCATCTAATCCTTGGGAGTCCTTTCTCCTCCCAACTTCCTTGAGGTTGTGCTTAGGGGTTACTGTGGATCCAGCCTCAGTGCCTGGGCCTGGAGTCAATCAGAAACAGGCCCCTTTCCCTGAATTGAGATGCTTTTCATTTCCTTTGGCTTATGTGAATAACGAAATAGGAAAACAAACAAAGACGATAAATCCAGTATGTTCAAAGCTAATCCCTATGCATGACGTTGTCTTCCAGGGCTGAGTACCGCTGGCAGGCAGAAATCCAGCGTGCAGTCAAGAACTATGTTCCCATTTGTTTAGAAGGGATTAGGCCCTGCCATCCCTTGCAGCAATGGAGAAGTGCTCCTAGTCCCCAAGGCCTCCTGCTATATTTATATGTGCAATCCCATATTATTTTTCCTGGTGTTATAGCAACAAGGAGTTCAGTGTTTACCGACCTATCAAGTTCTGACAGGCCAAACTGCAGCCTTTGTTCATTTGCAGAGCCTGGGACCTGAGGAGCATGTGAGCCCATCTGTCTGTCTGAAAGGGCAGCCCTGGAGGGGAGGAAGGGGAGAAAGCCAAAGCCCAGGCCCCCTTGGCCAAAGGGAGTTTGTGAGTGAATCCCCCACTGGAGGGAAAGGATCAAGAGGCATTCTGGCCACAATGATACCCAAAGAGAAAGAAGAACCCAGACAAGGAGGCAGAACCAAATTCCTGCTCCCATCTTCTAATCCCAAGGATTTTTTTAAAAAGCATTTATATAGTCCTCTGGCATCTAGGGTCAGGAGTAAGCAAAAGTATCCTAGGACCAGAGATTTAGAGCTGAAAAGGACTTTAGGAATAATCTACCCCACCCCCCGCATTTTATAGATGAAGAATAGGCCCAGAATTATGAAATATCTAGCCCAGACCCACACAGTAGTGGTAGAGTCAGAATTTGAACTCAGGACCTGAGAAGAAATTTAGTAAACTTTCCTTGCACTGTACTGCACAGACAAAGTGGGGGAAAGAATTATAGCATAAGAACCACTCCCATTTTGTGAACCTGGTTTTTTTTTGTTTGTTTCCTTTTTGTTGGAAGCAACACAAAATGGAGAACATTCTGAAGACCTTCCCAGGTCATCCTTGGCTCTCTGAACAGATCAGTGCCAACTCCAAGGCTATAACTGTTACATGGGAGAATGGCATGGTAAGGTCTGAATCTTGTTTGGAGAGCAAATTCTGCAGAAAAAATACCTGCTGACTCTTGAAAATACCTCTTCTGAAGGTGATCCACAAGGGCCTTAGGATTTCCTCCTGGGCCTGTGAAGAGTTCAGGCCCAGTTCCTTGAAATTTTGAAGATGAAACCCAAGTCTGGCAGAAGGTGGATAATAAGATGCTGCAATGGTACCCTTGGGATACCTTAATTACAATTGGAGGAGGGCATAACCACTCTGGGAACAGCATCTTAGATAATCAGTCATTCAGTTGGAGCCTTTGAGCTTTAGACCAGGACAGTGAAGACCCAGTAAAATGGAATGGGGACTTGTAAGAGTTCTTTCTTTTCTTCACTTTTCTTCCTTCCTTTCTTTCTCCCTTCTTCCCCCTCTTCCTTTCTTCCTTCCTCCTTTTCCCCCTTCATCCCTTTGTTCCTTTCCTTCCTTCTTTCCTTCATTTCTCCCACCCTCTTCTTTTTCTTCCTTCTTTCATCCCTCCCTTTCTCCATTCATTTCTTCATTCTTTCCTTCCCTCCTTCTTCTCTCCTCCCTTCCTTCCTTCCTTCCTTCCTGAACATTAATGTTGCTTCAGTTTAATTTTTAATATCTTGCATTTAGCAATGGAAAGAATGTTCAAATTACATGACTTGTGTCCAGGATTTTAACAGAAAAAAAAGTTTTAATGGAAGTTTCTGCTTACACACATGATAAAAGTTCCCAGCAAACAATTTTTTTTTAAGGTATAGGCTAGAGACTTGGTCATTTAAATCATTATAATGTGTTCATTGCCGGTATTGTGTTCAGTTCTTGGTATCACAATATAAGAAGGGCATTGATAAAATGGACGGTGTTCAGAGGAAGGCAATCAGAATGGTAAAGGACCTGGAACCCATGTCACAGAAGGAGTATTTGAAAGAATTAGGCATCATTAGGCTGGAAAGAGACAGGAAGAACATGATAGTTCTCTCTACCTATTTAGAGGTCTGTCATGTGTAAAAGCAATTTGCCTGTTCTTCTTGTCCCCACAGGCAAATCTATGAGGAATGGATGGATAGATTCAAACTAAAGAGAAGAAAGGATGTCCTGACAATGAGAGCTATTCCAAAGTTGAATGGGCTGCCTTGGATGGCCGTGCATTTTTCCCTAAGGGATGATAACTACTCAACTCTTATCTAGCTATGGACTGGAGTACATAGTCAAGGTCTCTCCCAATTCTGAGGTTCTAAAATTCTAGATGCAATTTTTAAAATTCAGTTTTATTTTATTATTAAGTTCAATTTATTTCCCTCTCACCTTCTGCTCCTCCTGTCCCCCATTGAGAAAGCAAGCAAAACAAAATCCTTTCCAAACATGCATAGTCAAGCAAAGCACATTTCCACATTGGCCATAAGAAAAAAAAAAGTCTCTGTCTTCTCTCTGAGTTCTTTTGCTATCAGAAGATGAACAGTACTTTCATGAATTTTCTGGAATTATGGTTGACCATTGTGTTGAACAGAATTCCCAAGTCTTTCAAAATTGGTTGTTCTTATAATATTTATGTTATTATATAAATTGTTCACCTAGTTCTGCTCACTTCATTTTGCATCAGTTCTTACAAATCTTCTCAGGTTTTTCTGAAACCATCCCCTTTATCATTCCTTAAAGCACAATAGTGTTCCATAGCATTCGTATACCATAACTTTTTAGTTATTCGTTAATTGATGGGTAATCCCCCCTCCAGTTTCCAATTCTTTTCCACCATGAAAAAAAAGCTTCTATAAATGCATTTGTACATATGGATCCTTTTTCCTCTTTCTTTGATTTCTTTGGGGTATAGACCTAGTAGTGGTATCACTTCATCAAAGGATATGCATAGGTTAATAGCTTATTTGGGAGCAGTTTCAAATTGCTTCCCAGAATGACTGGACAGCCCCACCAATAGTGCATTAATACACCTGTTTTCCCACAACACCTCCAGCATTTGTAATTTCTTTTGTTTTGTCAACTTTGCGATTCTGATGGGTATGAGGTGGTACCTCAGAGTTGTTTTCATTTTCATCACTCTAATTACTGGTGATTTAGAGCATATTTTTTCATCTGGCTATTGATAGAATGGATTTCTTTCACTGAAAACTGCTTATTCATAACCTTTGATCATTTATCACTTGGGAAATGACTCTTATTCTTATAAATTTGTTCTTTTTATCTCATGATTCCCTCTATCTCTTTTTAGTCATGAGCTCTTCTATCTAGAGATCTTACAGTTAATTTTTTCCTCTCTTTTTCTAATTTGCTTATGATATCATTCTTTCTGTCAAAATCATGTACTCATCTGGAGCTTGCCTTCATATATACCATGTGAGTTATTGGTCTCTATTAAGTTTCTGCCAGACTGTTTCCCAATTTTCCCAAAAGTTTCTGACAAAAACTAAGCTACAAAGCTAATTTGTTTCTGTATATTGAGTACCTAATCTGTTCCATCAATCAACCTCTCTATTTCTTACTAAGTCCCAGATTATTTGGACGATCATGGCTTGGTAATGCAGTTTGAAACATGGTATTGCTAAGCCCTCTTCCTTCTCATTTTTTCCTGTTGGTTCCCTTGATACTCTTGACCTTTTTGGTCCTCCAGATCAATTTTGTTATCATTTTTTTTCAGTTATATAAAGTAATTCTTTTGTGGTTTGTTTAGTATGGCACTAAAAGAGTGAATCAATTTAAGTATTATTGTCATTTTCATTATATCTATGAATGATTAATATTTTTCCAATTACTGAGATTTGCCTTTGTGTCAAAAGTATTTAGTACTTTTGTTTGTATGTTTACTGTGTGTCTTGACAGCTAGACCCAAGTATTTTATGCTATCTGTAGTTATTTTAAATGGAATTTTTCCTTCTATCTCTTCCTGCTAGATTTTGTTGATGATATAAAGGAATGTGTGTGATTTCTAAAGAATTATTTTTATATCTTGCAACTTTGCTGAAGCTACTTGTTTTTAGTAGTTAGTTTTTTTAGTTGACTCTCTAAAGTTCCCTGAGTAAATTATCATATCATCTATAAAAAGTGATAAATTTATTTCTCTTTGTCAATGTTTATTCTCTTAGCTTCCTATCTTATTCTTGTATTTCTTATATTATGGCATTTCTAGCATTATACTGAGAAGTAATGGTGATAATAGACATACTTGCTTCATCCCTGATTTTATTGAAAAAGAACTGAGTTCTATTGGTGCTATTGTTTTGTCTGAGACCATGATTGCTATCCTTGCATATTTTTTTTTACTTCAGCTGAAGCATAATTGATTATTTTAATAATATTTTATTAAATTATCATTAAAGAACTTAAAGAATCTAAGAGTAAGAGGTTATGAAGGAAGACATTCTAGGAATAGGGAGAGGCTATGGGGATAAGAGATGGAATGTCATGTACATCACTTAAAATTGAACATGGGAAAAATAGAAGAAAATGTTAAGTATCTCATAATAAAGACAACTGAACTGGAAAACAGATTGAGGAGAGATACTTTAAGAATCATTCCACTGCTGGGAAGTCCCATATTTTAACTATTTCTTATATAAAATATATTATTGGATTTTAGATTCTAATCCATTCTTCCATTTTATGAGTTAGTTCATCACATTCATATTTTTGGTTATGATTGTTAATTGTGTGTTTCCTCCCATCCTATTTTCCCATCCCCTCTTTAAGAATTTGTTTTTCTTCTGATTAATCCTTCCCTTAAGCTACTCTCCCTCTTACTCTTTCTTTCCCTTAAGCCCTTTCCCTCCTACTTTCCCAATCTGTGAAATGTATTTCTCTACCCAAATCTATATGTGTATGTTCTCTCCTTTGACCAGTTCAGATGAGAGTAAAGTTCAAGTGTTAACCACTTCCCCCTCTAACCTCTTCCACTATGTTGTATAGATTTCTACTTGCTCAATTTTATTATGTGAAATATTTTTTTCGCATTCTTCCTTTTCTTTTCCAGTGAATTTCTCTTCTTCTTCTTTTCCATTTACCTTAAAGATCATCAAAATATAACAGAGTCCCTATGAGCCTCTGATTAATTAAATGAGTTTAATTAGACTCCTTTTATGACTCCTGATAATAATAGAGTTCCAGAGGAATATATTTCCCCATATAAGAATGTAAACAGTTTTTCCCTGTTTAATTTCTTATGACTGTTTGCTCTTATTTACTATTTTAGGCTTCTCTTGATACCTCCATTTGATTTCAGATTTCTACACAACTCTGATCTCTTTCATCAGGAAAGTTTGGAAGTGCTCTATTTCATTAAAGGTACTTTTCCCACCTGTATGATGATGTTCAATCGTGCTGTGTAAGATATGCTTGTCTGTAAGCCTCAATCTTTTGCCTTCTAGAATATACTATTCCAGTCTCTCCACTCCTTTTTTATGATGGCTGCTAAATCATGTGTGATACTGACTATATTTCCTCAGCATGCTAATCCTTGAATTATTTTGCCTAATATTCTTGAGAGTTTCTTTAGGGAGTTTCTTTCAAGTGATTACTGATGAATTCTTTTGGTTTCTACTTTGCCTTCTACTTCTAAAATATCTGGGCAGTTTTCTTTTATGATTTCCTAAAATATCATGTCTCTGCTCTTTTTTTTATTATGACTTCCAGCAGTGGAATGATTCTTAAGGTATCTCTCCTCAGTCTATTTTCCAGTTCAGTTGTTCTTCTTATGAGATACTTAACATTTTCTTCTATTTTTCCCAAGTGCAATATTAAGTGACATACATGACATTCCATCTTTTATCCCCATGGCTGCTCCCTATTCCTAGAATGTCTTCCCTCATAACCTCTCACTCTGAGATTCTTTAGGTTCTTTCATGACTCAGTCCACAATCTTCCTGCAAATTTTCCTTATTCCCCCTACTCATTGCTAGTGCCCTTATGTCAAAATACTTTACATATTTATGCATTTTCTATTTACTTATTGCTCCTTAAGGGTAAAGACAATTTAATTCCTACCTTTGTAGCCTCTGTGTCTTAGTACCTAACCCAGCGGTGAGGAACCTGTGGCCTCAAGGCTATATGTGGTCCTCTAGGCTATCAAGCATATCCCTTTGACTGAATCCAAAACTTCAAAATCCTAATCCTAATCCAAAAATCCAAACTTCAGAAATTAGATTCAATGAATTGATTATCAATTGAGATAATCTTTGTAAACCACTTAGAACATGGTATGGTTCATAGTAGGTGCTATATTAATATTACCTACTTCTGTAATTATCATTCCCCGGCCACCCAAAATCAATGGGATTGTGCTTGCTGATGAAATCAGATCACCCTTACTATCTAGAATTTATCTTTCATCTTTCCACCTTATCCAACAACAATTTATTAGTTGCCTATTATGTATAAGGCAATCTGCTAGAGGCATGAATATAAGGAGAAAAAATGAAAACAGTCTTTTCCTTTAAGGAAGTTACATTGTAGGTCTGTAGCTTCAGCATTAACTTCACCCTATATATTGGATTAGTTGCCAGATCTTGTCAATTCTGTCTTCACGACCTCTTGACCTTTCCCCTTCCCTCTATTCACTTACCCCCCGCCCCACAATTCAGGTTTCCACCACCTTTAACCTGAACTATAGTTGTAGCCTCCTAACTCCTCTTCCTTCCTTGAATCTTTCCCCATTTCAATCCATCTTTCCTATAACTCACAAAAGCGTTTTCATAAACTGAGGCCCAATCATGTCAGCTTTTCCCTACTTAATAAACTCCCTATTGACTCTAGGATCAACAATGACTATCCTTATGTAATCCTTCATAGATTTCTATTTTTTTAGAACTGCCTCATTCTTTCTAAATTTGTTAGGTTTTTACAGTGTTTAGAATCATTAGTGCACTAGTAAGCATGAGGACTAACCCACTAGTTCTAATCCTTGTGATTCAGAGTTGTTACTTGCCAGAGCGAAGTACTTTTCCTTTGCTGTTCCATCCTTTAAAAAAACCTTCACTTGAAATGGCTATCTCATTCAAGTTATCCTATATTTTTCTTCCTTCTTACTGCTACAAAGAATCCTCTACATTTGCAGCTTCCATTTCCCCATTCCCATGCCTCTCAACCCTCTGCATCCTGGTTTCTCATTCTCCAAACTATAATTTAACCACCTTCTCAAAGAAACCTATCAATGGCTATATCCAATGGTCTTTTCTCAGTCTTTATCCTCTTTGAATTTCCTATAGTTCTTGACAGTATTAATCATCTTTTCCCTAAGAATTATCTCCTTTTCCCTTGCTCCCATAAGTTCAGTTATCCCCTCAACACAATGACCATAGGAGAGAAAGAGAGAAAGAGAGAGAGAGAGAGAGAAAGGAAGAGAGGAAGAGAGAGAAGAGAGAGGAAGAAAGAGAGAGGAGATAGATAGATAGATGTATATATATATATATTACATATGCATATATATATATATAAATATGTATATGTATATAGCTAGCCCTAAACTCTACCCTAAATTCTAATATATCACCTACTTCCTGACAGACATCTCTGCATATACATCCCATGGCATGTCAGATTCAGCATGTACTTTTTCTTCTTCCAAATCTCTAGGTGGCACAGCGGGTAGAGTGTGGGATTTGGAGTTCAACAAAGAGCTGAGTTCAAATCCAGACTCAAACACTTAACAGTTATGTGATCCTAAGCAAATCACTTAGCCATGATCCGCCTCAGCTTTCTCATCTATAAAACAGGGCTAATATAGCACCTCTTGTTGTTGTTGCTGCTCAGTAGTTCAGTCATGTCCAGTCCTTCATAACCACCATGGGCTATAGCCTGCCAGGCCCTTCTATTCTCTAATATCTCTCAAACTCTGTCCCAGTTCACATTTATCATTTCCATAATACTATCTCTCCAACTCATCCTCTGCCATCCCCTTTTCCTTTTGCCATCAATCTTTCCCACATCAGAGTCTTTTCCAACCCTGTGTTCTCATTATGCAGCCAAAATATTTTAAGTTCAACTCTGGTATTTGCCCTTCCTGTGAATAGCCTGAATTAATTTCTCTAAGTATTGACTGATTGGATCTATTTGATGCCCAAGGGACTCTCAAAAGTATTCTCCAGCACCACTTCCCAGGGGTTTTGTGAGATCAGATGACATCATATTTGTAAAACACTTAGCACCGGGTCTTCTAGTCAGCCAGGCTAGGGTTTGAATCCTTCCTCTTGTCAGTTATCTAATCCAACTAAGGGGACCAGGACCTCCCTACAAATTGAACTCACAAGACTATCTGTAAGCCTAAATATATCCCTTTTATGGTTGATAATCAGTAACCTATACTCAGGGAAGAAATTCAAAAAAGAAGGGGCAGGTGGAACTCTGAGATACAGTTTCAGACTCACCCAGATGGAACAAATGCTTTAGTCACCATGTGCTCTTCCTAATGTGACAGCTGGGGAGCAAAAAAAAAGACAAAATGATCTTCCTCTATAACACAGGAAGTTGTAAAGTGGGTGCCATATAAACACTCACTGAAAAGTTAAAGGAAGAGGCAGAAAGGGACAGTCACTCCATTTATGGAGGTCCATTGAGTTGCCCGCTTTCTACCTAGAGACAGAGGCGTCATTTTTTCAGTCCCAAAGTGTCCAGGGACTAAGTCATATATTGCCAGAGGAAATGGGGAAATTGTCATTCCCAAATTACTGATTTTTTTTAATTGAGGTGGTACACTTTCAATAAGTCTGTATAGCTGTACAACTTAATTTTAAAATAACAAGCAGGGTTTTTTATCTTTACATCATAATCTTTGCCCTTCCCTGCAATTAATTTCTTTGATAATTGGCTAGGATTTTCTTACACTTTCATGCCATCTGCAAGTAGGAATAAGTTCATTTCCTCTGTCTATTGAAATGATCATGTGATTTTAATCTTTGTTGGTTTTATTATTAATTATGTGAATTAGTTTCCTATTGTTAAATCATCTTGGATCCTTGGTAGGAATCCAACTTGGTCATGGTAAATTATTTCTGGATATAATACTGTATTCTCATTGGAAAGATTTTATTTCAAACGCTTCCATTAGCGCCTATTAGGGCAACTAATGATGCTTTTCTTTTTCTTCTTTATCTCTCAAGGTTTTGACCATATTTGTCTCCAAAAAGGGAGCATGGAAGATTATTTTCATCTCTATTTTTAAAATAATTTTCATAGCAGATATATTAGTTTGCTACTTTAAATGTTTGATTGGGTTCGTTTTTAACTCCATCTAGCTGAGAACACACACACACACACACACACACACACACACACACAAACACACACAGAGTTTGGCAGTTAAAATTATGTTTCTCAATTATTTTTCAGAGAGTGCATTGAGATCTCCAATTCTTATTGTGTTAGTTTGAGTATTTTATATTTTGTAAATACTCTTTCATTTCCTTCAAATTTTTTATTTTCATGATTATAATTGTATGTAGTAGGTTTTTTTTAATCATTAAAGAAAATTTCCTCTGCTGTGCATTTGTACTGTTCATGGGGTTAGAGTAATTTGAGTTTCTCCTCTTTTTTTCTTGTTCAGGTTTTCTAATGATTTTTTTTTAAAGAAGACTAACAAAATTCGTAAACCATTTGATAACCTGATCAAGAAAGAGGAGAAACTCAAATTACAAAAAAAAAAAGAGACAAATTCACAACATAGAGGAATTTTTAAAACCCTCAGAAACTCTACGTACAATTATACTAAGCAGCCCTGCTGCTTCACTCAGGAATTCTGAGTCTTTCCATCTAGCCTGTAGCCGATTTATCTTATATGTGTTGGCTCTCTCAATCAATGTGACCTTGAGAGCAGGGATTATCTTGCATTTTCTTTCTGCATTAGCAGCACTTAACCTTGCGACAAATGCTTTTTCAGTCACTCCTTCTCTGAGCACCGTGCTGAAGATTCAGCCTCTGCTCTTTCACAACTAGACCTCAGGCAACCAACCTAAGTTCTAACATCACAGACCCATTGGCACATCAGAGAATTGGAATATGTGATTGGTGAAAAGGGGGTCAATATTGTGGGAGTAAGTAATAAATCAATGAAACTTGCAAAAGACATTAAACAGGAAAATAATTCAGTGGAGAAAGTTCTTCTTGAATTATGCAATCTATTGTGACCCAGAGATTTGTTCAGGAAAAAAAAAAAGTAGTTTAGATTCTATCATTTTATTTTGCCAAGAAATCCAAGCAAAAATAAGATGCAGTGGAAAAAGCGTTTCACTGGCAGTAAGTCCCTGTCCAACATTTACAAACTGTGGGACCATAGACAAGTTAACACTTCTGTGCTTCAGTGTCCTCACCTGTAAAGTAAATGAGGATAATAGCTTACAGTTTAAATGAAAGTGTATTTAAAGGGTTTTGTAAACCTTAAAGAAATATATAAATGTCATCTCTCATTTTCATTGTCGTCCATTTTATTTCCTGTGCTTTTTACTTGTTGCCACCTTTTCAAAACTCTACCTGAGCTGCCTCAACCCTAGAACCTGGTCTGTGGGAGCCAAAGCAAGGGAATTTTCTATCTTGAAAATGCAAGTCAAGTTATGAATTTGATGATAGTGTTTATTAGCATTCCTTGGGAGTTTCTCCTAGTGCCTTATTGTTTCTAAGTTTAAGTCAGGGCATATAATTTGCCTTTTCTATTATCTGGCTTCTTGCCTCACCAAGCCCAGGGCACGAAATCGCACAAAATGCTGACCATTACTTATATCCCTTCTTCAAGTAGAAAAGTCAACAAGGGTCACTTACTATGTGCCAGCCATTGTAATAACTCTGGGATGACAAAGAATAGCAAAATCATTATCCCTGCTCTCAAGGATCTGACATCCTAATGGGGGGAGGGGGGATAATAAGCAAACAATTGTAAATAGTTATTTGAAAATTGTTGTCTGGAGTAAATTAGAGGAAATCTCAGAGGGAAGGCACTATAATAACACTGAGGGAAACCGGGAATGGCTTGTTGCAGAAGGTAGAATTTTGGCTGATATTTAAAGAAAACCAGGGATGCCAGTGGGTGGGAAGGAGAAGGAACAACTGAGCCTAGCATTTAGTCAATTAGTAAGGATAATTAGATAAATAAGGAAGCTATCAGATGACCTGTAGCTTCTTCCAATACAGTCATACCCCAATTGAACTCTACAGTAATCTTTCCTCTTTTATTCTCTTCCTGTTGTAGCAGAAGCTTCATGGGTTTCATCACAAGACACCAGACTTGCAGGTGAGGGCTCTGATTTTTGTGTTTCTTCATTTATTATTGGCTAACTCAATCTACAGTTAGTTTTCTCTGGCAATTTTCATGTGCTTATTGTGACTGGAGCCTACTGACCTTGCCTAAGATCATCCCTGAATTATTCACCAGAAGTAGAAAAAAGACATGAACCAAAGAGAAGTTCATTCAAAGATGCACATTTTCAAATACTCATTAATGGCCCTGACTTGATGCTCCAAGATGTTCTGGCTTTTCTTTAAGAGTGACTTCCTCACAAAAGAATCTTAGACAACTTGAAAAATAACATAATTCCAAAGGCTGGGTCACAAATGTATATCTAATGGCTATATGACTATGTTTTGGCCAACATTCCCTTCTATCACCATCTTCCATTGGTCCTTTGCAAAAATGAAGGACGAAGAGCAATTGTCAAAAGCATTAACAGTCCAGAGCTTGAAAGATTCACTTTATTACATGTAGCTTGGAATGGTCCTTTGTCTTTGCGTGGCTTAGCTACTTAAGTCTGAGCTGAGTTCCTGAATAAGTATGTGATTGTATGGTGGTCTGTATGTTGAAGGGACTTCTTATAGCCTTTATAAAGCCCAACACCAATGCAGTTTCCCTCAGCTTCAGGCCAGCCTGGTGATTCTGTTGTTTAATTCCAAAGATCTATGCCTGTGAACCTTAACTAGTCCTAAGAGACAAATAAACACAGCCCTGACTCTTTTCACCCTCCCTCCTATTCCCCTCAAACAATTAGCCTTAATGAGAACAATATGCTTTCGTTCATGTTCTTTATGCATCCAAATGCCATTGCACAGGCAAGGATGTGTGACTTTGGAGGGAGAGGGTACATGGTTGATTGTTTTTGTTTTTAGCTCTCAAGGTTATATTGGTTCATGGGT
>CM053583.1:198816968-198842289 GCA_028627135.1 Pseudochirops cupreus
CCTTAATGAGAACAATATGCTTTCGTTCATGTTCTTTATGCATCCAAATGCCATTGCACAGGCAAGGATGTGTGACTTTGGAGGGAGAGGGTACATGGTTGATTGTTTTTGTTTTTAGCTCTCAAGGTTATATTGGTTCATGGGTGGTTCTGCTTTGTGTTTTTGTGCTCATTAGGTCTTTTAAAAAAAGAAAAGTAAATGAAAGTTTATAAAAATACTGCAAATATAAAACAAGGAGCAAAAGAAATCAAACAAATGAAAAGCCTCTTTATTCCAAAAACGATGTTGATTTCTCCTAATAAAATGCAAGCTCCGTGAAGGCAGAGTCTATTTCATTTTTGCTTTTGTATTTCCAACAGCTAGTCTAATGCTGTGTCAGGGATATAATAAATGCTTCTTTAATCTTATTTGATTTAATCTAATTATGTCCTCAGAGAAGCAATATGGTATAGTGGATAGAATGTTGCACTTGGAGTCAGAGAGACCTGAATTCAAATCCTGCCTCTCTCACTTACTAGCTATTTGACTTGAACAAATTACTTATCCTTAAACTCTATCAAATGAGAATAATAAGGATGACTATAATTAATATAGCATCTACTGTGTGTTAGAACATTTTGCTAAGCACTGCACAAATACGATTTCAGTTTATTTTCACAAAAACCCTGAGAGATAAGGGCCAGTATTATCTATGTTTTACATTTGGGGAAACTGAGGTAGAAGTTAATGATTTACCCAAGTAAATGCCAATGGGTGGGAAGGAGCCAATATTAGCCCTTGATTCGCAGAATTATGGATTAAATGAGAAATAATGTATTTAATCCACTTTAAAAATCCCAAAAATCTATATTCTTTTTAGAAATAAAAGAATTTTTTAAAAATTATACATAGATTGGATTCTAGCTTTGACTCTGCCATTGACTGTGTAGCCTGTAGGCCTCAGTTCCTCACTTCTAAAATACAAGGGTTAGCCTGAGTAATGTCAAAGGATCTTGTAATTCTGATAGAGACATGAAATAGTGCATGAGGGGCAGATCTGGACTGAGGGAGACCTGGGTTCAAATCCTGCCTCAGACATAAGTTTGTGACCTTGCACAAGTAACCTTTCCTCTCTGTGCCTCAGTTTCCTCATTCTTAAAATGAAGACAATAATACTTGTACCTACCTCACAAGGTTGTCATAAGGTTCCAATGAGATAATCATGAAAAATACTTTGCAAAACTTAAAATGTCATGCAATGTCCCATTAGGAACATTCTATGAGTCTACTGTTTTTGAATGCTACCAGCCTGGGTAAACTCTTGTGAAATTATATTAGTTTTTCCATAAGAAGAAACCAGAGAATTGAAAATACTAAATATACATGCAAAGCTAAGTTTGGTCACAAATGGGACAAGGATAGACTCCCATGGACAATTAATGTACAGCATCTTCAAACTCATAACTTGATTTGCATTTTCATGTTAGAAAAAAATCTATTTGAACCTGGCTACCACCACAGAGTGGTATCTAAATATCTTTATAAGAATTTAGAAAGGATAGAAACAAGTAAAAATCATGTGAAAGAAAATTCATAAAAATGAAGCTAATATGTAGTACTTATATATTGCTTTAAGTTTTTTAAAACTCTCTCTCACACACACACACTCACACACACACACACACACTTGAGACTAGTAGGCTATTATTGTCTCCATTTGACAGATGAGGAAACTGAGGGTCAGGAAATTTGACTTATCTATGGTGACACAGCTAGCAGATGTCAGATAAGTGATTAAAATAATTGTAACTAATATTTATATAATGATTTAAGGTTTTTAAAGTGTTTCCAAATATTCTCTTTTTATGCTCACAACAACAATGTGGAGTAGATGCTATAATTACCCTTATTTTACAGATGGGGAAACTGAGGCAATGCCTTACTACAGATAGTAAGTGTCTAAGGCTGGATTTGTACTCAGGTGTCCCTGGAACCATTTGCTATTTCTCCATATCTCTGTTGACTTCAACTCCAGTTTTTCTTTTCTTTTGTGCATCTTTGTTTTTTGTATTTAGACAAAAAGGAAAAATGCAAAGCTTTTTTTTTTTTCTGAACCCATCTCTGACTTGAAATGGAGTGCACAACTCAGGAAGACCTTTCTCCACAAAATTCTTTTTGTGATTAATGTCTTTTGCAAGTTTCACTGATTTGTTGTTGTTGTTCTTCCTTCATTCTCAAAGAAGACTAATGACATCATAAGTGTGATTTCTTGACTTGCACATCAATGGGTTTCGAGTGAGTCAGAGCTGTCCAAAGTCATGTCTCTCTACATATAATCCTGATCTCCTTTTTGCTAATCACATGTTGCAATTCTCTGATGTCTCAATGGATCTATGACCATAGTCCCTAGGCTGGCCCCTAGTTGTGGCAACTAGTTGTAAAGGAGAGGAGGCTGGGTCCTCAGGGCAATGCTGAGAAGGAACTTTTAAGAATGAATGAGTGAAAGAAAGAAAAAGCATCTGTCACAGGCTTGCTGTGTGCCTCTCACTGCGCTAAGTATTAGATATACAAATAGAAAAAAAAAAAAGGCAGTCCTGCTCTGGAGAATCTCATACTCTAATTGAGAGAGAAAACACATATTGACAGTTCAGCTATTGGGCAGATGGAAAGATACAGAATTCCTAAGGGGCATCCAGGAGGATGGCAAGACTCAAAGATCCTCAGATTATATCCATGTGCCACAGACATATAGTTCTCTTCATCTTTGTTTTCACTTTCTGCTGATAAACAAAACTAACCTTTGTTTTTTTTTTCAAGAGACTGATAAACTTGGTAAGCCAAGTAAATCTGATCAAGAAACAGAAGAAATGCAAATTAGCAATTAAAAGAAACACAAGACAAATTCACAAGAAAGAAAATTATTTTGAAAATTAAAAACTACATATAATTAATTATACCTAATTATTTATACATATACATAATTAATCATAATCAGCACAACTGAGAATTAAAATAAAATTGATAAATATTTACAAGTAGAAAATATCTCACCTACTAAAACAAGAGCAATCTTAATTCACTGTCAGAAAAAGTCATTGAGAAAAGTATAATTCAACTACCAAGTGGGAAGACAGAAGCAGGAACTGGGGGAAAGCCTTAGCCTACAACTCTGGGCCAGATGGAGTTAAAAGCGAACCCAATCAAACAATTAAATAGCAAATTAATACCTAGTCTACAAAATTATTTTTTAAAACAAAGACAAAAGCAAGTTTCTTTAAGTGACAAATATAGTCCTGATACCCCAAAATGCTGAAAGAGACAAAGGAAAAAAAGAGAACTCTAGACAATTAAGCTAATGAATGTTGGTAAAAAGGATTTTAAATGAAATCCTTACAAGGAAAATATAACATTATAGACTCAAATAATTCATTATGACCAAGCTGGATTCCTACCAAGGATACAAGATGGTTTAACAATAGAAAAACTATTAGCATGGTTAATAATAAAAGCAACAAAGCTAAAAATCATATGATTCTTTCAATAGAAATGGAGAAAATAAACATTCCTATTTGCAGATGGCATAATGGTGTACTTAGAAAACCCTAGAGAATTATTGAGAAAACTGGTTGAAAGGGATGATTATGATCTAGAGACAAAAAGTATTGCTTATATTTAAAAAAAAAAAAATTAAGGTATACAGACCACTTGACCATGTGATTATCACCAAGTGCAAGAAAACTTGGTTTTAAAAAAAATTAAGATCTGAAAATTGTGTTATTCCTCCAAATCCTCTTTAAGCACATGCATCTACAATAAAATGGTTTTGCAGTTCTGAAAATGTCCAAAGTATAATTTTGCCCCATGATCAAAAAATGCAATCCTTTTTCAATAGCATAGGTCAGTGCAAGGACAGAAGTTATTGACTGACAGCCTCAGATGTGCAAGTTTCCCAGTTTGCTGTTTTCCTTCTAATTTGGAGTGCATTGGTTTTGTTTGTGCAAAGACTTTTTAATTTAATATAATTAAAACTATCCATTTTATATCAAGTAATATTCTGTATCTCTTATTTGGTCATAAACTCTTCCCTTATCCATAGGTAACTATAATGGTCAGATTCCCAGTACCAGCAAAAGCCTAGCTCTGACTGAGGAGAACATCTTTATTGTCTCCCTTTCTACAAAATACTGTAACCCCAGACTGTAATCTAATCATCATCATCATCATTATAAATATTTCTATGGTGCTTTAAGGGTGGCAACATACATTAAAGACATTGTATCATTCAAGCTTCACGAAGATCAGTCATTCCCCAATTGATGGGCATCCCCTGAATTTCCAGTTCTTTGCCACCACAAAAAAAGAGCTGCTAGAAATATATTTATGGAGAGATCCTTTTCCCTTTTCTTTCATCTCTTTGGGACACAGACCTAATAAGTGGTATTGCTGGATCAGAGGGTATACAGAGCTTTATAGCCCTTTAGACACAATTCCAAATTGTTTTTAAGAATGAGTGGACTAGTTCACAACTCCACCAACAATGCATTAGTGTCCCAACTTTTCCAAATGTCTTCTAGCTGTTGTTATTTTTCCTTTTCTCTTATGTTAGCTAATCCAACAGGTGTGAGGTAAAATCTCAGAGTTGTTTTAATTGGTATTTCTCTACTCAGCACTGATTTAGAGTATTTTTTCATGTGAATATTGATAGTTTTCTTCTGAAAACTATCTATTCAATATTTGAACATTTATCAATTGGGGAATGGTTCTTTTTTTTTTTATAAAATTTACTCAGTTCCACATATGTGTGGAATGAAATGACACATTTATCCAAGAAATTTGCTACAAAAAAATGTATACCAGCTTCTTGTTTTCCTTCTAATTTGGAGTGCATTGGTTTTTGTTTGTGCAAAGACTTTTTAATTTAACGCTTTCAAAACTATCCATTTTCCATCAAGTAATATTCTCTGTCTCATTTAGTCATAAACTTTTCGCTTATCCATAGATCTGACAGGTGCATCTTTCCATGCTCCCCTAATTTACTTAATAATATCAACCTTTATGTCTAAATCACATATCCATCTTAACCTTGTCTTGGTATACAATGTGAGATGTTGGTCTATACTTCCCTTTCTACAAAGGCTAAATCTCCCTTTCTGCCAAACTGCTTTCAGTTTTTTCCTAGCAATTTTCAAATTGTCAAATGTAGAGTTTTCTCGCTCTGTGGAATAATTTTTTGGTGGTTTGATTGGCATGGCACTGAAAAGGTGATTAATTTAGGTAGAATTGTCATTTCTCTTGTATTGGGTTGGTCTACTCATGAGCAATTTTTCAATTGTTTGGTTTCCAATTGTTTAGTTCTAACTTTGTGTAAAATATGTTTTGTATTTGTGTTCATATAGTCCCTGGGTTTCTCTTGGCAGGTAGAATTCCAAGTATTTTATATTCTCTACAATTATTTTAAATGCAATTTCTCTTTCTACATCTTGCTGACAGACTCTGTTTGTTGGTAATATGGAGAAATACTAATGATTTAGGTGGGTTTGTCTGATATCCTTCAACTTTTCTAAAGTTGTTAATCATTTCAACTGGTTTTTTAGTTGATCTTTTAGGATTCACTAAGTATACTATCATATAACTGCAGTGAGTGATAGTTTTGTTCCCTCATTGCCTATTTTTTAAATTCTTTTGATTTTTTTCTCTTATTGTTATAGCTAGCATTTCTATTACAATATTGAATAATAGTGGTGATAATGGGCATCATTGCTTCACCTTTAATCTTATTGGGAAGGCTTCTAGGTATCTCTATCATAAATAATACTGGTGGTTTTAGAGGGCCGCTGCTTTTTATAAATACATGCTGATGGTGTTAGACAGATACTACTTATTTTAAGGAAAGCTCTCTTTATTCCTGTGCTTTCTAATGTATTTAATAGGAATAAATGTTTATTAAGTCTAAAGCTTTTTTCTGAATCTATTGAGAAAAATCACATGATTTGTTTTTGTCATTGATACGATCAACTGCGCTGAAAGTTTTCCTAATACTGAGCCTGCCCTGCAGTCCTAGTATAACTCTCTGAGTATAGCATATGATCTTCATGATTTGTTGCTGTAATCTTCTTGCTGTTGTTTTATTTAAAATTTTTGCATTAATATTCATTAAGGAAAGTGATCTATCGGGTTTTTTCCTTCTGTTCTTGTTCTTCCTGGTTTATGTATCAGCATTGTATGTGTGTCATAAAAGTAACTTGGTAGGACTCTTTCTTTGCCTGTTTTGCCAAATAGTTCATATATTTTGGGAATTAATTGTTCTTTAAATATTTGGTAGAATTCCCTTATGAATCCATCTGGTCTTGGGATTTTTTCTTAAAGAGCTCATTGATGACTTGCTCAATTACTTTTTCTAATTAATTAAGAATTCTATTTTCTCTTCTGTTAACCTGGGCAATTTATATTTTTGAAAATATTCATCTATTTCACAATATATAGCTTTGTCGTACTGATTTCCATTCTTAAACCAATCAGTTGTTCCATATTTGATTATAACTATTGCTTCTTAGCCCATATACAGGTTCCTCAGGAGACAAGTAAGATGATCTGGTACCCTCTTCTCTTTGAGAACTTGCCACATTTTATTGTCATCTGAACAATCAAAGGTTTTAGTGTAATCAATGAAACACAAGTAGATGTTTTGGGGTTTTCTTTGCTTTCCTGAAATTCCTTTGCCATAATCCAGTAGATACTGGCAATTTGGTCTCTAGTTCCTCTTACTCTACAAAATCCTGGCTGCTCTTCTAGTAATCCTTGGTTCACACATTGCTGAAGCCTGACTAGCAAAATCTCAAATGAGTGTAACTGTTCCATGACTTAAATATTTTTTGACATTGCCCTTATTTCAGGTTTGGAGATTAGCTGATATTTTCCAATCCATTTAGTTTTTTAAACAGGCCACTGTCTAATTTTCCAAATTTGCTGGAATATTGAGTATAGCACTTTAGCAGCAGCATCTTTTAGGATTTTAAAAAGCTCAGCTGTAATTCTGTCCCTTCCACTATCCTTATTGTTAGCATTGCTTCCGATGACCCAATTCGTTTCATTCTCCTGGATGCATGTTTCTAAACTAGTAACAACATCATCAAGGTTATTAGTGATGTCATGATCTTTCTTGAATAGTTCTTTTGTACATTTTTGCCACTTCTTAATCTCTTCTACTTTTGTTAAATCCCTACAATTTTAGTCTTTTATCTTGTCCATTTGCACATGAAACATTCCTTGATACCTCTAACTTTCTTGAAGAGATCTTTTGTCTTTCCGATTCTATTGTTTTCTATCTCTTCCCATTGCTCACATTAAAAAAAAATCTCTCCTTGCTCTCCTCTGGAATTCTACATTCATTTGGGTAAATTTCTCCTTCTCCTTTCCCTTTCCTTCTTTCCTCAACTATTTTAGTGGGAACCACATTGGCATCCCCAGGATGGCTGCTAGCACAGGTTCTTAGGTCTACTTTACCAAGAAAGATAGCTGTTCAAGGGGTCAACAATCTTTTTTAATTACATTCACTAGTTCAAGGGAAAAGCACCCTGAACTTCAGAGAAAATACAGAGAAAATGGAGAAAATACAAGCAGAGAAATAAATACCAGTAGAAAAGGCTTCTAATTGTTTGAGAAATTAGCACAGATCAACAGACAGATCCAACTGTCTGATCAAGGCAACATATACTTAGCTAGCAGAGAGAGAAGCACTAACATGTGAATTTTTTAAAGAGGGGGGGGAAGGAGGCCTCTCTTTAATGGCTACCCAGAGTCTCTCATCTGGTCATATCACTATGAACACTCTTCCAATGAGTGAGCCCCAAAGCAAAATGCTAATCTCAGGAAAAAAAAAATACACACACACACACACACACACACACACACACACACACACACACACACACCTCTTTTTAGAGCCAGACATCATCAAAAACCCTCCTGACTCAGTGCCTAATTAGAAATTAACAAAAGGTGTGAAAGCCTTCCTAGAAGTAAGCCTCCCCTAAGCATGCTTCCCTTAATGGGCTCCATTGGAGGCCTATTAATGGGTGGGGAAGATCTTACATCCCATTAACATGACAGTTATCTGTAAAGCTTCATCACAGTCGTTTTACTTTCTCACTTTTCCTTTTCTTTGGAATGTTTTTTTTTTATTGCTGCCTCTGTTGTGAACCTCTGCTTATAGTTCTTTAGGCATTCTTTCTATCAAATTTAATCACTTAAATCTATTTGTGACTTTTTCTGATGATTTTCCATACTTTCTTTGATTGAGAGCTGAATTTTGCAATAGAAACTCATAATCTGAGCCACAGTCAGTTCCAGGTCTTGTTTTAACTGATTGTGTAGATTGGTTGCAAAGTATATAATCAATATGATTCAACATTGACCATCTGGTAATGTCCATTGTAGAGTCACCTTTTGGGTTATTGAAAAATAGTGCTTGCTATGACCAGTGAGTTATCTTAACAAAACTCTATGAGTCTCTGCCCTGCTCCATTTTGTACTCCAAGGCCAAACTTTCCTGTTATTACAATTATGTTTTGATTTCCTACTTTAACATTCTAATCCCCTGTGATGAATGTGACACCTATTTTGGTCTTATTTCTACCAGATATTATAGGTCTTCATAGAACGGATCAACTCTGGCCTCTTCAGCATCAGTGGTTGGAGCATAGATTAGCATTACTGTGATGTTGAGCATTTTGCCTTAGATTCAAACAGACATCATTCTGTCATTTTTGAGATTATGCCCTAGTATTGCTTTTCTCACTCCTTTATTGACTATGAGGGCTACTCCATTTTATCTAAGGAGCTTCAAGAACTCATAGTAGTATATGGAATGGTCGCCTGGACTCTATTGGCCCATTCCCATTCATTTAAGTTTACTGATATGCAAGATATTGATATTGAATCTTTCCGTCTCCTGTTTGACTCCATCCAGCTTCCCTTGGTTCATATATCTTACATTCCAGGCTCCTTTGCAATATTGATCTTTACAGCATCAGACTTTCCTTTCATCACCAGACACAACCAGAGCTGAGCTTCTTTTTTGCCTTTGTTTGGCCCAATAGTTTCATTCTTTCTGGAGATACTTGTAGTTGTCTTCTACTCTTTCCCAATAGTGTGTTGGACACCTTCCAACCTGAGGAGCTCATCCTCCAGGATCCATCCATCCCCCTTATATCTTTGATCATTTTAATATTGTTCTTGGAATTTCCTTGACAAAGATGCTGAAGTGGTTTGCCATTTCATTCTCCAGCGGATCACCTTTTATGAAAAGAGAGCTGTCCTCAAATCCAGAATGTCCTGAGTTCAACTTCTATGTCTGACACATACTGACCAAGTGACTCTAGGCAAGTCACTTTACTGTCTCACTATTGTAGGTAACTCTCAAAGACCATAAATCACAGAGAAAATGTCCATCTACTTTGGCACAGGGAGTCTCATCATCCATGAGTTCCCTCTATCAATAGAATCATAGGTGTGGTCCCAGCAAAATGTAGCTTGTTGAGAAAAGGGACCGTTTTTAGCTTTGTATCCTTAGCAGAGAAGGTTCTAACCTGCACTGATGGAGGAAATGTACTCAACCAAGAGCTCCCTAAACCTGAAAAATTACAGGCTTAGTCACTATCCCTATTTCTAGCACCTAGATGTGATTGGAATGTAAAAAGTGACAAATAAACATTCATGGAAAGAATGAATGAGACCAGGACGCCATGATATATTCTCACCTCTATGTCTTCCCTGTCCAAGCCCAAGGACAAATGGGTCCCTGTACATAAAGAGAATGATTTCTGCCTCCAAGTGTCTCAGATATCTATTAATGTGACTAAGAAGCCAGATGTGCTGTATATAAAATCATATGTTCCTCATCTGTCACGATAGACAGTCTGCAAAATATTCCCTCTCTCTGCCCCTTTTTCATTGGCTGCCCTCCATGTCTGGAATGCTCTCTCTCCTCATCTCCACCTCCTGGCTTCCCTGAATTCCTTTGAAGCCCAGCTTACATCCCACCTTCTACAGAAAGCTTTTTCAGCCCTTCTTAATTCTAGGACCTGCCTTCTTGTAATCACTTTCTATTTATCCTGTGTATAGTTTGTTTATAAAAATCTGTTTGCTTCTATCCCCATTAGTTTGTGAGCTCCATGAGGGCAAAGATTATCTTTAGCCTCTTTTTGTATCTCTAGTGCTTAGCAGAGTGCTTGATAAATATTTATTGATTGAAACCAAGATGGGAAGGATATCAATTTATTCTTTATGCATCCTCCAAAATGAGGTACCTTAAAAGGAATTCAGGCTATGCTCCCCTGAGTGCTCACTAAAGTCCTGGACCCAAAGAAATTCCTAGCAATCAAATATAACTTAATGGATCATAGAATCATAGATTTTCAAATTAAAGGTAACTCTTTTCCCAAATGAGTCTCAGAGAGACAGGCGAATAACAAATTCTGGATTTGGAGTCAGAAAGATCTCAATACAAATCCTGCCTCCAATGCTTATTAACTGTGAGACCCTGGGCACTAGTTTGATCATTTGTAAAATGAGAGTGGTATTAACCCCTTCCTTAGTTGCCACATCTGAAAAATGGGTATGACAATTGTACCTACTCAGCCACCAGCAAGATAATGTTTTCAGCACTTTGTAAATCTTAAGTTCTATATAAATGTTGGCTATTAGTAAGAGACTTGTGGGGATCACATAAGTAGTGTCAGAGGCAGGATTGTTTTTTTTAAAGCCTCTCCTGGGAGAGAACAGACATTTTAAAAGTGCACAGGATCCAAAGGACAGAGGTATTCATGTTAATAACAGCTAACAATTAAATTTTGCTCTCCCAGCAACCCAAAGGCAGAGATATAATATCCTGTCACTTGAAGGCAAGCTGACTATGTTTATGATCTGAGAGCAAAAGAGTGTTTTCCTACTGGGAACAAGTCAGAACAGCAAATATTTCATCATCTCCTAGCTGCTTTCTAATATTGTCTTTGCCAAACATTCAGATAGCAACATTGTCCTGGAAACAGGAGCCCTAGCTGAGTGGGAAGTGAGTGCTGGACAATCTGCCTGGAGTCACCTGGGCACCACTTTCATTCATCAGCAAGGTCCTGTAGGTGGAGACCTTGCCACAACAACCAGGAACGCACAGAGGGAAGGCCAGCCCAGACAGCTGCAAAGTCCAAAAGAAAGGAAATGGTGGGGGCCAAAATCCTGCTTCAGCTCCACTAACAGGAGGGAAAATCATTCACTTACCTAAAGAAAATATCCCCATCCCCAAAGGAAAGAGGCAAAAAACAAAGTGTCAACTCTTGGATTATATATCAGCTGTCAACATCCAGGAAATCTGAGAAAGCAATCACAGCAGCATCCCAACACACACACACACACACACACACACACACACACACACACACACACACGCACGCACGCACGCACGCACGCACGCACCAGCCATATTTACACATGAGGAAACTGAGACCAAAAGAGAGAAAGATATTCACCCAAGGTAAATCAGCACTAGCATCTATTTGGTGGACAATCCTAGGTGCCCATCATAACTCTTTCATCCTAGAATGTAAGACTGTGAAATAGTTCACATCTCTCAAAATTCTCCCTTTATTTTACTTAAATTGTTTTTGCTTTATTATTCCTATTGGATAACTATGGCACCCTAAGCTTCTTCCTCTTCGGCAGATAAGGAAATTCTGGAATACAGCCAAGTCACAGAGAGGCACTGAATTAAAGGGCTGGGAGAAAAGGTGTTAATTCTCACACTTGGGAAGAAAGGAGCAATTTCGTTGTTGACTTTTACAAGGAAGCCTTCAGGGAAATAGTCTATTTGCTCAGTGAGAGCAGAAGGAAGATAAAAATGCATATTTCCCCCAGATACTTGATCTATGGAAAAGCTTCCTAGTTTTAGGGGAGGACTGAGGAGGAGGGAGGGAGGTCTAGGCATTTTAATTTAAAGGAAGTCTCACTTTCAGAGGAAAACCACTGGCAGGGTGAATGAGGCGGCTCTGACTTCCTCCAGTTTGGCAGCAGGGTGAGGATTCTCCAGAAGCCAGTCACTGTGGTTTGCCTCACTCCCTGATAATGACAGCTCCTGCTTCAACCCCCGCCCACGGAAAAGAAAAATCAGGACTCTAAAAATAAGAAGGAAGAAAAGAAGACCCATGCTCTTGTCAATGCCAGGAACTGGGAGGTTTGGACGAGGGCCATGAGATACCCTATAATTTATTGCCCATTTCCACCCCAAAGGAAGCCAGAATAAAGACCTGCCAAAGAAAAAGGGGGGAGGGGGAAGTAAAGGAAAAGAATGAGTGGAAGGGAGGGAGGGAAATACAGACAGAGATAATGAAAGAAGAGGGAGGGAGGGAGGGAGGAAGAGAGGGAGAGAGGGAGAAAGGGAGGAAGGAAGGAAGGAAGGAAGGAAGGAAGGAAGGAAGGAATGAAGGAAGGAAGGAAGGAAGGAAGGAAGGAAGGAAGGAAGGAAGGAAGGAAGGGAGAACCAGGAACTGGGGATAGAAATACAAAAGTGAAGCACTCTCCACCCGTGAAGAGTTTCTATTCTATAGGATGAAACAACAGATACCTGGGCAAGCACCACCAAAATCTCTACCCAACAGACACAAAGGTGGAGATCAAAGTAGCTGGGGATTTTGAGAAGCTTCCTGTAGATCAGTGGTTCTCAACCTTTCTAATGCCATGACCCTTTAATACAGTTCCTCATGTTGTGGTGATCCCCAACCATAAAACTGCTACTTCATAACTGTAATTTTGCTACTGTTATGAATCATAATGTAAATATCTGATATGCAGGATTTATTTTCATTGTTACAAATTGAACATAACCCACAGGTTGAGAACCACTGCTGTAGAAAGTGACCCCAGAGCTGAGTCTTGAAGGAGATTCCTCAGTCTAAAAGATGTAGCTAAGGAGGGAATATTTTCTAGGCAAAGGGACAAGCCAGTGCAGAGGCACAGAGCTGGAAGGTGGAGTTAGAACAGTGATAAATAGTAAGAAGCCCAATTTGATGGGAATGTCTAGCAAATGAAGAGAAATAATGTGTAATAAGACTGCAGAGGCAGGGTAGGAGTGAGTGGAGAAGGGCTTTAAATGGAAAATAAGTGGAGCTGATGCTTTCTTCTAGAGCTAAAGGAACCCCTGGAGTCACTGAGTGGGGAGTGATGTGATCAGACGGGCACTTTAGGAAAATCACTTTGGCAGCTGTGTGAAAGGTGGATTGGAGTACAGGGTGAAGCATGGAGACCATTTATAAAGCTATTGCAATAGTCTAGGTGAGAAATGATAAGGGTTTGAACTAAGGTAATGGTTATATGAGTGGAGAGAAGGTGATGAATGGAAGAGATGCAATAGAGGTAGGAATAAAATTTTTGTCGCTCAGAGTGTGAAGGGAAGGTGAAAGGGGATAGAAGATTGTTAACCTGGGTTATGTGAAGAATGGTGGTGCCCTGGACAGTAATAGGGAAGTTGTGGTGATGGAGGAGGGTGTTACCAGGGTCCTACACCCTTGGCCTTGGCTTGACAACAACATCCCTTTGAGGGTGTGAGCTGTATTATTCATCTACCACTCACTACTTCCACTATGGCTAATGATCTCCCATCACCTGTTTCTCTCCCTATCCATGTATTACTCCATCACTGACCACTTAGGAACAATTTTTCTCCAACCTTCATCTCCCACTCTCTCAATCTCATCTTCTCCAACCCTCCTCCTCCCATATAGCACTCCAATTCTGCCCAGCCCGACCACTATGCCTTCTGAAATTCCTGTTCTATAGTGAACAAAATCTCCATTCTGGATGTCTCTCTCATGCTCTGTCTATCTTCTAGCACTCAATGAGACCTGGCTCTGTCCCCTACTCCCAGATGATGCTACATCTTTGGCCATCCTCTCCAGCACCAGCTATACTTTCCACTCACAATCCCTGAACACAGTGGCCTTAATGGGGTAGTCAGTATATTACTTGTCCCTCATTGTGACTTCCAGACTTTTTTCTTAGCACTATCACTATACAATCAGTACCTTATACTGTATAGAACCTTGGACTTGGAATCAGGAAAACCTAGACTCAGATGTGACCTCAGACACAATAGCTATGTGATTCTGAACAAATCACTTAACCTCTCTGGAACAGAGATTTCTCATTCATAAAATAAATAGGTTAGAATCAATAGCCTCTAAGGTCTCTACTGGACATTTGTCCCAGAGACATCCAAAATTCAACAGAACTAATACACCTTATACCTTAATGCACTTTATTTTACTGAGAAAATTAAGGCCATTTGCTGTAAATTCCCTTGACCCCTTATTTTTATTTCAAAACCCCGTAACATCATCCACTACTCTCTCTTCCTTTCTCCTAATCTCTGACAATGAAATGATCCTTCATGTCAAGGCCAACTCCTTTCAATGCACCTTTAATCATATCAGTTCCTATCTTTCCCAGTAGATTATCCCTATCTTCTCACTCTTTTCTCTAATCTTCAATCTCTGCCCATCTACTGACTGCTTCCCTTTTACCTACAAACACATTCAAGCGTCCTCTAGTCTTTTAAAAAGCTCTCACTAAAGTTTGCCCCATCTCCTCAAGCTGTTGTCCTATATGTCTCCTCCCCTTATTGACTAAATTCCTTGAGAAATAGCCCTACACTCCTGGCCTCCTCATTCTTTCCCCTCACTCCTTATCTCTTTGCAGTCTGGCTTCTGACTTCATCATTCAAATGAAACTACTCTCTCCAAAGTTACCATATCTAGCAATCTTCTTTTAATCCTCATGCTTTCAACATATCTGCTTCATTTGACACTAGTGGCCCCTCTTCTCCTTGATATTCTCCCGTTCTCTGGGTTTTTGTGACATTACTCTTTCCTGATTCTCCTCCTAACTGTCTGACCTCTCCTCAGTCTCCATTTTTGGTTCATCACCCATAATATACCTTTGAATGGTGTATATTCCCAAAACTATATCTTGGGTTTCCCATTCTTCTTTCCCTACATTCTACAACTTGGTGACCTCATCAGTTCCACTGAGTTTAATTTTCTTCTGTATGCAGATGACTCAAAGTCTTGCCTACTGGTCATTTCAAACTGGATTTTCGAGAGACATCCTAGATTCAACATAACCAAAACACAACTTTTTAGCTTTCCCCCAAACCCACCATTCTTCCAAACTCCCCCTACTGTCACTTGGTACCACCATTCTTCCAGTTTCTCCTGGCATATATCCTGACTCCCCATTCTTCCTCACCCCATATATCCAATCAGTTGCCAAATCTTATTGTTACCTCCATGACATGTTTTACATCCACTCCCTTCTTCATATTCACAGTCACCACCTTGGTGCAGACCTTTATCACCTCTCATCCAGATTACTGTAACCTGATTAGTTTCCCTGCTTCAGGTCATTCCCACACTCTAGTTCATCTTCCAGAAGGGAGAATAAGTATTTAGTAAGTGCCTACTATGTGGCCAGCACTGTGCTAAACCCCTTAATAATAATAATATCTCATTTGATCCTCAAAACAACCCTGGGAGAGAAGGGCTATTATGATTCCCACTTTACAGTCAAAGGAACTGAGGCAGATAAAGAAGTGACTTGCCCACAATCACACTTTAGTAAGTGTCTACAGACAAATTTGAACTCAGATCTTCATGAATCCAGACCTCGAGCTCTCTCCAGTCTGACATCCCCTAACTGCCAAAGAGATTTTCCTCAATCTTGGATACGACCATGTGACCCTCTTACTTAATAAACTCCTTTGGCTCCCTATTGCCTCTGGATTACAATATAAACTCCCATGTTTTGTTTCTAAAGTCCCTCACAGCCTAGCCCCCAAAAGGGAATGCTGACAATCATTCAGTTCTTCACTTTGGGTTTATTTTCAGAGTTTTCTTTCAAAATGAAATTGGATTTTCAGGTTAGACTTTCCAAATTAGTCATTTTAAATTGTATGCTCCATATGAAACACCCACTTTCCTTCCGATTGTTTTGTCCTTTTTCCTGTTAACCCCATGGAATATGTGAGGAGATGGGATACTCTTTCACCCACCCACTCCAAGAAAACCTCTTCTCCCAACATCTGACTGGGGCAAAATGAAGATCATTGGAGGTTTGATCATTCTTGGACATGGAAAGAAAACTTTTGGGGAAGCGGGGGAACACATTGTATTGGGGGATGGAAATGATACACCAATTCCCCCAGTCAAAGCAATATAGTCAAAGAAACTAATAGGTAGATTACAAAAGAAATGAGGTCTATGTGAGTATTATGGATGTGGCATCCTTAGAATAGAGATGCCAAGTGATGCAGGGCAGCTAGGTGACGCCACAATGGATAGAGCATTGGACCTGGAGTCAGGAAGACTCATCTTCCCGAGTTCAAGTCTGGCCCCAAACATTTACTAGTTGTGCCACCCTGTTTGCCTCAGTTTCCTCATCTGTAAAATGAGTTGGAGAATAAAATGGCAAGCCACTCCAGTATTGTTGCCAAGAAAACCCCGAATGGGGTCATGAAGAATCAGATATGACTGAAAAAATGACCGAACAACAAGAAGTAACACACCATGTGGGCTCATCTATGATTGGTCTTTTTTTTTTATTTTGCTTTTCAACAGATCTGGATTGCTTGCCTTATTGGGACATGGGCCCAGACAGCTTGTCTGAGGTGCATATGATCTGCAGATCCATAGAATAAGTTTTGACTGCTGGCCTCAAAGCCCTGAACAAACAGCCCCAAAGGCTTACTATCCTTTGAGGAGCTTTGCACCTCTTTGGGTTTTCTCTGAGTTTGCTTATTTCTTTAAAAATTAAAATTGAAAAGCTGTCAAATAATCAAAATATGCCAAAGAAAGAATCTGTCTAACACTGGCTTTTAGGCCTAAACTTGGCTCTGCCTCAGTCCTACTGTTCTTAGTGACGAGTTCATTCAGTCCTCATCAGGCCTTTTGGTCCCCGTGCTGAGTTCACTTGGCCTTCCCCATTCCTGACATTCCTAGCAAAGAATTAGTTTGCATCTCATTCAGAATGCCCTACGTGCTGCATTTCTGTTGTTGTTTTTTGCTTTTTTGCTTTTTGGAGAGGGGAAGGTAAGGCAATTGGGGCTAAGTGACTTGCCCAAGATCACACAGCTAGTTTTGTGTGTGTGTGTGTGTGTGTGTGTATGTGTTAAGTGTCCGAGGCCAGATTTGAACTCAGGTCCTCCTGACTCCAGGGCCGGTGCTCTATTCACTGCACCACCTAGCCACCCCACCTATGAGTTTTGCAAGCAATTATTGGGGGAATGTGGGGTGTCCTATGTGTTTCAGGGAATCATCAGAAACCTTTGTCCAGACTCCCACTGGTTGTCCTTTGTGTTTCAGGAATCCTTGGTGATTTGGGGCACCACTGTGTTTCAGAATGCAGAGGAATTTTTCCCACATGGTTCTCCTATCTCTTTTGAGACCAGACTTTCTCTCTTCATTGGGCCTGTAAGGTTAAGAAAAAGAAGACATGGAGAGAGACAACTTAAGGTTTCTTTTTTCCTTCTCTCAACTTTTTTCATGCCTTCATGAGACTCAAGACAAGGGTAACCTATAAAAATTTTGTAAATAAAGTCATTAGATTTTATAAACATGAACTTGGAAGTAAATGTAATTCCATTCCCAGACCCACTAGCCATGATGACTTGCAATATCATGGAAAACTATGAATTTCCACATAGTTGGGCTTTGCTAGGACTCTTTAGTACAAGGCTTTCAAAGGATTGAGTCTCCTCAAGGCACTAAAGTGCTCTACAGAATTGGGATTCCTGACAAACACACTGAAAAAACTCTAGTGGATTTTCTGGCAAAAGCAAATTTTTAATTTAGAAGAGAGTGTGAAAAAAGTCACAGAAAGAAATTGATAAAATCTGTTGATATAATCAAAACAATAAGGTGTATACAGTAGAGTTCCTAAAGTGTTCATATATTAAACAAAGTGCTGAGTTGAGTCTACGCCTTGTTATCCCTTTACAAAGTAGGAAGAAGCTGGAACTGGATAAAGATAAAACTGGAAAGACATCTGGTTATTGCCTGGCTGAAAATTAGCCATGCCTTCTGAAGCCTTTATAAAACTCATGTTGGCAGCCCTGGAAACAGTTTAGGAAGTCCAGAAAGGAAACAATTGAAATGTGACCCCTGTACCTCTACCAGAGGGCACTAGGGGGATGGGAGTAAAAGGATTTCTTCAGTTGTTTGCCTTGCATATAAGCTACTCTCTCGGAAAGAAATAGAGCACTGATCAGAGAGAAAAAGAGAGACACTGGGGAAGGAAGAAATTTCATGGAACATGATTCAAGAGACCATGGATTCAGGGCAGAATTAGCAGTGAAAATTGGGCATTAAGCTTAGGAAAGGAGCAGGCCAAGAAAAAGCCAAGCGAGCAACCTGCTCAATCAAGATTCTGTACCCTTCAACATGAGGACACACTTGAAGGGAAAAGACTTCAGGGTCCTGCAGTACCAGAAGTATGAGATTCCCTGACCACATGTGGCCCATGCATACGTGCCTTACTACCAATGTACTGTAAGCTTGTGCTCTTCCTTACTAGTGTTATATGAATTTGGGGACCATGTACTTCCAAGTTAATAAGGAAACCAGTTTTAGCTACTGTTCTTAATTAGTAAATAGTATTTGTCTAGTTCTGTCTACTGGTTAACAAAAATAAGTCCTCCAATGGGGGCTTGCATACCATAGTTTTGAAATAAACACCTAGTATGCCTTGGAACCCAAGGTATTACTAGCCACCACTGTCTTGGGAGAATTAGCCCATGAATGTTAGTACTGAAATGGAGGTAGTCCCAGAACTGTCGACCATTACAGATGAGAAAATTGAAACCAAGAGAGGTTCAGTGCAATATTTAACATCCTATTTTCCAGAATGCTTGAATGGGACCTGAAGGTCCATTTCATTTCTGGAGGAAACCTGGACATGAGGCAAATTCTGAATTTCCCTGTGGAAACACTGAATGGAGATGTGAGCCAAAGAAAATTGCTTAGATAGAAAGCCCACAGTTTAAACCCAGTCCATGGGAGTCCAGAACCTCTATCTGGGGCCACCAGTAAAGCAAACAAAATCCCTTTTCCTCCCAGCCCATTGAAATTTAGGTAGATATCCCCTGATTTGAACCCTGACCCTGACCCTATGTCAACATCAAGATGTTATTAAGTGAAATGCTAATCTGTTGGATTTTTTTGAGCCCCTGGGTACCTGGGATACCTTCACAATGCATGGCTACATTGACAGGGATTTTTCTCATATTTCATTCAGGATGATTTATGGCCAAATCTACTAAACTATGAAGGGTATAGCTGATTTACTGATGAGGAAACCAATGATCTAAGAGGGAAAAAAAATTCCTATGGCCATAAAATTAGAAAGGAGAAGAGTCAAAATTCAAATCTAAGTCTTCTGACTCCAAATCTTGGATTTTTAACAATTAGAGCTGCCCCTTAAAAAAAAAAAAGATAAATGAGAGCACACCTCCCTCTCTTCTTAGGAGAAGTGGATGATTATGTAATCTTTCGAGGATAAAAGATGTTTGGGATTCTTTCTGCTTGTTTTGGTAGCACTTACCAAATAAATACTTCATGGTGGAAAAAAAACAACAGATATTTACAAGTGGATAGGTTGCCTCCAGAAATAACGGATAACCGCTCTTGGAGAGTTTCTAGGAACAGCTAGATCACCACTTTCAGGTATGTTGTAACAGACATAATTCATCAACAAACAAGCAGAAGTATCTTGGAGATAACTGATACCAATGGTGGCATTTACTCTTTGGGAACTGGCAAATGCCATAAAAATCAAGGCTTTATTTGTTACTTTGGTAATTTCTAGACTTAAGAAAATGAAGAAAATGCGTGTAAAACTCTAAAGTGTGTCATGAAGACATATTTTTTTTACAGAAATTTACCTGCACATCTCTGCAAAGAACTCTCCCTTCCAATGAATGAACTGCAGTCTCTCCAGAGACCTGTACAGATCATGCAGTCAACCAAACTTCTGGGTTTGAAATACATTTTAATCCTTCTTCACTAGCACAGGTAAAGGCTTGTCATTGTTGGAAAGTGTATCAAACATCTCCTCTGGAGGAGAATCTCTCTTCTCTGAATTCCACTGTCACTTTCTGGCTGAACCAATTATACTTGGTGCTTATCGTCTGTAGCCTTGGTGGTTGAGAGAGAGAGAGAGAGACAGAGAGAGAGAGGAGACAGAGACAGAGAGAGAGAGAGAGATACAGAGACACACAGAGACACAGAGAAAGAGAGAGAGAGAGAGAGAGAATAGATAGAATGATAGATGAAGAATAGTTATTATTAAGCTCTTACTATGTACCACAGTACTAAGCCCTAGAGATAAAAATATAAGCAGGCATGACAGTGCCTGTCCTCAAGGCGCTTACATCCTAATGGGGTAAGACTACATATAAAAGTGCCCTGAAGGCTTGTATCTATAGTAAGGAGACTAGGGGAAGCATTGTAGAGTTCTGTGCCCTGGCAACATAAGAAAAAAACCCTCATCTGTCATAACTTGGGGAGTCAGAGGTATAATTCATAAAGGACGGTTATGGCCAGGAGTCTGTGGGTATTGTGGCCCGAGTTCTAACAAAAACAAGGGAAAAGTTCACCTATAGGAGATAGGAGAGCTGAGGATGAAGTCCAAGGTTTGTATGCTTCTTTGAATTTTTCCGTGAATATGTTCTACCCCCCCCAACTAGATTATAACCTCCTTGAGAGCAGAGACTATTCAACCAATCATCTATCGCTCACAGTACTGAATGCAATAACTTGCATATAGAAAACAATTGGTGAACATTTGCTCGTTCATTGACTTATTAATCTTTGTAACATCATTCAAATTTAGAAACCACATCTCTGTAACTTCTTACAAAAACCAGAGCGTCTCTATATGAGCTAGGGCAGTGGTTCTCAACCTGTGGGTTATGTTCAATTTTTAACAATGAAAATATATCCTGCATATCAGATAGATTCATAACAATAGCAAAATCACAGTTATGAAGTAGCAATGAAAATAATTTTATGGTTGGGGGTCACCACAACATGAGGAACTGTCTTAAAGGGTCACGGCATTAGGAAAGTTGAGAACCACTGCTCTAGAATATTGTCAAACATACGGGTACTTCTTTTTCTTTGATGGTGTCACACCTAGAACTCTCCTAGAGGAGTCTGGGTGGGTGGGGGAAGGGATCTATGAGGAGGAAAGGCAATTCATGGGATGGAGGCTCAAGCTAATTGCAGATAGATTTTATATTTTAATGATTTCTTAATATATTTCAGACCATGCCTACAAGACTTCATTGAACCTAGATGCTGCCATATGCAGGACTGTGAATGGAAGGCATGTTGTGAGGGGGGAGGATGTTACTCACAGGTAACTGGAGCACCATCTGGTGGCCAGTCAATATTCCATCATCCGCCCCCAACTGGGTAAATGATTGACAAATCATGTGACTTTTCTTTCAAGAGTGTTGTCCTGGTCAAGAGCCCTGCCTGGACCTCAGATTCCTCATTTATAAAATAAAGGGTTGAACTAGAGAAATATTTGTCTCACTTTCTGCTGAGGTCCCTCCCAGACTTAAATCCGTGATCCTGTGATCTTATGAGCCATCTCACTGCCCTTAGGAATCTTATGACCTAGGTTCAAATGTTGTCACAGATACTTACTAGCTCCATGACAATGGGCAAGTAACTCAACCTCTCAGACTCAGATTCTTCATCTGTAAAATGGTTCTTATGACAAGAAGACCTCTAGAACCCACTTCATCATGTTGTTTCAAGGTTCAAGTAAGATAATAAATATAAAGGACTTTGCCAATTGAAAAGCACCATTTGTTGCTTGTTTTTCAGTCAGGTCCAACTCTTTGTGACCCCATGGACCATAGAATGCCAAGCCTTTCTAGTCTCCCCCATCTCTCCAAGTTCATGTTCATTGCTTCCATGACACTTTCTATCCAAGTGCTCCTCTGCCATTCCCTCTTCCTTTTGCCTTCCATCTTTTCCAACATCAGGAGTCTATCCAACTCCTCCTCTGCTGTCCCCTCTTCCTTTTGTGTCCAATCTTTCCCAACATCAGGGTCTTTTCCAATGAGTCCCATCTTCTCATTATGAGGTAAAAGAATTTAAGTGTCAGCTTCAGTATTTCACTTTATGATGAATAACCTGAATTTTTATCAATTAATCATGTCCAACTCTTGGTGATCCCATTTGGGGTTTTCTTGGAAGAGATACTGGCGTGATTTGACATTTTCTTCTTCAGCTTATTTTACAGATGAGGAAACTGAGGCAAGCAGGGTAAAATGACCTGTCAAGGTCACACAAGTAGTAAGTGTCTGAGGATGGAATTGGACTCAGGTCCTTCTGACTTCAGAGCTGAGGCTCTATCCACTGCACCAGCTAGCTGTCTTGAAAAACACTATATAAGTGTCAATTTGTTGTTTTTATCATAAGCTGCAGTCCAGAAGTCTAAAGACACAAAGTCTAGTCAAAAGGCTGTGAGCAGATCAGCCTGACCAGATCAAAATGTTCTTTGGATCAGTAACTGGAGATAAGACTGGAAACTTGAATGCCAACCTAGAGAGGCGAATGAAGCCAGGTTGAGGAGGATGGACTCTCCCCTTCCAAAGTAACAGAATCATTAGAAGTTTTTAAAAAGAGGAGTAATGAGAGAGAGAGAGGGAGAGAGAGAGAGAGAGACAGAGACAGAGACAGAGAGAGAGAGAGATGTTCTAGGAAGGTCAACTTGAGAGCAGGGGAGGACAGGGAGGACAGGGAGAACCTAGAGGGAGGGAGTTCTCAAGCATGAGTGAGTAGGAGCCTGTGGTACCTTCTCTAGAAATGGGAAAATCAGGAGGAATGAGGATATGGGGGCTTGGGCTTGGGCTGGTTGAGTTTGAATTGATGAAGATATACCAGGGGGAAATGCCTAGCAGGAAGCTGAGGACCATAGAAATACAAAAATTGAGAATCGTAAAGGACCTTCTAAATCATCGGGTCCTAGATCTCAAGCCGTAAAAGACCTTAAAGGCCTTCTAGTCCAACCTCCTATTTTATAGACGGGCAATCTGAGACCCATAGAGATGAAGTGACTAGTCCAAGGTCATAGGGTAGTGATGTCCAAGGTAGAATTTGAACCCAGATGCTTTGAATTTGAAGCCAAAGCTATTTCCCCTGCCCCATGGCATCTGTAGTCTAATCCATTGTGATCTAGATGGAGGAGAAGGGATAATAAAATCAGATTTATGTAGCACTTCAAGGTTTGCGAAGGTTTTATGCAGTGTCTCATTTGAACCCCATAAAAACCCTGTGAGGTAGGCATTACTGCTGTCCCTTACCAATCGGGAAATCTGGTCTATCACAAGGACCACATAAGGCACTTAATGCCTCAGTTTCTCGATGTGGAAAATGAAGGGATTAGACTAAGACCCCTGCCAGCTCCATGATTCCTTTGCAAAGATGGCAAAGCTGAGATCTAGAGCATTAGAGAACTGAGCCTTCACTGGCAAGGCAGCCTTGGGAAGACAGTCAGGTTCTCAGCTGCTGCCTCCCATCCCTTCGTCCCACTGTGTCCTGCCAGCTTGCTGAGAGAGTGTGATGCCCTCTGCCAGGGGCTGCCCACCCCCTGCCCTGCCCTGAGCTTCCTTTCTTCTGGGGGCAGTGATGCCCAGTCCGGCCCGGGCGTGCCTGCCAAGGGCATGCCTGCAGACCTCCCCCACCCCCAGCCTCCAGCAGGCCTGGGAAACTCGTTGCTATGCAGCCTGAGCCAAACGCCCTCAGAGTCACCTGACTTCCTCCCTCCAACACTGAGGAGTCATCCAACTTAACTTCCCTTTGTGCAATAAAGCCCTGAGAGGAAGCCGTAATGGGCTGCATTATGTAATGGTCCGATTAAAAATAGCAGGCCTGCCGCAGAGTACTTCCTTCCTCGGGCCCAGTAACCCCTGCTCAGAGGACACACACTGGTTACCCCAGCAACCCCCAGAAATGGCACTGGGGGAGAAACGCAACAAAAAGCCCTTTTCTGGCTCCTGAAGGAAGGGCTGCTTTCCAGCGAGTGATCCCGTGAAGGCAGAATGGGCAGCCCCTTAGCGATTCTGCTCAGGTGCCCATGACCTTGCAAAGCCGGCCCAGCAGGCTTTCATGGGCCTGCTTCCTTTTCCCTTGTTCCTTTGAAAGACAGACAGAAAGAAAGGGAGGGAAAGGCACTCCAACTGGTCACTTGAACAATTAAACAACAAAGCGGAATGCTTGATTGAAGATGCATTGTAGCAATCTTCCCCCGAAAAAGTGGGGGTTTTCTTCCTCTTTTCCATGCCCAGACTCTTCAGAAATGTGCACTTGGCTTCAGCAATTCTCTCTCAGTCGTCCTGGCTTGTTAGAACTCAGGACGTCGCTGTCCAGAGAAGACGTGATTGAAAGAGCAGGGCCTCCCCAAAGGGAAGCATCTCAGCCAGAGAGTTCAAAAGAATCTCAGCCGCTGGCTGGGCTGTGAGCAGGAAGCCGAGAAGGGGGTTCTCTGTCCCAGACAGCAAAGGCTGCTCCCTCTCTCATGAGCTGGGCTAAGCTGGGGAGGGGGGCAGGGGCTGCACAGTCGCCATCACTGCTTTGGCTCTTGTCCGATAAGCCATCTCGCTGATGGCCACAGACAGAAGAGAAGCCTTCCTGGATGGCTGCAACGGCCCTAGAAACTCAAAATCCGATAGGAATCGTGTCTGTTCTCCAAGGATCACAGACACAGAGGGTTTCAGCTGTACCACCTATGGATAACACTAATTAAAGGACCTGAGATGTAACGTGGAGATAGTCAAAGGACCTAAGTTTGACTCAGTCGATCAACCAGTGAGCATTTATTAAATGCCTACTATGTGCCCATCAAAGTACTGCTGATACAAAAGGAAGCAAAATACAGTGTCTGCTCTCAAGGTCTCACACTCAAAGGGGGAAAATAAGCTAGAGGCAGGATAAATTGTTGTTGTTCATTCATTTCAGTCCAGTCCGACTCTTTGTGACCCCATTCTGGGGTTTTCTTGGCAAAGATACTGGACTGGTTTGCCATTTCCTTCTCCAGTTCATTTTACAGATGAGGAAACTGAGGCAAACAAGGTTACATGAATTGCCCAGGGTCACACAGTGAGTAAGTGTCTGAGACAGGATTTGAACTCAGGAGGTGAGTCTTCCTGATTCTAAGCTCAGTGATCTAGGCACGACACAACGAAGATGCCCCAGACAGTATAAGTGGGGGGGGGGGGGGGTAATAGATG
>CM053583.1:198842389-198865751 GCA_028627135.1 Pseudochirops cupreus
GACCAGCATCACTGGATCCCAGAGTACATAATGGGGGTGGGGGTGGGGCAGGAAAGTAACGACTAAGAAAATGGAAAGGGGGGAGGGGATCAGGTCTTGGGGTCTTTGAATTGGAGCTTTCTGCTGTGTGGCCTGAAGCAATCACTTCTCCCTTTAGAGACTCAGTTTCTTGTTCTTTAAAATGAAGGCGTTGAACTTCCAGTTCCCATATTCCCCAGCACTTTCTGACGAGTGATGCTGGAAGGAAGGAAGGAAGGAAGGAACGAAGGAAGGAAGGAAGGAAGGAAGGGAGGGCAAGAGGGAGGGAGGGAGAACAACAGAATTTATATAGTTCTTTAAGGTTTGCATATGGCTTACAAATGTTATCTCATTTTATCCTTACAACAACCCTGCAAGTTAGCTATATTATAATCCCCATTTTACTGAAGAGAAAATTGAGTCAGACAGAGGCTAAATGATTTGACCAAGGTCACATAGTGACCAAGGGTCTGAGGCAGGATTTGAACTCTGGTTTTTCTGGTTCCATGTCTAGCTCTGATACAGCATGTACATAGATAGTAAATACAAAGTGTGCTCAAGTAATCACATATAATTGTGATCTCATGTGATCAACATGGACATTCACACAATAAAGACTGCAACCCATCCCAAGAGAGTCTCTGTAGTACTTAATGTTGACCATCTGTTCCTCCTAGAGACTGTTTCCTCTCTGGGTTCTTGTGACCCTGTTCTCTTCATTCTGCCTATGTGACTGCCCCTTCTCAGTCTCCCTTGGTGGATCCATCAGTAGCAACAAGAAGGATAAAGATTGAGGAAATGCCACTAGATTGGACCACAAAGAGGTCATTGGTAACTTTGGAAAGAGCAGTTTCAGTTGAGTGATGAGGTCAGAAGCCATACTTCAGTGGGTTGAGAAGTGAAGGAGAAGCATTAACAACTTTTTTTTTCCCATAAGAGAATAACTGGGAAGGAGCAGAGACATATAGAACACACACAATGGCTTGAGAAAGGAGTAAAGTCCAAGAAGTTTGTTTGTTTGTTGGGTTTTTAACGATGGAGTAGACATGCACATATCAAGGTATTGTGCTAATGTTCAAGAAAAGAGAATCTCTCACTCCAAGAAACTTACCTTCTAAGGGAAAAATAACACATGCAGGGTAGCAGTGGCTAGAGAAGAGTGGTGATGTTTTGGAAAGATGGAAGAGGAAGAGAGAAGGTACACAGGTGATAGATGAACATTTGTATCATCAGTGCTTAGCACAATGCCTTGAAAATTAAAAAGTGCTTAATTTTCATTGATTTAATAGACTGGGGGGTATCATTAATTGTTGGACCTCTTATTTGAATTTCTAAGACTATGTGAAACCTAAAATATGCTGTGCCATCAGAGGTCAAATGGTGAAACTTGACCCCTTTAAGATATGGGTTATGAGAAATCAATATGGCCTCAAAGGAACTGGCCCCCATGCTCCTTTTCTACTGAGTTCTTCTATGAAGACTACTGGGGGGAGCTGTTCTTCATTCAGATTGTCTTCTTGGTTTTCTAAGAGAGATAATTGCCAGCTTTGTTAGCAAAACTTAGCATTCACTAGAAGCTTCAGGTCCAGAAAGAGAGACATACTTCCAAGGAATTTCACTGTAACTCATGCATATGTATATCGGGTTTTTTTACCTGTTAATACAAAATATTTATTATGTACAAATATCCCCATATTTGCATATGTTCCCAAACCTATAATCTATCATCATTTCATAATGTAGGAGGTGACATGGCTCTGGAGTCAGGCAGACCTATGTTCAAATCCTACCTCGGATACTTGGGACCTTGGGCAAGCCTCTTGGCTCCTGTGGGCCTCAGTTTCCTTATCTGTAAAAATGAGGTGATTGAACTCAGAAACATCTTCTAAGCTTCCTTCTGGCTTTAGATACACAAATCTAGGACTCCAAGCTAGAAGGGACCTCAGTGATCATTCCATCCAATTTCCTTGTTGTACAGATGAGGACACTGAGAAACGAGAAGGGTCAAGAGGAGAACTTTACAGGGGCTGACCCCTCACCACTGACAGTACAAAATCCTCAATTACAAACAGAGAAAGGAAAGGTTCAGGGAAGTAGGTGAAGTCTGGCGCTGCCCCACTGGCCTCTCTCTGAGTATCCCTATGCATGCACATCAGCATGACTGGCCATCCTCTAGAGATAGCTCGGAAAGGAGAAATCCTTAACTGTCATCCAGTTTGTGGCCTTGTAGGACCCCAGTTTTGAATTTCCTCACTTCCGCCCACCAGTTCTGGAGACTGCTGACCATAGAATCAAGATACCAATTCATTGGTTTAGAGCCCACCCTCTACATGGGCCCTTCACAGCCACTATTGTCTACAGAAATAGGATTTCTTGGCATCTCATTTGAAGGCATTTCAATGCAAACATGTGGATCTTGTCATTCTAAACAAAGCAAAGACAGTGATTATGAATTGTTTCATAAGAAGGAATTCATTTCAAAGCTCCAGGCCAAAATGATGATGCATACAGTCTGAGTAAATATACAATGTGGTGACAGAATCACTAGCATCAGATGCTAATTCATCAGTGTGGGAGGAAATACTGAATGCCAGGCACTAAAAAAATGTTGTCTCTTGTTAAAAAGACAAGAAGGAGAGGATGTGTGTGGCTTGTTTCCTTCCAACAGTCTGGTAGGTGACTGGCATAGGGGAGTCAAGCTGTATCCTCCAACAAGCCATCTTCCCTACATACTCTATTGCCTTAAGACCAGGGTCCTTATAATCTAGGGTTCTCATGAAATGGCCTTCTTTGGTGATGAGGTTACCCACATTGAGAAAACCAAAGATTCACAGCATGGTGAAGAAACAGCTCAAATGGAGATTGGAAATCAGCTCCTAATTCCAGAAATGGCTTTGGATGTCATCTAGTCCAAACTGTTTCATTTATTTGCAAAGAAGCTAGGACCCAGAGAGCTTAGGTGGGATAGAATAAAATAAACATTTATGTAACGCCTACTATGTGCCAGGTACTACACTAATGAGCATTTTACAAATATTTCAACTTATCCTCACAACCACCTGGGAGAAAGGTGCTGTTATTATCCCCCTTTATAGCTGAGGAAACTGAGGCAGACAGAGGTTAAGTGACCTGTCCAAGGTCGCATTGCTAGTAAGTGTCTGAGGTTGGATTTGAACTCAGTTTTCTTGATGCCAGACCCAGAACACTGTCCACTGCACAATCTAGGTGTCCCCAGTCATTTGCCTGAGATCCCAAAGTGAGTAATGGAGCTGGAATTTGAACTCTGGTCCTCTGATTCTCAATTAATCAATCAAGATTAAGTGCCTGTGTGCCAAATGCTAGGGATACGAAGGAAAGCAAAACACTTGAGGAGCTCACAGTCTCCTGGGGGAAACAATACACAAATACACATACAAGCAATGATAGACAAAGTTCAATAGGAACACTCTTTGTGCTGAGCACCAGAACCAGTGCTTTTGTTGAGCTGGTCATTCAGTTTCCCCTGACTCTTCACGACCCCTTGGGCACAGTCTATGGGGTTTTTTAGCACAAATACTAGGGATGTTTGGCATTTCCTTCTCCAGTGTATCCCCATTGTACAGGCAAGGAACCAAGGCAAATAGGGATTAAGTGAATTGCCCAGGTTCACACATGGCTTTGAACTCAGGTCTTCCTGTTGCCTTCCCAGCACTCTATCCACTGCGCTACCTAAACGTCCCCAGGGTAGGTACTGGGGGATACAAAAACAAAAATTTTCACAGTCCTTGCCTTCAAGGAGCTCACACGCTCGTGAATTTAGTGTGCTTTCCATTGCACCATACTGCCAAATGAATTATTTATGGTCACACAATTAGTTGTGTGTCAGAAGTGGGATTCATCGTTCGGTCCTCCTTGGCACCAAGGCCAGCTCCTTCCAGTACCCCGCTGCCTCTCACATTCTCACCTGGTTCCAGGAATAGAAAAAAAGTCCAACTTTGCTGAAACTTCATGATGCTGAGTCACCCTTCGGAGTTTTGTTGTACTTAGTGAGACTATTCCTTCCCTCCAACCTCATTTTGTTGTTGTTGTTACTGCTTCTGCTGCTATTTTGACGGGACCTAGCTCAGCTAGGGAACTCTTGCAGAGGAATTCCTTCTACCAAAGCTGGGGTGTGCCTGCTCTAAAATTTACATTTTTAGGGAGCCCCTTGGACCACTGAGAAGTGAAGGGACTTATCCAGGGTCACACAGCCAAGAGGTCTCAGAGAGGAGTCTTGAACACACGTCCTTCTGGCTCTGATGTCAGCTCTCTCTAATCATGATATTAATATCTAATGTCAATGCAATATCTAATCACATGGCCTGTCCTGGGTAGAAAAGAAAAATAGCTGTAAGTGGTGTCAGGATCTTTCCACCAATTTCCCACAGAGGCTGCTCTGCCTAACAACCTGAGGCCTTCCCCTGGTTCTCTTCCTATTCCCCAGCTGCCAGTGCAAAAATACTATGTTTATCATTTGCAAGTATTAAGGACCACTTATAATAACAACTGACATTTATACAGGGCACTGATATTTTCCAATGACTATAACAGCCAGCCCTTATGTATTATTGTAAGGCTTGCAGAACACTTTACATAGATTATATTGCTTGGTCCTCACAATAACCCCGAAGGGGGGTGCTATCATTATCATCCCCATTTTAAAGGTGAGGAAATTTGAGTCCAAGTGTGGTTATGTGGTTTGTCCAGGGCCACCCAGTTACTAAGTGTCTGTGGGGGAATTCAGACTCCAGCTTTCCTTACTCCGAGCCCAATGCTCTCCCCACTGCCATAATTAGCCAGCCCTTCTGAAAGCCCTATACTATCACCCATGATTTCATTTGAGCCTTCCGAAGGCTCCATGAGGCAGGCATTACAGACATTAGTATCCCCATGTTACAAAGGAAGAAATTGAAACTCAGACAAGGTAACCTGTAAACCACATACTAACATTATCTATGTCCTATTACGTTTTTTATTTGTTTTGTTAAATATTTCCCGATTACATTTGAATCTGGGTTGATCTACTCTCAGGAATGTTGTGTTTGTATGTGGCCAGTGGGAAGTATGTTAGACACCTCTGTCCCAGAGGCAAGATTCAAACCCAGGCCTTCCTGCCTCCCGATTCAGCATTCTATCCACTCCAGCAACGCAGTCTCTATGTCCCCTCATAGTATATCACAGCATAGTAAGAGGACCAACAGTCATTTCAAGACTTTATTAGCCAAATTTATCTTTATTTATTTTGTCTGGACATTAACTAAAAGTTTTTCTCATTTAATTGGTGAAGTAGCTCAAACAATCTCTCCAAAATCACATAGCCAGTGGGATGGCCAAGTAGTAGCTGCTTGCAATCCTAACCTCTTAAAAAAAAAAAAACTCGGAAAAAGGATTTTGCAGCAAATCTACAATCCATTAAGAAGACAGAAACCCCATACAAGGTTTTAAAAAATCATGAAATAATAAAGAACTGAAGTATATAGGATCCCACTCAAAAACCTCACTCCCAGCCCAGTCCAGGTGCCAGGTACAGGAAATGGAAGCAGGTTTGCAGACTTCTGACTCAGAGTCCAACTGTAGGGATCCCCTCCTGATCCTCCCCATGTCATTCCCCCATCCTGAGCTCCCCCTGCTCCCACAAGAGAGAACAAGCATTGATTATGCTGGGTCACATGAAGGAAAGGAATGCCCTTCAAGGCTCAGCTGAGGTGCCACTTTCCTAGATTCAGTCCTTCCTGATGCCTCCAGATGTTAGCGACCCCCCCCCAATAACTTTGGATTAATTTTGCATTTATTTTGTGTCTGCCCATCTGTGTATATGTTGTTTCTCCCTAGAAGAATATGGTCTTCCTAAGAACAGGGACAGTGTCATTTTTTGTCTTGTCTCTGTAGAGGATAATGCCTGAAGGTAAATGCTTAATGAACAGTTTGTTGAGTTGATTTTAACTGAACAAAAGAAAGGAGGGAGGGGGCACCTTGATCTTTACATTAGCCTTACACTATATTTTCCAAGTTCACGAATGTCCTGAAGAATTATTAATTGTAAGAAGATAAAAAGGGGTTTGAGAGGGATTGTATTGTGGGTTTGTTTTTCCTTAACTCCACAAAATCCCTTTGCAGAATTCTGATGCCTCCTCCAGCCTAAACCTAATATTAGCAAATGTTTTAGATCCAATGAATTTTTGCCAGTGAATGGGAGAAAAAAAAAGTTCTAATCTTTGGCTGGTTTGTCTTGTCCCTCAACTTCCACCCAGAATCAACAGCACCTTCTTACAAAAGCTCCCCACCCTCTGGCTGGGCTCCAGGCAGACACTGGGCAATGGGGCCAGCTGATCACATAGCACTCTGTCTTAGCCCGGATGTGGTCTGCTTTGGGAGCAAGAAACATGCAAATGAGTTTCTCATGGACCTGACACCCTGCCCCAGATCCCATTTGTTCCTGCTGCAGACATTGAGCTACCCTGAAAATGGGATAGGCAACAGCATAAAGAAAGAAGGAAAAGGAAACATTCAGAATTAACCGGATTAACACTACTTGCTGTTTTCAGGAAATACACCATGAAGAATAGAACCCCACATCACTCCCCTCTCCTTCCCCCACTCCAAAAAAAAAAACCCAACCCTTTAAAATGGAATTAGAATTTGCATCTTACTGAATTTAGAGGAGGGAATGAAGAATTCCCAATCTGCTCAGTCTCACCCATCCCAACAGAGAGCACTTGGGAGAAGATAAATGCCCCAAACCAGAGGCAAATCTAAGCACTCTCCTCTTTTTAAAATAAATTAGATGTTTATTAGAAACTTAGCACTGAACACCAATACAACCCAGCAAACTTGCTCAGCAACTGCTCTTAGAAAAAGGAATTCATGCCGGTGCTCAGGGTCCTAAAATTCTTTTACTCCCTTCCTCTAAGTCCCCATCAGGATTCTCTGTTTACTCTTCTATTTTCATTCATAATCACAGTCAGTGTATTTTGTTCCTCTGCTTCTAATTGTTAAGCTTTGCATTTTTTCATGGAGGTCTTTTTTTTTAACTTCTTTGCAAAGTTTCTTTCAGGTTTTTTTTTTTTCAAATTTGGTGTCCTAAAATGCTGTATTTTCCTACAGGAAAGTAGCACTAACATGATGTCTTTCATCTCTTTTTTAATATCTAGGCTATACCTGCCTTAGCTCCCCCAAAGCACGCTAATGTAGACCCCTAAAGAGTCAAGAAAATGGGGGAAAAGAGCATCTGAAAGGGAACCATGGGTATATTAAAAAGATGTTAAAAGGAAGGTAAAAATGGAAGCAATATTTTATTATTAATAATAAAAACATGGAGAAATGGCATCTACAATTGGGCTACACATTGTTCATTCTCATGAAATGGCCAGAAAGGGATAGAGACAGGACAACCACAGTGCTCCAAGGGCACAAAGCAGATATGAAGAGAAAGAGTCAAAATACTGCAATCTCCCTCGAGTATAACAATAACGTGGCATAGCAAGGCCACACAAGACCTAGGGGCAACCAACCTCACCTGTTAGCCACCCTGCAATTAGGTATTTGAACTGTCATCAGTCTGAGTTCTGGGGTAATTCAGGTGTGTATTTTGAAATTTTCTCTTTAATTAATAAAATTACACCTTCTTTCTCATTAATTATTCAGTTAGCTTGGAGCTCTTCACCTTCCACTCTATGAGCTATCACTTCGTAAAGTGGAGAAACTTCTTCCTCCATAAAGAGTAACTAAGTTCTTAAACACTCTCTCTCTCTCTCTTTCTCTCTCTCTCTCTCTCTCTCTCTCTCTCTCTCTCTCTCTCTCCTTTCCTCTCTCCCTCCCTCTCTTGTCTCTCTCTCAATATATATGTATGTATATATACATATACACATGTGTGTATGTATATATCCTAGGATTTAGTCAACATTAAAGCTACCATTGTAAAAGTTATTAAAATTATTTTCAGAAGTTATTAAAATTAAAGTTCTTAAAGTTATTCTATAGATAGATATAGATATATCCTGGGATTAATTCAATATTAACATTTGTTAACAATGTGATTAATAGCTAAGAAGGAAAATAATAACTATTTTGCTGTGAGAAAGATCATAGCTGGTTATTGCTAGGAATCATAATTGCAGTTAACTTTTTACTTCTTGAAATACACTTCCATTATTTGGTTCAGTCAAGGTACCAAGGAAAGCATATTCTCAAGGATTTTCTTTATCCTCTCAGAAATAGAAAACTTCAAATAGTCCTCTCAAGAAAGAAGTCCTCTCCCACCTCCTTCTCTGCCTTCTCCAGCTTCTCTCTAGCCATGATAAGAAAACGTCATCTTCAGATTCTCTAAACAATCTGTCTCCAGATTTACTTATTAGAAAATCTTTTTTTTGTAATTTTTCATAACAGTTAAGATTTCTTCCAAGGAAGGTTTTACTTACTTTCATTCTGTCTTCTTCATAGTTTCTCTCAAACTACCTCCTTTAATTCTCACGTCTCAGTTTATAAAACACTATCAAATCCTAAACATTCCATTTGGATATTAAAGCTACAGTTGTAATAACTATAGTTAACGTAGTAAAAACTTGAAACGGGGGTTAGATGCATAAATACACAAGTATTTTTATAAATTATAAATTTTTGTCGCATATATACTTATAAATTAGGCAAGGATATTAAGGTACTTAAAAGGATACTGTGCCAATAGTAAGCATTTGATATCAACAGATGCTTCTTGAATTAGTAAAATTATTTCCTTCTTTTCAAGATATTATTAATGGTCCAGAGCTATGATTTCATGAGTTTGGGAAACTCTGAAGTGGAGCTACTGCAAATGAGCAACTCATTGACAAATTATAATCTTAGAGAAATGCCTTGGGGCATAGGGAGTTTTAGCAATTTACCTGTAGTCTAACAGCCAATGTGTGTCAGAGGTAGGATTTGAACCAAGTCCTAACTCTGTGACTGTCCCCCTTTTACTCGTTTGACCACCAACCAACAAGCATTGTGGTCAGGAGGAGTAGCACCTCTGGTGTGAGAGCTTGTTGAGTCCTTTTTCAGGGCTGCTCATCTACCTTTGACATCCAACCACCACCCAACTCTCTCTCACCTGTGTCTCCAAGAAGCCATGGTGTGCACAGTGGCCTCACCCCTGTAAAACTATCTTGGAAGATGGGCTAAAACAGGTTGAGGGTATCCAATAAGCTTCAAACCCATCAGTGAATTGGGAGCAAAAGTGTTCACTCCCAGCATGTAAAGACTTCCACATGCTGGAACGGGCACATGAGAACAATTTGTTCCAAGGGTGACAAAAGCAACTGAAGTAAGTCTATATCAAGACCTGTAGATATATAATTGCAAAATACTACTTAAATAAAGAATGACTTTTAAAAAGCAGAGAGATAGTGAGTGTGTGTGCTGCCTAGTGTCAAATATACTAAAAATGACAAATCTAAGTAAACCCTTAGCACAATGCCTGCAACATGGTAAATACTTAATAAGCACTAGTTGACTGGCTGATTAACGACGTCCTCATTCTTATGAGTATAATCTTCATCACTATTCAGAGAACCAAAAAACCGGAATATTCAGAATTTACCTCTCACCTGAGTTTTGGCTCCAAATTACCAAGTTTCTACTCAATATTTCAAAATGGACATCCCTGGAAACGTTTCAAACACAAAATAACAATGATAACAATAATAGTGCTAATAGTGTTTCTAGAGTGTTTTAAATTTGGGGAAATTGTTTCTATGTTATCTCGTTGGATCCTTACAATGACTATGGGAAATAGGGACTATTATTAGCTTCATTTTACGACTGAGAATACTGAGGCCAAGAAGTTTAGTGACTTGCCTAGGGTCCCAAAGTTATTAAGTGTTTGAGAAGGTATTTGAACTTAGGTCTTCCTGATCAAGTCCAACACCCTAACCACTGCACCTACCCTAGCTGGCCAAAATATCATCTTATTTTAGCCCAAACAAATCTGCCTTCCAAATATCCCTAATTTTATTAAAGGCATCATTTTCCTTTTAGCTTCCCCAGTTTAGACCTCATCGTTATCCTGGACTCCTCACTCTCACTCACTCCATGTGTCCCATCAGTTGCCAAATCTTGAAGTTTCTACCTCCATGATACCTTAGTCACCACCTTAATTCAGGCCCTCTTCACCTTTCTTCCAGGATATTTCAACAGTTTTCAAATTGGCCTCCCTGCCTCAAATCTCTCTCCTCTTCATTCCATCTTTCTCATGGTGATTGAGATGATTTTCCTTAAATGGACATCTGACCATGTCACTGTCATACTCAATAAAGTCCAGTGGTTCCCTAATTATTCTTGAGTAAAATATAAACCCCTCTCTTTAGCTTTTGAAGCCCTTCACAACCTGGCCCAATCTACCTTCCCAGACTCCCTTTATATTATTCCTCTTCCTGCACTCTGCAATCCAGTCAAAGCTGCCTTCTTCCAGTCCCTCACACAAGACACACCATTTCTCATCCCAATTCCTTTGTCCTATCTGTCTCTGACCAAAATGCACTTTCTCTTTACCTCCATCTCATAGAATCCCCCTTCTCCTTTAGGAACTAGCTGAAGCACTGTCTTGTGCAGGAAACCTTTTCTCCCAGCTGCAAGTCCCAAAAGACTTTTCATTTAACTACCATGTTTTCATTTTCTATTATTTGCTATACACTTAGCCCTCTTCCCCAGGGACTTTAAACTCCTTTTTGTCTTTATGGCCACCACAGCTGGCACTTAGTAGGCATTTAATAAATACTAAATGGTTGAATCCTTAAGTTGGAAGATGCCTTAAAAGGTCATTCTACAGTTCACGTTATAGGTAATGGAATTGAAGCCTAGGCAAGATGTGAACCCCAATCACCTGACTCCAAATACAGTACTCTTTGAACCATGCCACATGGTCTTGCTTAACTGTTTTCTTTGTAACCAGGAAGGATCCAGCAGGGTAGAGTTGCAATGTGGAGAAATGACTTTGATGTAAAAGGTAAAAGACATCAATGTTTGTCCAATGTGCCCAGCTTCTCCCTCTTTCTGGTTGCATGTCCTTAGGGTATAAAGACCAGGACAGAGGGAGAGCAGGAAGAAGACCTTGCCCCTTTTGTGTCCTTTTAGAAGCAACTTTTACCACTCTTTGCCTCTTCATTTTTGTCTGTTTGTGTCTTGTTGGAAAGGAGAATATCTCTTAATGATTTTAAATTGCAAAATAACTGTCTTATCTATAGGGTTATTTTTCTAAGTAATTTCTTACACATATTTTATAGCTGGTCTAAGCAAGGGCAGAAGAGTATTTCTCTCTGTCTCTCTGTTTCTCTCTCTCTCTCATTCTCTCCCTCTCCCTCTCCCTCTCTCTCTCTCTCTCCCTCCCTCCCTACTTCACTCTTTCTTTCCCTCTCTCTCCTTCTTCCCTTCCTCCTCCTCCTCCTCCTCTTCTTTCCCCTCACCCTCCCCTCACAATTGTTTCCCGTAATGCAGCTGGTAAATGTGCCCCCAGAATCTCTAGAGCTGTTCAGTGTGATTGTTTCGTACTCATGATAGCCATTGGGTTAAATTTCTTAAGTGATTTTCTCCTAATTATAGGTCCCTCTGAGAGTACCAGAATTTTAGCCCCACTAGGATTTGTAAAATATACTTTCATGCCCCAGACAGTCGCTAAGACTATCAGTCATGTACATTCCATCAAGTCAGTCTAATTAAAGCTAAGCAGTGTCGTGTGTGCTTAAAATGTCAGTAATTATACCTGACGGCAGGAACCTATCAGTGTTTCCTTCTTTGGAATTAAACTCAGATGGAGGCTGAAAGACACATGAGATGTTAGCTGATAATTTGCTCCATTCACACCCTCCCAGAGTGTTAAGCTTCAGTTCAGGCATGGGTGGATTTAGAAAAGACACGCAAAAATGGGGGTGGTTAGGAACTCCTTCCTATGCTACCAGTTAGCTCTGACTTGATGGACTCAAGAAGTCTCTCTTTCTCAGACTCCCAAGGTCACTTCCACATGTAGATATAGTCTACCTCAAGAACTATATTAGATGGAAATATGTTTTGCATGACTGCATATGCATATAATCTACTGCAAATTGCTCGTCTTCTCAATGAGGAGGGAAAGGAGGGATGGAGAGAGAGAATTTGGAACTCAAAAATTTTTAAATGAATATTAAAAATTGTTTTTACATGTAATTGAGAAAAAGAAAAGAGCTATATTAGGTCCACCTTTTCAGAAAAGGAAATATGAAGATTAAAAAAAAAAGCAATCGGTGACTCAAGATAATCAATCAACTTGTTGAGTCTGTTTTCCACATGGAATCAGTAATGGACATAAGAGAAAGACCACAGACCATCCTCCCACTGTCTCATGCAAAGTCTAGGGGCAGAGTACACTACTTGCCACACAGTAGGATTAAAGCAAAGAGAGAAGCAAGCTCTTCTTTTATCTGACAACGTCCTACCCCACCCTTACTCCTACCAACGTCAAACTCCAGGGGAAAGCAACAAGATCACTCATTACTAGATCCTACTTTGATACAGTAACGAAAAGTCCCAAAATTCCATATGTTTGACTTGAACCAGGAATGGCTACAAAGTATGTTCCATGAGATGGTCCCTATAGAGACTAAGACTGTATCTCTACACTGGAGGGAAGGCACCATGTGGGAAGAAGATGGCTAGAACAGTCACTTGGAGAGTCTGGGCTGGTTAGATATGGTCAGCCCTCATCACTGAGGTAAGCGGGAAAAGCTCTAGGTAGCAGCTGAAAAACCAAGAGGGAGGGGAGATAGGAGTAGAAACAGCTTCATGATGGAATGATAGCCAGAGAGACAGAAATGACACAAAATGAGGGAATTTTTTGCATCTTGTAACAGGAGGCCACAAAAAATGAGTGATAATCTGTTTGCTAATGTTTTCTACATATGGCCTGATATTTTGTACCTCACACTCATAAAACTGGAAAAACTGACAAAAAAGAAAATGATGTATGCTGGAAGAGCTATGGGAAAACAGACATATTGGTGCACTATTGATGAAGGTAGAAATTGGTCCAACCTGGAAAACAATTTGGAACTATGCCCCAAAAGTTACTAAACTGTGCACATGTTTTGACCAAGTGATATCACCAGACCCCAAAGAGATCAAAGAAAGAGGAAAAATACTTATATTTATAAAAAATATTTACTGTAACTTTTTGTAGAGGCAAAGGACTAAAAACCAAAGGGATATGGCTGAACAAATGCCATGTATGTAATGGAATATGATTGTGCTGTAAGAAATGACCAAAGGGACAGTTTCAGAGACACTTGGAAAGGCCTGTAATGAACCAATGTAGAACGAAGTGAACAGAAAACAGGAGAACAATTTATACAATAAAAGCGACCTTATAAACACCAACATCTTTGAAGACTTAAAACCTCTGCTCATGACAATGATGGACCAAAGTTACAGAGGAGCAAAGACGATGCATGCTAGCTACCTTCTGACAGAGAAATGACAAACTCATGATGCCAACTGAGAAACAAATTTTTCCCATGATTAATGTGGGAATTTTTTTTTGCTTGACTCTACATATTTGTTACAAGAGTTTTCTTTTTATTTTTATTTCCAGTAAAACAGGAGAGGGTGGAAGGGAGAAAAATAATTTCTCCTAATTGGGGAAAAAAAGAAAGAACATTTGGATTATTATTGGTAACAATGAACTCTATTTTTATAAGAACTTACAATTCAAAGTCTTCCTGTGACTAAAGTAGTACAATTATCATCCCCATTCTATAAATTACGAACTGAGACTCAGCAAGATAAAGAGAATCTAGTCACAGTCTTCAACTTCACTCCTCCAGAGTGTCTAGAATTATCTAGAGTTATACAGCTAATGTCAGAAGCTAGACTCAAGGACAGAGTTTCTGACTCATTATTTCACCATCTTATCTCCTCAGTAGTAGCAAAGGGGAAAGTCTTCACTTAGCAGTTTGGCCAAACCTGCTATTCAATCAAGTGAAATCTCCCTAGTGGCAGGATAGCAAGAACCAGACACCAAAGCCTTGAAGAAATGACTGCTCTTGATCTTTTATTTTCAGTTTATTTAATGTTATATATTGGTCCATAGATTGCAATGACAAAAGTAAAATGCAGAGGCATCTCGTGGGTATGACCAGACTTTAACATATTACAAAAAAACCATATTCTAAAGAGGAAGAATAAAATACGCTATCAAAGAACTCTGGAGTGCAAATGGAAAGACCGTTTTTTAAAATTTTAAATATATTTAATAAAATATTATAATATGCGTGTGCATATGTATGTGCATAAATACATAGTTGCCCATGAATATATGTATACGTGTGTGTGAAGAGAAAGAAAGAGACAGGGAAAGAGAGATTGAGAATGAGAGAGCATAGCCTTTTGCCTGTGAGAGGTTGTAGATTTCTTTAGCTGAACTTAAAATCTAAAGGGAAGGATATTCACTCCCTCCTCTGGCCCCCACCTTTGGAATGTGGGTGTTACTGGACTGACCCAGATATGTCTTTCTCTTCCCACTGGGCATGAACTATTCTCTAGTCACTGCCCTCAGCTTCATCCCTCTAGAAAAATTTCTTGGGATTCAAACCTCATTCCTATGGTGGGTCTGACATACTCCAAAATTGTCATCCCCTCCTTAACTTTTCAAGTTTTTCTTATATTATTCCCCTTCAAACTGGGGGGGGGGGGGGGAAACTGTCCCTGGAAAACACACAACCCTCTCATATCTCTGTACCTTTATTTAGGCTCTTAAAGCACAACTCCAAGGTCATCCTGTTCCTCATCCCTTGCTGGTATAGACCTTTCCTGTTTAGTTTAAACCTTCCTCCTGCATTTTTCCAGCTAATACCCATTTCAAGAGATAAGTTTCCAAATCAAAGCTTCATGCTTCTGTTTCAACTTCTGTTTCCAAAGTTGGGATATTTTCTTTAAAGTAGCAGCTTCTATCTTGAGCATCAGCATGTGAAAATATGCTTGCATTTTCATAAGTCTGTTATTTCACATCAGAAAGTAGGATCATAAGGATTATGGAGAACTCAAGCTGGAAAATACCTCAAAGATTCAGTACAACCCTTCATTTTATAGAGAAGGAAAAGGCCCTAATTAAGCAAGAACCTTCCTCCGAACAAGTGAAAATATGATTAGAGTGGGAAGAGACCTTAGGCATCCCACAGACCAACCCAGTCACTTCCTAGATAAAGAAATGGAATCTCAAAAAAAAAAATGGAGTCTCCAAGAGGTGAAGTGACCTGCCCAAGAAGTCACTACAGGTTACTGGAAAACCAGCACTGGAACCCAAGGTTTCTGGCTCTTCTGCTAGGGCTCTCTTGACTTCATTAGATTTATTTTCATATCTCAGGCCTTGGTCATAGGCATTGTAGTCAATTGCCCTCCATGACAAATCTGATGATGAGTAGTCATGAGGCATGGAGACATAGGCATATACATTTTCTGAGTTTTCACAAATAAGGACAAATAACTCAGTTGTGCCTGTAAATATCAGAGCAATCTGTACATTACAATACAGGAATGATAAAAGAAGCCAATGCTGAGAAGTCTGTGACTGGAATGACAGTCTTAAAACTATTCTAACACATTGCATGATGCAACTGAATTTCAAAAAGGTGGGTATGATTATAGACAACAGTGATGGAATACTCTAAATGTGTTATCTTGGAGATAAAGACTGTGGGTCTTACTATCTTCATTCTAAAAATGGGGAAACTGAGGCTGCAGAAATTTTAGTAACAGGTCAAGAGTCATACTACTAGCAAGCATCAGCAGGATTGAACCCAGGTGTCTCCTGACACTAAGTCCAGGACTTTTTCTATAACTCCACACTGCCCAAAAAGATTTTATCCATTCTTAACCTGGAGTCAATGAATGTGTGTTTCTGTGTGTGTATACACACACACACACACACATACAAATACACATATACATACATACATATATACACACAAATATATAGTTATATATATTTATAATTTTATTTCAGTATAATTCATTTCCTTTGTAATCCTATGCACTTCATTTTTTAAAAATTATTTTGAGAAGTATTCCGTAAACTTTACCAAACTACCAAAGAGTCCTTAAACACACACACACACACACACACACACACACACACACACACACACACACACACACTTAAAAACCTCTGGGATAAAGCATTCTATGTCTCAAAACGTGGTCCTCAAAAATCTAAAAGTGCCCAACATTTTTGTTTCAATCTCAAGTGTGGTGTTGTTATTATTGCTTTTCCTTTCAAAAAATAATTTGTAAAAAGAATTCACAATGAGAACATCCCCATGCCTGTGATGACTAAGTATGAATGCTAACATTCTAAGACTCTAAACTGAGAGGAGATAGTTTATGTAGCAAGAAGTCAATAGTATACAAAGCCACAGAGAGGTTAAGAAGGATTTAACACCAAAAGGGAGTTTTAAAATTTAACACATTATTGGAGAGCAGCCATTGTTGTTCCTTGAAACTGAGAATTGCTCCAGATATCCCTGTATCTTCTGTGGGGAGACAATAAAAGCCCCTCAGCTCGGATCTTCCTTCTTTTCCTTGGGTTCAGCCCTTGCATCTCCCTCTGTCTGGATTCACGTCTGGGGATGCATGCTAACGGCACTGATACATGCCATCATGCATTTTTTTCTCTTAATAACCACAACACCGGGAATGTTCAAAGAGAGACAATGATGAGAAAGATTCTAATAACTCATTCAGGAGTTAACTACAGGGGCTGTGAGGAGCCCTTTTCTTCTCCCAAAGACACAATGTTAAGCAATTTTTAAAGGGGCCATTTGCTATAACCCATTAAGCATCACCCCATGACATCCCTAGAGGCCATAGCTTTGAAGCCTGAGTGAGTACAATCCACAATGCAACATGATCCCCAGGACAGCCTATGATCAAAAAGCCGCATGCCCCTCCCTTCCCTAAGATCCCCTAGCCAGATAGACAATGGTATTTCTTGGAATAACATAAACAACCAAAAAAAAAAAGTCCATTGCCAATCATTCCAAAGCAAAATAGTGGTTACAGTCAAGGATAACCTACCTTCTCTCACAGGAAATCTTTTGCCATGAGAATAAAACACATAAAGACTTTAAAGTCCTATATGCTGAAATCAAAATATACAACCAAATATCGATTACATTGGACAAGTTGAGGCTGTTTCCTCTTCTTTCTTCCTCTGTGGCAATTACTGTTTGGCACAGAGCCACTCATCTCTGCCTTTGGAACCAGTGGTAACATAAATGTATTTAAGGAAATGATGCGAATGGGACCCTTCCCCAGAAAAGTCAGCTGAATGGTAGAAGGGTCAGATTTAGAGGAGATGGCCTAATGTAAACCATTCACTGGACATAAAAGAATGAGCAGAGAAGAGATTTCCCCAAGGTTTCAGGGTACCTGAGTGTTAGGAGCAGGACCGGAACTCACCTGTCTTAGGTACCTTTAAGATTTACAAAGCCCTTCCCTCACTTCAACTTTATTTGGCAAGGAATGCGTGTCCTCATTCTTATGTTACAGATGAGAAAATTGAAGGTCAGAAAGGTGAAATGATTTACCCCCATCACCCAGACAGGAGATGTGAGAGTTGAGATTCGAACCCAACTAGTGATTCCCCAGCCAAGAGCCATTTCCGCAAGCCATTCTGAGCTACTTTGGGGCTACTTTTGGCCAAAAATTGTGAAGATGCTTTTTCATGTGTTGTATTACTTACTACAACCTACATGATCAGGTCATTTCACCTTCTCTTTAATCAGAGCCCCATTCTCCAGTACTTGACACCTAGTAGGTACTTAAGAAATCCTAGCTAGCTAGTATCATTACTATAAAATGAGGGAATAGGACTAGACGGCCTCTAACATCCTTTCCAGCTTTCAGTCTATGGTCTAGGATCCTATAATCCTAGGTAAATTGAATCCTGAGCTACCAAGCCAAATTTTTAGAAAGGGCTCCTTCATCCCTCTTCCCCCTGCAAATTCAATAACAAACATTGAATGACCAAGTAAACAGCTCTCCTGTGACAAGTCTTACTCCACTCCCCATTCCTGTAGGCCCCCTGCACTGCAGTAGTTGCTTGAGCCATAGCTCCACCCACTTGCTTTTTGGAATAATGTTTGGTTCTTTTTTTGGCTAATGGCACCACCCTCCCATTTCCCCTGAGTGTCTAGTAAAGACCAGATTACTTCTATGTAATGACTGTGGTCAACTCGGACAATCCAAAGCACAAATGGGCACCATTTTGATGGCAAGTTAATTTTAGTTGCAATGTTCCATTTTAAGTACACAGCCGCTGGAGAGGACACTGAGTAGTTCAGCCAAAGAGTCCCTAAATAGGAATCCAACAAACCACAGCAAAGAATCGAAATGATCCATCCTGTGGGAAGGAACACAAGAACCAAGATGCTCAGGATAATGTTGCTTAAGGAGACATTCCAGCAAAGGGTGGCCACATGAATAAACAGATGAGGTCATCCCATCAGGTGAACAATGGTCTCAGTGTGGTGGCTTTGGCCTTCACCCTCCCGTGTGGACAATAGTCCATGTGTAACGGAGAATGACAGGGAACTCATTCTGTGGACCAGGATCTCGAAGGTAGACTCACTGAGGTTTCTGGCCTCGTTTTAAGGCATTTTTTCCCCTTTCCTCAGAGCGTTCGACTACTGTTTTCAGGCCCTATGACAGCTACAGTATCTGGCAGAAGGTTTCAGCCTGTTATTTTCTCCAAATCTGGGTTTCAATCTTGGTTAATGTTTGCCCAGAAATATGTAATTGGGAACTTCCTCCTCATAAACCGTTCCAGAGCAGGGGGGCTTGCCATAGACTCATGCTATTATTATCTCCTGGCCTCGGGGCTAATGGCGGGTGTGCTCTCATATTCACAAGATACATAACCCTTTCACTGCCGGGAAGCCAACCTGCTACATGGTCTGCAGCTGTGGAAAAAAAGACCTCGGCCTTCAAGGAAATGTTCATTTCCCTTCTCTTTGAGAGTAGGCCATTCTCGCTGGGGTTTTTTGCTGAAAATTCCCTGGCCCTTTTCCTCTGCAATTCAGACAATTCCTGGTTGATACTACATGCTTTTAATAACCATGATTTGGTCCAACCATATGTTGGACCAAGCTTGCTGTTGTTGTTTTTAAATATTCACTGGGATTCATAAAGACTGCAAGTAAAGAGGACTTCTTGAACATCCTTGCAATGTAAAAGTAAGTCAATCACTCAACTAGGATATTTTAAATGCTTACTGCATACCAGGTGCTGTACTAAGCAAAAAGAAAGCAAACCCAAAAAAGTGCCCGTTTTACTGGATCTCAGAGTCTAATTTAAAAAACAACAACAACAACAATATGCCAACAACTAGGTAAAATAAGACACAGGCAGGATAGACTGGAGATTCTCAGCAGAAGGAAGGCACTAAGACAGAGGAGGGGCGTGGAAAGACTCCTTGCAGGAGGTGAAAGCTTAGGTGAGACTTGAGAGAAGGCAGGGAAGGCAGGAGGCAAATGTGAAGAGAAAAAGGATGGGGGATATGAGAAGGGCAGCCTGGCACAAGAAAGAGAGGGCTGAAGCTGTGGTCAAAAAGATCATATTTCTAATTCTGCTTCTGACACTACTGGAGTGACCTTGGATCAGCCTCTTAACCTCTGAGCCTCAGTAAAATGGACACAATTATATCCAGGCCAATGTAAAGATTCTTGAGGCAGGGACTGATTTCTTTTTGTCTGACCTATCAGAGCTTAATAAATAAGTCTTAAATTGAATTAAATGTGAATTATATTCACTTCAATCCAATACCTACTGTACTGATCTCACAGAGTTGTTCAGAGGTTCCAATTAGGTAATGCATGCAAAGTATTTTTCAGACCTTATAATACCATAGAAATACCAGTTATTGTCTCCACCTTCAGCCAAGCCAACACAGTGGGTGGTGTCAAATAAACACGCTTCTTTTTCTTGGCATCACTGACCCCAGAGGCAGAAGATCTTGGTTCAAACCTTGTTTCTATCCAGCATGAGATGTGTGACCTTGAATAGGTCACTTCGAGTCTCTTCCATGAAGTCTCTTCATCTGTAAAGTGAGGAGGCTAGACTAGGTCAGAGGTTCAGAACTTGGGATCTGGGAACCTTAAGAGAAAATTTTAACAACTATATTTTAATATAATTTGTTTCTTCTGTAAGCCTATGTCCAGGGTGTCCCAAAAGTCTTAGTGCAGCTTTAAACTGTATTTTATATTATGCATTTGAACTTGCCACAGTGGTCCATGACAAAAAAATAAAGTTTAAGAACCCCTGAATTAGATGCTCCCCAAGATTCCTTCCAATTCAGTATTCTACCATTCTAGGTTTATGTTGAATCCACACCATGAAAAGGATATACGTACAAATACCCAAACCATCTATGTTGTTCTTGCTATGTGAGTTTCCAACAACCCACACTTCAATATCTATAACTTGGTGGGTAAGTCCTCAGGAATTAAAAACTGCCTATGCAACAGAGAGAAGAAAACACTTGCCCAGGATTACATGACGTGAGATCCCAAATCACAGATTTCAAGCTGGAAGAGTCCTTAGAATCCAATTAGTCCAAGCTCCTCATTTTACTGATGAGAATTTGTTTCCTTAGCAGGGTCACATGCTCATCGAGTGTCAAAGATAAATTTCTAATCTAAACCCCAAATTCTATCCGCTATGCCACATAGCCAAATGGAAGATAGAAGACTTGTCAGAAATATGCATTTCTACTCTAACTCTGAAAATACTGAGTCAGTTCACCTGAAGGCAATTATTCTATCAGACATTTGCACAGAGCTATAGCACTGGTGTGCTGGTAAATGTTTAACAACCAACTTTGCAGGGCAGGGAGGTGAATGAACAACACATTTGGAGGTTTAATCTGGGTTGTTAACATTCTATCCATTACTTTTTTAGGTCTAGACAATCAACATGATAAATCATGCTTTAATATGCTGAGTTTACTCATAGTTTGATAAACATTTAACAATCACGTCTCACAAGCCAGCATATCCCTGGTTATAAGGGTTGCAAAGTATTTTACAAAGACATACACACACACACACATTGATGTATCTAAAAAGTTCTGGATGTCATTGTGTGCATGGAGACTTACATATAACAAGTACACATCCTAGCAAGCCTGGGCAAAATATAATTTTGAAGGTTTCTCTGTTGTTACTGCTGCTGCTGCCATTGAGTCATTTCAGTCATGTCTGAGTCTTTGTGACCCCATTCAGAGTTGTCTTGGCAAAGATACTGGAGTGGTTCGCCATTTCCCTCTCCAGCTCATTTTACGTATGAGGAAATTGAGGCAAACAGGGTTAAGTGCCTTGCCCAGAGTCACACAGCTAGGAAGGGTCTGAGGCCAGATTTGAACTCAGAAAGTTGAGTCTTCCTGACTTTAGGCTCAGCACTCTGAAGATTTCTCTAGCTCTAAAGCCTGATGAGAAGAAAATCTCCACATGCCCTGCAGATGAAGCTCCGTGTTCCTCCATGCAAGAAATTATTTTTCTTTCCCCAAAACTTTCCCCTATCTCTCTGGGCAACCAAAGGGAATCCATATCTTCATCTCCATGATTCCTTCCCACAGAGAAGATCTTAATTCCTAGCTCATTAAAAACCCCTATCAAAACTATCAGTTCATTAAAAAGCCAATGGAAGGATTTGGCTTCCTAAATTTGAGTGAGGAGTCATCCCTTGGAAGATTATAGGACATGAGCCAAATTAGGTCTTCATGTAACCAGATCCTTGGAAATGCTATTTAAATGACAATTATATAATGGCTTTTATTTGGGGCTAATTTTTTTCACCTGTGGGATTGCATAACATCATGCCATACTGACTATTTTGAGACTCTTTCCTGTATGACAGTGAGGAGCAAGTAACCCCCAGAGATTTATTCTGGTCTGGGGAAATAGACGATGTGCTCAAAATGCATCCCTGTCTATTTGCAAAATTTCTGAACTAAGGGGAGATTGCACTGGGCATTGGGTGCATTCTCCATTATTTTTTAGGTCTAGACAATCAACAAAATAAGAATGGGTATTTGGTGCATGCTTAGACCACCTAAGATGGCTTCACCCACTGGAAGGCACTGGGGAACCTGTTTCCAAGAGACTCAAAAATTGACACATGCAGAGACATCTGTGTTGGTCTACCATACTGTTGGGATCAGTCTTTGTCCACTGACTTTGTAGCCAGAACAAGCTATATCCTTAAAACTGCCTGCATATTACACGATCATCTGAAGGTGAAGGGAATTCTTCATGTGTGTAGTAACATCTTATTGCATTCATGGAATTTGGGGAAACACGCAAGCCAGTCATCATCACTCTCCTCTCCCCTCTGCTGCTGCCTCTCTGGACTTCCCCTCCATCCAAACAGACTTCTCACCCCGGAAGATGCCTTCACCCCATCCTTGGTTTGGTGAGCTCCTCCTCACAACCTTGTTTGGAAGCCGTACCCATTAGCGAAGCTCAGTCCTCTCCCAGCCCTGCTCCTAACACTTTCTCCACCATGCCCCATGTGGTACCATCCTTCCTAACCACACTATGTACACACTTTTCAGTTCCCTTTTATTCGTTGTATTCCCTCCTCTCTCCCCTTAGAATATAAGCCCCTAGAGGACTCTCTCTTTTTGCTTTCTGTTTGTATTCCAAGAACTTAGGACTGTGTCTGGGATGAAGTAAACAGTTAATAAATGCTTTGTCTATCTACATCATCCCCATCTCTACAAATATAGATCCTCTGATTCCTAGAATAGAATTCCGCTCAATCCAACAAGCACTTATTAGGCGCTTATTAAGGGTTAGGTGCCATGCTAGGAGCTGGGGCTGTAAGGACAAAAACGAGAACAGCTCCTGCCCTCAAGAAGCTCTCATTCTGGGGGGAAACAGCATATACCTAGATAAATAGGTCTAAGAAATATTTTTAAAAATTATTTTTTCTTTGTTGTTGAGTTGTTTCAACCATGTCCAACTCTCCGTGACTCTATTTGGGGTTTTCTTGGCAGAGGAACTAGAGCGGTTTGTCGTTTCCTTCTCCAGTTCATTTTACAGATGAGGAAAATGAGGCAAACATGGTTAAGTGACTTGTCCAGGGTCACACAGTTAGTAAGTATCTGAGGTCACATTTGAACTCAGATCCTCCTGACTCCATTGCCAGCCCTCTATCCACTGTACCGCCTAGCTGCCCCAAAAATAAAAACAAAGTCATATGTGGTGGTATGCTCATATTAGTGCAAGGGGATCTAGAAAGGCCTTTTGAAAGAACTGATAATTGCATTAAG
>CM053583.1:198866251-198909320 GCA_028627135.1 Pseudochirops cupreus
GATGATGGTGATGATGATGATGGTGATGATGGTGATGATGATGATGATGGTGATGATGGTGATGATGATGATGAAGGTGATGGTGATTGATGATGATGGTGATGATGGTGATGATGATGATGATGGTGATGATGGTGATGATGATGATGATGGTGATGATGGTGATGATGATGATGATGTGATGATGGTGATGATGATGGTGATGATGATGATGATGGTGATGATGATAGTGATGATAGTGATGATGGTGATGATGGTGATGATGGTGATGATGATGATGATGTGATGATGGTGATGATGATGATGATGGTGATGATGGTGATGGCCACCACCATGAGGAAAAATAACAATAAAAGAAATAACAATTAAACATTTATTGAATAGATTAAAAGGTTGAGAACTAAAAGGGACGTGGGAAAATTAAACCAACCCTCTCAATTTAAAAATGGGGAAACCAAGGTACAAAGAGCTTAGCTGACTTGCCCAAGACCACAGAAGCAGTTAGTACTGCTGCCAAGCTAGGATTCCAGTATTGGCCTTCTGGGTTTTCTCCTCCACCAGGGTGGGTTTCAGCCTCATATGTGTCGTGAGTTATATACATGGTTCATCTGGTGGTTTGAGGTATATCAACTCGGTAATGTCTCCATTAGTAGATAATTCATACAACTTTCAAATATCCTTTTTCATCTCTCTCATTTATTCTCGAGAACCCGAGATTTTCTTAGCTGCACTGAAGCAAGGATGTGCTTAAGTACTGTGCGCTGTATTGTATCATATCATAGAAGTGAGCTAAACAAAGCCCCCTGTAACCTGATGTGACCTTGCAGTGTGCCAGAGAAACAAGGCTGACCTCAGGCCTGGCTGAAGTGGTAATGAGGACAGAGCGAACAGGGTTTGGCTCCAGGTCACTGAATTTAGAAGGTGCCAAAATGCAAGACTACACCAGCCCAGAAAGTTCACAATGATAGACACAACCATAAAACAGCTGGAGTAAGCTCTTCCCCCTCTCTTCCATGTTCTTCCCCCCAGCCCAGTTGGCCACCCCAGCAGCAAGGGCCCTATCTCTCTAACGAGTCCAAACGAGGGTTTGCTTCCTGCCATTTGCCTCGAGCATTGTTTTTGATTGTGGTATTTGCCCTAGGTGTCAAAATTCATAGATACAACCCTTCCCCTAAGCCTTCCATAATTAATGTGGTTTCCTTTTTTTGTTGTTTCCCTGTCTTGCATGGTTGGAAAAATTGCTTTACAGAAATGACTCATGGTTGAGCCCCTAATCTCTCTCTGTTTTTGACATTTCTGTTTACAGCAGTTTTACTTGCTGATGTGACGAAGTTAGGATTCCAAAGACATGTTAAAGAAGGAGTGGTTTTAGTCCCATTTATAAGGAATGATGAAGGGAAGGAAGAAGGAAGGAAGGAAGGAAGGAAAGAAGGAAGAGGAAGGGAAGAAGGGAGGGAGGGAGGAAGGAAGGAAGGGAAGAAGAAGGAAGGAAGGGAGAGAGGAAGGAAACTTTCACATCTTTTTCTTTCTTGGGGAAAAGGCAAGATTTGTTCTTCATTCTCAAGATTCCGTCATTTACAGGGTTAAAGTACAAAAAGAAACCATATTACATGGGATATTTAAGATCCAATCACTATATCCATCTCACAAAAAGCCACTAAAACTGGTTCCGGCAGACAAGGAAGAAGGAAAGTTTATTAGAACAGACCACAACCTCGAAATAGCCCTAAAGCTGGAAAGATAATGTCAGACTCTGTTAAGACAAAAGTGAGCATGGCGTCCTGGCACTGGAACTTTGGGAAAGCTCTTAACCCCAGGGACCATGCAATACTGGGCAAGCATACAGGACCCAAAAATCTGTCAACTGTGACAATAACTGGCTGTCTCTTCTATGCCGTTCTCATCATATAAGCTCAACCTGAATGGTGCCAAAACAATCCATCATTTTATTTTATTTGGTATTTTAATGCAAAACAGGTCTCCCAAGACCAAACTTGAAACTGCATTTTCCAGACCTTTTGACAAAAGATTTCTTTGGTTTCCTCTGAAACCTTGTCCAATGCCAGCAGGGCAAATGCAGCTCATATCCTTGCTCTGGCCTCACTGACTTGGTTGGGGTTCAAGGAGGATTTAGTTGAGAAAGGAGAGGAAGGAAAAGTCATGTAAAAAAAAAAAACCCACTGCTCAGTCCTGCCTCTTTATCACATATTCCACACAAGAATAACTTCTTTTCCTGAGTCAATGATGGCCATAAAAAAGCAGATGTTCTATTGACTTTGACCATTTTAAAATGCTGCTCCTGAAGCAAGTGACTTAATATAGATTCAAATAATCGGGGTTCAAATACCAACTCTGCCACCTGCTATTGATGTGAATTTGGCAGATTCCTTCCCTTCCCTGGACCTCAGAAAACATATTAAATGGAGGAGGGACTAGCATGGTAGAGTGGAGAAGATGCCAGCCTCAAAGTCAAAGACCAGAAAATGTGCTTGGGCTTCAGTTCTGACACTAGTTGTGTGACCACGGGTGAGTCATTCAGATTTTCTAAGCCTCGGTTTTACTATCTGTAAAATGGAGCTAGCAATGCGAACACACAACAGGGAAGCACTTTGTAAACTTTCAAGTCAGTAAAATGGGAGTGATGATGAGGATGGGGACAGTGTTGATAGTAGTAAAGGTGATAAATGTCGATGGTGATGACGGTGACAGTGTTGATGTCGATATTAACAATGATGAAGTTGTCGTAACAACTCTAATTTCATTATTTATAATCATGATGGCAACAATAATGATGCTGACCATGAAGAATGAGTGAATGACTGAACAAATGAACAGATGAATGAAAAATGTTTATTAGGCATTTACTATGAATAAACTCTGTGTTAACTGCTGAGAATACAAATAAATGGAAAAAAACAAGACACTACATATTTCCAGGGAGCTCACATATTAATTGGGGGATAATAAATTTTTTTTACAGTTAATTTACAGAGCAGATCTAAAGGCCCCAAAGTCTTAAGGTTGCAGCTATCGTGGAGATGGCAAGGCCCAAGAGCTCTTAGGTTATATCAGGAGGTCAGTGACAGTGCTGGGGTTGGAAACGGCATAGAGAAAGGGAAGATCAGGCAACCCCATTGGTGGTCTGTCTTCCCACCATCCAAAAAGACCAGGTGGGCTCCGATTGAGAGAAGAGGTAAAGAAGAAAGGATACTCCTGATGGTGGCAGGGTTTCTCACCACCCAAACATCCTAAATAAAATCTGGATGTTCCAGACCCGGGGGGGAGGGGGAGGGAAGAGATAAATCAAAGGGAAAAGAGTGGCCCTAGTGTTCATGGGTCTTTCTTCCACCCAACCACTCCAGATGGGTCCTGGACTATCCAAAGACAAAGGAGGGAATAAGATGATAATGACTGGGGTACTATTCTGATGTCACTGACAATGCCAATAGCGATGTTAGAGATGCTATTGAGACAATGATGACAGTGAAGATGGTGGCTATGATGATGCCATATTGTTTGTTATAATAATTATGATATTGTTGATAATATTAATAATTTTGATAATGAAGAGTCAAATTAGATGAGCCCTAAGAACACTTCCAGTTCTAAATCCTATAAAGGTTCCAGCCTCTTTGGACTAAAGCTAAAAAAACAATACACATGCCATCCCATGGTAAGATTAACAATCTACTTTCTATAACATCAGACAGAAGCACTGAAGAGAGCTTGGTCATTACATTGAGATTTCTCCTCTCTAACATCTAGAACAAACAAAGCTAAAAAGATCAATGAAGATGATTGATGACCCTGTAAACTATGACATATAAGGTCTTTTGAGATGAGAAAGGTCCTTAAAAAGCTGAGACCACACTCAAAGCTGTTCCAGAATTGTAGAACCTGTCAAAGCTTCACTCTACAGATAAAGACTTGTAGAATTCAGGGCCCTTTTCATACTATAAGGAAGAGTCAGAAGAAGACTCTAGGTATAAAAAAAAACAAATATTTACAAATATTCACTGCACCTAAGGAACTTACATTTTACTGGGGCATACATTGATAAGAAAATTAAAATGCATTAAAAGCAAATACAAAAAATTGAGGGGTGTAGGAATTTAAGAACTGTCTCATGTAAACAATGATGATTGAGCTTGAAGAAGGTACTAGGCATTCTATGAGACAGATGTCAGGAAAGAGAATTTCAGACATGGGAAACTTCCTTCAACCTTGCCTAGGGGAGAGAAAACATTAGAGACCAATGCAAATGTCTGGTCCACTTAGCAAGTATGTCTTTTGGGTGAAGAGTGAGTGACTTGAAAATATGTATTAATGCAATTTGGTTTTTAATGTTCTGAGTCAATATATACCAAGAAATAAGCCAATGGGATTGGATTTGAATTCAGTTCTTCATCTCAACTACCCTATATATGAGGAGGAAGTTCACCTTAATGTCATTCCTCATCATAAATTAATGGATTGGTGTTTTCTAAATACAACTCTTTTAAGTTAGCCAAATTGAGTCATCAGATTTAATTACCATTGGGTAAACTGAGTGTAACTCCATGGTTACTCCACGATAACATAACCTCAAAGAATCTGAATGGCTGACCATTGTTTAGGATACTCTATCTGGTATTTTCTGTATGTGCAAATTCCTCTGCATGACATTCACTGCTCTCCACAGAGATCATCAGCTTTATAGCCATGTCTTGGGTTACTATTGTCCAAACACCTGTTTCTGCCTCCATAATATATCCTGTGCTCTGGTCTCCCTGATTTGGTTCATTCTTTTCCCTAGTATGGAATGCCCTCCCTCCTCTTCACTTGTTGGATTCCTACTATATTTTAAATGGCATCTCAAATGTCACTTCATTTATAAAACTTTCCCTGATTCTTCCCCCCTCCTCAGCTAGTAATGGCTTCACACACACACACACACACACACACACACACACACACACACACACACACTAGTATTTTGTTTTGTAATTCATGGAATGCAATGGCACAGTACAAAGAATGTTAGATTTGGACTCAAAGAAGCAGTGTTCAAATCCTCCTGCTACCAGTTACTACCTGTTGCTTTCTAGAAGTCCGTTTACCTCTCTGGGCTTCAATGCTACATTAGTAAGATGGAGGGGTTGTATAAAATGTTCCTTCCAGCTTGAAATCTACAATCCTATAATTTATTCTTATACCCATGTAGATCCCAAGTCCTCCTTCTAATAGAAGGATCCAGAAAGATATCCAATTTGGGGCATTTTGTGTGCAAACCTCCATGAAAAATCATGTCTCATGGGCCCCCACTGATAATGTTGTCTTTACTAACCCTACCAGAGGTTACATTAACCAAAGGCATTTATTCAAATAGCATAACAGAAGCGGTGATAAGAAAGATTCCACATGCCCACATTGGTGGATTCTCAACAGGTTACCACACAACCACAGGGTTTAGGACACATACAGAGCACATGGTTATTGGGGAACATACATGGAGAAGTCTACACTAGCCTTAAGAAAACATATACTGAAGGTAATTCACACCTCCAATTTTGCAAAGTTATCCTGCTACTCTCCAATACTCTCTGTTGGGTAGTCAGCTGAGCAGCTATTCTTCTGGCTTCTCTAGCTTCCTTCAAGTCTCAGCTAACATTCCTCCTTCTACAAGAAGCTTTCCCCCACCCCTTTAATGCCAGAACCTCCTTTCTGTGCTCTTGTTTTCAATCAATCCTGCATATTTCTTGTTTGTACATAGTTGTCCATGGAATGTCTCCCCCATTAGACTTTTATCTCCTTGAGGGCAAGGATGATTTTTTGCTCTTCTTTGTATCCCCAGTGCTAACTTAGCACAATACCTGGCACATACTAGGTGCTTGTTGATTTGATCTGACTTGTTGCCATCTGCTAGGCTTCACCTGTGATGCAGATTTTGCCTAGTAAGAGGGAAAGGTATTCACAGTGGATGTCTTTAAACGTGGGCCTAATGATTCTGTGTTTTACTGTAGAGATGATAGTCAGTGGGTTGATGCAAAACAGATGCTTCATCACTGCCTGAATCTCCCCCTCCCCCAATCTATTAATACTTATAAGAACAAATGGAGAATTTCATCCCATTTCTCTAATGCTTTTGATTTTGATGCAGCACATAAACTATGAGAGCAAAGTGCACCTGCTAAAACCATGTTACTCATGCATATCTAAATCCCAATGGAAATGCCAAATGGGCCAGTTTCTATATATGTCAGATCCTCATGGACCCAACTAGCTCCATGAAGTAGAATGAGGTTGTCAGTGGTAAGACCTCTCTAGTAGATAAGATTTCAGAAGAAACAGGAGGATGAGGCTAGTCACAAATGGCAAGGCTAATAAAAAGACCCATAGAACCATAGACAACCTGCAATTGTCCTTTGTCTAATATAAGATCCTGTTCCTTGCTAGTAAATCAAACAATTATTCAAATAATCAGTCTAATATATATTAGCACCAAGATATTTCAGCTGCAATCCTGGACCTCACCATTTACTATCCCTATGCCTCAGTAAAATGGGAAGAAAATAGCTATGATGGCCTCTAAAGTCCCTTCTGGTTATAAATCTATGATCCTGGTTTCCCTCACCAGTTCCTCTTGTACCTTATTGTGATCCCTGACTTTGACCCTGGTAAAAATTTCAGCTATCATCTCCTTTCTCAACAATGGGTCTTCCTCTCACACATTATATAGTATTTTGTTGTGTAATTCATGGGATGTAATGCGGCATAGGAAGAATGCTGTATTTGGACTTAAATTCTCAGAGGAGCTTTCTCCCATATGAAGCCGTATGGCCCTATGAAAGAGCCTCAGTCCTTGATGTCTATGTTTATTCTTTTGGATTTTAGGTTAAAAAAAAATGGAACTTCTGACTACATGAGTTTCAAAGGGTCAAGAGGGCATCCTGGCATCCTAACATTTCAGAGTCTGAGTTTGCAGCCAGAGCTGTATCAGTGCCCCCAAGGAAAAGGAAGACCTTCAGAAACAATCTCTGGGACCCCAATCCAGTTGTAGCTGAGACAAGGGCTGATGCAGCAAGGATGCTGCAATTAGACATGAACGTGATGGGACTAAAACTATGTATGATCTAAACTAAGAGTAAGCTTACTCTGCTCAGAGACCAAGATAGTAATATGCTATACTCCCAAATTTGCTCCCAAAACACTAGGAAAGATGTGACACATTTGTTCTCACTATATGTACAAAGTTAATATCTCTTCCTAGAAGCTAATCCATGGTAAGTGATTCAATGGAACAGCAGCAAAAGTAACTAGTGTCTAACAGTAAAGGGGATACCACCAGTGGGGGCTCACACCAATGCCCCTAGAGAAGAGACACCACCAAACCCTCAAGATATCCTGGAATCCTAAAGGGGAGATGTAGCTAATGTGGCTCGAAGAGAATGAGCAAGACAGTACTTGTTATACTTGAATTGAGTTAAAATTTGCCTTTTTGAAGTTTCTACCTGTAGCTTTTATTTCTGCCCTCTGGGGCCAGGCAGAGTAAGTGAAATTCTTCATTTAATGTTCTTTTCCTTTGAGCGCCATAGTTACTGAGGTAGCATGGAGTAGTGGACAGAAAGCCAACCTTGAAGCTGAAAGACCTCCATTCCAATGCTGTGTGACCCCAGTCAAGAGATTTAATTTCTCTGTGCTCTAACCAACTCTCTAAGACTATAAACTACAGGGAAAGGGCTTCCCTGCATGAGTAAAAAGTTTGCTCACTGGGCAGATCCCTACACAGCTGAAATCATGTACCTAATCCCACTACCAATACAGGGCTGCATGGTTTTTACTCACACCGTGATTGTGGGTCCTTCCACACATCTCTTCCTAAGCTGCCTTCTTGTACCAAACTAGGAAGGACTCAATAAGCCCCAACCAGCCACAACACTTGATGGTTCTCAGACACAAGCCCAGGCAGACAATATATTGAGCATAGACAGAAAGATGGGTTTTCCTTACATTTCATGCATGCATAATAGGAGAACTGGATAAGGAGAACCCAGCCTTTAGAGGATGCTTGGGTTTGTCCTTTGTGGAAGGTTATACATGGCACATGCAGATTTTCCCTGCTTGGTTCCTATCCAACATATAGAAGTTTGGTCAGCCTACTTCAGTCCCCAGAGCGACTAGAAAGCTGATACATTGTGGTGATGAGGAGTTTTCTGATTGGCTTAGGAGACAGAGGACAGATGATTCAGGGGGCACAGAACTGGACCTGAGTTTTCAAAAAAATTTAAAAACAAGCAGTATTTCCTTCCATCAGTTCTATCTGACTTTTCATCCTGGTGGTAAGCAAGGAAAGATCTTCTGGGAGTTGTCTAGTAGCAACTGCCCTTTAGGTAAGTATCTGTCATTAGTCCATGTGAAGATAGTGCCTTTCTTTCTTCTATCTCTTCTGTGTTTGTTCTTTCTTAATCTTATGTGAGTGAGTATTCCAGGAAAAGAGTGCCTAGGCTTCCAAGGAATTCAGAAGATCTGTCAGAGCTATCAGAGAAGTCTCACCAGCAACCAGAGCTAATTCAGGCAACCAGTGAAAAATCAGCACAGTCTCAGACTGACCCACTGGACCTGGGTTATCAGTGAATTAACCCCTCAGGGAGTCAGCTGAGCTGATCAAGGAAGCAATAATTGTTCAGTCATTCAGTCCTGTTGGACTCTTTATGACCCTGTGAATCATAGCATGTCAATGCTGACCATGGGGTTTTCTAGGCCAAGATATTAGAGGAGTTTGTCATTTCCTTCTCTGGTAGATTAAGGTAAGTAGAGGTTAAGTGACTTGCTCAGGGTCACACAGCTAGTAAGGGTCTAGAGTTGGATTTGAACTCAGGTCTTTGTGACTTCAGGTCTAGTGCTCTATCCACTGAACTACCTAGCTTCATCGTACATAAATATACACACATATAAATATCTACGCACATACAGAAAATATGAATAGATAAATAAATTAAAATACATAGAAGGTAAATTTGATGGAGTTTGTGGAAGATTACTACCCCCTGAGGAAATCAGGAAATGTCTCTTACAGAAGGTAGCACCTGAGTTGTATCCTGAAGGAAGCCAGAAGTTCTGTGAGGCAAAGACAAGCATTCCAAATAAGGATGAGCCTACATAAAAACAAAGAGATAGGACGGAGAATATGGATGATAAGTCCGTTTAGCAAAACCACTATAACAAGGTTCTTAGTGAAAAACCACTTCCGACCCACTGTTCCCTTGACATAAGTCCCATCTCTGGGTTCACTCTCCCAACCGACACTGGTATTTGCAGTTTGGTTCACCAGAAGTCAGCTGACTACGCAGAGTAAGGTTCTAGAAGTAACCCTGTGGTTTGGTAAAGTTACCAACACCATTGCTCAGGTGCATCCACAAGTGTACCCCTTATGAATTCTCAGCCAGACCCAATTCTCTTTTAGAAAAAAAAATATTAAGCACATACAGCAAGAATAGTTCTTATAGAAACAATCCTCCTCCAAAGACAAACAACCAGGAGTATATCTCCCCTTTGCACACAGAAGGTGCCTGTGGAAAGTAGACTCAAACTTACAGAGTACATGTGGCCAAAGAGTAAAATGACTGCTCCTGTCCTTTTCTCCATTTTTGGAATCCTCATGACATTGCCCTTAGGTATAGTTCTCTGCTGGTTTCCAAGAGCTGTTCCCCATATAGAGTCCTGAAGTTGCCTTTCTTTCATATGTCTAGATTGTCCTTGATGTGTCCCAGCTCATAATATAGGATCTGGCAGCCACCACTGCTTCTCCAAAGACACAATACTGTAGCCAATTTTTTCTGACCTTGCAAAATTTCGAAATTCACAAGGTTGTTGCCTAGTCAATGGAAGGAAAGGATAAAGGAGAAGGAACAATTGAAAATTCTCTTCTCCTCCTCCTAGTTTCCCGTGAGGCATTCCTCACCACTGCACTTGACATCCCTGCACTCACCTCTCCTAAAATGGTGAAACCCCTAGATATGTGTCTTATTTAATTTATACCCCTAGGGTTCACAATTGATTTTCTTTCACCAATGACAAAATATTTCTTGTGTGGTTCCATCTGCTTTCATCCAATGACCCAAAGCTGTTGTGAGCCTTTCAAAATAACTAAATAGTTGGTTTTTTTTTTTTACAAAGCCCCACCCCACTTATTTATTCCTTTATTCATTTGTTTGTGTGTGTTTATTATTCTGAACTTAAATACCAAAAAAGAAGTATTTGATTGATTGAGTCAATATATGTGGGCCTCCTGTGGTGTATACCTGCTGAGAGCTTTTCCTATTATTTGTGAAGAAAAATGTGTTCTTATTTCTATAAAATTTTAACCTATTAGATTGATCCTCTTTGGCCTTTTGGATGAGGAAATTTTAATCTTTCTATAATTACCTTAGAGGAATGAGTCCTACATTCTTTTAAAATGGTACGTTTTTTTTTCTTAATTACACAGGTTTTTATTTAGACAATTTCTTGACTCATTATTGTGTATTTGTGGCCAAATATGCCAAAATTGTGTGTGTTGAGACTGGTAAATCAAACTCTTTAATTGTTCTAAATGTGTTATCCCCATTTAAGTTTTGACTTCAGGATGCCAGACTATCTCTTAACATAACCTCAAGTTTTGTCCTTGAGAGGCTTAAGCTCAGTCTTTCTTGCCTAGAGAAGAAGAAGGCATTTGTACTGCCCTGAACTGCTGGCTCAGTCTGTCCTCTGGGTTCAAGCAGATATCCATCAGTCTCTATTTTTCCATGGAGCACACTGAAGATTTCATACTCACCAAATCCAAAGGACATTTTCATATCAATAAAAAAAGTTTCCACCAAATGAAATAGTTCCTTAATGTGACTTTCAGTGAAATCATGTAATTTGATATCCTCCATGAGCAATATGGGATTAATACAATATTTTGATATGATTCCTTCTTTGACTTGAAAATCATGCTCAGTCCTATTCCAGGGTATTTTTAACAGACTTAAGGTCAGACAGAAATATAGTGCACTTAAGCTGTATTCCTGTAAGGACCTCATGGTTTATATCAACTATTTTTTGTGTTATTGTGCTGATGGCATGTGTTAAATAGGGAAAATTTGCCACGAGTACCTCAAACACTCCCACAGTATCATCATGCCAGAGATCTATTTTATGTATTAGCAATATGTAATTAAGCCATGAGTGTGGAACTGAGTCAAAAGTTTTCTAATAATCAATAGTAAAGGTGCTATAAATGCCACCATATGTAAATGTTGACCAACAATTAATTGCTGAATAATGAGTTGCACTTTTAGTGCTTGAAACTTTTTGGCAAACCCTGCTTTTGTTTCTCAGTTAATACAGTTTCCTTGTAAGTGCGTGTATATATTTGGGCAATGTAGACTATAATTGTTTTTTATAAAGTATGTAAAATGTGGTAGGCCTACCTATATTTGGAAAGGTAGTTATTTACTGGTGTTCTCATCTTTTACTAAAAAAAATATGTGATGCCTATTGTTAAAAAATATGGGATCAATTCGCACCAGTAAAGTGCTTTGGGATCACCATAATTCTCACACCTCTATGAACTGTTTGAGCCAATAATTATAGATTTCATTGCTTCCTGATTTTGTAGAATAGCTAGTCTGCCAGCCTTTCACACCCTCACCCCTACCACTCCTCATCCTGCCCCCAACACTCCTGGCTTATTGTTCATTACATTGGCAGTAGGCAAGCTTTGTGTTTTGTGCTTAATTCAATTCATGTTTTTGTCATGTTGGAATTATCTCAGCCATATACAAACTTGCCTCAGTTTTGTCCTTGATGGGACCAAAAAATGGTCCATGTCCTGCGTGGAGGGTTCATTCTACTTTCTACTTTCTTGACTTTTCAAGATTCTGTAGCAGAGTTTCTCAATAGTAGTGAAGTATGGATTTTACTCTTTGCTGTCCTTTGACTCTGCTTCCCTTTCATCTTTTGACTTACTCTTTCAAATGTCGACTAAAGGCTTCAGGAATTTCGGGGTATATTTTTATTTTACAGATTCTATTCTATGTATTTATTTCTGTTGGTTTTACTCAGACAATAGGATTTTTGTGTTTTCTACTGCACATACTGAGTCAATATAGATGTAATAGTCAGTCAATTAGTATATATTAAGTGCTGACTGTGCTAGGCACTGGACTGGGCTTGGGGGATAAAGAGAACAGCAAAAGGCGCACAATGTCTGTACTCAAGAAGTTCAGATTCTAATTGGAGAGCTATTGCATAAATAACTGGGTGAGGGGGAGAGAGACACAAAGACAGACAGACAGAGACAGAGACAGAAAGAAAGAGAGAGAGAAAGAGAGAGAGAGAGGGAGAGGGAAAAAGAGAGGGGGAGAGAGAGAAAGAGAAAGAGAAGGAGGGAGACAGGAAGAGAGAGAGAGAGAGAAAGAGAGAGGAAGGGAGGGAGGGAGAGAAGGTGGAAGGTAATATAGGTGGTACAATAAGCAGAGTGCAGAACTTGAAGTCAGTAAAGTGTGAGTTCAAATCTGGACTTAGGCATTTAGCAGCTGTGTGGTCCAAGGCAAATCATTGAAAAACTCAATTTTCTCAAAAGGAATTTGAGAGTTTATGAAAATGGAAGTGGAACATTAGTGGGCAAAATCAAGGGGAGGACCATCTCCTTGTGCAGATGAAGTAGAGTAGAAGGCTAGGTCATAGAATCTGAATAGACTGAAAAACTGAGATGTTCAGATATTTGAGGGACCTCAAGTTTCTTCCCGTGTAAATCATAAGGAGTTTGGATTGGATAATCTCCAAGGTCCCTTCCATCTGCAAATCCATAATCCTATAATCCTCAATAATCTCTAGGGTCCCCTCTAGACATAGATGACTACAGAGCACACATTGAGAGAGTAGTACCATGACTTGGCCACTTCCCAACTCCCAGGCTATGACTAAATCCACTGGCCCATTCACTGGCTGGCGAGGGCAGGTGCTGCATGGGGCTGGCACCCAGCCTTTGCCTAGGGAAAAAAATTACATTATTGCAATCAAAAGTGGAACCAATGATGGGCAAGACAGGATCTACAGTGGCAAGAGAAGGGGGTTGGGCAGCAGGCCGAAGACTTGGGAGTCAAGGAAACTCTTTAAACTTGGACTAGCAACTCCTGAAAAAAATGACAGCCATCAGGAAGTAGTCCTGAGGGTGGCTTGCTTCTGTTGGGGCCTATCCACTGCACCCAGGGGTTACCTCACATTACTGGAAACTGCCCTTTGAACTCAGCCCTGGCAAGTCTCCCAGGCAAACATAACGTAAAAGAGTCTTTCCTCCTTGGGGCCCCATGGGGGTGTCCCTATAGACACTGGAGAGCTGGTTGCAACAGGTTGGAATGAGGCCCTGGGCCAAGAAAACAAGCCGTCACCGGTATTATTTCCTACTGCTGGTGTTGTTTATTAAAAAGTTTGGGTTTTTTATGTCTGGCCCCACCCCCCCCCTTTTTTCTGGACTGCACTGCAGGTTTAGGAATTATTAAAGAAAATACTAGTATTGGTTCTTGCAAAATAAAAAAATTCTTAATCCGGCTTGAGGTTTAAAACTTTGCTTCATCAGCCATCCCAGCAGCGCAGTCTGGTTTGGGGGGAAAGGGGTGGAGGGGGCTGGCCAATTGTTCCCCTCATTCAAAACAAATTCTCTGAACTCCCAGGGAATTAAGAAACAATCCTCTTGTTAAACCACACCAATGCTTCAGACCCAGAGAGAAGGAACAATATCTCTCCTCAATTGGCTTGAACACCCAGGATTCAAGTAAGCAGAAGGGAAATCGAAAGGCCGAAATTCAGAGTCCAGCCCATTGATCTCCCACAAGAAGTCATGGTTGTTCTTGGACTGATGCAGGAACAAACAGGAGGCTCGATGGCCTTCTGTAGCTCTAGTAGATTTCTCAGTACAAAAATTCAGTTTGGGCGATCCCTCAAAAAGCCAGGCCTCCTACAAATGCAGGAATCAAGACTAGGCAGCTACAGGGAGAAGCTTGCACTTCAGCGATGGTGCAAATGACCACTGAGAGGACCCGGGGAGATGCCCCGATCCAGAGCTGCTGGAGGAAGAAAATGAGAAAAGAGGTCCGAGAATGAGAAAGGGGAAACCCAGAATCTCTGTGAGAGACTTGCACTCTCAACCATCAGATTTTCCATTTTCCATCAAGTTGAATCTTAAATCCTTTAACTGCATTTTCCCTCTCTGCCTCAAAAAGGCTATCCAAACATTTCTAGCAGAGATCTGAGGAGCTGGATGGGTGATGACCTTAACAGTTGTCTAAGAATGGGAACTCTTCCTGAAACATACTTGCATATCAGTTCAATGGGGACATGGTCTTGAGCCTTTCTGAGTATTATATATAGGGAGTGCCAGGGTGTAGCCCTTGAGACTGGGTACTGAATCCTTCATGAGGCTTAGGATCAGTCAGTCAATCAGCAAGTTTATATTTAAGTGACTGCTTTATGCCAGGAACTGAGCTCATTGCTCGGGATACAGATACAAAGGATGAAATAATTCCTACTCCCAAGAAGGTGACGTTTGAATTGAGAAGGCACAAACATATAAACCAAAAATAAAAAGTTAGCCGATACATATATTTTAGTTAAATGCAAGGTATCGGGGGGGAGGGCTATTGGCAGTTGGGGAGATCAGGAGAGGGTCCATGAGACCACAGAGGCCTTTGGGACCTCAGAAGTCACCATAGGCCAACAGGCCATTTTACACATAAGGGAAATAAGGCTCAAGAAGGTAAGTAATTTACTTAAGGTCAATAATACGGAAATAAAAAGCAGAGCAGGGATTCAAACCAAAGCCATCTGGCTCCAAAGCCAGGGCCTTCCCACTGGACCAGGCTGTGTCTTGACCCCTTGCTTGCTAAGCCCATACCCAATGCCATCATCGCCTGAGCAAAACGGATATTGTCAAGTGACCTAGATTTTGAATCGGGGACTAGGTTTCTTTAATATATGACCTTTCCTTCCTCAACCGCTTTTTCTGACCTCTTGACTCTCCCACATTCCTAACAATCAACTGCCTCCCCCATCTTGGATAAAGGAAATAGCACTGAATTGGAGATTAGAGAACCTGAGTTTGAGTCCCAACCCTGCTAATTATGAGTCAGACAACCTTGAATAATTAATTTAAGCGCTAAAAGCCTCTATTTCAATTTAAATAATGATAATAAAATCAATCGGTGATCATTGAGTGATAACAGGACAAGGTAGGAAGGACTAGAGACTAGAGAACAATGTGAATTTGAAATGGTTAACTCCAGGGTCAATATTTCTAAGAGAGGAAAGTGAAATCCAAGCAGGAGTAAGAGTATGAGAAAGTACTATGAGATGTAAGGAGGGGAGTAGAGGAGAGGGAGAGAGAGAGAGAGAGAGAGAGAAAGAGAAAGAGAAAGAGAAAGAGAAGGGGGGAGACAGAAGGAGGGAGAGAAGGAGGGGGAGAGAGAGACAGAGAGACAGAGAGACAGAGAGAGAGAGAGGGAAAGGAGAGAGAAATGAGTTTTGCTCAGACAGAGGAATATCGGAATTTTTTTTAGCATAGAAGTGAGTGGGTAATGCCAAGATGTGCCATGTGGACAGTCTTGTATATGACTAATGTGGAAGAGGTCATGGGATCTGAGAAGGTCAAGGTCCTGGGAAGTTAGGGTATTACCCCAGCATAAGGAGTTGGGGAGAAGAGGGAGGCAATAAATCAGTTATGGAACTACCTAAAAAAGGGGAGAAATGACTTGGGGAATAGTAGACAATAGCTACTATAATCTGGATAGGATGATATGTTTTAAAACAACTTTAAAGGAGTAGAAGTTGCTGTATTATGGGGGCAAAAGGAAAACCAGGACCGAAGGGGAACCAGGAATATTCAAGCTTCTCCAAGAACAGAATGTCAGGGGTATGAGAGAATGTGTAGTCAATGTTGGGGAGGATGGCTGGAATTGCAATGTCATCTAGGATGCTAGGTCTCTGAGAGTGCTTGAGGACAGAAGACATTAGGATGGAAAAGTTCAAAAGGAAGGAATGTATATTAGCTATGAAACAGGAATTCCAGAAGGCATGGTGGAAGGGTTGGGAAGTTCTGGAGTGATTCATAAAAGGAGCAGGGTTGAGAAAGAAAGGGATGAGAGAATAGGAGGTGGGGGGAGAGGGGAGGAGAGGTTCATTCTTACGGAGTCAGTGATTAAGTATCGAAGAGATTTGGAGAATAACAGAGTAATGGGAGGTGAAAGTTTTCTAGTCACAGGGAACAGGAATGAGTGAGAGCAATTCCTGTTTCCCTATTAAATGCCTGTGTTCGATCTTTGAGATTCTTTCCAACTAGAAAATCCTCACCTCTGTGATCTTACCTTCCTCCTTTCTCTTCTGACCCTTACCCAACACAAGTTCAAAACCACCACGTGACTTCATAGAGAAGCGTCTCAGCCTGGGAGTGGGAATGCCTGGATTCTCATTTTTCCCACATTGTGCCACACCCATGTAGCCAGAAGCAAAGCCCATTCTCTTTTCTAAAATACTAACCCAGTATGTAAAATGAGAATTAAACACTCAAAGTTTTCTGACAGTCTATGAATCTGCTGTAAATGAGACATGAAAATGAATTTGGAGTCAGGGAGACCCAATAGCAGCCTCAGGTATTTATGTGATTAAGCACATCATTTCCTCATTTGTAAAATGAGGGAATGGACTCAGTAGTCCCAAAGGTCTCTTCCAATTCTAAACTGGCTTCTATGAGCCTGTCATTCCAGACAATCCAATCCAATAATTCAGTGAATAGGTATTAAATGCCTACTATGTGCCAAGCAATGGGCTAAACTTTAGAGATACAGTTAATAAAAAGACAGCCCCTTCCCTCAAAGAGCTTGAGCTCTAAAGGGGGAAACACCACCAGAAGGAGGCAGGGACGTGGGGTGGGGGAAAGGGAGGAAGAAACCAAGGTCCAGAGAGCTTAAGTGATTATTTTACCCAAGTCAGTGCAAAGTCAGAATTTGAACCAAAGTGCTCCCTAAATCAGATGCTCTTTCTACTGCCTCATCCTTCCTCCCGGAAGATTTCATTCATCCCCCCACCAATTTTCCAGATGAGGAAGGAAATTTAGACTATCTTTCAAATGAAGAAGATCATATGGAACATCCTTGATTTAGATGGGAAAAGAATATGTCATTCTGCTAAACAAAGTCTCCAGTTTCTGGTATCTGGTCCATAGAATATACCTCAGTAAAATGCTTGGTTTATATGACTATAAGTATATACACACATATGCATACATACGTGTATATATACATACATAAGATACACACATTTATATGCACATGCTCATGTAGAAGTATATCTTAATTCGTTTTCCACCACATTCACCATGACCAGCGCCATAACTAGGAATTTAGTAGTCAGTCTTCAGCAGACAACAACATATTATAACAACAACTAACATTTTATGGCATTTATATACTATGTACCAGGAACTGCGCTAAATGTTTTTATAGTTATCTCATTTGACCCTTCCACTAAAAGCAAACACCCAGAAAGGTATTCTCAAATCAAACTTTCAAAGACAAAATCAACTGAAGAGTGGGCAGAGTTTCCCCATCCTGGGGAACCAAGGCTTGTGAGCAGAGAGAATGGCACATTCAGACATTGCTTTTCAGGAAGCAATCACTAGTGGAATTAACATGGTAGAAGGAGCTCACTTGGGATGCAGTGACCAGGAAAGGAGGAAGTCAGACATCTTCCCTATCTTAGCTCCCTATTTTAACTAAGTCTTGCTTACTAGGCTCTAAGATCAGGTTTGCTTTTTTCTCTTTCACACACAAGGTAAGTACTCCACAAATTTCTAATCCCTGAGCCAAAGTCTCAGTTGCACTACCTTAGTTACATCTCTGCCCATATTCCCAGGCACAGTGCCTCAAACCACAATTGTTCATCTGTTGATTTATTAATTAATGGAAGTATTCAAAGCAAGGCCCAGCTCCCATGGGACACTATTTTTCTAGAGCTCTCAAAGGTGTTTTCATTTCTGTGGAAGTCAAAACTCAGAAACTTATCCAGTAATATATTTTAATCAAAACATTCTTTGTCTCCCCATTTCCCAGACAGAGGCTTAGTATAGGTTGTTAAAGGGTAAGAGGGGAATAACAGAGACGGAAAAATCACTGAGGAGGAAGTAACTCCTACCAGGACTCTTTGCTTCCCTCCTCCTCCCCACAATGAAGCTGAATTCCTCCCAGTTCAGACATGTGCTACAGCACCAATAAAAGGAGCCCTGCCTCTCTTCCTCCCAGGGATCATGGCTGCCTTTGTGTTTTTTGTAAGGCCAAGCAATAAACTGTCACTGCCAAGCATCTCTGTTTCACTGGAGATGATCAAAGTGGAAACAGGAGAAACACCCTCTTGGATGACAAGCTGGCTTTTAAATTGAAATTTAAAAGAAAAAATCCAAGTATAAATCCATAGCGATCCACTGAGCTTACCTGCCCCCTCCCTGTCTGAATCCCAAATGTGTTTCCATTCTGAAACAAAAGGAAGATCCTTTGGCTAGAAGTACAACCCCAGGGTTGCAACCATTCCCCTCCTACTGAGGGAGGAGAGGGCAGAGCAGAGAAGGAGAGGGGAGAAGTCTGGGGAGAGGAGAAGTGAAGGCATAGAAGACAGAGAAGAGTTTGCTCCTCTCGAGGTGGGGTCCATTCTCGGCAATCAGTAGCTCTTTTCTCCAGAGGAAAAAAAAAAAAGAAAAATCTGAGTGGGGGGAGGCAATTTATTTGGTGCATAAATCAAGGTTATAGGCAAGAACACGGAGGAGGGAGATTGCAGAGGTTAGTGGAGGAGAGAGCTGGCTTGGGAGCCGGATAAGTGAGATTCTAATCCCACCATGCACCTTACTTCCCCCAGTGGTAAACCTCCAGAGACCAGGAAATCTTTCTAGTAAGTGCTTAGGAAATTGATTGATTAATTAACTTTATAATTACTTGACCTCTCTAGGTCTTAGTTTCCTCACTTAAAAAAAATACAGTAGGTCTAGACTCTATCTAGTTCTTCATCTAAGACTGATCAACTTAAAGCATAGCATAGAGGAAATTGTCAAGTGTGGAACTAGTCACAACACCTGAGTTCAAACCTAACTCTTCCAGGTCCTACCTATGTGATAACGGGCAGTCCTTTAGCTGATCTGGGACCCCATTTTATCGTCTGTAAAATGACGGGGCTGGAAGTTGAGGCAGCGTGATATAGTGGAGAGAATACTGGCTTCAAGCTCACCTGCAGGCAGAAAGGTCCATGAGTGAAGATGGTGCCTCTATAAAGCAAGAGAGACAGTCCTAGAAGGATGGGTGCTCTCCCTTGGGTCACGAAGTGATGTACAGACTATATCCCCAGGCATTGAATCAGGAAGAGGCACAGCAGACACGTGCTCCCGTTGAGAAATAGATTAACATGAAATGAGAAGATGCTGTAGGGAGACTTCCAAACACTCCACCCTGTAGCAAACTCCCCTCTTCTGTGAAATAATACTGTTGATGATGGTGATGCGCTAGCTAAATTTAACAATAAACAGATGATTTATGGGAATGATACTTCTCCAGTGCTTTGGAAAACCTTAACTATCTCACTTAACCCTCACAACTTTGGGGGATGAGTACCATTATTATTCCCATGTTACAAATGGGAAAACATAAGGATCCCCAGGGTCATACAGTGAGTAGGTGTATGAACCCAGGACTTCCTCATTCCCAGCTCTAGCCCCTATACCACTTAGCTGCTTAAAAACACAGGGGTGGGACAGATGGTTTTCAAGTCTATGGTACCATGAACTCTCAATTTGGTAGCACTGTAGGATTCCCCAAGGCTTTTTGTCTTGTTTTGCTTTGTCTCAGAAAAGTTTTGTGGCTCCAAATCAAATGACTGAGACCCAAGCTCAAATACTGCCCGTGCTGCTTCCTAGCTGTGTGGTTTTGGACAAGCCCTCTCATCTCCCTGGACCTCAACTTCCTCCATAAAAGATAGTCTCTTGTAGAGACGCTTAGCCTCTGATCCATGACCTTGTTTTAAATATCATAGATAGATAGATAGATAGATATAGATACATATTTATAGATATATGTATATATGGTGGGGAGTATATATGCACACACATACATATATGTACACAATAAGTTACAAAGAGAAATCAATTATAGTGAAATACTATATTTATTATATATAATATATAGAAAATATTACTATATTGTGATATTTAAATGTATACATTGATAATATTCCACTATAACTGGTTTCACTATATTAATTATACTATAGTACATAGTATACATTACTATATTCTAATACATAAACATATGGAGTGACAATATTTCACTATAATTTTTTTTCTTTTCTTTATTTCTATGTCTTATTCTTTTTATTCTTTATTTTATTCTAGGCATTTACAAACATTACTCGGTGAGAGGGCCCAGAGGTTTCACCAGACTGCCAGAAGAATTTATGACCAAAAATAAAATAAAACAGGTTAATAACCCCTACTCTAAGGTTCCTTCCCATTCTCAGAGCTAGGAAACTAACCTAGAGTTCCCACTGGGATTCCTAAGTGATCAGCTGAGTTCCCAGGAACCATCCAGGGTGGAAAGGAGATGGGGAGGCTTAGAGGTGGGAAGGGGAGGGTGGGTCACTTTTCAGGAAGGAGGACATCCCTGGCGTGGAAACAGGACACCTTCAAGATTAAAACTTAGCTAGAAAGGGCATAGAAGATCAGAGAATAGCCTTTCGAGCATTCCCTAGTGCCTGGCAGAGTTCAAAGGTTTTCCAAGCCTAAGGCATTGGACAATTATAATCTCACTGTAAAAGAGAGAAGGTTAATGAGTAAGCTCTGAAGGAAGTTACTTCACATAATGACGACAGTCTCTCTGAACTCAATGTGAATAATCAAGCCTGTACTGTCAGCAGAAAGGAAGCATGGCTATAGGCTAGGAAGCCTGCTGCTTAGTAAGGACACCTGGGGGAGGAGTGGTCCCTTTACCTGCCCAGAGAGGAGTGGAGACATTCCCAGACCTGCCTGAGGAGTTTAAAGGGCCAACAGTCTGACCAACCCTCAGCTCACAAAGTGGAAACTTGGTTAGTGGGAGTAGCTTGGGGGAAAAGCATTACCAAGGAATCACTGAGCAGCCCAGAGAAAGGAATGAAGTGTAATCAGCCAGAAAAGCAAAACATTCCCATTCCCGGCTGCCAGCCCCTGCCAAAGTGAGGATAAAAGCTGGAGATCATCTTTGAGGAAGAGGCAGGAGCGCTAATGCCCTATTGATGGAGCTTTGAATGGATACAAGCATCCTGCAAAACAATTTGTAATTATGTGAGAAAAGTCACTAAACTCACATCCTTGGATTCAGCAATTCCACTCCTGGGGAAATTCCCCTCCACCCCCCAACCCCAAAAAAGTTCAAAGACAAAAAAAAGTCGTGACACGTCCCAAATATTCATCAGGTCATTTATTGTGGCAGCAAAAGTGCTCAAACCAGAAGCAGATGCCCATTAAGTGGGAAAGAGCCAAATAAGTACTTGTACTTGAACACACTGAAATATTACTGTGCATAAGAAACAACAGATATGAAGAATTCTGAGGAGCATAGGGAAAGTTGTCTGGGCTGGTATAAACTATGGAGAATCAGAACGACGACATACACACGGGATTTAAAAACATTCAAAAACAATGCAGAAGAGTGCCTGAGCTTGGACAAATTCCAATGACCACTCTTGGTCAAAGAGGATAAATGATAAAGCATATCTCCCTCCTCTCTGCAGACAGGTGGGGCACTACAGGGGTAGATTAGTACATACACTATAAAACAAATTGTGTAGCTTTGTTGCACAGGTTTTCTTTGTTATAAGGAAAATTTTTGAGCATGTGAGAAGGAATATATAGTCGAAACCAGATGCCAAAACAGAAGTCATCAATAAGGGATGGGGGTGTGGGGGCATTTCCTACTAAGGAAATGAAGCATTCATTCATTCAGCCCATTCATTCATTCATGCAGCTCAACTATAACTGGCATTGTACTAGGTGCTGGTGACACAAAACAGAATGAAAAGCAGTCTTTGTCCTCGGGAAGCTTATACTCTACTAAATTGAAGTGGTAATCCCCTGAGCTAAGTCTTCTCAATTGCATGCCTCTTTACTTTTCTTAAATTAAAAAAAAATACATTAGAAATATAATTTTTAAGAATTTTTTAGGAATCTAGGGCAGCTAGGTGGCTCATTGGTTAGAGTGCTGGGCCTGGAGTCAGGAAGACCTCAGTTCAAAGCCATCCTCAGACACTTACTGGCTGTGACTCTGGGCAAGTTACTTAAGCTCCTTTGCCTCAATTTCCTCATCTGTGAAGTGAGCCAGAGAAGGAAATGGAAACCTCCCTAATACCTTTGCCAAGAAAAACCCCAAATGGGGTTATGAAGAGTTGGACATGAATGAAATGGCTGAACAACAAAATGAGGAATTTAGTGATCCTCAGCAAACACGAATACGCATGCCTCAACATGCATGCTAAGTTGGGGTCTCCCTTAAGCTGCTGCTTCCTTTAAGAGAATGCTTCCACAGAGGCGAGACCTCCCTCAAGGAGCCTGCTTAGTGTGTTACCCAAAATAAATTCTTTACTTGATTTGGAGACAGCCAAGCAAAATCTTTTGAGATGATCCTGACACACATACCTTGACCGCCTTCATTTACACTCTGAATCTCACCAATGCAGATGATTTATGCTAGGGGGACTCCTAGAGAATTTTAGTGTGCCCTATGTAGAAAGAGATAGGTTTTTTCCATACCCCAATATGATGATCTTATGTACTGAGGGAATCATAGGAAGAGTTTCCAGCCAAGAGCATTTTCTAATTGGAGAATGTGGTGATGTCTAGTCAGCCCTGGGTCCCAAATTCCCAATACCATGTAGTTTGGGAAGCTCAGTGTGGACCAAGCAAGGAGAGATACTTGGTAAACTTTGTAAAAATGTGTTTTATTTTGTTGGTTTGCTTGAGAAGCTTTATCAAATGTCTGTTCTGTGAATCTTCAAAACTTTGTATTTAGAGATAACTGTGACTTTTATCTGTACATTTGAGATTGCCCATGAAAATGTAACATCGGTTGTTTTGAAACATTACTGGATGGCCCTGGGAAAGTGAGCAGAGAAGGATGTTGTCCAGGCCTCCCTCCCCACAAGCCACAGAAAACTGAAGGAAATTTGGGGTGAGGACTGTGTTAAATATGATGATGATAAGAACCATCCCTACCTAGTGGCCAGAGACAGCAAATTTCAAACAAGAGAAAATGTTCAGCCTTGGTTTGCCTGGGCACAAGCATTTCACCAAACATGGAGACAAACTGAGGCCTGGAATAGCCTTGTAAGGGACAGGATTTGGAGTCAGAAGACCTATGTTCAAATTCCACCAGCTGGACAAATCATTTCCCCTCCCTGGGTCTCAGTTTCCCCCTCTCTCAAATGAGGCATTACTCTAGATCAGGGATTCTTAAACTTTTGATTGTGTCCTGGATATTTTTAGCAGTCTGATGAAGCATATGGCCCTTTCTCAGAATAATGTTTTGTTGCCTACATTCACAACTGAAGGAAATGTTAGATTTCAGTTTAGAGGTGAGTAAAAACTAAGATAAAATGTTTCTGAAATCTTCTGAAATCTAACCAAGAACCCATGGCCTCCAGATCAAGAACCCTGAAGCCCCTGGACCAGCCCTCTCCACCATATGCTACTGTAGGATACCAGAAACTTGAGCCTCTCCAGGGCCAATCTGATAATGGACAGACAGAAGGCCAGCACCTCCTGGCCATCAGTGGAAGCCACAGACCTTTCTCTTTCTCAACCATTCTGACGACTTCCTTAAAAAGCAAATAAAAGCATCAGGACTTTAATAAAACTCACTTGCTACCTTTCTCTGTACTCTTTTGTAGAAAAAACATAGAGACAATCACCTGGCTCATTGCTTGGTATAATGGTAAACTCCCTAATCACTACTGGCTCATTTCCTTATTCATTCTCATTCTGGGTTCTAAAGTCATCAGGAAGTATGCTCAGATACTTCCTCATAAATTAATTTGCTCATAGTTTGGGCTCTGATGCTCAGAGCGAGTATAAATAGTAATTGTTACTGTTTTAGCCAGAAACCCTAAGGGTCTTCCCCTGCCACATTGAATTTTTTTTTGACTAGGTAAAAGAGACTGTTCTTTGCCTCATTTCTTACCTAGCCTTAATCACCAAATGAGTGTTGCCTCAGTCAAACCGAGGTTTGGGAAACATATTAACTTAAAAAGACCAAGGTCTCCCACTGCATCTGGAGCCATCTCCAATCATCCTGATGTATATCTTACCACTGGATCCAGATGACTCCAGAGGAGAAAGTGAGGCTGGTGACTTTGCACAACCTTCCTTCAGTTAAATCAAATTCACTTGCAAATCATGACATCACTTTCCCAATGTCATGGTCTTCTTTGAGAAAGAATGGCAAACACACAACAACACAATTTATGGCATTAACTCCACCCTCCTTTATACATAACCCATAGAAACTTCTCTCTTTTTCCATTAGCTTTCTCTCTATAAAAATCAAGCCCCCTGGCCTTATAGGCTAAAACAACATCCATGACACTGTTCATATAACCAATTCCAGTAGTAAATAATAAAACAAAGACCTAAATGCTGACCTGCTTTACAGTAAGTTTGCAGCCAGCATCAACTCTGTGCTCTTCAAATACGAAAGAAAGAAACAAGGAGTAGAATAATCTCAGATATGCCACCATCGGCTACTACTCTTCAGCGCCAAAAACAGTTTTCTCAAGATGACACTCAAAGTCTCTAGGGAATTCTCTTTATAATCTCTCTTCATAAAATTAGAGTTAGATGCAGTTCTCGCTTGATTTCTCAATTTCTCAAGAAAGAAGTTTTCTGAATTCTTTTTTCTCTGAGCATCTCTTGGTTTAACTTGGTCTTGATACTTAAGTATTCTATTCTCCCTCTCTCTTTAAAGACATTTTAAAAATACCCAAGTGTCTTTGAGAGAGGTTTTGTTTTTTTTAGAGAGGGTTCCTTTTTTTTTTCTTTTCAACATATCCCTTCCCCCATTCCAGGTGTTTTTGTAGTCCCCTGTACTGTTTTTTCATTGGCCCTGAACTCCCAAGAAACCACCTGCTCCAAGGATCCCCTTCCAGATCTCTCTCTATTTATACTCTCCCTAAGGGTCTTTATTTGCTAACTAACCTGGTCAAATAATTTCCCAGAATGTTTAGTGGTTGCTAATGGGTTGTTTTCCATAGCCCTGGGTTACATATGTGCATTGTAACAGTGGACATTTGTAGAAAATGCTTTATTTCAAGTAGTATAGGGAAGGAGCTCTGGACTTGGACCCAGGGGCCAAGTCCCAGAGGGGTTATTTGCTTAGTTATGGGACCTTGGACCAATAACCCTCCCCTTTCTAGGCTTCAGTCTCCTCAGCTATAAAAGGCAAGAATTGGAGGAAGTGGTCTCTAAACTCTCTTCTCCTAAATCCTAAGTTTTAATGGCAGGAAGGAAATATTTGGACAGAAAGTTAGGCTTGTATTCCACCAAATTTTATCACATTGGTTAAAGAACACTGAACTTAAAGAATCTGATGAGCATTAATTAAGCGCTTACTGTGTACAAAGTACTATGCTGGTCTCTGGGAATACAAAGACATCCCACTATAAGAAAAAACCCAGGCCATCAGCAAAGACCTTAAATATTCGAAATCTCTAATGGTCAAAAATGTGAAAATTTTAAAAATCTCTGTGGTTTCACCTTATACTCATCAAATTGGCAAAGGTGGTTCACATACAAGGAGTGAGGCGTGGCCAAGCTCTCCAGCTTTGCTCTTCGGTCTTCCAAAGTTGAGCAAGTTTCTGTGGCCCATGTTTGTGAAAACTATACCCAATTTCTCCTATCTTCTTTCTCTGATTGCCCCTTCTTTCTCTCCATTGACTATATATGGCTCTGATACGGAAAGAGTGTCTGCTGATTTGTTTTCCATTGGTAAATCACAGCCGTTCTATGACTCTTCCAAACTCTATCCATAACTGCCTTACTTGCTCCTGGGACAATGTTCAGTTCCTCATGAGTCATTTTGGAATCTGTCCTCCCTTCTCAGTCCTGATGGAGAGAGTTGCTTGCTCTAAAACTTCTTTGGAAATTCAGGCTACTGTATCACCTGCATCAGGGCAGTTTTTTCCCCTTTGATGACTGTGAATACTTGGTTTTCTGTGGTTCAGCCATGGAGCTCTGATGCAGACAAAGAAGGCCAAAACATTAAAATTTTACATTTCAAACAAATGCTCCTCTGGTCACGAGTCCTTAATCTGCACTGCCATTCTTTTCTGGCAAAGTTCAGGGTAGGAAACCGCTGGGTCAAGTTGGAAAGATGCTTTTTAAAGGCAAGAAAATCAGGCTGAAAATTCATTCTGTGTTTTAATTGAAGAGGAAGGTTTTGATTTAAAAGGAGATATTAGCAAAGTGTGTATTTTATTAAAATTAAGGAGTTCATTTTTAAATTAAGTTTTCATTTTCCAGCTTTTTGGATGAATAAAAATCATGCTCTAAGTCAGTGGTTCTGAACCTTCCTAATGCCATGACCCTTTAATACTCGTATGTGGGCATATCTGCATGTGGGCGGACCTGCCTGGAGACAGATGGAGGAACAGTGTCTTGGTTCCTAAGACCATCAGAAATATGTGTTTTCCGATGGTCTTAGGCTACCCCTGTGACCCCTGTGAAAGAGTTGTTTGACCCTCAAAGGGGTTGTGACCCATAGGTTGAGAACTGCTGCTCTAAATGATTGAGTATTCAATAAATGTGCCCTGTCTAAAAAATATTAAATTCCCTGGGTGAGAATGAGGGAGGTCTGAAATTCCTTCCAACTCTGGATCCATGATCTCATCAATCAATCAATCCATTGACATGTACTAAATGCCTACTGGGGGGATTCAGGGGATAGACAGTCAGGACCTGGAGTCAAGAAGACTTGAGTTCAAATCCAGCATCAGACACTTACTAGCTATATAACCCTAGGCAAGTCACTTAAACCTGTTTGCCTCAGTTTCCTCTTCTGTAAAGTGAGCTGGACAAGGAAACTGTAAACCACTCTAGTATCTCTGCCAAGAAAACCCCAAATGAGATCACAAATGGCCAGACACAATTGAAATGAATGAACAACAGAATGTGCCAAGCACTGTGCTAAATGCTAAGAATAGAGAAGGAAGCAAAAGATAGCTCCTGCCTTCCAGGAACTCAAAGTCTAATGGACTGTGTGATCTCTGTGAACACCAGACCTCGAAGTAAGGGTGCCCTCCCTAACGAAATGTTCAGTGAACATCTATGAAAAGTGGCGAAGGATGAAAAAAATTCATTGTTGATGAGTACTTTGGGGAAACAATGTGGAAATTTTCAAGAAGAGAGTTTTTATTTAAATTGTTCATATCTTTTAGCCCAAATATCCTATCCCTGAGGCACATGTGCTCAATGGAGGTTACTGATGGCAAGAGAATATCTATCTGGACCAAAACCCCAGAATCACCTTTGGGATCACCAAGACACAAAAACAAAATAGGCGCTAGTCATTGGTGAAATCATTGGCCAAATTATGGCACATAATGGAACGAAATAATGCTGTAGCATAAAAGGGACTTAAAGAAGTCAAAGAAACTTGGAGAAATCTGTATGATGTGTCACTACAATAAATAAAAGTGAAATCAAAAGATTAACATATGCATCGTTTCCAGGAACGTAAATGAAGGCCATTTCAAATGGTAATAAGATTCAGATAAAACCAAGGAGCAACCTTCACCTGGTTTAAAAGGAAGAAGAATTGCAGGAGTCCAGATTTATAAATTCATGTGTAGGGAACTCCCAGTGGAAAACTCCCTAAAATGAGCATTAATTCATCTGTAATTCAGAGCCTTAGAGAGCTTCTTGGTGTTGAGTGACTTGTTCACCATTATACAGCTAGTATATGTCAATGGAAGGATTTGATCTCAGGTCCTTCAGTTCTAAGACTTATTTGCCGTCCATTCTTCTACACTGCCTCTCCCGTTAAAGTTAAAACACACTTCCACATTCTTTCTTTTGACAAACTGAAAGCTACTAGCTAGAAAGTTATCCAATTGAATTTATTCTCTATGTTGTTTTCCTTACTTGTCTGGGGGAATTAAACTTTGTGATAGAGTTAATTGTGATTTTGTTAAAGTTTGGATTTTGTGCCAATATGAAATTTATTAATAAAAAGATTGTCTTCCAGATTGTTAAAAAAAAACGCTAAATGAAGCCTCAATGAATATGGTATAGGATGAGCTGAAATAAAAGTAAATGTACAGGTTTTTAAAGTCAAATTTTAAGAAAGAGCTGCTTGTTCTTCTTACATAATAAAGAGCCATCTCTGGGTCATAAGAAGCTAGATAATTACAATTCATCAGTCATAGAATTATGTATTGTAGAAGGTGGAAGAAAATGGTGCAACCTTCCTCCCTCATTCTATACCACACACAGAGAGAGAGAGAGAGAGAGAGAGAGAGAGAGAGAGAGAAAATGAAAGGTCTTTGATTTTGGGAATGAGTGTCTGCACATAATGAATACATTATTTTTATCTGTAGTGTCTAACAGTGTTCTTGGCACATTGTAAATGTGTAATAAATAATGATCGATTGTTATTTTAATTACCCTAAATGAAGCTTAATGACAATATGATTGGCACCTTCAAAATTGGTGTACTGGGTGAAAATGCAGGGATGGTTCTAGGTAGCCTCTGAAATCTCTTCCAAGTCTGTCTTTTAGAACCAGAAGGCAAAGTTGAAATTGAATTTGAATTCAAAATTGAAAGAATCCATCTGTCACCTCCTGAAAGAAAACCCAAAATGAAAGCTCTTGGAAATATTATACCCAAAATCCAGTCTTCCTGGGTCAAGAAAAAATACCACACGCAGCCAAAAAGAATGAATTCAAGAACTGAGGAGCCACAATCAGGATCACACAAGATTTAGCAGACACCATTGTAAAAAAGTGGAGAGCTTAGAATATCCTATTCCAGAAGGCAAAAGCTCTAGGTTTACAGGCAGGAAAACAACCTACCCAGAAGAAGAGAATATAAACAGAGGGGACCTTTATAACAAAACAGATTCCCAAGCATTCCTGATGAAAAGATCAGAACTGAGTAGGAAAATTTGAGATACAAACATGACACAAGTTAAAAAAGAGAGCAATAATGAGAATTCAAAAGGAACTCTAAACATAGTTAAATTGTTTACATTCTCATATGGGGAGATGATATATGTAGCCCCTTAAAACTTTATAATTGCTAGGTGTCATCAAGAGAGTTTAAGTAAACAAAGGACCAGGGTATGATTCTATTGTGTTTGAATGACCTTAAAAGAAAAATGGACTCAGTGGAGAAGAGAAATACACTATGGGAAGGATGAAGGGAGAAGAATAGGAAAATCTATTTTACATAAATAGAATTCAAAAATTAGCTTATATAACATAGAGGGGAAAGAATGGGTGGGTCAAAGAACAAATTACAGAAAAAAATTTAAAAATTCATTAAAGATAGTGACAAGGAGATGACATACCAAAATATATGGGATGCAGCTAAAGCAGTACTTAGGGTAAGATTTATATCTCTAAATGCTTTATCAACAAAAGAGAGAAAGAACAGATTTATAAATTAGAGGTACAACTTAAAAAACTAGAAATCCAATCAATTAAGAAATCTCCCTTAAACACTAAAATAGAAATCCTGAAAATCAAATGGAAAATTAACAAAATTGAAAGTTTAAAAAAATGAATTAATAAAAACAAACTAGGATCCATTTTGGAACAAACCAATAAAATAGATAAGCCATTAGCTAATTTGATTAAGAAAAAGAATGAAATCAAATTATGTGTCAAAAATTTAAAAGGTGAATTTACTACCAGTGAAGAAGAAATAAAAGGAATTAATGTTATTTCATCCAACTGTATGCTAATAAAACTGACAATCTAAATGAAATCTATTAATACTTACAAAAATACAGATTCTCACCTTAGAAAAAAATTGAATAAGGAATAAATGAAATCTCAGAGAAAAACATCAGGATCAAATGGACTTGCAATTGAATTCTATCAAATAAAAAACAACAAATGCCGATTCTACATAAACTAATTTTTTTAATGGGTAAAGAAGGGATCCTACTTAATTTCTTTGATGAAACAAATATGATCTTGATACCAAAGCAAGGGAGAGTCAAAAACCAGAAAGGTGACTGGAGAAAAGGGCCACCTTAAGACTTGGCATCTGCCCCAGGCATTAAGTCACTCAGAAATCATGTTCTAGAGCTCTCTTTGCTTCTGATGTAATTGTAAGATCTTTAAGAGACCTGGAAGAAATCTCAGAGGCTTCTGAGTCCAACCTGATCACTTTACAGATGAGGTTCGGGAGGTTAAGTCATCTGAGCTTTCTCCAGGCTCAACACGGACCTGTAAGTTTTTCTTAGAAAAAGAGTTCAGAGATTTATGAGGACAGTTTAAATTACACTTTGACGGTCCCATGACTTTCCCTGTCAATATCTGGGGAAAACACAAAGTGAAGCCAAGTTCTCCAAAGTTATGGCAAAGGTCAAAGTATGGCACGATTGCCCTTTAGACTGTAGACCACCTAAGGGCATGAATCGTGCCATCTCTTAATCCAATGCTTAAGCACTTATAGCTGAAACAGCAGGGTTCTAGATTTTATGAGAACATTACAGGACATTTCTTCAGACATCATTTTTATACTGATCATAGGGATCACACTGTAGTGAATAGGAGCCAATTTTCTACAATACAGTAAAACCTCATGAACTCAAATTCTACCTTTCCAGAATTTATTAAAACATAGTCACAGAATGCATTGAGGTTATCAATGTATAACTATAAAAAATAAATCGATCTATAAATATTTATATCTATATATCTATATTATCTATAAAAATAAAAGTCAAAATTAATACCTTTTTTAAAAAACTGCTAAGAGGAATGTTTAAACTGCTTTTTAAATGTTTTTGAGCAGTGTAGCACTGCTACAAGAATTATCATGTTTTCTGATTCAGAATAGAAGGACTTGGATTCGCTTATGGCGTAAATCACAACCAGCCTCAGTTTCTTCATTTGCAAAAGGTCAGAGATGGGCTAGAAGATCTCTAAGATCCTTTCTACCTCTAAATCAATGATCCCCAACCAAAAACACAAGAATTGTTTACATACAAAGAAAAAATGTGCTAATTATAAATAACATGTTCAAAAGGTTTATGCCTTAAAGGACTTCACTGCAGAGTTTTCCAAATCTTGGGGCATATAAGACCCTGGATGAGAGAGAGAGAATACAAATCAACAGCCAAATTATTGTCTGTTTTAGAGTACAGTTTCTGGATGCTTTTTTCATCCATTCATTCATTAATCCATCCATTCATTCATACATGTTTTTTCATTGAAAACAAAGTTCAAATCCAAGTCAAAAAAACAAAAAGAAACAAGCCGAAGACGTGGTGGATTAGCTCCACCTGACAGTGAAGGCAGTACAGCAAATATTTAATGAAGAATATTCATATTTAACATCTGAGTAGGTCCATGTTGAATGTCAGTGTGGCCATGGCCATCGGCCACCCTGGGCTCCATGCCCCAGATGGGCTGGGTCATTACACAGCTTGCTGCTCTTGGACATAATGTGTCAATTGAAAATTGATAAATCTCTGAATGAAAGTTAATCAATGTTAAATGGAAGTTTTAAAATTTTTGTAATATTGGTTTACTTTTGACACCACTCATATTGATGAATATAATACAAGCTAGTTTCCCCCCAAACTTCAACTTTCCAAAAATTCAAGTAATTCAAGAATAGAATAGGGGAACCCCTATTAATGCCAACCCCATCAGTGGACCTGTTCTGCAATTCAGTCTTAGAGAATTGTGTAGAGCAGCAGTACCAGACAAATGAGGGAGCCCAAATCACATTAAAATGAAATTGGTAAATATTTAACAGAATAAATTAAAATACAATAAAACAGATAATATTTCATGTTAAAACTAAGTCAATAAACAGTCTACAGGGATCTTATGTATGGTTTAGTAGCCCCTGTTTCTACTCGAATTTGCCACCAGTACCCTAGAGCACTGAATGGGAAACAGGAATCGGGAATGGGAACAAGTATATATGTGCAAGTGTGTGTGTGTGTGTATGTGTGTGTGTGTGTGTGTGTGTGTGTATGTGCAAGGCACTGTGGGAAGCACTTTATAAATATTATCTCAAGCACATTTCAAATATCATTTGATTCTCTCAATAGTCTTGGAAGGTAGGTGCTACTATTATTTTAATTTTCAGTTGAGGAAACTGAGGCAGGCAAATATTAATTGATCTACCCAGGCTTTAGAGAGGGGACATAAACCCAGTTCTTTCTCTATCCACTATTTTAAACTTAATTGTCTGCAGTAATTTTTTTTTTACCAGATATCTAGTTTAATCCATATAGGAACCTCCCTACCTCCTTCTACTAATATATATCATCATTTTATAATTCATCATATCAGTGGTTTGACTTGCCCAACCCACATGCCCAGGCAGAGACAAAGGCAAAACTTAAACTCATCTCTCTGACTTTGAGGAGAACTCTTTATCCTCTATATCATTGTTTTCCTCTTGGAACTTTGTTATCTCTACTTTTTCTAAAGTGAAATAATAACCCCTTTTGGTGGATAAATATACAATATACTTAATGAGAAAACTCACCAGAGCAGCTAAAATTGGTGTAAACAAAGAAAACAGAAAAGTTAAGTGGCAGAAAGGTAGAAACACAAAATGGCTTAAATACAGAAATACAATCCATTATATTTATTACTGGCATTTGTAGTCCTGTTATGGATGGAAAGACCATTTGTTTCTTTTATCCTACTTGTTTTAATTACAGATAGCATAAAACCTTATGAATCAAAACATCCTAAAAGTATACATTGGCAACACAAGATGATCTTCTCATGGAAAATTATATGACTTTGTAAAAGTAGTGGACAAAACCCATTTTAGACACCCATTTCAAATACTGAATGGCCACCCTCCTGATCTATTGACAAACTATTTCAAAAAATGCTAAAGTTGGATTGTCCCATTCATGACTAGTAATGGGTATGAAACCTTGTGTGGTACATACTCTGGGTATAAAGGATAATTTGCCTTTCAGAATTTAGTCACTGTTTTTCTAATTTGGAGAACTCAATAGCAAGGGGAAGAGATCTCACTCTCTTCTTTCCCAACCGCACTCCTATGAATAGCATCTTACAGCAAAGGGACAGAATCATAGGAGATGCCTTGCCTAGAACAGAGAAGACCCAGAGAGCTGAACAATAGAATGGATGAGGATGAGTGAGCTAGTTGAGGAACCTGCTCATCAGAGATGCTTTATCTAGGGGGAGTAGCATAAAGAAAACACAAGAGAAAACACCAAAGACATACTTAATTTGATCACTTGTATGTTCTACATGTATGTGTATGTCTCTGCTAGTGTGCATTTGTGTGTGCTTACTCTCCTCACTGTCACCATTTTTATTTAAAGTAGAATGTGCCCCAAGTTTAGAAGGAGAATGTTTTATCACTACTGTTTTCTATGCCATTTCTATAAATGCCTTTGCTTAAAGTTAATTGTGTCAACTAGCTAACTATTAAGGGTGAACACGCTGGTGGGGGCTCCATGGGGACCCTACAGTATAGGAACCTGGGGAGTTCTTATAATATTAGAAGCATGGACCCACTAAGTAAATGCTTGCTAGCTTGATAGACTATCCTAAATCTGGTGTAGTCATCTCCTCAGGGACCCAATTTACAAGTGCAATTAGGGGGGAGCCCAGAAGGGACACTATGCTTCTAATAAGCAAAAACAATGAAATCTGTGACATAAAAAGAATTGCTTGCATGGCCTTAAAAGAATTCTCATAAAACCATTAAGTGTAAAAAACTTGGAGAGAGAGGAAAAACATTGGTACTAACTAGAGCTATTGCCATGGCAGAACCTTCTCAACAATAACAGTGAATAACATATTATACAAAGCATCTCTGAATGGTTCCCCATGGAGATAATATAACGGAAAGATGAATTGTCCTTAAGTCTAAAGACCTTTGCAGCCAGCTAGGTGCTAAACTTAATTCTTTCTACTTTTCATTCCAAGTGGATGAAGCACCAGATGTTGCTAAACATGCTCCTTTGATGACATAGGTACAATATGGAATTGAAACCAATGTTAAGTAAGAGTTGTTCTTTTGAAAAGCTATTGAAGGCTGTGCCACATCCAGAAAAATGTTTGATATAAATGACAGATTTTTCAATGAAAATAATATGATGTGAACCCTATGCTGACAGGACTAAGTTGACGTAAGGGCAAAATGTATGTCTACAAATTCTAGTTAAAAGTTTGGCCCATTGCAACTTTCACAGACCATCATTGTGTAAAGAATAATGAGCTACAAATGGCATTTCAAGCTCTTGCAAGAATAATAAATTTGATATTTTTCAATCTAGCCCATTAAAGAGAAGGTTCTTTGCAAAACTGTGTGATGACATGGAGGCAGAGCAAAATGCTTTTCTATATTATTGTGAAACACACTGGCTTTCTTGTGCCAAAGGACTTCAAAAGGGTATTTATGCCAAAAGAGGAAATAGCCATTTTTCTTAGTAATAACAATAAAAAAAGAAGTACATTCATTTTATACCAAAAATTCTTCCTGAAATTTGTATATTTGATAGATGGTCCTGGAAAGTTGTATATTCTAAATATTATGAAAGAGTTATAACAATGGATAATAAATATATAATATAATGATATTTCATGTGCTTCCCAATTTTAAAAATTCCTGCCACACAAATGAAACAGAAGAAAGTAAAGACCTTCTTATTAATAAGCCATATGATTATATGTTTAGGATTTGTTTGTGTGTTTTAAATTGCAATAAACTTTGTTTTATTCTAATAAAATACAAGTATCATGGTAAATAGTGGATAGAGAACTGACCTTCAGGTCAGAGAGTCCTGAGTTCAAATCTTGTGGCTGACATATATTGGCCACGTGATTCTAGGCAAGCCACAGCCTTTCAGTGCTCTGGGCAACATTATAAACAGAGGCTCTTAATCTGGAGTTCATAAACTTGCATGTGTGCATACATAGATACACATACTATGTGCATATGCACATATATATACATATGTATACACTTAAAGAGTCATATAGATACACATATTGTATAGAGAAATACAGGTAACTGTTTCTATATAACTGGTTTCCTGTGTAATTCAGTGTATTTTATGCATTTAAGGACATTATTCTGGTAAAAGGTCCATAGGTGGAAGAGGAGGAGGAAGAGGAGGAGGAAGAGTTACTAGGTAATGTTTGGAAAGCACAGAGTAGGTAAATTAATTGTTACATATGTCTGAAAGTAATTAAATTGATTTTTTTTAAAAAGACCTTTATCTAAGGAAAGATGGCTCTTCTATTTGCCAAAGCCAACCCTTTGACTCTGCCTTACCAAAAAAAAAAAAAAAACCGTCATCTTCCCCTTCTCTCTACTTCCCTTGACCCCACAGTGGCTCCCTATTTTTTGAATGAATTAGTTTCCTCAGTTTTAAATTTAACATTCTCCACAACATGCTCCAATGTACTTTTCCATCATTATTCTATATTTCTCTCCTCATTTCACTGTATAGTTCTAGCCAAACCAGTTGTCATTCAGTCTACTGTCTCTGTCTTTGCCCTGGTCACCAGAGTACTCTCTCCTCATCTCTACCTCTCAGAATCTTCATCTTGCTTCAAGACTCAGTACAGATACCACATCCTTATGGAAACCTCCCCATCTCTCTAATCACTGGTGTTCTCTCCTTTTAAGTGACTTTGTATTACCAATGACTGGTATTCCAGTTGTGGTATTCCAGCTGTATATTCCTCCAGAAAAAAGACTTAAGCTCCTTGAGAGCAAGGAACTGGCTTACTTTTGTCTTTGAATCCCTAACACCTCCTCTAGTACCTGTCACTTGTTAATGAATAAAAATTTATTCAATTCAATTGATCCAGTTCCAACCAGCCTTCTCCCAGTTAATTTGAAATATTAATTTGAGGATCTCATGTCTTACAATACATGCAGCCCTACATTTTGCAGCTGTGTAGTTTAGCTATGAACAGGTGGCTAGGTGGCTCAATGGATAAAATCCTGGGCTTAGAGTCAAGGAGATACGAGTTCAAATGTGACCACCAACACTAGCTGTGTGACCCCAGGCAAGTCACTTAACTTCTGTTGGCCTCAATCCACTGGAGAAGGAAATGGCAAACCACTCCAGTATCCTTGCCAAGAACATTGCATTAATGTGCTATAGTCCATGGGATCATAAAGAATCGGACATGACTGAACAAGTCTGGCTATGGAAAAGGAGCTTTAGTTTCCTCTGATGTACTACATTTAGGAAATATAAGTAGTAAAGCATCCAGAAGAAAGCTGTGAGGACAATGAGGGACTTTCAATCCATATCATGTGAGAACTGGTGGCAGAGGATTGCAGAAAAAGCAAAGATGGCAGGGTGGAAGGAATTAGTACAGCTCTATTCCTCCCCATACTGCTCCAAATCCACCTAGAAAACACAGCAGACTGAGTTTCAGTGAAGAAATGTACTCACAGAGAGTTGTTTTTCCAGCCCAAGTCAGTGTAGGGAGATAAACAGAGAAGTCTGTGGCCGCTAGGGGTCTGGTCAGGGGCAACATGTGGAGACCATTCCAGCACAGGAAGAGGCTATTTAATGGAACAATTAGAGATCCTAGGCTGTTACAAGGGAATCCCTACACCCTGTTGAGGGGTACCTCAACAGAGACAGGTGCCAATTGTCATCTTTGCTGCCCACTACCCAATTCTGGGTCACAGATCCTGGGCAGTCAGATCCAAGAAATGATATTCCCAGGTAGGCAAGCCCTGAATCATGTACCAAGAAAGGAGGAACTTCAGAAACAAGCAATAGTGGTGAGACTCCAGAGCCTATAGAGGAATAACTAGGGCAAGAATTTCAGACATAAAGAGAGTCTGCAGCTCTATCTCTCTGAAAAAAAATAGAGCCCCCAGCTCTGAGTCCAGCGGTAGTCTGCCCTTGCTATTATCCAAACTCAGATCAGGAATTGGTAGAACTTAAGACTAGACAGGGCAGTGATCACTCTTCATCCTGGATAGAACCACTTCAAGAGTACTGAAAGCTTGCAAGTCTCCAGCCTGAGCTGTCTCTCCGGCCTGAGCTGTCTCTGAGATTCTAGAATAACATAACATTCAACACCTTTAAAAAGCAGCAATAAGACCAGCCCAGAATTTCCTTTCAGAAATGCACTAATCCTAGTCATAAGATTAAATCCAAAGTCAATGGGTAAACCTGAAGAATCAACAACAACATCAACAAAAGAATCCCATACAAAGGGATGTTCAAGACACGAAACCTAGAAGAGAATGATTCCAAAACATTTACAAGCAAACCCTCAAAGTAAACTACACCATGGGCAAAAATTCAGCTAGAATTTCTGAAAGAGATGAAACGAGTTTAAAAATGTTTCTGTTGATTAAATGAGAGTTCTAGAGGAAAAAATGGAAAAGAAATTAGAGCTGTAAAAGAAAGAACTGGAAACAACATTAACAGTTTAATGCAAGAGGTACAAAGCCTTGTCCAAGAAACAAACTCTCATTAAATTAGAATGGAACAAACTGAAGCCAATGACTCCATAAGATGAAAGGAAATCTTTTCACTAATCTGAACCCAATCATCAAAACAAGAGCCTCAATGGTATATATATTTTTTTAATGTTTTAATTGCCTCTTGGAATCAGAAGAGCTAAGTGGCAATAGAAAAAAACCACCAGTCACCTTTTGAAAGAAATTCCCAAATGAAACTTCCAGAAACATCTTAGCCAAAATACAGAGTTTTCAGGTCCAAGAAAAAGTACTGTGAGAAGCCAGAAATAAATAATTCCAAGTGCCAAGGGGCCACAATCAAGATCACACATAATTTAGCAGCCACTACAACCAAGGAACAAAGACCTTAGAATATCATATTCCAGAAGGCAAAGGATATGTGTGTGTGTATATATATATATATATATATATATATAGAGAGAGAGAGAGAGAGAGAGAGAGAGAGAGAGAGAGAGAGAGAGAGAGAGGCTTAGAGCCAAGAATAACTTGGCAAAACTGAAAATAATACTAAAGGAGGAAAAAAGACTTTTAATGAAATAGAGAACTTCTAAGCATTCTTATTAAAAGACCAGAGTTGTGTAAAAACTTTGTAGTTTAAACACAGGAATTAAGAGTAGCATAAAAAGGTAAACATAATTGAACAACGCAAAGGCCTAAAAAAAAGGCTTAACTGCTCAAATTCCAAGATGGGAAGATGATATATGTGACCCCGCTGCATCTTATCATCATCAAAGGTCAAAGACAGAGTCTAAGGTCTGGGAGTAATTCTATTATGTCTTGATGATCTTAAGAGAACAATGGGAAAAGGAGAAGAGGAATATAGCAGAGGGGAAGGGAAAGGAAGATTAGAGAAAATTACTTCATACAATCAGGGTTTGCAGGTAGAGATCTATACAAACAAAAAGGAGGGGATGGTGAGGGAAGCAGCTGACACTCAAAGCTTAGTCTCATTTGAACTGGTCAGAGGAATGAAGAATGCATACACGGCGCACATGCACGCACGCACACACACACACACACACACATACAGTAGAGTACAAAAATGTGTGTCTTTCAATAAGGAAATGGGAGAAGGGAGAAGGAATTACAAGTGAGGCACATTAAGGGAAGGATTAGTCTGAAACAAAATAAATCAAAGGATGTATAAAAATATTTACAGCTCTCTTTAAGATGGCAAAGAATGGGGATCTGAAGGGGAGCTGAAATGAAGCTGAACAAGTCATTGTATATAAATGTGATGTAATACTATTTTGTTGTTTTTAAAAATGATGGACTGGGTAGTTTCAGAGAAAGCATAGGAAGACTTGTGTGAACTGATGCATAGTGAAGTGAGCAAGAACCTAGTGAACAAGTCATATAGTGATAGCAACAAGGCAAAACAAGCAACTTTGAAAGAATCAGGAATGCCAAGCAGTATAATCCCCAACTATGATTCCAGAGGACTAAGGAGGAAACATGCTACCCCCGTACAGTTCAAGAGGTAAAGAACTCAGAACACAGAAGGCAACATACATTTTTTGGACATGGCCAATATGGAAATTAGTTTTGCTTAACAATACATGTTTGTAACTTTTCTTTCATTGTTAATTGTTAGGGGAAGAGGGAAGAGAGTGAGGGATAGAAAGCAGATTTTTCTTGATTTAAAAATAATAAAACATAATTTTTACAAAGAAAAGAATACATGACTGAAAGGAGTATATTAGTTGCAGTCAGGTCACTTGGTAGGACTATGAGGTCAAAGAAATATTAGTGTTCTACTTGGGCTTAAATATCAGTTAGACTTTAAGAAAGCTGAGCATTGCAGAATTGACGCTTTTGAATTGTGGTGCTAGAGAAGATTTTTGAGAGTTCCTTGGATAGCAAGGAGGTCAAATCAGTCAACACTTAAAGAAATTAATCCAGGCTTTTCACTGGAAGATCAAAAACTGAAGCTGAAGCTTAAATTCTTTGACCACATAATGAAAAGACAGGACTTGACTGGAAAACACCCTGAAATCAGGAAAGATTGAAGGCAAAAGGAAGGGGGGGTGGCAGAGGAGGAAATGAATAGATCATGTCATGGAAACAATGAACATGAGCTTGGAGAGATTTCAAGAAATAGTAGAGGACAGAAGGGCCTGGAGGGCTGTGGTCTATGGGATCATGAAGAGTCAGCCTTGACTGAACAACATCTGAAACAGAAGCAATGAGCGGAAATTGCAATGTATTAAATTTAGGTTTGATGTCAGAAAAGAACTTGCCTAATAATGAGAGCCAACCAAAAGCGGAATGAATCCCTTTGGACAGTAGAACTAGAGTTCTTCAAGCAAAGACTGGATGACAATGTGTGCATGTTCTAGTAAGGATTCTTCTTGGGACAAGATGGCTACTGTCAACTCTAAAATTTTGTGATTTACATATTATATGCCAGCTTCTTTCACCAATTCGAAAATACTCCATTTTCTTTCTTCATTCATTAATTTGTCACTGTTTGGTCTTATCTACATTTTCACAAACAATGCTCTTGAAACTCTGTTTGGTCCAAAGTATTTGTTACATGATCAGATGGAAGATTCAAGATGATAAATTTAGTAGAGTATAGCCTTCTTATGAGATGGGTTGGAACTATAATTTCCTCAGTAGAAGGAACTTCCAGGTAAGGAATCTCTCTTTATTGATGAAGTTGGTACCTTCTCTACAATTTATAGTATTAGAGAGTTGAGGATTGCAGGCTGAGCGACTTTCCCAAGGTCACACAGCCAGTATCTGTCAAAGGCTGGATGTGAATTCAGATCTCTGGTTCTGATACTAGCCCTCTATGACCTCCTGCTGCCTCTATAATACAATAATCTCCTTATTAAGAAAAAAAAATATTGTCTCTTGCCCTCTTCCCTTCTTTCCTTTTCCTTCTTCTATCACTGCTCTCTTCCCCTCCTTTCCTGCCCCTTTTATTCCTCTTGCTCTTCCTTTCCATTACAAAATGCAAAAGAAGTGGGCTCAGAATACAGATTCTGTAAGACCAAAAATACAAGAAACTTTCAGATGAGATTCCAAGAGAAATGCAGAAAAAGATCAAACTGTAAACTGTGGTGGAAATGGTTTGGACAAAGAGAGTTAGCCTTCTGGTCAAACCAGTAGTCAAGAAGTAACACAGTACTTCCTATTAGTGGGACCTTGGGCAAGTCATTCTGTGCCTCATTTTCCTTCTCTGTAAAATGAGGGACTGGACTCATTCACTTCTAAGCTCCTCTTACCTCTAAATCAGAGGTTTTTAACCAGGGAGACATAAATTTAGTTATATTTTTATAACTATATTTTTTTATAGGGGGTTATGCTTTTTGGACGTGGGAAAGCAGGGCAATTGGGGTTAAGTGACTTGTCCAATGTCACATGGCTAATAAGTGTTACGTGTCTGAGGCTGAATTTGAACTCAGGTCCTCCTGACTCCAGGGCCAGTGCTCCATTCACTGTGCCACCTAGTAGCCCCTATAACTGTATTTTAATATAATAGGTTCCCTTGTAATCGGTGTATTTATTTTATACCTTTAAAAACACAGCTATGAGCTGGGATCCAAAGGCTTCACTAGTTGGCCAAAGGGACCCATGACACAAAGATAGTGAAAAAGCCTTTCCCCACGTCCTTGATCCTAGAATACTAATTTCTTTACAGTATGTGAATGATGTCACACTTATCCTGAAGTCTGCCTTCACTGTTCCAGCCCTTGCCATTTCTATGACTTGTGTGTGTAGCTAAGAAACCCAGCTGGCCAGAGCCTCCAAATTCTGCCTCTCAGTCATCAATGAAGCAAAGACACATCCAGTATTGTCCACACCATGGCCTCCATTCAGTGCTGGGAGAGCTCTTCATAAAAGCTATTCCACAAGCTGCATTTAAAAAGCTCCTCCAGTGACCCAGTCAAGGTGAGGTTAATTCTGAGCATTGGCATGTTTTCTTAAGGAGTGTGTGATTTCCCTCCTGGCAGAGTTTTATTTTACACCTCCCTCCATGACAGGTTTTATTTCTGCTAATACTGAAAACAGATCCTACCTACCCTCTTGAAATGGAACAAGAGGAAATGGGTGTTGTTACTTTGAGCCCTGGGAGAATTATTTCTGATGTGGGTGTGGCTTAGCCCTTCACCCCTCCGAGGTCCATGAACTAAATTCCCACCATACAATGTGGAGAAGGTGGGAATGTCTGAGCCACAGGGATGAAAGTAAAATCAATTTCTCTCTGTATTCCTGGATCTAATTCATACCTCCATAACATTCTGGCCCCTAAGTCAGCAGTATGACAGGGATATTTGAAGTCCAAGAAGAGGACAATTTATAAAATGCCTTGTATCATACCCAACCAAGGGGAAGGTGGGAGTTCATAGGCTCACAGGACCACAGAGTTAGAGCTTGAAGAGACCCAACCCAACCGTCTAGTTACACAGATGAGTCAAGACACCCAGAACCAAGTCAAATCAAGAAGGATTTAAGCACTTACTTTGTGCCAAGCACCGTGCTAAACTCCAGAGATACAAAGAAAGGCAAAAACCATCTCTATCCTCAGGGTGTTTGTAGTCTAATGGGGAAGACGAACAACTACATACAAGCATGATGTATACAAGATACATTGGAGGTCATCTCAGAAGGAAGGCACTAGGAGTAAAGAGACAGGGAAAGGCTTCTTACAGAAGGTGGGAAGTTAGCTGAGGATTGAAGGAAGCCAGCGGTTTTGTAAATAACTTTCCTGGGATTACACAGGTAGCAAATCCAAGGACCTAAACTCAGGCTTTCTGACTCCAGAACCAATCCTCTGCTGGGTTTCTATTCTGACATCCATAACCACATCAGTCTTCCCATATTTTTTTTTGGGAGGCATCTTTGTTCGTGAATTTGGGGCAACTAGGGGGTATGACAGTTGATAGTACCTGCTCTGTAGTCAGGAAGATGTGAGTTCAAATCTAGCCTCAGACACTTTAATAGCTGTGTGACCCTGAGCAAGTCTCAATTCCTTATCTGTAAAATGGGCTAGAGAAGGAAATAGCAAACCACTCCATTATCTTTGCCAAGAAAACCCCAAATGGGGTCACTAAGAGTTGGACACAACTGAAAAATAACTCAACAAGTTCATGAATTTAGGAAACATCTTTTTCCTATCCAGGCAGTTTGGACAACAGAAGTCATGTTAGGACTCAATCATATGACAAAGGGTCTACGACTACATGAGAAAAGGTTGCTTTTAAGGAACATAAAAATAATGTAAAAAAATTAATGCCCAAGTAGTTTGGGGAATTGATATATTTTTTGTGCCCATCTATGTATAAATGTTATATGGGCATATG
>CM053583.1:198909420-199005179 GCA_028627135.1 Pseudochirops cupreus
AAAGTCACTTAACCCTGTTTGCCTCAGTTATCTTATCTATAAAATGAGCCGGAGAAGGAAATGGCAAACTACTCCAATATCTTTGCCAAGACAGTTCCAAATGGAGTCACAAAGTGTCATGACTGAAACGACTAAACAACAATATATATGTATATATCAGTAGTATTAAAGTATTTTATGTGAGACAAATACGTTATATGAACATATTCAAGAGTAACATCACAAATATTAATAAATTTGTTAGTATAATATACTTGATATTAAAATATTAAAGGTATAAAAGTCATTAACTTTGCCTTCTAAACTACAAGAAAATGTGTTGCCAGTTTAAAATAATCAGATTTTTAAAAGATAATTTCCTATCATATTTTCCAATTAATTGATTTGGATTTCAGTGAAAGATACTGTGGGATTTAAAGTAGAAAAGGACCAGTCCAGTGATCAGAAAATGTTGTTTTGATTAACAGGAATACCTGGGTTCAGATCTCTCCTCAGACAAGATATTTAAACTTGCTGAACAAGAGTTTTCTCACCTCACCTCACCATGTTGTTATTATGAAAATGAGATAATATATATGAAGAGCTTAAAAAATTTGAAAGTTCTGCATTAAGGTCAAGTCAAAGTCCAGCTCTATGGCCTTGGGAAGGGCACACCCTTCAACTCTTTGGGTCTGGGTTTCCTTATTTGCAAAATGGCGGTGATGCTCATTGCACTCCTTACCTCAGAGGGTGCTGGTGGAGAAATTGCTTCCAAAGCTACAAAAATGGAAGTAAGCAAGGCCTGGTAGAGAGAGGGGTGGCATCAGAGTCAAGAAATCCTGGGTTCTAGTCCTCCCTCTAACCCATGCTTCCTATATGACCATAAGCAAGTAATGAGCAAGTCAAACTCTCAGAGCCACATGCTACAAATGGAACAGTGGGAGAAATGTCCACACCAGGAGTTCCCTGCCCTGGTGAAATCACACATGGAGAGCAAAAAAGATTCTTAACACATGCCATCACTGTGAGTCCATCCATTAAATGTTATGTGCCAAGCATCAGGCCAGTCACATGAAGATAAATATGATTCAATCCTTCCCCTCTCCTTTATTAGACAAATCGGGTACAATCTATCCTGAAGGGAGACATGGAGAAAGTTCCAGGGGATGGACCACAGACCAGCACAATCGTGCCTACACAGGTCAGAAGAGAAAAAAGAAGAAAAAGGGTCACTGGGTCACATGCCCCCCATCACAAGGATCAATAAAGGACTATTGCATCACCTGTTGACAACAGGTGGCTGACCTCCTTTAAGGCAAATTTTGGCATATATTTCAAAGGTACTAGAATGATGTGGAGGGGCATGGAGCTGAGTAGGATTTCATAATATGACTACATGAGAAAGCTGAAATTCAATTCACTTGCACAGCTCTAGACTCTGTATGTGTGTGTGTGTGTGTGTGTGTGTGTGTGTGTGTTTATAAACACACTTCATATATGTGTATAACCTGGCTGCTCTGCCCCATCCCTCTGAGGATCAGGTCTGTTACACTTTATCCCACCCTGGGCAAGTCACTTAACTTTTCTCAGTTTCCTCCTCACAAGGACAATTACAGCACCTACTTTACATGGTTGTTATGTGGATCCAATGAAATAATATTTGTAACTACTTAGCCCAGTGCCTAGGATACAGTAAGCACTTGATAAACACATTTTCCTTCCTACCCACCTCACATTCACATATAATATGTACACACATATGTGTGTATGAATACATACATACCTCCATATACATAAATGCATTATAAATGCACAATATTCTTTTTTAAAGTATCCAGACCCAAGATTTCATTGGGAGATACCCCAGTCCACCAAATGACAGCGGATCCTCTGACTAATCTCATTATACTCTTTTGTTGATTTAATGTCTGCTCTCCCTAGTATATCCACTGGCATTGGTTTCGCACATACGTCCTATTCCCCAATTCTAGAAAGTTCTCCGGGGATCTAGAAATTCTTAGACACTCCTAAAACTGACAGGTTGTGTTGTTTTTTTTTTATGAGAGCCTAGACCTATTATAGTGATTACAATCACTCCCGAATAGAAAGTTACTCAGATCTTACAAACAAATAAATAAGCATTTTACAAAGATCTTATAGGTTACTCCCTCTTTGGTCCTTATAAAAGCCTATCTCAGCCCAAAAGAGTACAATTATAATGAAAATAGAATTAATAACCAAAATGAAAACAGAAAAAAAAGGGAGAATGAGGGTCATCTTGAAGAAAAGAGTAGTCCCACATGAGCTCTCAGAGGGAGGCAGCTGGAGGTCCTGTTTTCACCCTCAGGGAGATATCTGTCTTGAATGAAAATTTCTCACATGGGTCCCTTAGTCAATGGATCCCTGTCATAATATGGAAGTTAGTAGAAGATCCAGACAAAAAATCTCTCCAGGGGTCAATACATGGAATTTCTCCATTGGATATACACAAAACTATATGTCAAAATCTAATGAGAAAAAAAATCTAATTAGAGGTCTGAAGTCACCTCATGATAGAACAAGCAGGCTAGCTCAAATTCAAAGAAATTCAAATATGCATGAGATTATTTAAAAAGCTATCAAGCACTTGGAGTTTATTGGAATCAAGCTCTCAAATTCCATAAAAGATGTTACCCATGGCTGAGGGTGCACCCCCTTCCTCAGGAGCTCTAGTTCTGGACTCTGGGTCAACCAAAAACACAAGTCCTTCAGTATGGACATGTAGTACCCACATCCATAGAGCCAAACATGCATGCCAAGTTCCATGGGAAGCATGATGTTCCAGTAAATTGAGGAGCTCCTGTTATATGATGCTCATCCTTTGTTTTCAGAGAGGACCAATGATATCACCAAGTGATGCCTTTTGACATGGGTGTGAATTGGATTTCAGTGAGGCTGAGCTGCACAAAGTTGCCAGCCTTTCTTTTTCTTCCTGAGTCATCAAAATCCAATAATAGCATAAAAGTCAGGATGACTGTTAAAGGCCTGAATTGCAGTGGATGTCCTTGGCATCACTGATGCCTGACCAAGCTCTAAGTACTTCATAGCTGCTAACCTGCTTCAGTCACTTTCATGACCATTGGAACAAATTGTTCTCATCCACCCATGTATCTGGGATTTAGTCTTCACATGCTTGGGGTATTCATTCCCCTAACTCATGACCATTTGGAGGCCTCTTAGTTACACTCAAGTCTGTCTCCTGAGACAGGTTTTATCAGGTTGGGCTACTGCTTATGCTACAGCTTCTTGTAGTCCCAGGTGAGAATTGGGTGAAAGGTGGGCACTAAGGGTGGATGAGCAACCCTGAAAGGGGCTTGGCAAGCCCTCACCCCAGAAGTGCTACTCCTTCCTAAATGCCTCATATACCCTGTTACATGTAACCCCAACTTCAGTGGACCCTCCCACAGAGATTTGGAATACTACTATTCTAACCTCAAGAGAGAAATAAGAGAATCTTGGAATGTGCTAGTCAACTGTGATCTAGGGAAAGAATGAGAGAAGCATCTAGAAAGAGTCATGATGAAGATGATGATGATGATGATGATGATGATGATGATGATGATGATGATGATGATAGCATTAGTGCAGCTCTTTAGGAATTGGAAAGCTTTATAAACCCTGTGAAGTAAATGTTATTATCTTCACTTGATAAATGAGGAAACTCAGGCAGACAAAAGTTAAGTGACTTGCCCTAGGTCACAGAGCCAGAAAGTATCTGATGTAGGATTTGAAAGCAGATCTTCCTGTCCTTCTTGCTCCAGTGATCCATCTGCTCTAGAAACTGTTATTCCTGAGATGACTGACCATTGACTGGCTCCAGACAAGATTCTAGGATAAACTTGGCCAAGGAAATGTCCCTTTTGACTCCAGCTGAACAACTTTAAGCCTTCAAACCACTAATGTGGCTGATCAATATCAAAGAAAGACTCCCAAGAAGCAGATTTGCAGGAGTAGTCACTTAATTAATGGGATTACAAGGCAAACAATTTAAAGCTTATGGGTACATCAGAGATCCTTCAGTGCCCCCACCCCTATTCTATGGAGGAGGAAAGTAAAGCTCAGGGATGGGGTTGTCTTGCCCAAAGCCATTTAACAGAGAAGGGATACAAACCCAGCTATTCAAAAAAGAAAACAAAACACCATGGCATGCTGGGCCTATTCCTATACTATAAAAACTGAAATGGAAGAATGTTATCCCTTCTTCCTAGAAAAATTTCTGAAAATGGTCAAACCCATACTGGTATAATGGATCAATAGAGGGTTGGACCAGGATTTATGAAGACACTGAGACAGACACTGTCTGTATTCCATTCTCTCCTTTCCAGTGACATGGAAGAGCTATGTGACCATGGACTTGTCCCTTTGCTTGTCTGAGCCTGTTTCCTCATGTGTCTCCTCATATACAGTTGTTGTGAGGCTGAAATGAGATACTGTATGCAAAGGCCCATGTATATGTCAGTCATCATTATTACAAGATGTCTTTCATTTATTTCAGCCCTCAGGATCCAGGGCTCCCACCACTCCCTCTGTTGTTTGTTTTATGATAAAGACCTAGCAGCCACCTCCTCCTAAAGTCAGTCCAAAGGCCAGGAAAAACATGGGCAGTGTTTAGACTGTAACATGGATTCCAAAAGCAAGTATACCATCAGCTCATATAGGGCAGTGGGACTTTTCAAGAGCCAGCTGAAAACAGAGCAAATCTCTTAGCCCAATGAAAACAGCAGAGAACTTCATGGACGTGGAAAAGCCAAAGTCCAAATAAAGCTGAATGTCATCTGTCTCACTCCAGGTAGGACTTGGGCTGCATTCTGGGCAGGTTGTGGAGGGCTTCAAGATCAGGTCAGGTTGGCTGCACAAGGAAATTCCTCCTTCCTCCCTTCCCTGGTCAAGATGCATGTGTGTGTGTGTATGTGTATATGCACATAAACATATATAAATATATACATATGTGTATATGTACACACACACAAAATCATATATAATATGTTTATATATATGAAGCCTATATATTGTCCTTTTTTCTTTTCTCTTTCTCTCCCTCCCTCCCTTCTTTCCTTCTTTCTCTCTTCTTTCCCCCTTTCTTATTTCCCTCTTCTCTCTCCTTCATTTCTTCCCTTCCTATTTCCTTCCCTACCTATGTTCAGCACTGAATCACCATATCCATCCCTGCTAACCTCCCAAACTCTACCAGATTCTCTCTACTATTACTGAGGACAAAACTCTCACTGTCACCAGCCTCCCTCCACCTCCTCCCAGTGTCCTTTGACCTTGCCTTGGGCGAACTCCAATTCCGGGCTCACACAGTGTCACCAGCCTCTTACCTCTCAACTTCCTTGGTCTCCAGGGATTTCTCTAGTGCAGACCAGTCCCAAGAGAAGCTCTCATCCATCACCTTCTCCCTAGAATCTTTTTCAGTGCAAGCCCTGAAGTACCACCTCGTGACCCAGCTCCCACATCTTATCTTGCTCCTGTCAAATGCTAGGAGAGCCTCATGGAACAACATAAACCTGAAGGAGAAGGGATCTCAAACAGTCTTATTATGTGCCTTCCTCAATAGATCTCTCTGCAACCACTCTGCCTAGACTCATTCCTCAATGGTTAGCATCCTCCCACTTCAATATATTCTCCCCAAGTCAATGATTCTGAACTGTTACTAGCATGCAAATCCTGTTCCCCAACCTCAAATGTTTGCTCTGTGACTCTCATTACCCTCAATCTGTCCCCCTTTCCCCTCCACGATGTCCCATTCCAGAACTATATGTTCCTTTCACTATGCTCTCTGGAACACCTGCCCTATAATTAACAAACTTTCTTTCATCTCAGACCTCTTATTTTCTCATTCCTTCCATCTTCTAGTATTTATTAAGACCTGGCTCCCTCCCAATGATACTACTTCACTTGTCACCTTTTCTAACCTCCACTTTATCCGATAACCCCAATTCACTGGTCATGGCAGTGGCACCCTCTTCTCTCCCCATTGATCCCTCCAGATTCTCCATTTATCACTCATGATACTTAGGTTTTGAGCCTGAGTGTCTGGGAGGATAATGGGATATTCAACAGAAATAGAAATGTTGGGAAGTGGGGAAAGTTTGGAGGAAAAGATAATGAGTTCAGTTTTTAACATGTTGAAGTCGATGTCTACAGGACATCCAGCTTGAGCTGCCAAGATGCATAACTGACCAGCAAGAGAGAGGTTAGAACCTGACAAGTAGATCTGAGTCATCTGTGTAGAGATGATCACTGAGACCATGGGAGCTAATGAGATTACCAAGTGAAATAATGAAGAGGGGGAAGAGAAGAGGGCTCAGGATCAGACCTTGGGAAAGCCCTATTTTTAGTGGGCATGATATGACTATATATTCTTGGCTTTATTGTATTTTGCTTTATTGCATTGTTTACAATTGAAAATTTGTAGTAACCCTGCCTCTAGCAAGTTGATCAGCACCATTTTTCCAGCAGCATATACTCACGTCATATGTCTGTGTCACATTTTGGTGATTCTCAACAATATTTCGAACATTTTCATCATCATTATTATATCTATTATGGTGATCTGCGATCAGTGATCTTGGATGTTACTGTTATAATTATTTGGGGGCTCCATGAGTCAATCCCTTACAGAAAGCAAACAATTTATAAATGTGTGTGTTCTGACTGTTCCACCAACCAGCTGTCCCCATCTCTCTCCCTTTCCTCAGGCCTCCCTCAGGCACAACAATATTGAGATTAGGCCAATTAAGATCCACATAGTTGACCCTAAGTGTTCAAGTGAAAGTGTCAAGAGTCAATTGATGCTTCAAACTTCATTGTCGTCTTAATTTAAGAAATTGCCGAAGCCACTCCACCGTTCAGTAACCACCACTCTCATCAGTCAGCAGTCATCAACAATGACACCAGACCCTCTGCTAGCAAAAAGATATTCATTCACTGAAGACTCAAATGATGGTTAGCAATTTTTTTAGAAATAAAGTATTTTTAATTAAAGTATGTATTTTCTTAGAAATAATACTATTACACACTTAATAGACTACACTATAGTGTAAGCATAACTTTTATATGAGTAGGAAAACAAAAAATTCATGTGATTTGCTTTATGGGGATATTAATGTTATTGTAGTGGTCTAGAACCTGCAATATCCCTTGTATGTATACATGTAAGCATATACATTTGTGTGTATAAATATATATTTGATTCATATAGAGAGATGTGTGTCTATAGATGGTTCATATGTGTGTATGTATAGATATATATGTATTTATATATTAATCATCTATATAGATATGATCATTGAACTCTTGAGAACTGCTAAGATCACCAAATTAGATATTATGTAGAGAACAAAGAAGAGGGCCCAAGACCGAACCTTGGAGAGCACCCTCGTTAGGGGGCATGACCTAAATGAAAATCCAGCAAAGCAAACTGAAATACAGACAAAGTAAATGCCAACTGATTGGGTTGAGAGGTATGGCTCTAACGACTAGGAGAATCAGTAAAAAATGAACTGAAGAAGGTAACACATGATCCTTGAAGGGAATTAGAGGTTCCAAGATGCAAAAGTGAGGAGGAAGGGCATTCCTGGCATAGGAAATGGCTTGGGTAAACACATGGAGGCAAGAGGAAGCCCTCCATCATACCCTTCAAAGCACTACAAAAACAAAAGGTGAAATATTGCCTTTCCTCAAGGAACTTATGTTCTAATAAAGTTATATATCACATATAGGGGACTTTTTCATCAGGATAGTTACAGGACTGGTGAGTGAAGCTTAAATACAGTTAATTAATTTCCAAGAGCAATGATACTATTGGCTGGGCCCAGAGAGTTGCCAATGGAACCTACCAGAACCCACAGATGACAAATAGCTTAATACAAATTATTCCTATTCAGCCTTACATCTGCCTCAGTTTCCTCATCTGCAAAATGAGAGAGCTAAACTAGATTACCTCAGAGGTCCAACTCTAAATCTATGATTCTATGACTCGGAGGTCACATAGGGACTAGACCTAGGATTTCAATATAGTTTATAACATATCTTGATGAATTCAAGGAGCTATGTCCCATTAAATTTGTGGCATAGAATCTCTTAAAGAAATACAAGATTCCATCTTATTTCACTGTATCAATAGATTCTTAGAGTTGGAAGAGGCTTCAAAGTCTACCTAATCCAACTTTCATACAAAGTATTGATGACTTGTAACATCCCTGACAAGTGGTCATCTGTCCTGCTCGTGAATACTCTTGAGCCTACAGTATCATGAAGGCAGCTCAATCCTGTGCTGGACAATTCTGATTGTTAAAAATTCTTAAATGGATCTGAAATCTGTCCCACAGAGTAAAGCCAATCCCTGTCTTACCAGCTGATTGATTCTAAGAAGCACTGGAAGGTCCCTCTATCAATGAGATCACAAGCTTGGTTTTCACACACCCCAGACAGATGAGGAGGAACCTACATTCTGAACCTTCTCTTGGAGTGAATGAATGAAAAAGCAGCTACTAAATGCTTACTATGTCCCAAACACTATGCTAAGTGCCAAGGATACCAAAAAAAACATTCAACACCCTCAACAAACTGAGAGTCTAAGGGGGACAACAACACATGAGAGAGGGAAGGTTTAGAAATAAGAGTAGATGGAAGGTTTCGATGGCCTGGAGAATTAAATACAAAAGGAAATGACAAGGCATGTATTTCTAGAGACACTAGCAGATAGACTGGTGGGTGGAAAAGTAGCCTTTCCTTTAATTCTCATCTTTCTCCTGATGTAAAATTTAAAACCTCCTGTTTTGTTGTCCTTCATGTTCCTCACCAGCCTCCAGTCATTTTGAGCTTTAGCATTCCTGAAGCTATTTCATTGATTGTCTGTTGCCTTTCTGGTCTCCATTTTTTGTTTACATCTTCATTAAACCTAGGATGACTAGTGAATGCCCTGTGCATCCACATTGGTCTTTTCAGACAACTCATATTTTCTTCCTGATTAGAATTGCTTCCCTTTATGTCTTTAAAATTTCATTCCCTTTACTCCTGGGTTAATTTCCCTTATAGCAATTTAATCCATGGGATTCTACTTGTCTTTTCCCTAAACCCCTTTAAAACCTGCTCTCTCAAAATCTAGTGTACATCAGAATGTTTTTGACTTTCTTCTCCTCCTTGATCACAAACTCTACAAAGAAGTGGTCCCTTCTCCCGAAACTTCTCATAATTTCTACCTCAATAACTAGTTCTTTTTAGTGAGAATAAGATCCAGAACAGAATTTCCCCCACATTAGCTCCTCTACTTTTTAAAGGATGGAATTATCACTAAAATAAGTCAAGAAGTTATTGGCCGTTCTGCATTTGCCAGAGAGAGGGCTCTAGTAAATGTCTGAAAAAGCTCAAGTGCTCCATCACCGTTGTCCTAGTCGCTGTGACAAGCTTGTGATATGTTTCCTGAACTAATCACCTATTTCCCCTTTTTGTCCAAATGGTCTGAAGTGGGGTTGGACATATGGGGTGTTCAGGGAGGACTAGCACCTTTGGTGTGAGGGCTTGCCCAGGCCTTTTCAGGGCTGCTCATCCACCTTTGGTGTCCACCTGTCACCCAACTCTCACCTGTGACTCCAAGAAGACTTACCCTGAATAATGAGAACAATTTGTTCCAAAGGCCATGAAAGTAGCTGAAGCAGCCATTGTGGGACACTCAGAGCTTGGTCAGATATCGAAGATACCAAGGTCATCCACTGCATCCCCGGCCATCAGCAGTCATCCTGACTTGATTTGCTATTGGACTTTGATGACTCTGGAAGAGTGAGTGAGCCTGATGACTCTTTGAGATTCTGCTTCACTTAAACCCAATTCATGTGTAAGTCAATATATCATTCCATGATGTCATTGATCCTCTTCAAAAATGAAGAACAATCAGCAATAGAAACTAGATATCTTCAAAGAGATAAACATTCTTAATATACAGTGCTGGCCTGCCTGCCCTTTTACCTATCCTCTTCCTTTTAAATAAGATATTCCCATCCAGAACCATATTCCAATCATGGATCACCCCCATCAAGTCTCAGTGACACCTATTAGGTATCTGCTTCCTAAACTTTGGGCAGATGTACACAAACAAACAAATTTAAAGCTATTTTCTTTGATTTTTCCTGGTTCTCTCAACTGTTATTTTCCTTTTTTTAACTACACTTCATGTATCTAGTTTGGTAAATATACCTAGGAAGAACTCCCCCTTACATCATCTTTTTATTCTAAAATTCTTTTGATTTGATTTGCAAAAAGAAAAAACTCACAACAAATACATTTGTGTAATCCTTTTTTTTTTGGGTACACTCCATCCCTGGCCTACAGTCTGTCGCCCCTACATAGTAAGCAATGGTGCATAAATCTGAATTCCATTCTCAAATCAGCTTCTTAACCAAGCTCTTCTCTTCCCAAATCTGTCTTTTCTGCAACCTTTGTCTTTCTTGGGGAGTCTTGAGGAAAACACAAGCCAAGCCCCTCTTTCCTTCAGTGTGTTGCTTAAGACTCCATCATCTTTGGCAACAGTTCTTGATTCATTCTGGCAGCATCATTGGTGACCCTGTGAATGACTGGAAGTGGGTTGTATTGATCCATTTGGACAAGTCTTGGAAAGTCATTTGCTATGTCTTGGAAACATGCCATAGGAAGACAACAAACCTCTCTATTGTTATTAGGTCAGAAAAGAGCTACCTCAGGACCCCTGAGCAGGGAATCACCAGTCAGAACTATTTCATTCCTCCCTTGACCCTTAATGGATGAGTTCTCACCTGTTGAAATCTTTGGCTCCCCTCTATCATTCCGGGACGATAAGCAGTTGCTTCCTCCTCAGGCCATCCAGCTCTTTTCACTCCAGGAAGGGCTTCATATTTCTTTGAGTTTCAAATGCACAATGTCCCTTTTCTTTCTCTTCCTCCTCTGTGTGATTCTTCCAGATTCCAACCTCTTGACAAAGGTCAATTTTTCTTTCTGCCAATTCCAACTGTCCCTGTTCTGTTTCTCCCCACCTCCCCCCCATCAAACCCCAAAGTCCTTTTTCTGGTTTTAGGATTTGTTTGTTTTTTTAAAGGAACATTTCATTATACCTGAATACCTGGAAAACATAAAGGTTTTTCTCCAGCCCCTTCATCCTCTCTTCCAAGAGGGAAACCAGCCTACATGTGGAATATAGATAATAATATGGAAGAAATATAAAGATGACACATTCAGTGCAAGTCACTCTTGTTAGACTTCTCCCCATACTGATTGGGATGACTGAGTGGTGCAGTAGATAGAGCATCATGCCTGGAGTCAAGAAGACTCATCTTGAATTCAAATCTAACCTCAGACATTTACTAGCTGTGTGACCCTGGGCAAGTCACTTAATCCAGTTTGCCTCAGTTCTTCATCTGTCAAATAAACTGGAGAAGGAAATGGCCAACCCCTCCAGCGTTTCTGTCAAGAAAACCAAATGGAGTCACAAAGAGTAGGACACAACTGAAAATGACGAACAATATCAACAACTGATCTTGTTTTTGGATCTGTTTGTAGAGATTTACATCTACCTTCTAAGCACGTTAAGGCATTTACAACCTTTTGTCACCTCTTTACGCCTTGACCCCTTGACCGGTGTGTTCAATTTTCTTGTCTCGCACCCAGGTGACAGTCAAACCCTACTGCATTTTGCTTCTCTCGCTTAACCTCAAATGGTTTCTCCAATTTGTCTCTTTTCCAATCTGTTTCCTTACTTAACTTGCCTCACCTCCTTCTTGAATCCCGCTCTTTAGGATTCTTTTCTTACTTCAAATTGAGACCTTCTCCTTCAGTTTAAATTGTTTTTCTTCAGTTTATCCTCAAGTCCTCCAAAATTTCTCCTTTTCCCAAATTCCATCTCTAACCTTCCACTTAGGTCCAAACCCTTTAAAGTCACCATTACATTGTTTTTTTCTTATTATCCTTGTTTCTTCTCAAAGTCCTCCACCTACTCCTTATACTATAACTTTTTTTTTTTTTGCTTTTTGGAGGGGGGAAGGCAGGGCAATTGGGGTTGAGTGACAAGCCCAACTATCACACAGCTAGTAAGTATTACATGTCTGAGGCTGGATTTGAACTCAGGTCCTCCTGACTCCAGAGCCAGTGCTCTATTCACAGGTACACCTACCTGTACCTCTCCTGCAACTTTTGAAAGCCACAAGTAAAATTGGCCACATCAGGGGTTTTCCTTGAACTCTTTTGTGGACCATTCATTAGTTAATTATCCCTCACTCTTGTAACAAAACCTGTCCATCTCCTTTTCTCATCATGTATTTCTCTGGTGATATCATTTATGCCACTTTGCAAAACCTCATTTCAAAACTTTTGTAAACCACTGTCTATTGGCTAAAGGCCACTCTAAACTTAAGAGATTTTAGTGTTCCATGACTGACACAGAAACACCAGAAGAATACTGGTATTTAAAAGCACATCATAAGCAAAAAAAAAAAAAAAAGCGACATTTGCCGATTGACTGACTGAAGTCATTGTAAAAAAAAATAAACTAATACACCAACCTATATTTTTCATATTTTAAGAATCTACAGAAATGTTTCTTCATTAGTTTATTCATCTGGATATGCCTTGCTTTAATATTTCAACATCGGGGGATTCCTGGTAGGAATTTGTTACATACTTAATGAATTGGATTGTATTAGATTGGATTGAAATGGATCAAATCCATGATCTCTTTACTTTAGATATTCCTTGCCTTTTTTCTCTCCACATTTTTATTCTGTAGAGATTATTACCCATGTTTTTACTTATATTTCCCATTGAGGAGCTGTCCTGTGTGCTGGAGCCCTTCTTCTGGGTCTTTTAATATTTTGTGGATACCAGTGCAGCCATCATACCAGTGCATCCGTCTCATCCACATGTGATTGTCCAAACCCCACTCCAGGTTTGTGTTGTCTTTCACACCACCACCACCATACAGGCAACACTGTCCCTTGCTTACCTGCATTCAGCATGGGTCTTTCCATTATATTTTGAATCACTCACAACTTGCTTAACAGAGACATTTTTAGGCAAGTCAAATGAGGTAAATCAATCTCAAAATGGGGTCTTCTGAGAGTGACTGTACTATCCATGATATGTGGGAGAAACTGAATAACTCATGTCCAAGTCATCAATGTATTTTAAACATTAAGTCAATCAATGATGTTGATGGTAATTAAACGTCCTAAGGATGAGGAAAGAGAGAATGATCACACTGTGTTTTCCTTTCATAGTCAAAGAAGCAAAGAGAACTCTGGTTTGAGGCTCCAGCATGTTGTCCCAAAAGCCTCTAGTGGCCTGCTGGGAGCTATGTTGGATCTCCCACTGTCTTCTTTTTTTCCTCATGGTTGTCCTCACAGGCTTTCTCACATAAATCTGTACTGGAGAAATGATTTACAGCAAAAGAAAGAAATGTGCCTTCAAGATGACAATGAGAAGTCCTGAATTTTCAAGTGGGTTTTCAGAGGGCAAATGCAGGAGGCAGATGGGTGGGGAACATGAGCCATACTTTGCCCAAATAGATTCCTCATCTCCAAGCTGTGGCTAAGATCCATCTGTTTGTCATTGGACACAAGACAATTGGAGACAAAATGCCTTGTCAAAGGGTTTGGGAAGGAAGGAGAGGGAATAAAACAATGGGAAATGAGGTCCCCAGATCTATCAGTTTGCAACAAACAACTCTTCAAACTGTTCATCCATGACACAAAAACTTGGCAGTGGATGCTTTTCCCCTTCCCAGTTAATCCTTCCAGATCCCTGACATGATTTCCTAGCAAAGAGACATGAAAACAAAGAAGAAAGAGGTGACTTGGGATGTTTTTCTATTCAGAGAAATTCATGTCCCAAAGATTAGAAACACATTCCCAGAAGATGACCCAATTGGATGATTTTAATTTTGAGAAAATACACAATTGGAGTATTGACTTCTGTCAAGACTCAGCTGAAACACTACCTTCTATATAGAAGGCCTATCTCAGTTCCTCCCCTTTCCCTTCTGTCTATGCTCTCTCTATCTTTTTATACATATGCTGCAAGCTTGCCCCATTAGAATGTGAATTCTGTGAGGATAGGAATTGTATTTCTCTTTATAACCAGCACTTAGCATAGCACCTAATTAATGCTTGTTGATTGATTGCATGACTGAATAACTGACTAACTTTGCCTCAGAGGGCAGAACCGGGAGTGCAAGTGAGGTCACAAAGGGCAAATTTAGGCTTGAAGTCAGAAGAAAGCTTCCTAACAGTTAGACCTGTCCAAGAGTGGATTAGGCTACCTTTGGGAGGAGTAACTGCTCCCTCACTAGATTTCCTTAATCTGAGGCTGGACGACCAAGTACCAGCTTCATTCTAGTGGAGATTCCTTTTGGGGAGAGTGATGGACAAGATGGTGAAGGTCTCTTTCTTCTACAAGTGTCTGCCCTTTTTCCATTAATCTTAAATTCTATTAACTTTCTGATGTTCCTGTCCTATTCATCCCCAATTCTGGGTTAACCACACTAGCTGCCTTCTCTGTTCTTCCTCCTTCCAAGAGTTCATGATTTCACCAATGCATAGCTCCAGTAGGTACTAAGTCCTTCATTCCTAGGCACAACTGTTTTTGGTGAGTTGTTTCAGTCATGTCCAACTCTTCTTGATCCCATTTGGGGTTTTCTTACCAAAGATACTGGAGTGGTTCTCCATTTCCTCCTCCAGTTCATTTTACAGATGAAGACACTGAGGCGAATAGGGTTGTGACTTTTCCAGGGCTACACAGACAGTAAGTATCTGAGGCCAGATTTTAACTCGGGAAAATAAGTCTTTCGATTACAGGTTCAGCACTCTCTCCAATACTCAACCTAAAATGTGGAAGCAGGTAGGTTGGATCCTAGAATCATAAAGATCTGAGTTAAAATCCAGCCTCAATCACTTGCTAGCTATGTGACCCTGGACATGTCACATTGCTTCTACCTGCTCCAGTTTCCTGTAAACCACCTGTGAAATAGGGATCATCTACCTCCTAGGGTTGTTGAGTGAAACAAATGAGGAAAAAACTCTCTAAATGCCAACCATCCTTATTAGTAGAGATGGGAAAGTATTATTTTCTTACTCTTTCTAGTCTTCCTCTGAAATCCCACACAGGAACCCAAATCATCTGAATTAAAAATTGACCAAGACAATGTAATTTCTCAATCACCTTTTAAAAAGTCAACAACACCAATGTCACTGTGGCTTTACCTGGAAAGGTATGGTCAAACTGGGAATTCCTAGTATTCAGCTACTTCAGCTGAACTCGGGGTGTTTAATCGTATTTCACAAAGGTTGATATTTACTCAGAATTTTTGTTCCTGGCTGTTTCTAAGGCAGCTTGGGACTAAGCTTTGCTGATTCCAAGGGGGGCTACGAGCAGATCAAAGCAACTAAGTGACAACAGCTGTATCAAGGATCACAAGGTGGAGTTTGCAGATGACCAGAATAGTCTTTTAAACCAATAGTCTATTGGTTTAAAGAGCATGGTTTCCCTGAGTGGCAGAGTGGATAGTGTTGAACTTGAAATCAGGAAGACCTCAGCACAAATACTGTCTCAGACACACACTAACTATGCTGTCCATGGCAGATTACTTAAAAATAAGCACAAAAATAATAATTAGAATTTATATAAGCATTTTAAGGTTTGTAAAGCACCTGACAAATATTATCTCCTTTCAGGCCCACAACCACCTTGTGAAACAGGTGCCATCATTTACCCCACTTTACAGACGAGGAAACTGATTTGCCCAGGTTACATAGCTAGTAAGTGTCTAGGGCTGCATTTGAACTCAGGTCTTCCTGATAACATCTAGGTGTCACAGTGGATAGAGGACTGGCCCAGGAGTGAGGAAGACTCCCCTTCAAGATTTCAAATCTGACCTCAGACATGTCCTAGCTGTGTGACCCTGGGCAAGTCACTTAACTCTGTTTACCTCAGTTTCTTCATCTGTAAAATGAGCTGGAGAAGGAAATGACAAACCGCCTCAGTATATTTGTGAAGAAAACCCCAAATGGGGTCATGAAGAGTCAGACAAAGGACATATGAAGGAAGACATTATCTGCATCCAGAGAAAGAACTGATAAACACTTACAGAATGTATGTAGAGAATGATTTTACATATGTATGTGTGTCTAATAGACACCATCTCTAGCGGGGGAGGGAAGAAAAAAAGAAATTTAGACAATATTATATAGCTAGATAAAATAGCAAGTCACACATAATAGTTTTTCAGTTTCATGTGCAATCATCTTTTTATTATACTGCTATGGAAATTTTATCCCATAAATTAAAAATAAAATAAATACAGATTTAAAAAAATAAAGCAGCTCTTTAGTTTTCACATTACATTTCTGATTAAAATGGAAAAATAAAATAAACCTATAAATTACAAAAAGTCAGACATAACCTCAGAATGATTCAACTCCCTGTCTTTGGATCCAGCTCTGTCTGCCTCTTCGTACCTCACTTTCTCCATCTGTAAAGTTGGGATGGTAATCGCATCTACCTCCCAGGTTTGATGTGGGTATGGAGTGAGATAATAAAGCATTGAAAGTGCTTTGCAAATGTGAATTCACTCTATATAAATGTTAGTCATTATTACTACTATTACTATGTTATTATTTTCCAATATGTGTATCTCCCCATCTACACTGTAAATGGGGTTGAATCCCACAAAGCCCAAGCTGGCTCCTTGGCACAGTGCACAGCCAGCCTTTCCACTTCATCCTCTCTCACAGCCATCCACCCCATGCTTCCCGACATGATCCCTATTTTAGGGTCATATCAATTATAGATTGTATTGAGTCCTCGAGTGAACATCACTGGGCTAGTACAGCTACCAACACAATGTAGCCATTGTCCTGGTGCAAAAGTGTGGTATGGTGGGGGGAAATCTCAGATCAGAAGACCTAGATTTGAACCCCCAGCTCTCTAACAAGTTGAGTGACCCTGGCAAGTCACTTGGAGGACTTCCTTCAAGCAGAGGCTTGGCAGGCATGTTGTAGTGTGGATGCCCTTCATTCCCTGCCAATCCTCAAATTTTGTAACTTTTCTCCAGGTCTCAGTTTCCTTCTTCATAAAGGGAGACAAGCACTGCGTTGTAAATACCCTGTAAATATTGACATTTAATAGAAATGGACCTATTCTCTTTTCTCCTAGGATAACAACCCTCCTAGCAAAGGTGCCTCTCATAGGGACCCTCAAATGACCCCACATGAGCATAGCAGCAAGGGTGGAAAGAACAAAAAGCCAAAAATAAAGGAAAAAAAAACTGAAGGATCAAAGTTCTAGAGAATCAGATTGAGTCACACCAGTGGTCAGCTCCTTGACACTCTCAGCCTTTTTACTTCCTAATCAGGTATCAATACCCAGAATCCCTGCCCCAGCATCCTGGATTTCTTCTCATGCCCATTCTTTGGATTCTGGCACTCTGCAGACATCCTGCTACCAACCCAGCATGGCTTTTTGGTTTGCAGTTGCTCTGCTCCCAACTCAGTACCTGCTGCCCTGGCCCCATGTAGGATCCTCCCCACCCTCAGCCCCCAAATTGGCACACAACATCCTTGTTTGGACCACAACCTCACATGCAGACACACACTAAACACACACTTAGTGTGGGCAGACAATTTTTAAAATACATTATAAATGTGCCACAGAATGAAAAATATCAGTAAGCACTGATTTAGAGTGTCAGAGAGGCTGGGATAGCTAATAGCTCTGGTCTCAGTTTATCACCCCTAGTTTGTTATTGTCATTCAGTCAGGCCAAACTATGACCTCATTTGGGGTTTTCTTGGCAAAGACACTGGAGTGGTTTGCCACTTCCTTCCCCAGCCCTCATTTTACAGATGAGGAACTGAGGCAAATGGGGTTAAGTGACTTGCCCAGGATCACACAATTAGTAAGTGTCTAAGCTGGATTTGAACTCAGAAAGAAGAATCTTCCTGATTCCAGGCCTAGGGCTCTATCCATTGTGGTGCCACCTAGCTGCCACCCTATTTTTAAGCACCTGTTTAAACCAATCAAATCAAAATACACACATATCAGCATTTTCTCCGGAATTATTGCTAGGCTTCTTGGCTACCTTTCAAGGAACTGTGATACTGTCTGTACAAGAACTTCCTTTCCTGGGGATAGAGCATGACCTCTCAGTAATTGAGGAGAGAGTTATCTGAGTCTCAGAGAGAGATCATGATTCACGTCTGGGGTCATGCAGCCAGCAAAGATCAAAGGTGGGATTGGAACCAAGTGCTTTCTGACCTCTAGCCATCACACCACCCTGCCTCTCATTATACCCCATCTAACAAGCTCCGGATGAGTGTACACCCTCTATTAAGCTCCTTTATTACTGGTAAGAGGGGAAGGCAGTAAGTAGATACTGCACAACATCTCAGGAAGGCTGCCAGAGAGAGGTAATGTCACCTATCACTGCCATCACCAACAAGGACCTTTTTCATGGTCTCAGCTGTAAACAACATTCAGCTGAAGAGCATGGTGACAGCTGACATGTCTACAACATTCTAAGGTTTGGGGAGCAGCATTAATTAATTCATTTGATCCTTCAAAATGATGAGATGGGCACTATTATTATTCCCCATTGGTGAGATGGGGAAAGTAACATAGGACCACATAGCTATTGAGGCATTACATTAGATGTCCTACTGTTCTAGCCAAGAAGACTAGGTTTTGAATCCTGACTCAGACAGCTGGTGTGCAATCCTCAGCCCTCAGTTTCTCCATCTGAAAAAGTAGCACCTACCTCCCCAAGGTTCAAATTGTGAGCATCAAATGAGATAATATCAGCAAAGCACTTTGCAAACCTTAAATTATTGTGTGAATGTTAACTGTTAGGACAATGATGACACCCATTTCACATATAAGAAAACTGAGACTGAGAGGAATTGAGTGACTTGACCAAAGTCACATAGCTGGTAAGTGTCTGAGGCACAATTTGAACCCAGATGTTCCTGGATCCAAGTCCTAAATTGCTTCAAGGAAATGTGTTCTGGAGACTGAGGCAGTAGAGTTTGGGGTCTCCTTTTACATAGTGAAGCTGTGGAAAGAAGACAGCTTCTCTTAATGACCTCTGGGCACATGGGAGGCCAGGAGGAAGAGAGAGGGGTGAGCCAAAGGAGGGGAGGGGATCTTACCAGCTGGAATTTCAACTGGCAGGCAGGTTTCTGGATGGGGAAATGAAAGGAGTTTCAGTTGGTCGGCATCCAACAGGACCCAGGGCCGGAAGAATCGCTTGGGGCTTGCCATACGAAAATGAGTTATGTAAGCGGAACAAGTGCCTCTCTCTTTCAGGAATGTCTGATACAGTTTCACAGACTGTCAGAAGCCTCGGGGAGCCAGCCAGGGATCAGACTCTCCATCCAGCTCTCCAAGTGCAGGCGTACATTACACAACAGCCAGTGGTGTTCACCACTGGAAGCTGGGAGTGTTAAGTCCAAAGACCAATAGATGGGAAGCTTGGCTGACTCTTTGCTCTTCAGGGAGCTGCCTCCATGTCAGGGCTGGTGGCCGAAGAGTCCACAGTGTGGGAACCCTTCCTCCTAGCTCCCTGGGTCACACCTGCTCCCAGTATAAATAGGACTCCATCTCCGACACTGTGAGTCTGCTGAAAGCTGCATTGTTTCTGGCAGGACTGGGGAAAGCATTATGAATTGTCCCTCAGAACAGCTTTGCACTGGGGGAGAGATGGATTAAATGGCCTAAGAAGTCTGGCCTGTCTCTAATTTCTTTCATTCCATTGAATTCTTCAAGGAGCTAAATTAGATTAGGGGGGAGGGGAAGAGGACACTTTCAAATATTCTAACCAAAATAAAACTCTTCATTCTCAGAGAGTGGTTGACCCTAAGTAAGTCATTTTAATCTCTCCAGGACTCACTTTACAGGGATAATAATAGCCCCTACCCCGGAGGGTTGTTGTGAGGCTCAAATGAGATCATGTATCTAACGAGCTTTGTAAACTTTGGTGAATTATTAAACATGCAAGCTGTTTTTCTACGTTCTAAGGCATGGCTTTGTAGTATTATTCCTTTTTAATGCCATAAATAATCAGAGAGTGGATCTCCATTTAAATAGCACATAGACTCTATGTCATAGAGGAACAAAAGATTGAGAGCTGAAAAGAACATTACAGTCAAGGCCAACCCCTTCATTTTACTGATGGGCACACAGGATCTGAGAGGCTGAGAGATTTGTCCAACATCACACAGTGAGTTCCCTGGGAACACTGACTCCAAATCTAGCCTGATTTCCACTTTATACCCCTCTCTCTCAAGTGAGAATACAATCAAGGTTTCTCTGTCTGTGGTGATAAGAGAAAAGCCAATGTGTTCAAGTTAAGCACTTAATGAAGGTTTCTCAAGTCGAATTCAATGTGTTGAACGGATCCTGACTCTGTAGACTACAAGTTAGGCCATTCTTCCACCTCACTGGGCCCCACTTTCTCCATGTATAAAATGTGGGAATTGGATGGGATAATGTCAACCCTCCTTCTAGCTCTATTGTTTACAATTCTCTCTCATTTCATGAGAGAATAGATTGAGAATTATAAGGAATCTTAGAGACTGCCTGGTCCAACCTCTTTTCCTAGAGATAAGGACAGGAGGTGGGCTTGCCCAGAGTAAAACAAAGAATCATTTAGAGCTAGAGAGGCCCCCAGAGGTCACCTCATCCAACATCTTCATTTTATAGATGTGGAAATTGAGGCACTGAAGGTGCCTTGCCCAGGGTAACAGAGGTAGTGAGTGGTATAGATAGAATGTGAACTCAGGTCTCTTGAACCTAATCTAGCACTCTTTCCACTAAGATTGGCCACACTTAATAGAATAAGGAGAGAAAACTGGTTTTTTTTCCCTCATATTTGTGAAACGGATCTTATTTTTACACACAGAGGCTGTTTCCATGGAAGCAAATGTATGTGGATTAACAGCACAAACCCTGCCATATTCAGGTGAGAAGTCAGGGAGCATGTCTCAGTGGACAGAGAGTTGAACTTGGTATCAAATGACTGAGTTTCATAGCCCAGATCCAAGATTTATGAGACATGTGGCCCCAAGCCAAGTTCTTCGAGTGTCTAGCCCTAGCTCCCTCACTTACAAAACTCAGATTTATAAATAGGAGTTATCATTAGGATGATGGGTCAGTACTGATTTGGATCTTCCTGCTAGCAAATGTCACGGTTACATCAAGCTCTGAAGAGTAAGCTTCCTGCAAAAGAATGATAACCATGAAAAAGAGTCTCTCCTGACCATCCACACAGGAAAGATCAAGTGGATGAAGCATGTCTATTTCCATGAAAGGAGGAAAGTCAGGCCAGAGCAGGGACCAGGAGAACAGGAATAGAAAAATCAAAGGCTAAGGAAAGACCAAAGGATAAATTAAAGTGTTACAGATGGAGAGATTGAGTGACAAAAGATTATAATTAGAAAGGGGAATTTTTAAGTTTATAATTATAGATATAGAACTAGAAGGGAACTCAGAGGTCAAGTAGCTCAAGAACCATATTTTATAGATGAAGAAACCAAGGCTCAGAGAGAGGAAGTTATTTATCCAAAGTCATTGGAATAGTAAGTAACAGAGCTGAGATTTGAACTAAGTTCCTCTTACTTCACACCAGTCTCTCAGCTTTCTATGCTACCTTACAAACTTAAGATCAAAGTTCATAGCAGCTAAGTGGCATAGTGGCTAGAGCACTGGACTTGGAATCAGGAAGACTTGTCTTCATGAGTTCAAATCTAGTCTCAGACACCTAGTAGCTGTGTAACCCTGGGTAAGTCACTTAACCCTGTTTGCCTCAGCCCCTCACCTGTAAAATGGGCTCGAGAAGGAAATGACAAACCACTCCAGTATCTTCACCAAGAAAACCTCAAATGGGGTCAAATGAGGACATAAGTTCTAAGGTATGGTCACCGCTATGAGTGAATGAGATAGGGTGGAGATGGAGATCATGATGAATCAGTAAGCTATGGTGGAAGAAGGGACACACAATGAATAAATACCAAGGATTGAAAGAGAAAGAAAGATGGTAAGCCAGGCACTGGTTAAATTCCCTGAGAAAAGGAAGAGTGGCCTGGAAGTTGTGGATGACCATTGCAAGGATCTCAACAATGATGGAGCTAGAAGGAATGAATTTCCAAGGACGGGAGGTTCCTGAGTGATGCCAGCACAGAGAGGGCCTGGAGGGTAGCACTGTGGCCCATGGAACGGACCAACCACTACTTCTGGCCCTATGAGTCAAGGGGCTTGAGAGAAGGACAGGTCAGCACTGGAAAAGGTGAGTAGTTGTCCTAAAAACGAGAGAGAGAGAGAGAGAGAGAGAGAGAGAGAGAGAGAGAGAGAGAGAAAGAAAGAGAGAGAGAGAGAGAGAGAGAGAGAGAGATGCAGAGCCATAGAAGGAAAGGGAGGTTGTTTCTGTGGGGGTAGGAGGAGCAGGAGCTGCATTCTAGAAAGCCAGGTGGAAAGAAACAGTATAGGAGGGTGAGGAGGGGCTAGGGAAAGTTGATTTTGGCCTTAGTTGACAGCAGTTCTGAAACATGGTGATCAGCAGAATAGGAGAGAAAAATGAATGGTTCATTGGGGTAATGTGAGCTTCCTTGAGGACAGAGACTTTTCTGCATTTGCATTTGCATTACCAATGTCAAATACATCACCTGGGATGTAGCAGGTGCTTATTGAGGCTATCCATTCTGAGCTCCATCTTCTCTTTAATTTCACACTTCAAATGACCTCAGCATCACTCACTATTCTCTCCTCTTTTCTCCAGTCTCAGAGAATGAGTTGGTCCTTCTTCCAAATGCCAATTTGCATCTTTCATTCACTCTACTCTAGAAGCTTCTCCCATCTTTCTCCCTTATGTATAACTTCTCTTTATCCATAGATTGTCTACAAACATGCCCAGATCTGCTCCATCCTTAAAAACCTCCACTTGATCCTGCTGTGCCATCAAGCTAACATACATCTTGCCACTCTTTCTCAGCCAAACTCTTAGAAAAAGTTTTCTACATTCTTTGCTTCTACCTTCTCCCCTCCTACTAACATCTCAACTCTTGAAATTTAGCCTCCTTTCCCACCATTCAATTGAAACTGACTCTTAAAAGAGATAATGTTTGTAAAGGGCTTAGTACAGTGTCTGGCATATAGGCAGTTAATTACTGCTTCTTCCCTTCCCCTTCTTCAAGATCACCAATTTTCACTTTTATGGCTAAAATAAAGTTCCCATCCTTCCTGACCATTCTGAAACATTTGAAACTATTGATTACTTCCTTCTCCTGGGCACTGGATCTTTTCTGCTTTTTCTTGATATTACTCTGTAACCATCTCCTTTATAGAACCCTGATATGGGTAATTTCCCTAGGTCTTTATCCCAGCCTCTCATCTTTTCTCTTTCTACATTTTCTCTCAATGAGTTCATAAGCTTCCATGAATTCATCTATAATCTCTAGAAAGATGGCTTCCAAATTGACATATTCAGTCTTCATCTCTCTTCCAAACTCCAGTCCCACACCTCTAACTGGTTGCTGCATAGCTCGACCTGGGTATCCCATAGGAATATCAAAGGCAACTCATTGTCTTTTATCCAAAAACCCACTCTACTTTCTCAATTCCCTATTTCTGTCAAAAGCATCACCAATTTATTCCAATCAAGTCCACAAGTAGGCATGGTCCACTCCACCCTCATATTGAATCAATGGTCCATTTTCCTTTCTGGACATCTCACATGTCCATCCTCCCCTCTCTATTAACATCCCAACTACCCTAGACCTTATATCTCCTCATGCTTGAACTACTGAAATAGCCTCCTAATTGGTTACATTGCCTCAAGTCTCTCATTTTTCCAATCCACACAGTGATATTCCTATAACACCAGTCACTGCTCTGCTCGCAAATCTCCAACTGCTTTGTATTGCTTTGAGAATGAAACTCAAAGCTCATTTGTTCAGCATTTAAAGCTCTTCACAGTCCAGCTAACTGACCTTTCCAGGCTTATAACCCATTGCACCACTTCATGCACTTGACATTCCAGCAATCTGGTCTTATTGCTATTCCTTATACTCAACAGTCCTTATATACAACAATTTCTCTTCTCTATGACTTTACATAGACTTTCTCCCATGCCTGAAATTCCTTCCTTCCTTATCTCCACCTCTTAGAATCTCTAGCCTCCTTCAAAGCTCAGTCAAAGTGCCACCTTCTTCTTAAGCCTTCTCTGATCTCTGTAGCTACAAGTGAAAATTGTACTGAAATTTCCTTATTTTACTTTTAATTTGTATATATCTTATTTGGGGTCATTTGTCTCACTGCTGAGTTGTTCAACAACTCCAATTTGCCCCTTCCTCACCTTACTATTTACTCATTGCCTAAATGAGATTCCCAGTAAAAATGATCTTTGTTTGCTCTAAGTTTTATCAGAATTATGTAAATATATGTGTGTATGTGCGCGTGTGTGTGTATACACACACATACATAGATGTAGATGTAGATGTAGACATAGACATAGATGTAGACATTGATGTAGATGTAGATGTAAACATATTTAGCTATGGACCCCCAGTAAGAAACAGGGATCTGGCAAAATACCTCAGTGTTATCTCTCTCTCTCTCTCTCTCTCTCTGGGGATGTTGCCCACACGTGCATACCTAACTGCCTCCTCCCAAATAAATTTTCAATAAGTACACACAGACTAGCAACAGCCTGTTGTTAACACCATTTGTAAAGGCAATGGTAAATTTTATAATTTAAAAAAGGAAAAAAGTAATCAGACTTTCCTAGAAGAAAAAGTTTTAGACTCGTGCAAAGGATTCCGAGGGAAGAGAAGAGAGTCTGTAGTTGATAAAGTTGTTTTCTGCCCCCAAGCTCCTTGTCCCTGATCTGCACAAACATCCATCCTCACTCCCAGAGACAGTCCCAAGTCCCTTCTTTCCAGTGGCTGCCATTGCCTATGCTCCCAGCTCCCTTGGCTTCCTTTTTCTCCAGATCCGTTTGTCTTCTCAGCAGAAATCAGAGGCTTCTTGGAGTCTCTCTTGTACTCCAGTTCACCTTAAGGTGTGGCCCATCATTCTTCCTCTGGGACTGCTTCCTTTCTGATTCACTTAAGGGACTAATTCACACCTCATAAAGGGATCACCTGGTATGGCTGAATTTTTACAATCAGCTTAACTCCCTTTTATCTTACCTCTTTCATGTGATTAGCAATGTGGAAAACCAACTCCCTTACCATTACTCCTGTACATATTGCTTCCTTCCATAGAATGTAACTCTTAGAGGACAGAGACTTTCATTTTTTGCCTTTATTTCTCTGGTTCTTGACTGGAGTCAGAAAAACTCATCTTCATGAGTTCAAATTGGGCCTCATATATTTATGAGTTGTATGACCCATTTTACAGAGGATGAAACTTAGACAAACAGGGGTTAAGTAAGTTGGCCAGGATCACACAACTAATAAGTGAATGAGGCCAAATTTGAACTCCAGTCTTCCTAGGTGATGCAGTGCATAGAGTGCCTGGCCTGTAGTCAGGAAGATTCATCCAATGGTCATGGTAACTGGGAGGGCATCTTCTAAGAAAATCCTCACAATGCCCACAAATATTCATTCAAAACCGTGGAAACCTGATTTGCGTCAATTGCTTGAGGCCCAGAATCTGACCCAAAGACCAAGACATCTGCAGTTTAGATCCCATTGATTTCTTCTCTTTTCCTAGAAGAATGCACTGTCATTTAACCTTTATTGGTGACACCTGCCCTTTCCATTCTCAAAGACATAGAGAGAATCATCAGAAAGAACACATGTCCTCAGTATATGCCATCATTACTCTTCTGACAGTTCTCTCTGAATCAGAGGCTAAAAAACAAAGGGCTAAAAACCCCAGGCCTGTTTTCCCCATAAACAACTGATCAATCTCCTTTAGAACGTCAAATTTCAAATAGTAGAAATGAAGGCAATGGGGAAAGGAACTAAGAGTGAACAAGGATTACATGAGAATAACAGCCCAATAAAAATAAATTATCAAGTCCCATAAAATGCACAAATGTGCCACAAATGTTTGTGAAACATGTAGATCTTCAACAACAAGAAACATGTGGTACAAGGTCCCAAGGAGAGGGCACTGGGCAGGGGCTGACAGTTCTGAATCTGTGATCATGGATACAGAAATGAAAGCAGGGGTACACTGGTCAAGGTTTAACAACTGCCTTTCCAAAAAAACAAAATTCCATACATTTTCAAGTTGGATCTGAATGATTAGGATCTTCTCCATCACTTTGTTCTGTCTAGACACTCAACACAACACTAAATCAAGCCTTGATTTGTAGCCTGATTTTGCTGATTTCCAGGGTGTACATGCTCTCACTGAACATTTCACAGTCAGCTCTCATGAGCCAGGCTGAGCTGCTTCCAACACAAGCTTGACTAGGAAATCTTTTCCCTGTCGTCTGTTATAAATAAGAGACCACAACCCACACAGAAATGGCATCTGAAATGACACGTGTACAAAGAAGAAGAGCTGGGGTCCAAAGGGAAGCCACCTTTCTCTAAAGACAGTGTCCATTGCAATTCCCCACAATTACTTATTGGAGAACCAGTTAAATCCAATTCAATCCAGCAATTTGATCCAGTGCTAGGCACTAGGGCCAAAAACACAAAGATGAAACATCCTCTACCTTCAGGCTTACATTCTACTGTAATAAAATTACATTATATTGAGGCTGCAATATGTTTTTCCTCTACTTGGAACATACTGTTTTGTCACTTTCCGTTTAATTCACTATTTGAAAAATAATAATAAGGGCTTTTTTTTTCCTTCCTTTGCATCAACTTTGCAAGGTAGACACTAATAGGAATATTATTTCCATTTTATAGATGAGAAAGTGAAATTTTGGTGAACTAAATTGCCCAAGGTTACTAAGTTAGTAAGTGATGGTAGAGATTTGAACCTAGGTCCTCTGACTCTACTCCTCCCCACTCCCAACACACACACACATGCACACACACACAGACACACACACACACACACACACACACACACACACTGTTTTCATTGGTCATACTGGCCTCTGAGGCAACCCTCACCCCCAAAGCAGACCATTTTGCCCCAGATGTAAGACTTACTACTTATGGCTATGCCCTGGATCAGACTGCTGAAGACTTTAGCATCTCAGAAAGTTATACCACATCAGCATCATTTCAGGAAGGAACCTTGCTCCATAGGTCAAGGAGATCCTTCTCTCTTGTTATCACAAAAGGTCTCGGCTCAAGGACTGTTTGGCCCTCAAACTTTTCTAAGCATTCTGAGACAACAGAGCAGGATGTCACTCATTCACTCAATGAACCAACAAACTATAAGGCAGGTGCTGTCCTAGGTACCAGAAATATAAAGACAAAAATAAAATGGGCTCTACCGTCAAGATGCTCACATTCTATCAAAGAAAGTAAATTCATGGGAAAGGTCCTAGTGGCCCAGAGATTCTGGAATGGGGGCTCATGGAGAAAGTGGAATGAAGGATTCCAAGCTGCTTGGGGTAAAAGGTTCCTGGTGAAGACAGCATGTGAGAAGAGCTTTGAAGTGATTCTAAAAAGTATAGATAAGGAAGGTGTGCATTCCAGGCATAGGTCACAGAGCTAAGAGATGAATGTTGTTCAGGAGGAACTGGAGGGATGTTAATTTGACCAGAATGTCAGATATATGGAGGGAAATGACATGCAACAAGCTTGGAAACATACTCTAGATTCACACTCATGTGACCTTGAGGCCACAGGTTCCCGACCCCTAGTAGAGCCATCTTGTAAAAGGCTATACCAGGTAGAGTGGTTTGTAGCTGACCTAGAGGCAAGAGGGATCCACAGGGACATTATGAACAGGGGAGTGACATGACCAGATCTGTGTTCTTAGGATAGATTGAAGAGGGCAAAAACTTGTGGCTGGAAGAACAATTAGGAGGCTATTAGAATGGTCCAGGTAGGAAGTGATGAAGGCCTGAATTAGGATGACAGCAGTGCAGAAGTGAGAAGGATGGAAGAGATGGTGTGGTTATTGACAAGACTTGGTGGTTCATTGGCAAAGGTCAAAGAAGATTCCTAAAGGAAGTACTTGCTGTCTAATCACTGCTCCACCACATCAAATATTTGTGAGATTGATTTTTGTACCCCAAAATACGGCTTCACATTCATCCCTATTGGATTTCATCTTAAGAGATAGTCCCCATACTCTACTTTGTCAAAAATCTATTCAGATCTTTTCAGATCCTGACTCTAATCTGGTGTGTAACTCTTTGTCCCATTTAGTCCAAGCCTGGTCTTCTCTCTTAGCTATGTGTCAACTGTGATGTAATGAGCACATCTAAGTCTTTAGCCAAGTCACAGAAAAAATAGCACTGGACCAGCCAAGGCCAAATAACCATGGTGCTCCACTGTCATTTCAACACAGGACCATTAACTCTTGAGTCCAGTCATCCAAGTAGATCTGAATCCATTGAATTGTCTTCTCATCTAGTTTATATTTATCTTTTGCACAAGAAGAGCATAAACCACTTTATCAATGGCTTTGCTAAAATCTAGTTAAACCACAGCCACAACATTCTCCTCATCCACTAATTTGGTGATCCTAAAAAAAGAAAAAGAGAATCAAGTTAGCTTGGTATGGCCAATTATGATGAAGTAATACTAGCTCTTTGTAATTACTTCTTTCTCTTCTGGATATTCGTCAATCCTTTCTTTAATTATCCATTCTCAAATTTTCCTGGGAATTTAAATCATGTTCACCGGCCAAAATCTTACAGACTTTATTCTTTTCTATTTATTTTTGTTTTTATTCTTAATTGTGGAATAAAGCAATTATATCTCTAACAGCATAATAAAAAAAGATTATTGCACATGAAACTACAAATCTCTTATGTACAACTTACTATTGACTTTAAATATATTATAAAATTATCATGTAAATTTCTTTTTTCCCTTTTTTTTCCTGCCTCCTGCCCCACCCTAGAGATGACTACCATTAGACACAAATAGGTATGCTGATATAGATATAGAGATATACATATATATATACATATGTGTGTGTAAAATCATTCTACACACACTTCTCTTTATCAGTTTTCTCTCTGGATGCAGAGAGAAACTCTGCTCTTTTCTATTTTTTGAAAATTAAGTCATTTGTCCTTCTCCATTCTTGAAATACCTCACTCATTTTTTTTCATGGTTTTTCAAATATCCCTGCCAGCCACTCAGCAATCACATCTGTCCATTCTTTCATTAATATGAAGATAGAGTTCATCTGTAAATTCTTCTTTGTACCCTCTTTATGATGAACACATGGGATTAGTATCACTAGAAGGAATACCTATGCTAATTAAATCACAGGCTCATTTGAGTATTAAAGTAATATGTCTATAACCACTATGGACTTCTTACTTACCCTTTGGGTGACCCACAACTTTGATTCTTTATAGATTAGTTTTCCTTGAGCCATAGATACATAGAATCATGAAGAAAATACTGATATTAAAAAATGGGACTTTGTTTCAGGAAGAAGTTAAGGGTCATTAAAAGAACTACTCAATACCCCAAAGTCAAAACAGCCTGCTCTCTTCTTCCTCTTTAGCTCTGGACCCAGGTCATGGAATATGGGCAGCACTGGTCCAAGACATATGTACTCCTGCACTATCCCTTCTGAGGTTAGCTATATCATTGAATAACAGTCTGGATGCTGGCCATTATTCAACCACTTAATTTTCTGATGTAGGTAATCAGGAAAGAATCTTTGAATTAATTATGGATCTCATTGAATAGGTCCTTAAATATTTCATGCTCCATGCAATCAGCAAAATGTCATCTCCAGCCAGAAACAGCTAGAGAACCTAAGCTTCTATTGGGAATCTTCCTTCTGAATTGCATCTTCTTCATGATTGTGGCAAACAAGTCTGGGACTTCTCTCTGGTCTCTGATTTCTGCACTTCTTTCCCAAGTATCTACTGAAATACTTTTTACAAAGCATAAAATGAATCCATAAACCTTTACAAGAAAGCAATATTAGATGAGGACAAGGAAGGGGGTGAGTCCCATTGGCATAAAGAACATATTTTGGTAACTATTAAGGTACTCTAATGTAGACACTGCATTCATTGGTTGAGAATAATAGTTAGCATTTACATAGCTCTTAAAAGTTTTCAAAGCACCTTGCAAATATTATCTCTCTTCATCGTCACAGCAACCATGGGAGGGGTTTGCTATTATTATCCAATTTTACAGATGAAGAAACTGTGGCAAACAGGGTTATGGGACTTGCCCAGGGTCACATAGCTAGTAAGTGCCTAAGGTAGAATCTGAACTCAGGTCTTCCTGATTCCAGGTTCAGTGTACCACTAGTGCATAAAACCACTGACACTATTCCATACTCATAGCTTATTCATACACTGCACTATTATTCTCAACCAGTGAATGCAGTGTCAACGTTAGAGTATAAAATAGACCTAAGTACAGTAAAAATGGTAGAGTATTTAATGGGCAGCCGGGTGATGCAGCGGATAGAGCACTGAGCCTGGAGTCAGGAAGCCCTAAATTCACATCCCACAAATATCTATAAGTGGCAAGGTACACCCAGAACTCAATCCCTCAGGTATCCCTAAGGGCATGACTTTCCCCTTAATCTATGTATTCATGGATTCCCCTTAAGGGCAAAGCGGTTCTTTAAATCAGTTGCTGAGGAAGTTAAGTTGCCTGAGTCTGCCTTAGATGGAGCTCCAAATACCAAACCTCCTCATACTAGAAAAAAAAACAATTTCTGTGTTATACTGTGTCCAGAAAGGTACATATTCATTCATTCTTTACTGCTTTGGGGGAGCTATATAGTATGATTTAGCAAAATCTTTTTTAGTCCAGCTCAAGCCCCCAGATAGTATTCTCAGTAATCAGACTGTCAGTTTATTGAGCCATTCTCTCATTGCATGAATTTGGAAAACTATTACCTTCCTCTCCTCTGTGTTTAATCATAAACACACACGTGCACACACACATTCCAATATCTTAGAGAAATCCCCTTCTTTTGAAAATCATACTAAAGGTGGAAAGAAATAACGCTAAGAATCAAAGGCTCAGAACCAGAGCCACAGGTTGGGAAAAGAGGGGCACTAAGGGAGTCACCAGTTTCAATCTCAGCAAACAGGAATGGCTAGAGTGCTTTTGCAACATGGTTCCTATGGTTTCCATTATAATCCTTTCCAACACCTCTCTACAGGTTGAAGCAACAAAAATTACTTTTATGCTTCAGTAATAGAGACACTGGAATAGAATCTCATCACAACTACCTTACCACCCACTGCCCCTCTCTGTCCTAGTCATGCTTGAGAGACCTATCTTCCTCCCCCAAAGTGTGACTTTCTCTCTTCCTGTGAGATTTCAGCTATTTCTTCTCTTTTCTGATAAGCACAAGGGAAGACTGTCTTTTTCTGATATATTCCCTAATAAATAGTCCTTGGATCAAAATACAGTGTCCATTTCAAGCATCTCTCTCCGTCATATACCCAAATCCTTTGGTAAAGGCATGACCCATCTGCTTTCATCATTTATCAGACAACAAACTCCCATATTACAAACACAAATCTTGAAATAGTCTATAGAACTGAATGAATTAAACTTCACTGGAACAGAGTTATGAACAGAAGCCAAATTGCTGCCCACAATCACCTGACTGTAACAGTGATTTGTGAAAACTTATGAAGAATGTTTTAACAAATGTCATCGGACTGGCGAGTCTCCAATTTAGATGAGTTCAAAACTTTTCAGATATATAGACCTAGAAGCCTCCTAGACATAGACACAGAGAGAGACAGCAACAGAGAAAAGTTGATTTAGGATTCTAGGATCAGAGGAAGTTAAGTGGTGCTGTGAATAGAGCACTAAACACAGAGTTAGGAAAACCCAAGTTAGAATCCTATCTCAGAAACTTACTAGTTGTGTGACCTTGAGGAAATCATTTAACCTCTGCCTGCCTCAGTTTTCTCATCTGCAAAACAGAGATAACAACAGAGATAAGTCCCAGAGTTGTTGTGGGGATCAAATGACATAATATTCATAAAATGCTTAGAAAACATTAAGGAGCAATCTAAATGCTAACTATTATTATTAATATTATAGCTGAAGAAATCAAAACCATGTGGGAATAAGCTTAAGTGCACATCAGTCCTGTAGGCTGTCTGATACTGAAGCTGTACTGAGGACGTTTTCTGTGATCCTAGAAAAGATGATCAATCCTCCATCCTAAGACTTTGACTCAACTCCGAAAGAAAAAACAGTTATTTTACCCACCTTATAAAAAGCCATATAACATTAAATATAAAAGAATATTAACAAGATAATAACTTCTACCAGGGTTGTTTCTATCTGAACTCCATTGAGCAAGATGAGAATGATTAGTTTTCTATAGTAATAGTAGCAGTAGAAGTAATAGCAGTGGTGGTGGTAGTAGAAGCAATAACAATAACTCTAGACATCTCCATGGCATGTGAGAGATTGCCAAACACTTTGGAGACATGACCTGATTTGATAAAGAGGACTTTCATGCTACCTTTCCATGGAAAGCACTTTTTTTAAAATAGCATAGCATGTAAAGTACTTGCTCATTATTTATTCGTTTGTTTATTCATTTATTCTTAGCATTCATTTAGGAAAGCCCTTTTCAAGTCAAAAGAGATTTTAGAACCAGTTTTTATTGGGTAGCATGTCAATTAACCAAAAGAAGATTTTCAAAAGCCACATGTTGATTTCACTCATGAAATTTCCAAATAAAAGTCTATGTTTTCATGGTTGATCCAAACCACTGCACTTGGAGTCCAGGTAAGATAGCCAAAAGCATGCATGCAGTTTTCTAGACTTGCTGCCCCTCTTACCTTTCCAATAAATATTCCTTATGGTCAAGAATTCTCAGGAGGTTTTGTTGTTTTGGTTTGGTTTTTTTGGTTTTTGCAGTGACTAGAATGGAAATATTTGTACATGTTTCTAAAATATTTACAAGTACCCTAAGATAGCCCATGATGAATCAAAAAGCATTTTCTTCCGGGAAAAATTTAGTTGACAATCCATGTGAAAATATTTGCTGGTGACCCTGTGTCCCTGGGCTACTGCTCTATCCCACCTTGACTTGGCAAAACATTGGACATTGCTGTAATGGGCATTCACACTCTTTTCTGTGAACTGTCACTGAAACCACCAGTAACTGGAGCAGGGCTTCTTATGAAAGTTAAGCTCTTGGTTTACTACAGGTTTGGACTGCAGATGAATTCTAGAGGAAAAGCACATTTCTAACAGATGGTTCCAGTTCATTGTCCTTTTTTTAAGGACATTTGTTTTCAATTTGTCTATAAATAATGGAAGAAAACACAGCTGAGGGGCCCAGTGTGATTTTTATAGAAGGTTCATTTTTGGAAATCTGATAAGCTTATAACCACATGTGTTTGAAATCATTCTTGTATAAAATACAGAAACTTGGAAAAAATTCTCCTTGTCAAGCGACTCCATGTTTATTTTATCTCTCGAGGACTTAGCCCTAATTGGCAGATATTTTGTGTTCTTGGAAATTTTAGAGCCCAACTTTTAAAATGCAAGCTGAATTTTTCCATGTATATCACACAAATCTACATGGGTAAGAGGAACACATCTTCATTAACAAATTGGGGGCAGAAAGAAAAAGGGTATGCACACATCACAGTGAATGAGAGAGTCATGCTTTCAAATGCTTCATGGACCCAAGCACAGATATCAGTCTCTAAATAATTACTAAAATGAAATAATCATTCATTTACTTATAAAATAAAACAATATTTGAAAAGCACTTTGCAAACCTTAAACAGTATGTAAATACTAGCTAAACAAACATTTATTAAGTACTAACACCAAGCAACCCCTGTGATAGAAACTAAGGGAAATACAGTCTTTTAAAAGGACACAGTCACCTCCTTCATTGAATTCACAGAATTAATTTGAAAGGTAGCAGGGGCCTTGGTATAGCCCCACACATGAAAGGAGTTCCCACAATAACATACTAAAAAAGTGGTATTTCAGCCCCATCTTGAAAACTCCTAAGGAGGCCAGATGATGAGAGCAGCACATTCTGCTTTTGGCCAGCTCTAATTGTTAAGTTTTTTTCCTGAAATTGAGTTGAAATTGACCTCTTTACAATTTATACCCCTTGCTCCTGGTTCTGCTCTCTTGGGCCAAATAGAACAAGATGAATTCCTCACCCATCCAATAGCCCTTCAGACACTTGAAGACAGCTCTTATGTTCCTCTTGAGACTTCTCTAGGCAAAACATGCCCAATTCCTTCAAGTGAACTTTAACTTCAACTCAAGGAACTTCACAATTGAGGTTGCCTTCCTATGTACTCTCTCTAGCTTATCAATGTCCTTCTTAAACCCTGATGTCCGGAATCCAACACAGAACTCCAAGTGATGTCTGATGATGGTAGAGGGCAGTTGTACTTGTGAACCTTTTTGTCTCTGTTTGCTGTACACAGGTGTGAGATGTCATATTTATCTCTATTCAATTCCATCTTTTAGATTCAACTCAGTGCCCTAGCCTTGTAAAGATCATTTTGGTTCATTCATTTTCTTAACTACCTCTCCTGGCTGTAAATATGATGAGCACACTCTCTATGCCTTCATCTAAGTTATCTATGAAAAATGTCAAACAGCACAAAACCAAGTATAGACCCCTTGGATATACCACTGTAGACCTGCTGCCATTTTGACATGGATCCATTAATTACAACTCTTTGAGTCCAATCCTCACAGGTTCTGAACTCAGCCAATGATATCAACATCTAGTCTGTATCCCTTTGTCTTCTCCACAGGAATAGTGTAAGATATTTTATCAAAAGCTCTGCTAAAATCTAGTTAAACTATCCACAGTAGTCCCTTCAACTACTAGTTTAGTAATCCTGTGCAAAAAAAAGGAAAGGAGGCTAGTCAGGCATGACCTAAGCTTGATAACACCAGGCTAGTTCCTTAAGCTTTTTGCTTTTTCCTTTTTTTTTTTTTAATTTTTTTTAAATTTTTTTTTTTTGCCTTTTGGAGGGAGGAAGGCTGGGCAATTGTGACTTGCCCAAGGTCACACAGCTAGTAAGTGTTAAGTGTCTGAGGCTGGATTTGGACTCAGGTCCTCCTGACTCCAGGGCCAGTGCTCTATTCACTATGCCACCTAGCTGCCCCCTCCTTGTGCTTTTTTCTAGGTGTTTGTCAACCATGACTTTAATGATTCATTCTAAAATTTTCCCAGTTTTCAAACTCACTGGCTGATAGCTTTCAAAATCTGTCTTTATTCCCTTTTTTGGAAAACGGGGAGAAAACAAAGCAAAATAAAGCTCAAGACACTTGTCTTTCTCTCTCCTCTCAGTCATCATCATCTCATGGACCCCAAGCAAATTCTTATCCATGTAGATACCCCTGGTGGTGAGATAGCAAGTTCTAATTTCCCAAACCAATATTTTCAGCCACTTTTTTTAGTGATACTGAATAAAGGACTTCAGTTGGTTGTTGCTGGAGGCAGGTTTTTTAAACATGTAAGACATTCATGCTTATTAAGTCCTAGAGATTAATCATGTGTTTGCTGGACTTTGGTCTGTGGCAAACACCTCATTCCAGAGATCACTCAGGTGGTACCAAAAGGAGAGCTCTTGGAATGCAAGTTAGTCTGATTGGATATCAATGATATTGTCTTCATCCTCTTTTCAGTGACATCAGGAGACAAAAGCTGAATTCTGGCTGAAATACTCCTACCTATCTGTAAAGACTTGGTACAGTGACATGAAAAGAATTCTGGAATGAGAAAGAGAAGAGGCAATGAGCACAGTGGGAAGAATGATGGTGTTGGAGTCAGAAAGATCTAGGATCATATCCTATCTAAATTCCTAGATGTGTGCCCTCAGTTAATTCTTTCACTTATCTTGGTCTCAGTTTCTCTTTAATAAAATGATGGGGTTTGATTCAATAGCCTCAAAGATCCTTCCAACTCTAAATCTATGATCCTCTTGTAGCACCCCCTTTGACTCACTCTTGACATTAGACTTGCAAGGTTTGTTTCCCATAGGGGAAAGCTGCCCTCATCAGGGTACTAAAGATAACACTGAAGGGTTGTGGCTTCTAATATTATTACTCAGGAGCCCCCATACAGTATGTCCCCATGTCTAAATTGATATCAGCTAGCTTTTACAGAGGGATACTCACTGAGAAAATATAGCAAGGCAAGAAGGATGCAAAAGAAAAATCCTTCAAACTTGTTCCTGGGATAGTAGGCTTAAACTTAAAGTAAGGTGGTACAAATATTCCCTGCTTCTTCATTTCCTCTCCCCCCACAATAAAAAGGTCTCTGGAAAGAGTCAGCTTATGCTTGAATCACAAAAGTAGTGATGTGGGACCAATGGGGTACCTTTCAACTCCTGCACCTGGTAATCCTTTAAGTCCTACCAAGTTAACTTCTTGCACTGATATTGGTGATGGACAAGTTGCTCTCTTGCTCACATGTCTTGCTTACTCCTTACAGTCTTGGAAGATGGAGCAGTTCTCCACCAGGCTGAATCAAGCAGGTCACTTGATTGTTTATCATTAGATTTGTCTGCCACTAATAGTAACTCTGGTTTCCAGTGGGACACCTCCAATGGCTTTCATGGATTTCCCTAGCTCAGCTATTATTTGAGGATTCTCCTCTCAAAACACTCATTTGCCAAAGGTCAGCAAAGAATGAACAGAAAAGAAACAGAAAAGACATGTGTTGACGGAAATGTGCTACCATCTTGGAGGTGGGGGGGGGGGGTGGAGAAGGTGCCCTTCTCATACCTGGAACCTCACAGAGGTCCTCCTTAATTAAAAGTCATCAGGGAAGATAATAAGAGACTGGCCACTTGAATTCTTTGTATGTCCTGGAGAGTTTGGCTCAGATTCATGGGCCGTCCATCTCTAAAGTCAATGAGAAAGTTTTCCATCATCACATAACACTAACACTGAGTCATCATGGCCTAAATTTGATTCTGAAGTCCCATGTGCAGAATTGGCATCAGTCAAAAGAATATGTGTGCACACTTCAAGGACTGGATCTTCACCAGCCATTTCCCCTCACCTCTCTTCCATTATAAAATGTCCCATTACCCCTTACAGAACATGAGGGAGAAAAGATTCTTCTCCAGGTATGAGTTAGATGCTGCGGTCTCTGAAACGCATCTTATCTCTGATGTTCTGTGATTTTATACTATTTATAATTAGTTAATAGGTTGACAACTACAAAGCTAAATTACCCATCCCCTACCTCCATCCCACAAATGCAATTTTACTCCTTTTTGCCAGTTGGCTGTAAACATTGGTTTGGGAAATTAGGCTTTGCTAACTCATTATTTTGGGTTCAGACTTTCCTGCCAATATCTGTCCTATCAATGAAATATCAGCACCATGGACCTGCAGTGAAATCCTTGCTCCAGGGAAGTTAGTTTCCTTCAGTGTCCTTCATAGTCTGGCCAAGTCCAAGGCCAGGCTTTGGCTCTGAGAGGTGTGACAGAATCCTGTTTTATTCCTGTCTCTGCTGGGGTCTTTCCCCTTTCTAAGCACTTGCTTGCTTTTCATGCTTATTTAACTCCTGGCTTCACATCACCCTCCACCAAATCCCTCAGATGGGTATTATTTGGTGTCCCTACAGTGGGAGATCCTATTTGCCAATGGGACCCCTCTCCAGTTGTGCCCCAGAGGGCAAGCAGGAGAGGAGGAGCCAGAGGGGGAAGCAGGTGCAGGGGCTTCTATTCACCAGTGCACTGACCCTCAGCAGGGGTATGACAGGGCTTCGAAAGAGGATTAGACATCCGGACAAGAACGAGGTCACACTTGACATTTCCATGGCAAACTAATACAAATCAATGTGGGCCTGGCTCTCACCCACAGGCAATTTTAGACATGCTGAATTTCTCTGAAGCTCACTGCCCATTAAGAATATCAAGGGAGAAGACTCTGGTTTTTGTCTGTCACTTATCATGCTTAAGAGAGTCCCCTAAAAACAATGCTGATGATGAGGACGATGAACTCCTAGCAATTAGAACTGTAAAGGGGCTCATAGACCTTCCTCTCACCATCTTCCCATTTTTCAGAGTTAGAAACCAAGGCCCAAAGGAGAGAAACAAGCTGCTTAAGGTCACAGAAGTTATACATGTAATACACTCTTCCTGCCACCTCACACTGCCACAGATAGGCTAGGTCCCCAAAGTAGGGGCTGCTACTATTTTCAGGGCTCTAAGGGTATACCAGCTGATGAAAGATGGGATTTTTATCCTAGGTCACCTGGAGTCTGCCACTTACAGACTGTGTGATACCACGTGAATCACGTGCCAGACCAGTGCACTTCCCAAGGACCTGGGCACCTTCAGCAAAGCCATATGCTCTGGCCTCTTGAAAAGGGAGATGTATAAGAAGCAGGGTATGTTTTCTTTTTGTCTGTGCATCCCCAGCACCTTGCCCAGTTTCTGGTGTAGTCAGGGCTCGTTGTTGTTTATGTTTTATTTTCAAAGAGGACCAGTGATACCACAGGTGATGTCTTGACTCATTTGTGAAGTGGAATGAAGTGAGGCAAAGGTGCACAAGTCATTAGCCTTACTATCTCTTCCAGAATCATTGAAGTCCAGTGGCAAAGTGAAAGTCATGGTAACATGCAGAGGTTCAGGATGCAGTGGACGACCTTGCCATCTTCAATGTCTGACCAAGCTCTAAGCACTCCATGGTGCCTGCTTTAGCTGCCTTCAGGGCCATTGGAACAAATGGTTCTCATCTACCCATTCCACCAGAGAAGTCTTCACATGCTTGGGGTAGACACTCCCCTAACTCATCAACAGGTCTGAGACCCATGGGTCAACCTCAACCTGGCTCAGCCTGTCTGCCAAGATGATTTTACCAGAGTATGGCTGCTGCATATCCTACCATTTCTTGAAGCCACAGCTAAGAGTTGAATGCTAGGTGGACACCTAAGGTAGATGAACAACCCTGAAAAGGGCTCAGCAAGCCCTCCCACCAGAAATGCTTGCTGAGATGTTTGTTAAATTGTAGAATGAACTGCTGGAACTAGTCCCCTCATTACTCTGAAGACATATTTTTCCATCTGGTGGCTCTTCTCCATTGGGGAAAGAGAGTCTAGATCTTTTCTCCCTTTTGGCTGCCCTTTCCTGAGCTCTCCCCTTAAAGTATCTTCTTCAGCACCCTAACTCCACTAGTGACTGTGATTCCAGAGTAATAAAGGCCCTTACACATGTAAAAGGTTTTTAGAAGACTTATTTGAGATCTAGGGTAAGACTTAATCACTAACTACAGGTATTAGGAAACAATGAAGTATGGCAGAAGGAGTTTGCATTAAAGGACCTTGGTTCACAGTCCCATTTCTTCTCCCTTACCAATTGTGTTACTTCAGGCAAGTTACTCTCTGGGCTTCATTTTCTTCATCTCCAAAAAAAAGGGGTTGAACTTGATGACCTCTAAAGGCCCTTCCATCCATCAGATCTACTGTCCTGAGAATTGTCACGCTTTCTCCTCTGTCAACATGACCTTCCCCTATGCAGGGTCACAGAGCAAACAACCACATAGATGGCAATCGAATCCAATAATGATAAAGAAGAATATGGAAAAGACTATGCTTTGGGAAGTTTGTTCATTCAGTTTTATGCCTATTCCATTTAAAGAACCTAGGGATATCTCAATAGAAATGTCCTTCAGAGAAAAATAAATGTGGGCCAACATAAGGGTAAGTCAGTTTAGAGACTGTAATGGGACTCATGATAAAGCTATCTGGTTGGATGAGTTCCCCCAAGGAAGTAGCATGGGAAGAGAGGAGCAAAGGAGAAGGACCTAGCCTGGAAGAGACCACAGACCCAGAAAACTAGCAAATATGACAATATTTGAAATATGAAATATTCAATATTCAAATATGAAAAATCAGTGCTGGAGAGGTTGTGGGAATCCAAGCATGATGGTACATTGTTGGTGGAGCAGCGAAATGATCCAGTCATTATAGAACCAAATGTGGAATTATGCAAGAAAGGTCTTTAAAGTGTTTATACTCTTTGAAACCCCACTTCTGGGTGTAGGCACCAAAGGCAAAAATGTCCAACATATACCAAAATATTCATAGAGCACTTTTTATGAAAACTGAAAAGAAGAAACAAAGTTGGCAACTTTTGATTGGGGAATGACTAAATAAATTGTGACACATTAATATAATTAAATATTAGGAAGCAAGACGAAAGAACAAATATGAAGGATTCACAGAAACGTGGAAAAAAAAGTTGTCTGAACTAATTCCAAGTGAAGTAAGAATAAGGTGAAGAAAATACAGAATTATGACAATATAAATAAAAGAATGAAACAACACCAGAGAAGAGCTGAGGAAATCACCTCCATATTTTCCTCAGAGAGTAGAAGACTATGAATGGAGGTTGTGGCCCATACTATCAAATGTAGCCACTGTGCTGGTCAGTTTTGTTTAACTGGTTTTCTTGTTACAAGAGAAGACTCACCAGAGGGCATATATCCAGAAATGGCCAGCATGAAAGCAAAAGTAATAAATAGAACATTTTTAAAAGAACGAGAGAATTTTAAAAATTAAAGCAATAGAAAAGGAATAAACAAAAATGATGGTGTCCCTGAAAGAAAGACCATAAAAAGGAAGATCAGCGGTACCAAAGAAAGAGGGCTAAGAAGAGAGAAGTCTTTGGATTTGGCCAGAAATTAGGGGATCGAATGATACCAGTTTCAGTAGTGAAAATGAGAGCCAAATTTCAATGTGTCAAATGTGAGAAAACAGAGTCAATGGTTACCACGTCCCACTGCTGCCTCATGATGAAACCATACTACTAAAATCCTCTTCTCTTTTTCTAAACACAGTCCAAGCAGACCTCCTTTGTCTTTTACTTATGAAGCTGAATTTTTGAACTCAGGAGTCAGACTTTACTTTTATCTCCATTTCATTTTTGCCAGATTCAGTAACATATCACTATGTGTATATTTACATATATTACATGTACACACATGTTTATATACATATATGCTTTCACACTAGTATATTTATTTGTGTACACTCATGTATATACACATGTGTGTATTCACACTCACATGTGCATGTGTGTATATAAATCTATATATATGTACATGCATGCATGTATAACTTATCCACTGTGTAAACTATCCTTTCTGGCTTTGCATCTACTTGCATGTGCACATGTTGGTTCCCTCAGTAGAACAACAAAACGTATCTTTGTTTCTCTAATTCAAGTATGGTTCTGGACACACATACTGGTTGACTGATTTATGAAAAGGACATGATGTAAAAGATTAAACTACTAGTTAGTAATAGTTAAGATGTCATCATACACTAGATAGATAGATAGATAGATAGATAGATAGATAGATAGACAGATAGATAGATAGATTAGACAGATATAGATATATGTATGTATATGTGTATATGTATTTTAATAATGCACCCTTGTGTTATACTCTAGCTTTTACCTCACACTGAATCAGTTTTTCCTTTCCCTGTTTTACCTTTTCCTCCAAGAGCTCATAGACAAAGCAATGAGCTAATCAGCTCAGTGACTGTGATTTCCTCTGTTACCATGACTCCCTTGAAATTTTCCTACTGTATTACTTGCTTTAAAATATTATATAACTTTTTCAATGGAGGGGCAACTTGATATGTTAATCCCCATTCCATTCCATCCTCTCAAGTAAAAACACAGGTATGTATTAATGAGAGTTTTAGTCATGCCCAAACTATGCCATTGGCACAGGTGATGGCCAGGGGGAACAGAATCATGTAAATTTAGATTTGGAAGGTTATATAGTTCAATTCATACAATAATAATAACACCCACTACAATATTCCAAACAAGACACAATCTCTTTTGCCTAAAGACCTCCGATGAGGAGGAACTTACTGCCTTCTGGGTCAGCATAAACCATTTTTGGATAACCCTGTTATTAGGAAGTCTTGATATTGAATCAAAATTTGCTGTGGCAACATTGGCTTATTGTTCCTAGTTCTGCCTTCTCAGGTCAAATAGAACAAAGCTAATCCCTTTTCCACACAACATGCAGGAGGCCTGATAAGAGTAAGATCTTCAACAGCCCACTGGGATACTTCAGGACCACATCATAGATAGATGGGACCAACACTCCTTTAGCATTATTTAAAAAGACAGAAAACACTCAAATCCAGAAGCTGCAGGGTAGCACTAGAATACTAAGGCAGATGCCAAGGATTGAGGCAAACAGTGTGACCTAATACTAGCCATCCCATCCTGATTGGCAGGGGCATCAGCATCCAGAACACAGAGGGGACAAGAGTAAACGAGGTGTATCTCACACATCAACAAGCATCAGGGAGAACTGACCCAAGCATAAGATCTCAAACCAAGAATTTAAATCTAAAATTTGAGTAAATTAGAAGAAAATATTCAATACAATGAAAAAATATTGTGAGTTAAGAGAGACTCAAGAGGCAAATCCAGAAGAAAAGGTAACTATAACAACTACAAGAAAAGGCTCAGAGAAAAAAATTAACAAGCCATCAGGATTAAACACATACTTAGAAAGAATCAAGCAACAGATGAAAAAAGTAAATTATAAATAAATAATATTTAATAGGAAAACTGGAAAGGACAATAAACAGCTTAGAACAGGAAGCATAAAATCTTACTCCAGCGTTGGGATTCCCCAAAATAGAATGGAACAAGCAGAACTTAATGACTCTATGAGATAACAAAAAATACTAGAGCATGAGATTGAAAAGGGAGAGAGGAATGAAGAAGAAGATGCAAGGCATCTTTTTTTTTTTTTTTTTTTTTGCTTTTTGGAGAGGGGAAGGGAAGGGCAATTGGGATTAAGTGACTTGCCCAAGGTCACATGGCTAGTAAGTGTGTCAAGTGTCTGAGGCCAGATTTGAACTCAGGTCCTCCTGACTCCAGGGCTAGTGCTCTATTCACTGTACCACCTAGCCACCCCAGAGTCTATTTTCTTTAAGGCCTAGAAAAGAGGTTAAGAAGAAATCCTTTCAGAATAATTGGACTCCCTGAAAAATGTGGTAAAAAAAAAATCCTTGATTTCATACTTCAAAAAGTCATAAAGGAAAACTATCCAGATCTCTTAGAATCAGAGGCCAACATGATAATAAAATCTACCCATCACATCCTGAAAGAAACCTCAAACCAAAATCACAAGCATAATATCGTCATAATTCATAGCTTCCATGCAAAAGAAAAAACATTACAAATAACCAGAAAAATGGAATTTAATGGCCAGAAATTACATGAATATGTTGAATCTTCCTAAAAGAAGAGAAAGTCTTGGGATACAATAGTTCAAGAGGCAAAAATTCACAACCAAAAATATTTTACCCTGAAAAACTGAGGATAATCCTGGGGAGGGGGTGAATAGAACTTTAATGCAACATAGAACTTTCAAGCATTCCTGATTGAAAAAAAGAAATCAGAGCTGAGTATAAACTTTGAAATACAAACACAGGAATCAAGAGGAAGTAGAAAGGTAAATATTCAAGCATTAGAAGGTATTAAAAGATGATATGCTTACATTGGTGGCGGGCATGGAGGGAAACAGGTGTCTCTTCAGAATACTAATATCTTCAAGGACCACAAAGGGAATTAAGCTCAGCTAACATAAGATCTAGATATAGTTTTGTTCTATTTTGTTAGTTTTAAGAGAAGGGGGAAAAAAGGAAGGGAAAAAGAAATTCACCAGGGAAAAAATGAGGAAGAAGGGAAAGGAAATTTTACTATTTCGCTTAAATGGAATGTATGAGAAGAATACAAACATGGAAGAAAAGATGGGGAGTGCAGATATCTCAATACTTCACTGCTAACTGAACCAGAAAAAAAAGAACATTGAACACACATACACACACACACACACACACACACACACACACACACACACACATATACTTTCGTACATAAAGAATTCACTGTAGAAATACATTAAATTCAACAAGGAAACAGAACAGAGAATGGAGAGAAGGGTTGATAAAAGGGAGAGTAGAGTAAAGAAAGGAATAGTCATAAGCATAAAGGATTTTTTTTTAATGTTAAAAAGAGAGATCAGAGTATGGGCTTAGTGAAGAAAGGAAGAATCATGTAATAGGAATAGACTACTTAAATTATAGATTATTAGTATTGATCAGATTCTTTTGCTTTCTCCACTTCATCCTTCTTCTTAAAGAGGGGCATGAGTGAAAAAAGAAAATCATAGGAATAAACATGAATGGAATGAATTCACCCATAATAACAGACTATATTAAAAAGCAGAAATAAGCAGTGGGTTATCTGCAAAACACACACACTTAAATCACAGAAATTCATACAGAATTAAAACAAGAGGCTTGAGCAAAATTTATGGTGCTTTATATGAATTTAGAAAAGCAAGGTTAACAATAATGATCACAGATAAGGAATCAGTAAAAAAAAATGGATAAGTTGAAAAGAGAGAAGTCGGAAAACTTCAACAGGTTTAAAGGAATCCTAGAAATAGAAACTGGACCTATGATTCCCTTAGAAAAGGGAACTCCCAAGTAAGTAAATTCCTTCTATCAATGTAGGTCAACCCCTTCTCTACAACTCATAGTCTTAGAGTTGCCTACAGCAACTCTAGAGGGGTTAGGTGACTTGCTTAGGGCCACACAGTCAGTATATGTCAGAGAGAAGATTTGAAATTTGATTTTATCAGTTCCAAGGACAAAATAAAACAACAACACCACTCCAGATCATCAATAAATAGAGGGATGGCCATTAAAATAACCCTGAGTTTCCACCCATCAGCACGGCAAACATGACAAAAAAATTAAAGTGGCAATTGTTGGAAGGACTGTGCAAGGATTTTAATATATCGTTGGTGAATCTGCATAGTATAAAGCAATTTGGAATGATAAACTACTGTCACTAAAAAGTACCTACTTTTTTTATCTTAATACTACTGGTAGGCAAATATCTCAAAAAGATAAAACAAAGAAGAAAAGTACCCGTATCTACAAAATATGATTACAGCAGCACTTTTTGATTCCAAAGAACTGGAAACAAAGTGAACATTCATTCATAAGAGAGTAGTTGAATAATTTATGGCATGTGGATTTAATAACACTATTGAACAAGAAGAAATGATGAAAGGGATAAATTCAGAGAAACATAGGAAGACTTTTATGAACTGATACAGATTGGAGTAGAAATTGGAGAACAGTTTGTAAAATAACTGCAGCATTGTAAAAAACAAAAAACTATAAGAGACAGTAATTTTCCAACAGAGAATATTATCATTAGAAAAATCTTAACTCCTTCCACTTCCCCAAATCTGCATCAACAGCCCCCCCTAACTATACCAGAGACTATGCCCTAGGTTACAGGGCTGGAGAATCTTTGGCCTTGAGACCTCATGTGGCCCCTTGACTGAATCCAAGCTTCACAGAACAAATCCCCTTGGTAAAAGGATTTGTTCTGTAAAAAAAAAGTTCTAAGGCCTAGAACTTCTGCTCTTGGATGCCCCACTCTCCTGATTAGTAACTGCCTTTCCCAGAGCACTATTTCAAGAAAGCCCAAAAGGACTTCACTTAACTACCTCCTCTTTTACCACTCCTTCTACAGACAGCTCATCAACCACCTCATTGTCTTAAATATCTTTCTTATCTTCCTCCAATTCTGGAACTATTGAACTATGGACCATGATTAAATCAACTCTACCTCTGTTCTTGGATACGGAGTGTTGACATGTGCCATGATGGCTCCATTCACTGTCTTTGGAACTTTCTAGACAAGTGTCCCTCTTTGGTCACTCCCCCCACACCCCACACCTGACTTCCCTCACCCTCATCCCTTATTTATTAGAACATAAACTCCTTGAGGGCAGAGACTGTCTTTGTATTCACTGTAATTAGCACAGTACTTAGTATGTGGTCGATGTTAACAAATGTTTCATTCATTCATTCACTTATTCATGCAATCACCTTGGTCTTCCATTTCCCAGCCTTCTCCATTGGCACAGAAATTTACCTTGCAGGATGGATTATTAGATTTAAAACCATTCTCTAGGATGCTCTAGAGATGTGGTATTATATGTAATTTTTTGTGACTCATTTCAACCCCATCCCAAGTAAGTTTTAAACTTGACTTTTCAACTTTCAACAACAATTCAAGAAGAATTATTAAGCCCCTACTGTATGCAAAGTCCCAAACTAGGTGGCAAGATTACAAAGATCAAAATGAAAAACAGTCCCTACATTCAAGGAGCTAACATCCTCAGGGAAAGGAGTATGTAATAAATACTCATAATAAGTGATTTCAAAGACTATACAGAATAATACATAGTAGTTTCAAGAGGGAGAGAATGTTAATACCTAAGATAAGGAGAGATAAGAAAGATCTTGTATAGGAAGTGTTACCTAAATTGTCCTTTGAGGGAAGGATTCTAGGAAGTGGGGGAGATGAGGACACATATTCTAGACATAGGACACTGCCTCTACAAAGGAAGGGAGGTGAGAAATAGAATATTATATATGGACAAAGACTAGCTAGGCTGTTTGACTAGAACAGAGATTATGGAAAAGAAAATGATAGGAAATAAGACTGGAAAAGTAAATGGGAACCAGACTGTGAAGGATTTTGAAAACCTTCCACAATTATTATATCTCCACACACAGCACGGTGCCTTCAACCTGGCAGATAATTAATCAATGTTGGTTGCCACTAACATCACCATGTAGTGATCTATGGTGGAACACATGGGGACATTCTTGGTCATGCTCTCTTCAACGCTGTTATCAATGACTTTAGACAGGTTTCCTCAGAGAAGGTCACAGTCTTACATATTCTACCTTCTTCAGAACTCAACCAAACTTCTCACACACTCCAGTAACCTGTTGATCCTAGAAAATCATTTCAGTCCTTGAATTCACACCTAGAAGTACCCTGTGCCCTTCTGGCCCCTCCCTCAGATTGGATGACTCTTCCAGAACCTCCATTTAAAAAATGCACCCAAAGCAGCCCTTTCTTTTTCTCACCTAGTTTCAACTTCTTCAGATCTTTCCACCATTACCCCAACCAGGGACCTTCTTCCCCCCCTCCCCTTTTCAGCTTCCTTGAGAGCAGAGGATGTCTTTCTTTTTGCTTGAATTTGTATCCGCAAGGCCATTGCCAGTTGTCTTGACATATCTTGCCACTGAACCAATGATTCTAGAGAAGAGACTGAGGTTGATACCTTTGCACAGCCCTGCCTCACTTAAATCCAATTCACTTTCAAGTCAAGACATCACTCTGCTGATGTCATTGGTCCTCTTTTGAAAACTGAATGATGAACAACATCTGCAGCACTTAGCTGGAACACAGGAAGCTCTTAACAAATCCTTGTTGACTAATTGGCTGGAGCAATGGGTTGAATTCTAGGTGCCCCAATCTAGGAAGCATAGGGATAAACTAGAAATCATCCATGAGATGCTGGGCAGAATGAGGAAGGCCTGGAAATTACTGTCTAATCTTACTGGATCAAGAAACTGAGAGAGTTTAGCCTTTAGAAGGACTGGAGAGCCAGCTAGAAATAATAACCATAACAATGGCTAGCATTATATGTCACCTTACAGTGGTTAGCTCACTTGATCCTCACAATAACAATGAAAAGCACTGAAGGACTATTGGGTGAAAGAAAGATCAGATACTTTCTGCCCCCATAGATCAGAACCATGAGCAATGGGTAGAACTTACAAAAAAGCAAATTCCAGCATATTATGAGGGGGAAAAAAAACTTCTTCAGTCATTAAAGCTAGCCAAAAGTCAAATGGGGCTACCTCAAGGGATAGTCACTCAGCACAGATCTTGAAGGAAAGATTAAATGATTCCTTGTCATGCATTCTTATCCCAGTATGGGTGGAATTAGATGGCCTCTGAGGTCTCACATTCACTCCTGCTCTTCTATTCCACAGACATCATTAAAATGCCTTTTGAATCCAATATGTGGTCAGTGACTGATAGATAGGGATGATGCATTAGATTTGTGATTGTCCTTTACAATTAGGAAGACTTGAATTCAAATCCTACCTTAGATATTTCCTTAGCTACACAACCCCAGAACAGTCCCTTAAAATTTCTCAGCGTCAGTTTCCTCATGTGTAGAAGAGGAATGATAATCACTTGACCTTTATCACCCCACTTTCACAGACAAAGAACCTGAAGACAGTTAAATGACTTGCCCAAAGTCTCACAGTGTCAGAAATATGATTTTAAGCCAGCTCCTCCGACTGAAAGTCAATATTCTTTCCCCTGCCTCCCCTGTAACACTCTCAGCCACTCAGTCTTCCTCAAAGAATTATCAACTTTCTTCCCAGCTCTCCTCTTCCATGAAACCTTCCTTGTCTTCTTCCTCCTTAAATCACCACTTCTTTATGTAAATGTTGCATCCTGAAGAATGGGAGCTCTTCAGGACAGGATCAATTTTCTTTTTGTCTTTCTAGTCCTGGCACCTAACATAACACCCAGCTCGGAGGAGATATTTAATGATTTTTTAATTGAAACAAATTAAATCGACTATACACTGTATAAGCCAAGACAATCTCGAGGTAGATTTCCAACCCTCAACCTTCCTTTTCAGACCTCACATAACAGTGTGTTGTATAATGTTCAACTGCATCTTTCCTCATCATCTTCGTTGGTCATAAATTCCATGTAGGCCAGGCAGGGTCTTGCCTAAGCTTTGTCTCTCCTCCAAGGCCAACATGCATGCAACATTTGCCTAATAAATGTTTGTCACTGCACGAAGAAATACCGAGCATGAACAACCCTGAGGGTCTTTTCCAGCTTCCATTTCTAGATCAACAAAGATCTTTCCTTTGTGTGACAGGTAATGAAGAGTGATCATACCCCATTTAATTGATGAGGAAAGATATCCATGGACTTGCATTGAGAAAGACAGCCCTGTAGAGACAGTGGATCACATCATTTATTAATTACAATTCAATTAAAATTATCTTGAATAAAGGAATTGATCTGAGAGCTCCTGATACTTTACACCGAATCACACTGCCTGGACTCTAATGGACTGATGCTATGAAATATAGTCCAAGGACCTGTGATTCACCATTTTTTTTAAGTGATGCATTTTCTTTTTACGTTATTTTCTTTTCTGAATATATCTCTCCCCATTTCCCTAACCAGCAAGCCATAGTTTCTCAGAAAGAATTTTTTTAAAAAAAGAACTTAACAAAATCAACCTACACATCACCAGATTTTGGCAATAAGTGTATTTCACACGTGTAGTCTATCATCTCTGCAAAGAAAGGAGCAAGGTAAATTTTCTAGGGTCAAACATCACTGCAATTCACTTTCAGCTAAAACAAATTAAGGGCTTGATCCATGGAATCAGAGCTACAGTAAGCAAAGACTCTGGGTGAGAAATAACTCTATCCAACAAATACCAAATGACCTTATTTATTACTAGCAAATGAAAAATCGGGCTTGCACTAATAACAGGGTGAGTGATCAGGGCCAGGCAGCTCAATTCTCTTCCCCCTCCAACTGGGAGAACGATAAAAAACGCAGAAAACTTCCTCCCTGATTGAGAGCCTGCTGAGTCTGCCTACCCTCCCACCACTCTTCCTGACATGAGCCTGGACATCTGAAAAATCAGACAAAGAGTAAAGCCACAGAGGTGTTTTGTATGGAAGTGTATATATAGTATTAATGTCTCTCATGCGTTATAAAGTACTAATAAATAAATTATTATAGTATTCTATTCTATAGTCCTTTAATCAAAAACCTAATGAATCTTGCTTGATCAAAAGATTTAACTTTGGACAAAAAGCTTGATTCCCTGAACGAAATAGACTACTTTTAGACTTTTTATTAGACTATTTTATTTGCTTATTTATTTAAACTATTTTATTAGACTATTTGAACCAAACAGACTATTTCATTTACGGTGACCTCGTAAATAATAGAATTTTTTTTTTAAAGTTTAACGGAACTATCTCTTTGTTTTCCTTTGACTAAACTGAAATTGGTAAATAATGAGAAAGGGACTGGTTCAGGGAATATTTTTTCTCTAACCCTAAATGCACATTGATATTACTAGTAGAGTGTATACAGAGCCAGTCTCATAGTCAAAAAGAACTGAGTTTAAGTTCTGACTTTAAAATATACTTGCTGTGTGACCTTAGACAAGTCACTTGGTCTCTGAGTGGTCTGAACATCCCTCTAGGAAGGTGCTGATCTTCACTGATGGAGAGATTCCTGCCATAGAAATTTCCAATATCAATGAAATCAGCCCCAGTGACCTATACTTAGCCCATTTAGATAATTTTTTCAACCTAAACTTAAGCATTTCATCTTTTTGTTTGCTGTGACATTTGTCTTTTGTTTCATCATTATATAAAATATGAATTGAAATTTCATGTCAGAGAGAACTCAGATTGGAGAAGGAAGAAGGAATCTCTGCTGGTCTGGACCTTTCTCCACCAGATATGGTAGTATATTAGTAAGTTGTCTCTGATAGATTTTGACTAAAATACAGTTTTTTTCTTCCATATTTGAAACAGAAACATGGTTTGACCTTTAGCCAGGACACAGTCTCAACCTTTACCCAGTGCACAGGGTAAATCCCACAGTGAATTTATATTTTGGTATGGAGAACAGAGGACAATGTGTCTGGGAACTCGAATTCAAAGGAAGCCCTGAGGACTAGTAGGAAGGATCCCAAGCATGGAATTTCTTCATTTTTAATTCAGTAAGAGCACAAACCAAGGAAGTCATTTCCTAATGTTGAAATCAGAAATGTTGGAAGAAAATGTGCCCACTAAATTACCAAACTGTGCTGAGCCTTTGACCTAGTAATACTACTACTGAGACTATTGTCTACATCATAGAGAAATGACCCATATCTACTATTACTACTACTACTACTACTACTACTACTACTACTACTACCATTACTATTACCATACCACCATCACTACTACCACAACTACTACTACAACCTTTACTATTACCATACCACCACCACCACCACTACTACTAGTACACTTTTCTACCACTACCACTTAACTACTATTACTACTACTACCACTATTACTATGCTTACTCCTACTAATAATAACATTTACATTAAAACTTTGAGGTTTGCAAGTGCTTACAAAGTGATCTCATTTAATCCTCACAACAAGGTGCTTATTATGATCCCCATTTTGCAAATGAGAAACTTCCTGAGGCACATGGGGTGTGACTTACCCAGAGTCACACTGCTTCTAAGTGAAAGAAGCCAAATCTGAACTCAGTTCTTCTCTTTATAGTAACTCTTTTCATAGTAGCAAAAAAAACTGGAAACTAAGTTGGACACACCTTTCAATTACAGAACAGCTGAAAGAATTATGGTTATGTGAATATGATTTTTAGAAAAGGATGGCTTCAGATAAACCTGAAGAATTTGTAGGAGCTGATGCAGAGCGAGCAGAACCAGGAAAACAATCCCAATACAACCACATATTGTCCACAATCACTACAAAACCAAATTTAACCAAGGCCACAGCCAACCATGATTCCCAAGGACCCACTGTGGAAGTCGTTATCCGCTTCCCGACAGACAGAGAAGGCGATGGACTCAAGACCAAGTCCCTTCTGCGTGTTTCCATTTGTTTGCTTTTCTTCGTGTCCCCACAGCAGTTCCTGGAACATCGTAGGTGCTTACAAAAGCTAGATGACTGAGTGAATGAGATGTGCATTTTGGGACAAGGATGACTGGCGATGTGTTTTCCTTGACAAGGTACATTCACAATGTACGTTACAAGAGTTTTTCTTTTTTCAAAAGAGGAAGAGAAACAGGAGAGAAGAAAAGAAATACTTCATTTTAAAATTGACTTACGTTTAAAAAAAGAAAGAAAGAAATTTTGTTCTTTAAAATATGCAAATTTTTTGGAGAAATGTGCTGGAATGTGGGTGCCTAGGGCTGCTGTCTGGTTTCTAACCCTTGTCAATACTGAGTGGAAGCCAGGTTCCTTGAGAAACTCCTTCCTCCAGGGCGTCAGAGGAAGCCAGGTGAGTGCAATAAGGGAGGGGAGCGGCGAGAGGCCAGGTGGAGGGCAGTGCCCACAGTGATGGAAACAGTGCCCATGGGGCGCCTAAATACGGCCGGCCCCAGCATCCTGTGTGCCCGCGGGCAGGACCGGAAAGGCTGTGAGCTCTCACCATCTTGGTGGGCGCGGGGGAATCCTGGGCGGTTGGGGCTGCTCCCCCGCCCCCTGGACCCCCCATCCTCTCAGGCCCCCCTCCCCCAGGAGGCCCGAACCGCCCCGCAGCCCTGCCCACGCCCGCCTTTGTTCGCCCTGACACGGATCAGCCGGCACAAAGCACCGCTGGGCGGGCTGCGGAGCCGGCCCCGATCCAGGCTGGGGTGAGCGAGCCAAGGGCAAGAGGTCACTTCCGAACAACTGGGCCAGAAAAGCTCACTTCCAGGGGCGGCCCCGAGGGGCGGGTCCGGCGGGAGGGGGCTCCAGGGCTGGGCTGAGGGAGGCGCATTGAAGAAAGGTAGCAGACGGGAACCAGCTGGCGGGGCTGGATGCGGGGGCTGCGCGCGAGGGCTGGCCCGGGCTGCAACCCCCTTCCAGGGGCCATGTGGGGGGCCGCCCGGTTTGCATAGGAAGAGCAGCTTTCCCAGGCACCGGGAATGTACAGGGAGTGGGGGCCGCGGGGGCCCAGGGGGAGGATCTCCTCCACCCACCATAGAACTTGGCTAAGGCTGAGTGCTGGCCGTATCCCTCCGACGTGGTGGGGTGTCGAAAGCCCTGAGGCCCAGCCCAGTCTCTGCGACTCTCTCTGCTGAGGCGGGCCAGCACCTTCCCTGCGACTCATTGCGCTAGAACAGAGGCTTTGGACCTTTCTGAGTTGTGGGCCCCTTTGGCCACCTGATGAAGCTCTTGGCTGCTTCACCAAGGGATGTTTGTAAAATGCAATACTTGGGCATCACAGAGAAAATATGGTGAGATACAGATAAGAGGGACAGAGACCGAGAGACGGAGAGGGCAGAGACAGACAGAGAACTGTATCTGTAGGGTGACCCGAAAGGCTTCCTCTAGTTAAGCTTAAAACTGCACTGAGGCTTGGAACATCTTGCATGTATGGATAACTGTGTGTATGTATTAGCACCCGGCATGTACATATGGACACATTGCATGCTCTGTGTGGATATATGTATATAGAAACTTCCACTATAGTTTCCTTAGTAATCCATATAGCCTTCCACATATAAACATGTGTGCATCTATACATGATACAAATGTGATGCGCATAGTATGTACATGTGTGTACATATACACTACACATATATACATATGTATGCGTGCGGTGTATAAAAACAAGTTCCAGTTAGGAACCCTTAAGAGAGCTGTCTAGAGTTCTAAATGGGTAAGTGAATTACTCAGGGTAACACAGTCACTCTATATGGAGAAATCGCCTCACCTCTATGAGGCTCAGTTTCCACATCTGTAAAATGATAGGATTGGATATAATGACTTCTCAAGTGCCTTCCAGCTATAGATATATGAATCTATGAAGTCAGTGGAACTGATGAATAAACAAATGTAGGTGATCAGGGAGGCAACTGGATCCAGTGAAATGAACATCAATTGGTCAGTGAGAAGAACATCAGGAATCAAATCCTGCCTCTGATACTTACTACCTGTTTGACTTTGGGCAAGACACTTACCCCCCCCCCACACACACACACACACCAGGGCCTCAGTTGCCTCATCTGGAACATGAGAGTGTTGTGCTAGATGGCCTTTCAAGTCCTTTCCAGCTCCAAACCTATGGTTCCATGAGCCTTTGATAACTACTTGTCTCTTTCTGTAGACTACTGTTCTCTAAGGCAACTTCCTATGAACCTCTATTTGGTATTCATTTAATTCTCTCTGGACATCTTGAAGAACTTCTGGGACATAGCATAAATGTTCTAGAGAAAGGAAACCAATGTTGAGATGTCAGCTTCTTGGAGGAAAATAAATCCTTTATTCCAGTCCCTCAGGAACAACTCAATTCAGTTCCAAAAACATTTTCAAAGTTTGTTTGGTGTGCAAGAACCCTAGGTGTTGGAATACAAAGACCAAAAAGCATGGTTCTTGCCCTCAGGAAGCTTACATTCAACTGGGGATGGGAGGAGGAAATAATATGTGGACCAATAAATAAATACCAACATGAATTGAGAAAGAAGAAAGCACTAATTACTTGAGGGATCTGAGAAGATTTCATAGCAATAATGACACACGAAATCAATGTAGTTGAAGGAGAAGGATTCTGAGGGTCTGCAATGAGAACAGAGTGACTTGCAGGCATTGGGTGGCTTGTGGAAAGGCAGAGGCAGAAGATGACATAGAGAGTTGGAGAAGCAGCCAAGAGGCCAGTTGATGTGCAGAAGTCCCAGGTGGGAGGTGAGTGTGATACTCAATGGAATGATGTTTCTCCTCTTCTAGTGGGAGGTTGGAGACCTGGTGGGATAGAATGGCATTATCTCCCCTGACTCCAAAGAGAGAAGACTGGTGCATGATGGATTAACACTTTTTTACTCCTCCCAAGGAAAGCAGAAGACAAGGCAAGAGAACTGACCCAGTGGAATGGTGTTTTCCCCCTTTGTCCCAAAGGATCCTAAAAAAGAGTAGTCAGACAAGGAGGAAAAGATCCAGAGGAGAGTAGCATCCTAGGAGCCAAAGGAAGGAGGAATGGGTAGGACTGGAGAGTAGTCAACAAGGTCAAAAGTTGCCAGGAGGTCAGGAGAAATAAGGACTGAATGAAAGCCATTAGATTAGACAGTCAAAAAAAAAATCATTGCCAAGGTTGGAGTAGAGTGGCAGAATCAGAAGCCTGATGGTGAAGGAGGTGAGAGACAGGGGACAAGTCAGAGTAGACAGCTCTTCTAGGGGCTTGTCTGTGAGAAAAAGTCCCCATTAGTGGCAATAACAAAGATGCTGGAACCTACTTTCCATCGTAATCATGAGACATTCTTTTGTGGGAAGAGAAATGGGAGAAGTGAACATCTGTCTGATCAGGTCCTTTAAGACCAGGACCATTTGATGGCTTCCTTTGTTTCTCTTTTTCTAACACATTACTTTGCACATAAGCCCTTAATAACTGCATTTTCCACATAACTGGTTATGAGTTCAGTGATTTTAGAAACACGTGGAAAGGCTTGCATGAAATAATGAAGGGCAAAATGAGCAGAACCAAGAGAACACTGCAGCAGACAGTGACGGCAATATTGACGACAGTCATTTTGACTACTATAAACACCCAGATTAACTACAAAGGACATATGAAGGAAGACTATCAGCATCCAGAGAAAGACCTGATAAATAGGAGTAGGTATAGAATGATTCTGCATAGAAAGACCTATTTGTGTCTAATGGCAGCCATCTCTAGGGTGGGGGAGAAGGGAAGAAAAATATTATGTGACAATTGTGTATATTTGAAAGGAAGAGCAAGTTGTGCATAATTGATTGGCAGTTTCATAGGCAATCATCTTTTTTGTTGTTCTGTGTTTTGGAAATGCTTGTTTTATTTTATGAATTAAAAAGAATAATGAAAAATAACCCATGTACCCCTTCAACTACCCAAATACCTCAATTTTGACCTTGTTCAAAGGAAACCTTCCCTAAATGTGGCATACGCTTACATGCCTTCTTAACCAGAGCATACTGGAAATAATCTATCACTTTCTTAATGACTCAAGGCCATCATTATGAACATTGGATGTTGTAAAACACCCAGGTGTCTGGATCAGTTGTCCCCTACACTAACTGGTCCTCCATCGATGTGCTTTTAACCCTGATATGTCTTTCACTGAACTTAGCATCTAGATGGCAAGAAGAATTAGCTAAAACAGGAAGTTACCAGACAGCATTCTCTTCCTCCACCTTGCTAACCCACTTCCCCACATCCCATCACAAAAGTAGTTGCATGTGGTCCCGGAGTCCCTTTCTATCCTCAGCTGAATTGCTCCAGGCACCAATATTGCAAGTCACGGCACTGATGATAGCCTGACTTTCCCTAAATAATGTTCCAAAGCTGAGGGTATGCAGGGGAAAGGGGGGAGGAGAGAGTTTTCACCATAACTGAGAGAGCTCTATAATTAATGTTTTTCTTATATAAAATCCTAATTCGTACTTAAGGAGAAACAAACGGAAGTGGGGGAATGAAGAGAGAAGGGAATGGGGGTGAAACTGAGATATATGAGATAAGATTCTGTCTAGTCTCTCTGAGGTACTTGAGTTTGGGGTGAGGGATTTCTAAGCCTCCTATCAATCAGGTGGAAGAAGGGGTAACAGACAGTAGGGGACAAGATAAGGTGACTTCATAGAGGGACTGTTTGTGTACATTAGTGTGAAAAGGGATAGCTGAGACAAGATTGTTCAAGATGTGCTTTGTGTATGTGAATGTACCACTACCCCACCTCCCCTCCAAGGTGTTCATGTTCCCCTGAAGAACTGTTCCTTGGTTTTGTGGATGAGTAAGTAGATGTGATTCTTGATTGACTGAGAGTCAAGCAGAAAAACAAAGGCAAGACGGTGAGAGGTATTCAATGGAAAATGAGAGAAACCCTCTGTTGGAGAGGCAGGTGTGTGGGGGACAGTGGGCATCCTAACATGTTCTTTGATTCTCAGCATACATACCTGTTCCCCCCCCCCACACACACACACACAAACACAAATGACTAAGAGTAAATGCATTAAGTGAGTTAGTTCTCCCCACAGGCTGAGCTAAAATTTCTTACATCTCCTTGATGGTACACAATGTCATCAGCTTGTCCATCCTTCAAAAGACCTCCAAACCCACTTGGGTAGGGTGACCCTACTTGTATATTTGAGATATATCTATGTTTCCCTCCTAGAAATTCAGATCTCCCTCAATGAATTTCCATCAATTTCCATCTACCTGGATATCTGGTCATGGGATTGTATAGATAGCCACATAGATGAGTATCTGCTTGTACTTTTGCCTCTGGTAACATGGGATCATAGATTTAGTATCAGGAAGTACCATGAAGGTTATCTCATCTGGGGAAGCATATTTTAAAAGAAAGAAAACCAGTGTTTAGAAAATATGAAGAAATACCATTTCTCTAATCTAAAAACTCATCTAAAAGTAGTTTCCTCTTTTCTGTCCCCTGAAGGAATTGGCCCGAGACCCACCCAAGGAAACTGCCCTCTACTCCATTCAGAGGAAGGCACCTTCTGGTCTCCCCTATGGAAGAGAGTCTTAGATACCAGGGCTGGGAGGGGTCCCATAGATTCCTTGAGGGGAGTGGTCTCAGAGAGAATGGGATGGTGACTTACTTAATCAATTCTTTTGGAATGTTAACCCAAAACTATATTTTTATATATGGTGATTTTTCTCCTTCAGGTTTCCTGTAAATGCTACCTAAGATTGTCTTGGGTCAGAGACATGTTGGAGGGCATGGGCCAACTCTGCTATTTTAAACATTTCTCTAAGTCAGAAATGATTTGGATATTAAATTAATGTTAAATTAAACAAAAATGTTTCTGACAGACTTGTGCTTAAAATATAAATTGCAATATTATTTTTTTTCTTCCATAAGTCCAGTGCACCCATTTTGTAGGAATATGAGACCTACAGAGATGAAGTGACTTACCCAACCTCACCCAGATAGTAAGTGACAGGGTTCTCTGACTCCAAGTGCCCCTCATTGCCCTTCTACTCTACCAACCCTTTATATGTGTGTGTATGTGTGTGTGTGTGTGTGTGTATGTGTGTATATATATATATATATATATGTGTGTGTGTGTGTGTGTGTGTATACATATATATATATATATATATATATATATATATATATATATATAATTTTGAGGTGGCATATTTGGGACCTTGAATGGAAAGGAGACATGGGACATGGTTAGAGAAAGAAGCAATGTTGAGTATTTGTTGCTCTTGTCCAGCCTTCTTTTAGACTCAGAAGATCCTAGGTTTGGGGTGAGGCTTTTTGGTGGTGAGGGCAGGGAGGGAGCTGCTTTCTAGACAAAATCCTCAGGCAACTGGATTTCTCCAGTTGTGCTCAGTCCTGAGATGATACTGAAGACTATGAGGCTGGGTCTAATGAGCCATCCAAAAGCACTGTGTTTAAAAATGAAACCAGAAGAGGTAACGGATGTTTGAAAATATTATTTGGTCCCTTACACATATGTGCATAGGAGACAACATGGCTTAGTGGGAAGAGTATTGGATTTGGAGTCAAAGAAGACCTGAATTCAAATTCTGTCTCTGATCCTCCCTATGTGTTCCATTTACTATTTTAGACTCAGTTCTCTCACCTGTAAAATGGAAATACAAATCATACCTACCACAGGGTGTTTTGTGTCAAATGAGATCATTTAGGTAGGGAACTTTGCAAACCCTAAAGTAACATATGAATACTAGATTCTTATTGCTACTGTCATTAATATTCAACCAAGCTTATCCTGTATGCATGGTACTGAATCCATAGAGCTGAACACTGCTCCATTCATTCATTCATCTGATCAATCAAAAGCAGAAAACATTTATTAAGCACTTCACTATATGCCCTGCAAACACTATGTTAAGTACAAAGAAAGGTAAAAAAAAACAATTCGTGCTCTCAAAAAGCTCACATTCTAAAGAAGGAGCTGTTGTTCATTCCTGTCCAATTGTCCCTGACCCCATTTGGGGTTTTCTTAGCAAAGATATCAGAGTGGTTTGCCATTTCCTTCTCCAACTCATTTTACAGATGAGGAAACTGAGGCAAACTGGGTTAAATGACTTACCCAAAGTCACACAACTAGGAAGTGTCTGAGGCTGGATTTGAATTCAGATCTTTCTATCTCCAGACACACTTGTCTATCCATTACACCACCTAGCTGCTCCCAAGGGAGGAGGCAACACATAATTAATAGGTGCATGAGATATACAAAGAGTAGATGGGAGGTAATCTCTGAGGGGAGAGCCCTAGAAGCTAGAGGACCTGGGAAAGACCTCCAGCAGAAGACAGAATTTGAGCTAATACTTAGAGAAATGCAGAGAAACTAAGAGATGATGTGCAAAGGAGCCCTTTCCACGGGAGCTTTCATTCAAAGAATATACCAAGGTAGCCAGGGACCCTAAGAGTTTTAAGAAAGCTACATATTAGTAGAGAAAATGGTACATTGAGACATTCTAGTGTTATAATATTCATAATCATTTTTATTCATGGAGAGTTTGCAGCCAGATGGACTCAGTGGATAGAGGGCATCAGGGAAGTTTGCATTCAACTTGAGCTCCTCATACTTACTAACTGCAATTCTGCAGACAAGTCAATGCCCTAGATATGCATCAGCCAACCCACCCGTAGTGTGGCCTGCTGGCTATTCTATTGGACTTAAAGCCCGGAAGACCCAGGTTCAAATCCTTCCTCTGAATTTGCTAGCTATGGGTCTCTAGTTAAGTCAGAGGGAATAAGAGCAGATAAACTCCAAGCTCTACATATGTGATGTGGTTGGTTGGTTGGCTGTCATCCTTCGTTCTCGAAGAGAACCAAAATGACATCACCATGCTAAAGTTAAGGTTCAGTGTGTCTGACTGTGGCTGATCAGACTAGTACGAGTTTGGAGTGCTCTACCACAGATCAGGCACAAGTAGTCCATGTGAACCTTTGGGGTGGAATCTCCCAGACTGCACATCCTGCGTTTCCTTTGAGTTGTTTCAATACTCCTTTGCTCATAGAGCAGAACAACACGGCACCTTCTGTGGGCACACCATGCTTGGCGGGGCTGTGCCAATATCTTCAGTGTCACATAATCAATTCCAAAGTTCTTCAGAGAGATCTTGAGAGTGTCCTTGTATTGATTCTTCTGACCACCATGTGAACACTTGCCCTGTGTGAATTCTCCATAAAAGAGAGTTTTTTTAGCAAGTGTGCATTTTGCATTCAAATAACGTGGCCATAGGAACTGCGCTCTCTCTTAAGACAATCCAAATGGAAGCGATTCAGTTTCCTGGCATGGCCCTTCAGGTTTCACAAGTGTACAACAATGAGGTCAGATGGTATGTAGTGCATGCTACAGCTTCTTGGAGCCACAAGTGAAAGCTAGGTAGAACAGGTGGACACAAAAGGTGGAAAGCAGCCCTGAGAAGGACTCAGCAACCATCACCCCAGAGGTACCAATACACCCTGAACACACCATACACCCCAAATAGATGATCTACCAAGACAGAGATGGACTAATGTTGGTGAAGGGAATCTCCACACTGGGATTTCCCCAAACCCACACAAACCTATTTTTGTATCTAATGCAAAACATGAAACATGAAGTGGCTAATATCCAACTGCAAGCAATTGTGTGGCCATTGAAAGTCACTTAGTGAAAGCAAAGGAGGTAGCTAGGAGGTATAGTGGAGAGGGTACCAGGTCTGGAGTCAAGAAGAACTGAGTTTGAATCCAGCCTCAGACATTTAGTAGCTGTGTGACCTTGAGCAAGTCAATTAACTTCTGTTTGCCTTAATCCAATGGAGAAAGAAATGGCAAACCACTCCAGTACCTTTGCCAAGAAAAGCCCATGGGCAGCTTGATCCATGGGATCACAAAGAGTCAGACATGGCTAAACCACAGCGAAAGCAAACTATTTCTGTAAGGCAAAGAGCATTTATTAAGCACTTACTTTGTGCCGGGCACCATTTGCTAGTGATCAGTGTCATTCGCTTCCTCCCCCCACTGCCACCATGGTGCCCTCTCCCCCAAATCATCCTTATAAACTTATCTTACATATTTTCTCTCCCCTTCAGGAAAGTGTAAAGTCCTTGAAAACAGAGACAGAGAAGCCAGATGCCTAAGGGGAAAGAAAAATGTGGAGCTAGAGAGTTTAGGTCTGAATTTTAACTTTATTACTTGACCAATTCTGTGCCTCAGTTTTCTTCCCTCTAAAATGAGGTTAGCTGCGGTCCCTTCCAGCCCTAAATCACTAAATCTTTGATTTGGTCTTGTTTCCCTGGTGACTTGTAAATAGTGGGTGCTTAATAAATGATTAATAAATAAATTCACAAGATGAACACACACATGTTGTCATCTTTTTGAAGATGCTCGCAGACAGTGCTTGCTAGACAGTCTGAATGAGAATCTGCTGATTTTGACAGGAGACACCATAAATCTGGTTACCTAATCCCAAGCCAGTTACTGTTCAGAAAACGATGAGCTCTGGCGTTCACCTGGGGAGATAAAGCTCATAGGAAGTTGTTAAATGTTTTAATGCAGCTCATAAAGAAGAAAGAACTGGCCGACCAACCCACTGGCCACGGCTTTCTCAGCAAAACAGGGTGTGCTCCTGAAGAAGCCTTTTCTAACCGGGTTTGCTTGGGTTAGCCATTGGCATCATTAAAACTTTATGATCTTTCTTAAATTCAGATAGCGTGGTCTTGACACAGAGTCTTTGGAAATTCCCTCAGTGGGCAATCGACATTTCCTTAGCTTTTAGTGGAAGTAGATGGGAGCCAATTGACTGGTGATGACAGATGAGTGGAATCTTCTGTGACTCAGCTCTGAATTGTGGCGTCAGGGGTGGGCTGTGGTGGTGTCCAGCCCTGTGGGAAAAAGGCTGCCTCTCTGAAAGCCCCAAATCCACTTCCTTCCAGGGGTGAATCCAAGGTCTTCCGGCAGACCTGAAGGATGGAGGCTTTGAAGTGGTCTGTATCTGACGTGAAAAGTAGAACTCACCAGAATGTCAGGGGGTGCCTCTCCAAGAACCTCATTTGTCTTCCTTCTGAAGGGAATCCAAGCCCTTTGGGTAATATTTTAAGTCCAGAGACCCGGATAGGTCCCTGGGGTGAAGCAGGAGAAGCTCATCGGCATGGGAAGCAGAATTGTAGCAAATCTTAATGGGCAATTGTGAGTGTTTTGTGCTAGCTGTGTTCTGTCTGTGGGATGAAATAAAGGCCATACTGCAGTCGTTAAGAACAGTCATGACTTTACCACATCTGTGGAGACCTAGGAAGTAGTTATATCCTGAGGTTGCCAGAGGACACTCTGAGCTGGGATAAAACGAGCCAACCAGATGTGATTTGGGGCAGGGGGCACTTGGGGAAACGGAGTCATGGATGACAGTAGAAAAAGGGAAAGTGAAGTGGGTTTGACTGGGAGAGGTACAGGATGAAGAGGGAGGAGAAAAGCAAAAGGAGGGAGATGGGAATGCCCAGATCTATCACATTTTGTTTTAGGGTAAAGAGGTCCTGGAAATGAGCCATCAATGGTTAGAAAAGTCTGAGGTCACCAGATCTGTGAGAGTAAGAGGAAGTCGTGGTGAGTGGACTAGGGTCCAAGGACAGAAGTTTCAACTCCAGCCCTGCTACTTAGAACCTATATGACCCTGGTCAAGTCTCTTCATCTTAGTTGTTAGAGATACAATAAAAATAGACACGGATTTGAAGTAAGAGAATCTAGGTTTGAATTTTTGCCACTTACTAAGTGTCTAGCCTCAGGCAAAGGGCTTAATTTCTCTGGGCCTCAGTTTCCCCATCTGAATTATATGGCCTCACAGGTTTCTTGCAGCTCTAAGCCCCACTATGGTGTCATATATGCTTAGACACTTGGGTGGCTGGGTGTTACAGTGGATAGAGCACAAGCCTGGAGTCAGAAGACTCATCTTCCCAAGTACAGATTTGATCTCAGGTACTTATTAGTGTGTGACCCTGGGCAAGTCACTCAACCCCATGTGCCTAAGTTTCCTCATCTGAAAATGAGGATGATAATAGCTCCTGCCTTCCAGGGTTGTTATGAATATCAGATCACATCATCTTTGTAAAAAGCTTAGCACTGTGCCTGACAGATAAGTGCTCTCTGTAATATAGCCAGACTGATGGATTTTCTTTTTTTTTCCACAGATACCATTCCATCTGCCTTCCATGAGCCTATTTCCCTTTCCTAAAACATTCTCCATCCTCACTTCCACCAGTCTTAGAATCTTTAGTTTCCTTCAAAGCTTCAAATGCCCCACACTACTTGAAGATTTGCCTCCTCTGCCCACCTGCTAGTTCTTCCCTCTATCCAAATAGGAAACTGGTAGGATCCAAAGCTGAAAACCCAATACTGCCCAAGAGACTGCCCAAGGCATCTTGTCCTCTCAGCATGCTGCTCTGGTCCATGTTGGTTCTTTTATCCCAAATCCAATAGTCTATACACACAAGCATCTTTCCACTCTTCTTCGGTGCTGAATGTGGGCTGTTGGACTCTGTGATGGTGCCATTGACCAACACATCCCTGAGATGACCTTTGGGGTCATCCACTGAAGACAAAGGACTTTGCCTACCTCATTCCTGGAATGGCTGGGAGTCAGCCAGCTGGATCTTGTGGGTTGTTCCTTGGGCAGAGCTCATATCCCCGACTTGCACAGTGAAAACATTCTTGTGCTCTTGCTGAGCTCAGCTCTGACCACTCTACTACAATTAAATAATAATGATAACAGATTATAACCACCACCACCATCATCGTCACCATCACCATCATTTTATAACACATTAATGTTTGCAAAATTATTATTTCATTTGGTCCTCACAACCCTGAAAGGCAGGTTCTATTATTATCTCCATTTTACAAATGGGGAAACTGAGGCACTGATATTGTTTTTCAGTGGTAAAAATTCAATATCGGACATTTCTGAACATGAAACAGAAAATTGGGGTGGGGAGATGAGAATTGGTACCAAGAAGATGGGGCAGGAGCATGGTGGAGGGAAATTAAGAAAAAGGGGGGTGGGGAGAGGGGAAGGCGAAGAGCATTGTACAAAAAGTCCTAGAAAGTTGAGAGTACAACTTGGAGAGGAAAGAAAACATAACTGCCACTGGCCTCTTCCTCAAAATAGAGGTTCTGGAAGGAATGAGCCAATCAAAGGGAGAAACTACAGGAGTGGAAGGTACATCTCACGTGTGAAGACTGGGGATGGAATGAGCTTCCTGGGGAAATAGGTTTCTAGGGTATGGCAGAGAAAGACCGGGAGAGTCAGAAATATAGCCTTAGGAAGGAATGAAGATGATCAGACAGATGATAGATAGGTAGATAGATAGATAGATAGATAGATAGATAGATAGATAGATAGATAGATAGATAGATACATGTAAACAAAGGCAAATAAACAAGTGAATGAATAAGCAAACAAATATTTTTTACCCCCAAAGTAACAAAATGTTCCACTGAATTCCACTCTAAAGTCAAAGCTATGAAGGGTAAAAAGGTGAATTAACATAAAAGCAAAAAAGGAAATTTTTAAAAAACAAAATTAAAGTATTTGCAGTACAGATATATGCAATAATCCAAGAAATTCAGCTTATAACAAAGCAACAGGAAATAATTAGAAAAGAATTAAACTCCGAAAGCAGAAAATAAAATAAAAAATTAAGTTAAAAAAATAATTCTGAACAACAAACAGGTGTCATAGTGGATAGAACTCCAGGTCTGGAGGAAGACTTATCTTCATGAATTCAAATCTGACCTCAGATACTTACTAGCTGTATGACCTTGGTCAAGTCACTTAACTCTGTTTGCCTTGGTTTCCTCATGTGTCAAATGAGCTAAAGAAGGATATAGCAAACCATTCCAGTATCTTTGCCAAGAAAATATCCAGTTAGGGTCATGAAGAGTCAGGCACAACTGAAGAGCAACAGGAAGAGGAAAGGATTGGGGATGATACCAAAGCGATTTGAAATATGGAACTGAGTAATGAGAAGGAGCTCAAGATATAGGGAATGGATATTTTTTTTGTAAAGTATATGGGAAAACCTTTAGCTAGGGGGTGAAAGGAATAGCGATAGGTGGTTGTATGAGTAGCTTAAGAAAAAAAATGATGAGTTTGAACAGCCAGTGTGGAGCTCAGTGGAATCAATTTAGGAGGAAAAAAAGTATTGGCCTGAAGCAGGGGGGCTCAGTTGTAACCGGATAATGCAAGTTTATATGGGACCCATCCAGTTCAGCAAACAGACAGGAGCAGAGAAGACCAATGGTAGGAGGAACCTCTAGTTTGAGTCTAGAAAGGAAGCAGTAGGAGTAAGCCAAGAGAACAAGGGACTCAAGTGGAAGACAATATAAAATTGAACCAATTAACCGTAGGGTCAAGATTCTGAAGAGCATTTTGTTAATGAGGTCAGAGGGCTAGCCAGAACAGACTTGTTGGTCTAGGAAAGCAGGGAAGGGTTAAAGGGACCAGATATTGCAAAGAAGAAGAGAACAGGATGGAAAAGGAGAGCAGGAAGGACAGGAGGTCAGAGTTAGAGGAATTGCAGTGTTATGGATTATGGGGTTGGAACATTTGTCTGTGATCGAGGGGATGACCTTTGGGGGGGAGCGCAATGAAGACAAGAGCTGAGGAGGTGGATAAACTAGGCAGTCTGGGATTTGAGCAGGCATCAACGTCAGCATTTGAGGTTTGAACCCAAGGGGGCAGAGGAGAAGAATATAAGCCAGAGCTGAACTCGTTGACAAAGAAAGAAGAAGAATGACTTGGCAGAACAAGTACCCAAATTTTAGTTGAATAAATGAATAATGGCTAATATTTTTATGGTGCTTTAAGTTTTGCAAAGCACATTACACACATTATTGATTACATTCATTTGAAACTCACAACGACCCAGGGAGGTAGGTGCTGTTATTATCACTATGTGCTGGAAACTGTGCCAAGTACTTCATAAGTATTACCTCTTAATCCTTGCTTGCAACAGCCCTGGGAGGGAGGTGCTATTATGATCTCCAATTTACAGTTGAGGAAACTGAGGCAGACAGGTTAAGTGACTCACCCAGGGCCACATAGGGATCTAAACTCAATCCTTCCTGACTCCAGGCCCAGCATAAGAAATGCTTGTGGCTCAGTGGGAAAGAATACTAGCTTTAGAGTCAACAGATGTGAGTTCAAAGTCAGTTAACCACTTTGGAATTTTTGTTTCTTCATCTATAAAAAGAAGTCGTCTGAAAAGACCCCTAAGGATCCTTTCCACCCCCCAGGTCCAGCATCCTATGAATCAAATTGAATTGGGTCTTCTGACGACATCACAGCTTTCTAGAAACAGAATGCCATTCTCTCCCTTCTTACTTTTCCCTTTGGAGTTCTAATACTGTCGTATCACTTCTCCTTTTTAAGAGCGTGTAGGGTCACGCACTGAGGAGTGCATTTGACCCACCTATCCCATGCCTCCTTGTTAATGCTGAGATGCCTCTTTTATCCCTCCTGAACACCTCTGGGGAGTATCCAGATCCCCTTCTTTTATCAACTCTCAAAAAAAATGCCCAGCCAGCATTATCTAGTGTTAATTACCTGTAAAGTAGAGCTTTAGCCGCTTCCCTGGTCTCTGGGAGCCCTGAAGTGAAACCTGAAAGAAGTCCCCCATTGTTTGCCCTTGTGCAAGGGCCAGGAGCGTGCAGGGCTCGAGTTGCAGGCCTGAAAGGCCACCGGAAATTGGCATCTCCCTAATTTGTGCTTGGCTATTCATGGAGACAAAGCCCGCATTCCTGCTCCCCAATCCCCCTAGAGAAACCCACGGCTGATCTGTTCAGTAAGGACCACAGAAAAAAAATCTGCCGAAATAAAGGATTTGAATGAGGGGACCCTGGGATCTGGCTCTCATTTCCGAGCCCGGGAGCAATGTGATTGTTAAGATTTCTCTCTGGGCTGCCTAGTTTTCCCAAACAGGAACCCAACAAGCAGGCTCTTTGCCCTTCTTAATGAGATGGGGGCAGGCAGACTGGCAAGTAGGGCCTTTCAGCAGGAGCCCACCCTATGGAGGGTTGGCCTGGCTCCCTTCAGACATCAGACAAAAAAGAGTCCCACTGTCGTCAAACCCCCAAAATAACTTCAACTGCCTTCTGTATTTGGGGGACACTCTCCCCATTTCATTTTACAGCAATAACACTGTCCTGGAACCAATATGATCAATCTTCCGTGGGACTCTGCCAGGTTACATTTCACAAAAAGCATGACAATTGGGGATAAAATGCCATAACACCCAAGTGGGAGATGCCTTGATAAACCCATGAAGCTGTGACTTCAGCCCGAGGCCAGGGCACTATGGGGAGGGGGGTAGAGATAGCTGAACCTGGAGCCAAGGCCAGGATCCCTTTCCTGCCTCTGTCCCTCATTAGTGACTTGTGTGACCATCCATGGGCAAGTCACTTTAGCTCAGAGATGGTGGGATTGGGGAACAAACTTAGTACTAACCCCAGCCTTTCATGACCTAATGTGTTGCTGCTGTTCACCTGTGTCTGACTGTTTGTGACCCCACTGGGGGTTTTCTCGGCAAAGATACTGGAGCAGTTTGCCATTTCCCTCTCCAGTCCATTTTACAGATGAGGGAACTGAGGCAGTCAGGGTTAAGTGACTGGCCCAGGGTCATGCAGCTCCAGTCTTCCTGACTGCAGGCCCTGTTCTCCACTGTACTTCAATCTCCTTCCATGACCTGATCTAAGTGTCCACAAACAGAAATGTCTTGCAGGCTTTAGAGTCCATAATGCCTTCTTGTGGCAGTAACAACAACAACAATTAGTATTTACAAAGCACTTTTATCATCCCCATTTTACAGAAGAAGAAACAGAACGACTAAAGTTACTTGTCTGGGGTTACACTAGCAAGTAACTGAGGCAGGATTTGAACGTGGATCTTCCTGACTCCACAAACGCCTCGGCCTTCCATTTGCATGACCTACGTCTTTACTGCCCACCTTTCGTCACTATCACTTCCACAAGGGTGAATTTTGAAATTCCTTCACGCAATCGTAATTTCTCATCATTCCATTCTCCCTAGGTCTTATTCCTCCTGACCCTTTCTTTGTCCTCACCACGACCTCTCATCATCACACTTCCCTTAACCCCTACTCCTCCTAAGCCATTCTCCTCCCCACCAGCAGCCCCAGTTCCTCTATTTCTCAATCATCTCCTGGGCACCTGGCCCTGAATCCACTTTCCTCTCCTCTCAGCCTTGACCCAGTGTTAAGCTGTTATCAACTCCTGAAACCCTTCTCACCCTTGTCTTCTCATCCCTTATTCCTTGACAAGGCCCAACCCTGAACTAGTCTAATCAACTGCCTCCTTTTTTCTGAATCACTGACTACTGAGCTGCTGGAAGAAATCACTCAAACGTGCTGACTGGGTCCCCCGTAAATGTTTATTCTCCAATTTCTACTGCCTCTGGAGAAGCAAAGATGGACACACTACTGAGGACAAGGAAGAGGTTCGTGATGACTGAGCTGTGCCGTATGACCAATAAGGGAGGAAATCCACAGAAGAATGGGAATAAAGGTTGTCATCACAGCAAGAACGACAAGTAGAGAAGATGGGCTGGCCATGTGGCAAGAATGAGAGGTAGAAAGCCCAAGTGCTCCACTGGTTCTCTTGCAATATTGGGAAAACTCAAGAAAAACCTTCAGCATATTTGAGCAATCTCCCTGTGGTGAACTTTGGAGAGAATGTGGATGAGGATCACCCGGGATGGACTTGCAGGGAGGGGTTGGAATTTGCATCCCTGGAAGGACCTCCCAGAGGAGTAAACTCACAGATCCATCTAATCCCAACTGGGCCCTCCCTGCATGGAAGAAATCCTTTTATTCCTCTCTGATTGATTCCTTATAGCACTCCACAGAGAGAAGCCTTTTCCTCTCCCTTCAAGCCTTTCACAACTTGCCCTGCCCCTCCCCTTCTAGCACAGGACTTTGTCTTATGGTTTATTGAGAAAATAATGACCTTTCCCCTGTGAGCTTCCTCTCCTCCTTCCATCTCAAACCTCTCTTACATCATCCCCAATTCTGACCTTCACTCTAGTCCTTGATGATTAGATGGTCCTTTTCTTCACCAAGGCCAATCTCTTGAACCTATCATCTGAATACAACTCCCCCAATTTAATTCCTTTGCTCTGCTCTTCAATCTCTCCCTATTTACAGGCTTATTTCCTGTCCCCTACAAATATGCACAAGCCACCCCCATCCTTTAAAAAAAAAACTCTCCTCCCTTTGATGGTCAAACTAGAAAAAGCTACTAGAAAGCTCTTCTACTTCCTCTCCTCTCATTCTGCTCTCAGCCCCTTACCATTTGATCTCCAACTTTGTTATGCCGCTGAAACCCCTCTCCACAAAGTTGCCAATGAAAGAAATAGGAGCAATGGGTAGAAATTGTGACTAGGCATATTTGGGTTCCCTGTCAAGAAAAATCATAGATTTAGTCCTGAAAGGGACATTAGAGGTCATTGAGTCTAACTCAGATGAGGAAGCTGAGGTACCCAGTAGATAAGCGACTTTTCTCAAGGTCACACATCTAGCAAGGGTCTGAGGCAAGATTCAAATTCAGAATTCAAAATTTTGTAAAATGAATGCTAAAATTTGTCTTTACATATAAGTAGAAAAATACTATTAAAACAAATAAAGCAGGGCATCTGAACATACAAAAAAAAAAAAAGATTCAAAGTTGGGTCTTCCTAACAGTAGATCCAAAAAAGCTAGAATATTCTTCACCATTAGTGCCTTAAAGTCACATTTGACCACTGCATAGATCAGCGTTCTGAAGTCCTTTGGAGTTGTTTTCCTTTGATCATCATGTAAATATTCTTTTGGTTCTGCCTAACTTGTGGTGTATCAGTTCAAATGAGTCTTCTAAAGATTCTCTGAACTCACCCTTATTGTCACTTTCTTACAGTGTAATAATACTCCCATTATAGTCATATACCACAATTTGCTCAGTTAGCCCTCAAATGATTTATACCCACATCCCTCCCAGTTTTTTGTTGCCACAAATATAATATTGTTATAAGTATTTTTTTAAGAAGTGTGATCTCTCAAAACAATTACAAAGGGCTTATGATGAAGAATGCTATCTACCTCAGGAGAAAGAATTGATGGAGTCTGAATGCAGACTGAAGTATCCTTTTTTTCTTTCTTTATTATTCTTGGTTTTTTGGTCTGTGTTTTCATTAGCAACCTGGCTAGCATGAAAATGGTTCTCATGACTGCACACATATAATCTATAGCAAATTGTCCGCCTTCTCAAGGAGGGGGGAGGAGAAAGAGGAAGGGACAGAATTTAGAACTCAAAATGAATGTTAAAAATTTTTGTTTACATGTGACTGAGAAAAAATAAAATTTTAAAAAAATTAAAAGAAGAGTGCCAATGAAACATTTAAAATGCTCAGAAAAGAACAATCAGAAATGCGAAAAGAGCGTTGTGTTGGAACTACCATGTTAAATTTAATATTGTTGTTCATTCATTTCAGTTGTGCCCAACTCTTTATGACCCTTTTTGGGGGTTTTCTTAGCAAAGATACTGAAGTAGTTTGTCATCTCCTTCTCCAGCTCATTTAACACATGAGGAAATTGAGGCAAATACAGTTAAGTGACTTTCCTGGAGTCATCCAGCTAGCGTCTGAGGTCAAATTTGAACACAGGAAGATGAGTCTTCCTGATTCCCATTCCAGCACTCTATTCACCTTGGTGCCTAAAACTGTACATGAAATTTCCATTTCAGAGGCAATCTGCTTTTCTGATCTTTATTTTTTTTGGTTTATTGAAAGTTTTGTGTTTATTGATGTCCCTTAAGCTTATAATAAAAATGTTGTGTTTTTTTTTAATAGAATCTCTCCCCTCTATCTTTGGCCTTCATGGGGTACAGGGACAACAGAAGAATTTGGGGGTCAAAGAGAATGAACTCAAAAGTTTAAAGATTTTTCTATTTTCCAGGTCAATAGGCTTAATTGCCCACTCTGCCAACAATATATCAGGGATATGTTTATTTGTTAAACCAGGAATGAGGATAGATCTAGGACAGATCCAGACTCTCCCTAGATGCTATTGTCCACTGGAAGCTAAAGCATATATAGTTCTATCAGTTGCCAAATAAAAACAAAATCAAAAACCCAACAACCAGAAGGTGGAGCTTACATGTACCAAAACAGGTGACTTCATATGTTTAAAAAGTCATTAAAAGTGCCCCTTCTAAAGACTGGGAAGCTTCTTGTCTTGCCTTCCCCTCATCTAGCATTCAGCAGGCAAAAGTCTGGTACTGTGTCATAGAATTGCAGAATTCTGAAATTGGAAGAGGCCTCAATGACTATCTTGTCCAATCCATGTCCCCACTAGAACATGTGATCACTTGGCCTCTCCTTGTGGATCAAAGACCACCTTTGAGGGGAAGCCCACAACCTTGCAAGGCATCCCATTCCATTTTTGGACCAGTCTTCATTATTAAGATTTCCCTATAATTAAGCCAGTCTAAGTTTGCCTCTTTGCCCCTTCTGCTCATGGCCCCTGGTTCTGACCTCTAGATCAAAAGAGAAATATAACCCCTCTTCCACCTATGGACCCTGTAAATACTTAAAGGTAGCTGGTGTCCCCTCCCTTGTTCACCCCCTAAACATTCCTTCTTCCCCATATCTTTTCTTCCTTGTTTCTTTCAACTAAGGCTCAAGACACGATGTCAGAGCACAGCTCAGACCATCCTGATTGCTTCTGCACAATGCCTTTGATCTTGGATGGCTGGGAAAGGCTTCAGGAGAAGGCTGACACCCTCTGGAGAGGCTCCAGTTTATCAGTGAACATCACTGCCACCTCCTTATTCCTGGAAGTTATGCCTTTGTCTTAGCTCACTTGGCGGCCACACGCCATCCTACTGACTCATATTAAGCCTAGGGTTTGGCTAGATAATTTTATTAAACTCACAGGTAAGAAAACCCCCTCTCCCAGTACAGGTTGACACCTTCTCTTCAACCTGCTTCATAGAGAAGTTGAATTACTTGTCCAAAGTCTCAAAGCTAGTGTATGTCAAAGGCAGGACTTGAATCCAGATTTTCCTATCAGAGGCCAGCTCTTTCTCCACTAAACCATAAAATCTTGCACCATTCAGGCCACTAAAACCCCTGAAACCTTTTCAAACTGTTACTCCCTATTCTGTACGTTTCTACACTGGTCCAGCCTCCCTGATCCCACCAAAACAACATTTACTATGTCATGACAATGCTTCCTCCAAATTCTACTTCCTTTGTTATTGTTGAGTCATTTTCAGTTTTGTCTAAATTTTCATGACCCCATTTAGGGTTTTCTCGGCAAAGATACTGGAGTGGTTTGTTATTTCCTTCTCCAGCTCATTTGACAGATAAGGAAACTGAGGCAAACATGGTTAAGTGACTTGCCCAAGGTCACATAGTTAGCAAGTATCACCAAATTTTAGTTCCCAAGTGAAAGGAAATCCTTAGATTCAATAGTATTGAGATAATAATTTCTTTTTATAGAATGGTTTGGTTTGCCCACGTGTTGGGTGGGTTTTAAGCCCAATCTTGAATCCCAAATTCCACACTAATCTATATCTCTATACTGGGTCATGGAGGTAGTCTAGGGGATAGAAGATTGGTTTAGATCCAGAAGCAGTAGTGAGCTGCTTGGACTCAGCCTGGAGAGCTGATTGTTAAATTTTCAAGTGCAAGTATTTATACCTTGGGAATGGCAAGCTCTTCAAATCAGGACTTGGCTTACTGTTTTGTTGACCACCAGGAAAGTAATGGAAAAACTGTTAAGAGTGTACATTAAACTTACAAGAATGTCATTCTTACATCCTTCTTTTCAAAGAGCTAGCTGTTGGACACATACCAATATGCCCCTTCTCAGAAGATAAAAGTTCACGCTTCTGCTTGGCCAGTATTTGGAAAAAAAACCCTGGTCATCTATCTACCTTATCACTTTCCCTCATAAGATATAAGAATGTTCCTTTGCACTTATGCACTTAGACCCATTCAAGCAGGCACTGTCACCTCATCCATGTGCCAGAAGGGACTGAAGGTAGCACCAGCCAAGGAAAATGGTGGAGGGACACATTCTAGCTGGAGCATTTTCTAAAGGGAAAGAAAAACTCCATAGAACTACACTTTTTAGGTGTGAATATCCTTAGATCTCTTTGTTCCAATGGAAAAAGATGTATCTGCCAATGACTTCCTGGGGAGAATATGGATTTAGACATAACGGAATGCTTTTTAGGTAGTCTGGACCACGGTATGTACGAAGGGGAGAAATACGTGATAATGCAAAAAAAAATGTAGGTTGGAGCCATACTGGGAAGAACTTTGAATGCCAAATGTTGGAGGTTATATTTTATCCTGGAGGTCACAGGAAGCCAATGGGGTTTACAAACAGGACTGTCACAGGATCAGGTGAGCCCTTTAGGAAGCTATGTGGGGGTTGGACAGAGAATAACAAGGCAGAGACCCCAGGAGGCCATAGTGAATTGTCTTAAGGACCTTGGTGAGGGTAGTGGCCATGTAAGCTGAAAGGTCTTATGGGAGAGATGCTGTGAAGGTCGATGTGACAAGACTCCACAATTGTTTGGATAATCTGAGTGAGGAAAAATGAGGACAACACTTAGCGTCAGTAACTAAGATGATGGTGCCTTCGAAAGAAGTTCGGGAGTTTGGGGGAAAATATGTGTTTTGTTTTCGAAATGTTGTGTTTGAGACGCTTGCAAGACAATCAGGTAAAATGTGCAAGAAACTCAAAACTAAAAAAAGAATATTAAAAATTGTTTCTACATATAATTAAGGAAAAATAGAACGTTTTTTAAAAATTTAAAATGTCCAAGAAAAATGTGTGACTGAATCTCTGGAGAGAGAGGTGGAACCTGCAGATATAGATCTGTGAGTTATCTGCATAGAGATAATAATTTGACCTATGATAACTGATGAGAAACAGAGAAAAGTACCTAGGACAGAGATAGTTAGGAAGTTGTATGTGGGTGATGGCACAAAAAAGGAGACTTGAGAAAGAGTGGCTTGACAGAGAGGAGAACTAAGAAGGAACAATGTCATACACACACACACACACACACACACACACACACACACACACAATCAAAAGGAGAGAGTATCCAGGAAAAGAAGATGGTAAACCGAGTCAAATCCTGGAGGGAGGCTGAGACAGGTGAGGACTGAAGAGAAGTTACAGTCGAGTGATGTGGGCGGTGGCAAGAAAGCAAGAATCCTCCAGGAAATGGAGGCAAGGATGGTAGGTGTGCTTTTTCTAGGAACGTGGCTGTGGAAGGAAGGAGAGATCTGCTCATGGCACTCTGGGTACCCTTCATCTCCATGGGAGCTGAGCCCAAGTCTCCCTATGGGGGCCAAAGGGGAGGGTAGGGGGCTATCAACCATTCCTACCAACCAAGTCTCTCTTCCTAAGGCATCATTGGCTTTCTCAGCTGACTTATCGAACCATTCACACAGATTAAGCAAAGGCTTCCACTTTTTTTCACTCTATCAATGAAGTGGTTATCTGTGTCTCAGTAAACCTACCCCCTCAGCAGGAGTACATACAGTGCTGGGCCTGGAGTCTGGAAGACCTGGAAGAAGTTCAAATCCAGCCTTGGACATTTATTAGCTGTGTGATCCTGAGCAAGTCACTTCACCTCTGTTTGTCTCAGTCTCCTCATCTGTAAACTGCAGATAATAATAACACCTATTATTATTGTGAGGATTAAATCAAATGATATTTAGAAAGTACTTAGCTCAGTGACTGTCACATAGCAAGTTCTTAATGAATACCTGTCTCTCTCCTTTATTAAAACAGATGGTTGGGTAGGCTAAAGCCCAGAGTAATATAAAGCCAAGTCTCTGTGCAGGATTGAAATTTGCCTTAAAGGAGTTTAACCTTTGTCAGCCTCAGTTTCCTCATCTGTAAAATGAGGGAGATATACCCAGTGGTCTTCAAGATCCTTTCCAGATCTAAACCTATGATCTTATTTCTTGGTAAAGATAAAGTTCTCATTCATATCAGGAAGCCAGATTCTTGATAGCCCTAAGGGAGAAAAGCATCTTTATCTTAAGGAATAAGATCCACTAGATGTTGGTCCCATGGCACCTGATCCTCTGAGAGGAATAAGGTTTGAATGAAATTCCACAGCCCTCCGGAGGACACATCAGCTGTAGTGAAGGAACTCAGCAAGTAAGGCTTCAGCCATCTCCTTTTCTGACTGTCCCAAATGGTCAGTTTATATGACAGCATTTCCCTAATTCAGTCCGCAATTCGGGTAGCCAATGTGGTGAATCAAGAAGAGTAGTGGGAAGAAAGCCTCCTCCTCCCCTTGCCTGCCCCCATCCCCATCCCCCATTCATTAAGTGGCCACTTCAGAATTCTTGGGGCTTCCTGAGAAATCAATCTCAGATGAGTAAGCTTATTCAGTGTTAAGAGACCTTACATATTTATCAGTTCTAAATTTATTTCTTGGCTGGTAATTCATTAACTTAAAAACAAGTTAAAGGTTCTAAAAATATCCTCCTTCCCTTATATGGCTGATAGACACTCACTCCTGCTCTCCCATGCAGGAAGCCTCTCATTTTTCCTTTCCTTCTATCCACCCACACCCTTGGAGCAAGTGCTTCCTTTCCATTATTAAAGCCAGGGGTTTTTTCTTCAAGATCCTGCAGTAACTGCTATATTAAAGCATTTTGACTGAAGAGCCTTAAATGTAAGCTGCACTGAACTCCATTTACTACCATCAACAAAAACTTCCCTTATGATAGCCTTTAAAAATCCACCATGGCTGGTTTGGGTTTTTTGTTTGTTTGTTTGTTTTGATGTTGGGTTTGGGGTTTTTTTTTTTTCTGTATCCCTAAGTAAAACTATGTTTCCTTGCCCTCTCTCCTACACTGTGGCTCAAACAGCTGGGATATGTCATGAGTGAAAAAAGGTCTAGGGCTCATTGCCCACAGCACTCAGTTTATCAAATTGTTCTGCTCTCTATGATATGTGTCTGGGTGCTCATTCCTCAACTGAGATCATTCTGAGTATCCCCAAATCTACAGATATATGTCTTAGTGCAAAAACAGCACTGAGACTTCTGGACACTGAGTGTGTGTCTGTGTGTACACATACATACGTACATATACACACATACATATATATGTATATATATGTATATACATGTATGTGTATCTACACGTATTTGAATCATGCTATCACTCTAGAGTTGTAAAAATGACAGCCAGCATTTATACAGGACTTTAAGGTTTGGAAAGCACTTCACAAATATTGCCTCATTTGATCCTCACACAACCAGGCAGGTAGGTCCTATTATTATCCCCATTTTCCAGGTGAGGAAACTGAGGCAGCTAGAAAAGACCTCAAAGGCCATCTAACCCAACCCCCTCATTCTATAGATGAGGATGCTGCAACCAGAAAGATGAAGGTCACACAGGCAGGAAGTGTCAGGGGCAGGATATGACCTCAGGTTCTTTGCCTTCACAGCTGGTACACTCTCTGCTCCTTCATCCCTTCTACTCCCTTAGAATTGTTTTTTGTTTTGGGAGTTTTCTTGGCAAAGATATTGGAGTGGTTTGCCATTTCCTTCTCCAGCTCATTTTATAGATGAGGAAACTGAGGCAAACAGGGTTAAGTGATTTGTCCAGGTTCACACAGATAGTGAGTATCTGAGTCTAGGTTTGAACCTAGGTCTCCCTGACCCAGTACTCTATCTACTACCCCACTACACCCAAGAATCTCTAGCCTCTTGGCAAAGCACACAGCTTGGGGGCCACCTCCTATAGGAGGACTTTCTGATTTCCCTAATTCAAAGTGTTTTCTCCCCCTTAAAATTATTTTGTACTTTTCATATTTTTTATGTGTATGTGCTATTTCAACTGCCCTTCCCTCCCTCTACTCCCAAATAATAATGCACTAGAATGTATACAACACTTTATGTCTGCCATATACATTATCTCATTCCATCTTGCCAGCTCTTGTGAAGTAAGCAATGTTTTTATCCTTATCTTACACACAATGAAACCCAGTCTAGGAGAAGTTGAGGAACTCGCCCAGGGTCATACAATTAAGTGTGTGTAGCAGATTTGAACTCAGGGTTTCCCGAGTCTAGCACCTGTTCGTTCCACTATGCCTCCCAAATGACTAGAATCTCCTTGACGGAAGCTCCATGTAAACGCCTCGGGTTGTTTGTCAGTGTAGCTCAGTCCAGGCGATCATTTGTTCAGGGATATGAGTGGGGAAAGGAAGCAAGTTTTCAGCCATTACACCATTAAGACTACCTTAAAAGGGACCCACATACTGAATTCAGAGAACAAAAATGTTCAAATTGGTTTTACAATAAGGTGTCCAATAACCAGATGGCTCTAGACTGTAAGCTCCTTGAGGGCAGGGACTGTCTTTTGCCTCTTTTCATATCCCTGGCACTTAGCCACAGTGACGGGTACATAGTTGGCACTTTATAAATGTTTATTGAATTGGGTTTTACTGAATCGACTTACTCAATTAGCTGAAGGAACATATTCACTTAGCTTCTGAAGGGACATCAAGTTTCCATATTAAATTATTACTTATTTTAAGGGTCAACATAATGTTAAATTATTCACAAATTCTTATAAGTAAAGTAGATGCTCCTTATATTCCCTTTGAGTCAAAGTAAGCTTCTTACCTGTGTGATCTTGGGAAGGTCATTAACCTCTCCAGACCTCCATTTTCTCATCTGTAAAATGAGATGGTTGGGACTACATGATCCTGGGGACCCTTCCACCCCTAAGGATAAGGTCATCAGAGAAGCAACATGATTCCAAAGCTAGGGACACACATAGTATTTCCATGAAAGGCCAACAGGCTTGATAAACACTTCTTGATTGAGGGCATGGAGAGCTAGTACAGCTTAGGGCAGGGAACGAGCATTTAGTAATAACCTACTATGTGTCAGGTGCTCTGCTAAGCTCTTTATGAATATTATGTCCTTTGATCCTCAGAATAACTCTGGAAGGTAGAAGCTATTCTGATCCCCCCTTTACAGGTGAGGAAACTGAGGCAGGCAGATGAAGTGACTTCCCCAAGGTCTCACAGCTAGCGTCTAAAGTCAACCTTGAATGCAGGTCGATACCTGACCCAGCCCTCTGATAGCACCTAGCTGTCCTTACACCCCCATGAAGTGTGTCCTGAGTTGGGGAGGCCCACCTGGGTTCTAGTCTGACCTCTTCATCTAACTAGCCCTGTGAATTTGAACAAATCACTTAACTTCCCCCTAAGTCTGTTTTCTTACCTATTAGACTGGGAAGATTTGGATCCAAGAATGAGAAGCTTGGACCAATTCACCCAAGGTCACAAAATGGCGGGTGGAATTCAAACCCAGTTCTAATTTTAAATCCTTTCTCCAATCCCCCCTAAAATGACCTCTAGGAGCTAACACAGGAAAACCACTACTAGCTACTGTCCTCCTCCAAGGGCAGCTTTCAGCTCCAACGTTCTGTAACTCCATTTACTGGTGACCATAATGGATGGAGCTCTAGGTCTGAAGTATGAAAGACCTGAGTTCAAATCCATCCTCAGACACTTGCTAGTTGAGTGACCTTGGTGAAGTCACTTAACCTTTGCCTGCCTCAGGCTCCTCAACTGTAAACTGGGGATAATAATGGCACGTACTTTCCAGGTTTGTGGTGAGGATCAAATGAGTGATTTGTAAAGCTTTGGGCACAGTGCCTAGCATGTAGGAGGTGCTCAAAAGATGCTTATTTCCTTCCCTTCCATCCACACTAGTGGTCATTGTAGTGTAAACTAATGTAGGTTATGAAACAAGTAACAAAGGCAGAAAGGAAAAACCATAATATGGAAAGCAAACATTCTGCCGGTGTAACCAGCTGGTGATTCTAATCAGGAACAAGTTTAAAGTAGATTTTTGAAAAGGCAATCTACCCATCCCCCTTCCCTCCCCTCCCTATTCCCCCTCCCTTCCCCAGACCTCTTCCCCTCCCCATTCCCCCTCCCTTCTCCATTACCTCCCTGCTCCCCCACCCCCATCTCCTCCCAGTCAGGAAAAGGTCTGTTTGGGCTTTCCCTTTTAAAGAAACAGCATCAAAATCAATGGAGAGAGGAAGGGGCAAGATAAAGGGAAATTCATAAACATTTTCTACTCTTCGTGGCAATAAAAAGGAATGTCTTTCTGTTGTGTTAATAGAGATGGGGATGGGATGGGTGACTTCATTGTTAACAAGAACTCCCAGGTGAGGAAATTTCCTCCACTAATACATCTCTGCAACTCATCATCTGAGTTGCCTAGAACAGAGAGATGAAGTCCCTTGCCCTTAATCACACAGCGAGAAAGTGTCAGGGACAGGACTTGAACCCATGCCTTCCTGTCTCCAGGGCCAGCTTCCTGTTCCCTGAACCATGCTGATTCATTCTGAAGCCTATAAGCATTACATGTCTGACAAAGTGCCTTACATGTATTATCTCCTGTATATCTCCTGTGGAATGGAGTAGTATATTATTCCCATTATATAGAGGATGAAACCAAGGCACCAAGAGCAACTCCCTAAAGGTCACTTCAGAGGCTGCATTTGAACTCAGGTCTAGCAATCAATAATGTATAATACCACATTAGCTCTGCATGCAGCACCCATTGGTTTTACTAGAAACTGGAATGGAAGTTTGCTGAAAATAAGAAAGGATGGGAGAAGAGAGAAAAGAAATAAAAAACTCTTCAATTACCAAAAAAAATCCCCCAAACCCCTGATTTTTCCCCCAGAATTGAGTTAAATAAACAGTAGGCATTTACAATAAATGGTGTGCTTGTAGTGGCCTTACAGTAAAGAAGAAGGGTTTGGGTCCTGCCTCTGATACCTACTGGCCATATGATAAGCAGTCATTCCCACTCTCTATGGCTGGAGTAGGTGAAGAGAGTGTCTTCACAGAGACCAAAGAAAGCACTGGCCCAGCACCAAAAAATAAAAGTAGATGGTATCACTTTAAGAAGAAAAGGAAAAAGTCACCAGAGCTTAGGGGGACCTGGTGTTTTATCTGACAGTCATCAAACTAGTAACATAGCCAGAGAGAGGAACTTACCTCGAGGATGAGAGGCAATATGGGGCCATCTAAGGAGTAGTGGTCAAGCAATCAAGGTGTCAAGAGAGCCTGTGTTTGAATCCTTACTTGGTCAAGTCCCTTAGCCACTTGAGGCCTGTTTCCTCATCTGTGAAACAAGGGAGCTGGCCTCAGTGACCTCTAAGATCCTTTGCAGCTCTCAATCTAGGACCCTGGGTTCAAGTCCTGACTTTGCTAGTGCTTAGCTGTGTGACCTTGGTGAGGTCTGAGCCTGAGCATTCTCAACAATGGAGCTCATTAGCTTGATCATGGTGATAATGCAATGTTAAGCTCAAGAACTCAGAAAAATATGGTTTTGGGGGGAGGGAATTCCCCTTTGCCTTCATCTACTCCTAGATGAAGAAACCGACTTCTAAAAGGGAAGAGACTTGCCCAAAGTCACACAGGCAGTCCATAGCAGAAGGTTCGCTGGGGATCTGTCTTGCCTCCAGACAAAGCTCAAATCTAAGCTTCTCCCCTTATAACCCTAAACTTTTAAAGGAAGCCCCAAGATTTGTGCTTTTAGACTATTGCCTAGATCCTGGGTCTAGTGAGAGGACCCAGATTCAAAACCAGCCTTGCCCCTGGGAGAACTTGGGCAAGATTCTTCTCTCTGTGCCTCTGTTTCTTAGTCTGGAAAAAGATGATTGGGACTCAGAGGACCCCCTAAAGTCCCTTCCAGCTCTAACCCCCTGAAACTCATCTCTTGAATATTGCAAAAGCATCTCCAGGATGAGAATACAGAGTATTCAGAGAATGGAGAGAACCTCAATATCATGTTCTGATTCGAGTTAATAGAATCTGCAGCAGGTTCAACTAGCATTCATTAATAGGAATTCCCAGCAGCGGCCCCTGTGTGGCATTCAAATCACATAGACAATTTGGGGATGTGGGTCTGTGATTTAGTTTAAGTATCTCCAGGCGTGGACATGTCCTTCACTGATGTAGATCATCTATTTCTAATCTTAAGAGAATTTCCAGGCAGGCACCCTGATAGGGTAAGTGATTTGCCTGTTATTGTAATTGTTATATAATATGTAACAGTTATTACATGCCAAAGATAGAAAATCAGCCCAAGTCTTCCTGACTCCGACACCGATGATCTACACAGATGCCAAGTTTGTTTATAGGAGACGGAAAAAAAAAAAAGTTCCGTAACCAGAGGGAAACAGAAGCGTAGAGACAGAGAGTGAATGAAGATCATGGAATTGGGGAGTCAAAGGACTGGGTCCTAATATTGGCCCAGCCACTTCCTTCTTGAGTAACTCACTTCAGAGGTTCACCGTCATGACTGTCAGGTTGACTCAGAGGGTTCAAGGCTCTACACTAACACTCTAAAGAAGCTACATTAAAAGTCTGGGAAAGGATACAAAATAAATCTCTGCTGTGACACAGTAGCAAGTGTTTTTGGATCAAGCACGAGAATTGGAGTCAGGAGACCCTAGTTCCAATCCTGACTCAGACACAACCTACCTGTGTGACCCTGAGTCTAGCTGGTTTCCTCCTGTGTAAAATTACACCTGTAACTACCTCACAGGGATTTTCCCTACCACTAAGTAGTTTTTGAAACTGATTCTGCTCTATATAATTGGAAGCTGGTACAATTTGGATCACTTTCTTTTTCTAAAACTCTTCACTAATTGAACCCTAGGCATTGGATCTGAGGTCCCTAGAGGTTAAGAGCCTTGTGGAGGGTCAGGTGAAAATCCAAACCTAGGTCTTCTGGATTCTATACTCAGCCCTCAATACCTCCTGGAAGAAAATGTTTGTATCTGTTCAAAGTGACAAAGGTTGTATAGTATAAAAACAGAACTGCAGGATTTGAGAATTGGAAGGAAACCTTAGCAGCCATGCATCAACCCATACATGAAAGGAGTCCCCATTATAACACATCCAACAAATGCAGGTGGTAATGGGAGCACGAGACTCTGAGGCGAATAACTTGGGTTCAAATGGTGGTTCTGCAATTTACAATCTGTGTGATCCTGGGCAAGTCAGAGGCTCTCTGAGACTCGACTCCTCATCTGTAAAATGAGGTTAGTGGGCTGGACAACTAGTTCTGAGCCTATAAAACAGTTCTCCTCCCTTAAAATTTACTACATAGCTAAAGTACTTAGTGACTCTTCAATTGCCCCAAATCTTTAATTTACAAAAATAATAAAAATAATAACAAAAAATAAATCACTTAATAAGGAGGCTGTTTTTAAAAACATGCATTTGAGATGTGATTTGATTTGAAAAATCTGGATTTAAACACTTTTCACGAAATCATCAATATGTAATCTGCGATACCTGTGTCCCAGTTTGTGTCTATCAATGAATTAGACACAGGGAGAGAGAGTTAAGGGTGGGGGCAGGCATGAAACCAACACTGCACTTTGGCAAAATCACCATTAACCACACAGGCTACTCAATAAAGAAAGAAGAGGCCCTTTCATGAATTAATATATTTTCTGCATTATAGTTAATTAACATAGGTACTTTCTTTGCATCACCCTTAGTTTTCATTAGGTACTGCTATTTTTGTTATATTCAGACATGAGTACATTTCAACAGTCCTTTGCAATAAATATCATAAAATAATAGAGTTTCACATAATAAATATTCTTTACAATAAAAAAGTTTAACAGACTTTTGTCTTAAAAATAGTCAGAATTCAACTTTGTGATTTATACATATAATACACAACACACGGCCACATGTGGCTAAGGCAACGCTGGCCACTGGCGGGGCAGGTTGGAATCCGTCCGTTTGCCTGCAGGGCTCAGCTGGATGGGCCTGCAGCTCTAAGGTGGAGATTGGGGATGGGGAGGGTACAGAAGAAAGGGAGCCAGGCACAGTTCAGATGACTTTGAGTCAGGGCCCCAGAAGATAACTCATGTACAAACACCACCCAGGTTAGCGATCAAAGTGACCTCAATGACAGCAGAAACTGGAAGGGGGAAGAAAGAAGGAGAAGGGTGTAGTAGGAAGGGGTTGAAGAGAGGGAGCCTTGAGCAGCTAACAGGACTCCCAGGAGAACATTTATATTGTCAAGAAAATCAGAAATGGGGAGGAGGAGAGGATGCGTTTGGCAATCCCTGGAATGAGCCAATGCCAAAACTGGGAGGGGGGGGAGGGAGGGAGGAGAAGAAAAGAGAGAAGCAAGGAAGGTGGGGTAAGGGAAGAGAGGTGGAGAAAAAACTTTATGCACCACAAAGACAAGGTTATACCCTCAAGGGAAGATTCAAACCCCATGAAAAAAAATTCTAAGGGGAACTCCATTCATGCCCTAGCTTACTCCAGAAATTAAATGGATTATTCTTTTAGCATTCTGCCACAAGGACACACACACACACACACACACACACACACACACACACACACACACTGCAGAGTATAAGGATGACTTCAGAAAGTCATTTGAGGAACACAACTGGCAGATCAGGCCTGAGGCTCTTGTCCAAGGTGGGAGCCAGGTGCAAGGTCACCACTCAAAGGTCATCCACAGGAAGGAGAGAGAAGAGATTCAGGAGCAAAATCCAGCAGCGGAGGAAAGGGAAGGTGGGAGCCAAGGAGGAGGGGGAATGAATGAAGGGGAAAGGGGGCAGAAAGACAAACCCGAAGTCCCAACCTGAAAGTCGAGACAATCCCAAGGTTGAATCCACGTCCCCTCATCATGAGGGTTTGCCCTGAGCCCGAGAGGGGCAGCTCTGCAGCTTACAATAGACAGTGTTGGAGTTCTTACATCGGCAGCCGGGCCGTGTGATCCGGTCATAACAGCCTCGGCAGAGCTTCAAACAGCCCTGGGCCGGGGGGTAGCACAGTAAACAAGGCAGGAACAGGGCCATGGTCCCCATACACAGGTACCGAGAGCAGCAATGGGCCTGGGAACAAGAACAGGGGTGGTCTGCGTAGGAGTCCCCCTCGTCATCATTGGAGCAATGATAGAAGAGGCCCTTGACCAGGCACATGCAGGTGCCATACTCCACCATGCTCTCAGCCGAGCACAGGCACTGCCGGTCACAGGCCAGGCAGGAGGGCAGGGCCCTGGGGGCTGTACACTCTTCACACTTACATTTCCCACACCGTTCACAGATGAACTTGTGCTGTGTTGAGGGCTCCTCTTTCAAGGAAACTTTCAGGTCCTCTGTGATGGAGGAGGCACGCTTAGGCTGGGACCGGATGGCCCTTTCCACCTGCCTACCTTGAGCTGGTCGGGATGGAGGGGATCTTCCCAGCAGGCCCTGCTCTGAAGACACACTACTGTTGCTTCCCGAGCTGGCCGCGCTCCCTGTACTGGTGGACCTGCTCAGCACAGGAACCCTGGAGTTAGTGGGTAACCCCACGTGGCCTGGGGGTTGGTGCTCAGAGTTGTTATTCATGTTAAGGGGTATGATTTCATGAGTCCTCTCATGTTTCTCGGGTCTGGGTGCTAGCCTGGGGCCAGGCTTTTTGAGCACTGATGGCCCTTCAGTGTACTCATTGTTGCCTCTGATGGCCTTGATCTGGTCCAGGGACAAGATAGTGGTGGTCTGGCTCTCCCTCTCGTGGTCCAACCTTGGCCGGCCATCCAGGGAAGGCTGCTGGATCACCACAAATGACCCACCACTTCCACGTGGATTTGGAGGATCCATGAGCAGTGAGCTGGACTTCTGGCATTCACTGGAAACCTGGCATGCATCTGAAATCCTAAAAGGAGATCAAGGGTGAAAAGGGAATAAAAAAAGGAGCAAAAGTAAATGACAGGAAACATTTTAGTGGGGGAAAGATCCTGACAAGTCACCAGTTGTCTGAACCACCTGGCAATGTTCTCCTGCAGCAGGGGTCCTGGCCACAGGCCAGCTTTAGGAGAGTCTGGGCACAACATCACAGGGGAGGCAAGGAGGCAGGAGCCCCTGCGCCATCAAAAACTCTACTTCTGTTCCACTTTTGAAGGAGAAGGGAAGCGATCCCAACGTGACCCTTTGCAGGCCAGAGAAACTGGAACAAGCAGATTTAAAGCAAGGGCACAAATGCAGCATGTCCCAAAGGTCTTCATGCCATTTTAAGATATTAGAGTTTAAAACTTCAATAAGACTTGTATACTGAATAACCCCTACTCGTCAGCTGTCTGTATCAAAGAGAAGAGGTTTACCCTTAGACAGTGAGTTTTGGGGGGGCTTTTTTGGTGTTGCTCTGTTTTACTGCTTTGCTCACTTTTGGGGAACACTGGATTCCTGACTTCAAGAAATTACACATGAAATGGTTTTCAATGACTGTGACCATGGGCATCTCCCTCTACTGACAGAGCCCACGCCTTTCCCTTCTGGACAACTCTGCTCCTGTTCCCTGGACTACATAAAATGAATGCATTTCATGACAGAGCCCCCAGAAAAGGTCACAAACTAAAAAAGACATCATTCAAAAACCAGAGGACATTTTGCAGTGGACTGCTCCCGATTCTGAAATTAATCAGCCAGATGTAAAGCATGGCATGGTATTCACTAGTTCTCTCAAAATAATCCAGTGCACAATTCTATGAAAGTCAGCTCAGTTCCTTTGTAATCAAGTCTTTCTTGGGAAAGGACCTTTTAAAAAGCACAAATACAAGCCTTTGAGATGGGATGCTGTTTGAATAAAAAACAAATGTTTGGAAAGGCCTTCAAGTCATTCTGGAAAACTGCTGCCTGTTTCATTTATTTCTATGTTTCTAAACATAGAAAAATAATAAGGGACAGGCACCTTGAGCTTTCAATCTACCAGGCTGCCCACTCAGAACCACAGAAGGATGAAAACAAGCTCCCTTCCGTCCCTGGGGGACAACCAAACATTTGCTCTCCGATCCCTGGCAAAAGCATTCTAATTTATAATTTGTTTGGCACACGAGTCACCAGAATCCACTCCATTTCCTTTTGCAGATCAGTGTGAAACTCTTTGGAAAGAAGTTCATCATCCCCAAGGATACCACTAACCTTATCCTAATTCCAGGAGGGGTCAGGGGCAGAGCAGAGAAGAAAGACACCAGGCAGGGAGCCAGGGTCACAGGAGAGGGGAATGAAGCTTGAGGAGACACTCCGAGGGAAAGGCAGAACAGGAAGTGTATTTGAGTTATTACTAAATGTCCATGAGAGTAAATGTCACATTAACTCACTGGAGCTCACCTACACTCGTTCTCTTGACTGTAAATTCAAGGCCTCCGATGGGCCAAGCTTCCCCCCCACCCCCTTAAAATAACTTCTCTGCTCATGTGGAGGACAGATTCATAACCTGCTGCATTTCAGCTCTAGAGTCCTTAAGGGCCATTTAAAAATATTTCAAGTTACTCCTACACTCTACACTCTTTTCCAGAATGCTTTGCAAATACAAAGGAGCCAAAATATAAAGTCTACAAAATGAGAAAGAAAACACGGGAACAGAAATTAGAAGGTGGAGGAGAGGGTAGGTCCCAGTATCTCACTGCTTTATCAAGGTAGCCCAAGTCACCTTAGACCCCATTTTTAAAAGGCAATAGCTCATGGAGACAGGCCAAATGTCTAGATTCCCAAAAAAGACCAGTACCCAAAAAGGACCCAATCAATCTGTGGGTCCGACAATTTTCGAGCAAAGAGTGAGTGAGTTCTCTCCCTTTCCTGATGATTCCCTAGGAGAAAAAAAGGAGGAATAAAATCTTTGGACAATTCTGGCACATTGGGGGTGGGGTGCCCTCTGGATCTTCCAGGATCATTTTAATACCATCTCAGCAGGAACTCCTACCAGTACCCACCAAACGACAGAGGCAAGCAAAGCTGTTTTTGAAGTGTTTGGGTTTTTTTCAGGCAGATATTTAAAGGCCGGGGTGAGTATGTGCACAAAAAACAGGCCCAAGAACACAAGAGATTCAGAGACTTCTGAGAGCTTCATTTGCAAGAGGGTGACGACTCCAGGAAAGGGTAATGAGTGCAGGCATCCACCGTGTCTGGGGGCTGCAAAGTATCCCAGTAGCAGCAGCACTGGGAGGGTACTGGGGAACGGAACCCTGCACCTACTGTGTGCACAACTGGGACAAGACAGGAGAAATGGAGAAAGGCACGAAGAGGAAAGAGTTATGAATGAACAGCAGTTTTCTGTGTCTTTTGCAAAGGAGAAGAGGCATTGCCTCAGTCAGGCTGGCGTGCCAATTCTTAAAGTGGCCGCACCTTCCTCCACCCTTCTCTTCCCTAGCAAATGAAAGGGGGGACGGGAGGGGGGGAGGTTCCAGGCTGCAGCTTAGGTGCAGATCTTATTACTGCCGTGCGCGGTGCTGGGGAAGGTTGCGCCGGGCTCGCTCCATACATGCACAGATACATGCGCACACACGCACACATGTAGGCCCCAGGCACCCACGCGGGCACCCACACACTGTTTTCACCTCTCTCCTCTTTCTCAGATCGGAAAGGGAATCTCCTCCCGGAGGAGGGCTCCCTCTTAAGGGTCTCCAGCCGGGTAATCTGCCGGGCAGAAGACAAACAGACCAACTCCACCCTCCCACACACCCCATCCCCCACCCCCAACCTTACGGACGCCCCACAAGCAAACTCGAACTAAGGGAGAGAATGGCCACAGAGAAGACTGTGGGGCTTGGAGGGGCCGGAATGAGGATTCCAGGCAGGGGCACACAGTGCAGTCATCATCCCATTTCCTTCAGGGAGACAGACCCAGGCCCGTTTCCATCTCCTCTGTCTGGGGCTGGGGGCAGAGGGGCAGCGCTTTCAGATCCCGGGCACCTAAGAAGTACTTTAGGGATAATACGCTCCAACCCACTCATTTTGGAGAGAAGGAAACTAGTTCGCTCACTTTGGGACTGAGTTGCTTTTCAGGGGCGCCCCTACCCCCGAGACCTCTCCTTCCTTCCCCTTCCCATCCCCTCCCTCCACACCAGCAATGGAGCGGTTTGCTGTCCAGCAAGCTTCCTCCCGCCCCCGCCTCGTACCTAGGGCTGGGAACCAAAGTTGAAAGTCAAGGTGAGGTGGCCCGTCACCTGCGCAGGTGCCAAGGCCAGGCTACTGGACTTTGCCTCGAGGCTGGGGGTGGGCTGCACCTGTTGGGGGAGCACCCCCCCTTTCCTGAACATGCACAATTTTCTCTCTACGCATGTGAGCCCTCCTCTCCAAACCACCGAGAGAAGCCTAGCTCAGGTGCGCCCTTCGATTCTCCGCCCCCACCCCCATCCCCCACAGAAAGCACAGTATTACAAGGGGTCCCCCCGGAAGCCCACCTACCGATTTCGGAGTGGTCACCGGGGGCGAAGTCGTCCAACCCCACTCCACGTAAGACCCAGTGCGCGTCGGAAGGCCCGCACGAATCATTAAACAGAGGAGCCAGGGCTTGCGGTCGGCATCCCCTCCAAGCCGAACTGAGGCAGGCGAGGCGAGGGTTAGCGAGCCCAAGGACTCCCCCTCCCTCCTCTTTCCGCCTCCTCCTCCTGCTGTGGCTGCGGGAAGGAGCCTTTCCCCCGGCCCCCTTTTGGCTGCAGGAGAGAATTCTTGCTTGCAGTTCTGTGGAAGAGCCCTGCTCTCTGCCTCTCACCAGAGTGGGCTCGCCATGAACAGTAATAGCTCCTTCCAAGGGGCTTTCGCCTAGCAAGGATTCCGCAGGTAGCGTGCTCCCCCGGGGCTTGCCAAGTGCCTCCCGGAAAAAAAAAAGTAGAGGGAGAGGGAAAGAAAAAGAGGAGGGAAGGAGAGGGGAAAGATTAGAACACGGAGGGAGAATCAAGAGCAATCTCCTGGGATCTAAAGGCAGTTAGTTCTGACTGCAATGTTTCTCAGCCTTCAAATCTCCGCTGTTCTGATGCTGAGAGTTCCAAAATAGGGCGGGGTGGAGGGAAGAATAAGCAAAGTCTTCAGCCCTGGATGCAAAGAGTGGATCTCAAAGCGCCGTTCCCAGTCAGTCCCAATGATGCCAACAGGAGACGAAGGCACTTGGCTAGTCTGCAGGCAGGGGGGGAGAAATCTGCACCGGAGGGGCCAGCAAGGGTACGCCTCAGACCCCTTTTGGAAAGTCCTCCAGAGCCTTGGTGGAATGCGGGGAAGGGATGGGATTCTGAAGAGCCCCACGACGTCTCAGTGGCAGGATGTCCTGTGGTGGCAGGATGTCCTATGGTGGGGAGTCTTTCGACCTCCTCTTCACCAGGCTGGGATGCTGTCACACCGCCTCCTTCACCCCGCAATGGTTCTTCTGGGGTGGGCACAACGTGCCAGCGCCGCAGCTCGCTCGGCTCAGCTCAGGCCCGCGGAACAGGCAGTGGGCGCAGCTTCAGCCCGCTCGCTCGGCATTCCACGTCCACCTCCTGCTTTGCTGCGGAGAAGAGTGGCCAAACAGACCCCATTAAGTAAAATGTGTGCTTCTCCAGGCGGGCGGAGCAGGACAGGGGCCGGGGCTCCATCTCCGGTTCCCTCGGCCCCCAGCTAGGCAGCCAGACAGCCTGCCTGCCTACCATGTGCCTGCTGTTGCTCTCCTGGTGATTGACAGCAGCCCCGTAGGCATACATGTCAGCCAGCTCACTCACCCGGGAGCCAGCGCCCCCCGCGCCCCCCACCCGATCCAACAGCAGGGACTGCAAAGGGAGGTCCGGGAACACTTCTCCAGTACACACACACACACACACACACACACACACACACACACACACACACACACACACACACACACACACACACACACACACACGGCCCCAGCCCCTGGGGGAGGGGGCAGAGGCTGGAAGCCCGTCCCGGCTGCTCCCACGCGGGAGGCAGGAGGGGAAGCGGGCGCGGAAAGCCAGCGCTGCCCTCCTCCGCCAAGGCCAGCCCCCCTCACCCGTGCGTTCCCCCTCCCCAGCAGCGCCCCGGGAAGCCGAGCGAGGAAACAGCTCCTACCTAATGCCAGGACTGGAAGGGGCTTTCCAGACACGCACCTTTGCCGCCTGGCCACTCCGGGAGCCGGGCTGAAACTGCGGTGCGCGCCCTGCCTGCCCGCCCGGCAGCCTGCGACCGCCCGCCTCGGAGAAGCCAGCCCCGCACGCCCCGAAGCCGCATTTCAGCGCTCAGCCTCCACCTCCACCTCCGAGCCGAGGCCCGCCTCCAATGATATCATGTGTCCATCACGGGGACTGCTCGAAAACCTGGAACAGGATTTCCTCTGACAGGCATTTCCTCCGCGGTGTTTACCGAAGTGGACGGGGTGCAGGCATGCACTTGCACGTTTGGTCTCCCGAGGCAGGCAGCCAGGCTGCCCTACTTGGAGCCCTTTCCCTGCGCTCCAGCCCAAGGGGGTCCGCAGAGCCTTCCGGGGGGGAGGGGGGAGGAAGAGAGAGGGAGGGAAGGAGGGAGAGACAGAGACACAAAGCTAGAAAGACGACTTTCCTAAGCCAATAGAAACTGCTTGGGAAGGATCAGAGCAAGTCCAAAGTTACACATCTGAGCTGCGTGGTCCCTGGGAGCACTACCCGGGCAGAGAAGGCTGAGGTTAGTGGCCCCACACGCACACACATCCTTCCGGTTATCTTCATACTTTAGACAGAGCAAAGCCACCTTCTATGTACCTTGTCATTTGCACGGCCTCCCCACATTAGAATGCACTCTTCTGGAGGCCAGGGGCTTTCTTCTCTGAGGAATTTAGCACAGTGCTAATCAAACAGCAAGCACTTAATGATTTCGGGGAGATTGATGAAATGATTAAGTGATATGCCCAAGAAATGGGGTTTGAAAAGCACGTCCCTTTAGTGCAAGGCAGAGCTCAATTTGAACTGAATTCAGCTGATCTCCAACTTCAGCGTTCTCTCCTGGGCACCATAAAAGTACCAGAGAGGTGTGGCACTGTGTGATTGGAAGCTGGCTGGCACCCGAATGTGACCTCAGGGTTTTAGAAAAAAACAGAATTCTACACACACTCACACACGCACACGTGCGCACACACACCACACTGACACATCACACACGTGCGCACACACACCACACAACACTCACATATACACCACACACACACGCACACACACCAGACACCACACGCACACACCACGCACACGCACACACGCGCACACATACAAACACACACACGTTTGATGTTTCAAAGGGCAGGTGCATTACATAATTTCCTAGACTAAAAACAAATATATTGAGAAGCAAGCTCAAAGGAAAGTAATGAAAAACGTTGTGCCCTGTCCGTTACCACCGATTTTGCAAGTTTGGTACTATTTATAGGAAATGTAACCCCAAAGCCCTCGGATAGCCCGTGGCGTTTCATGGTCCTTAGTAATCTGATATGGGTCGCTGAAGGACCCACAATGTTTTCTGCATGTATAAATAAGACTTTTTTAATTCTCTTGAAACTTTACACTTTAAAATCTTCAGTGCCCCAATCAAACAGTTCCAGTCCCCTGGAAAGCACACATTGTCCATGGAGAAGTTAAGATCACAGTGTCCCTGTTTTATCATTCAAAAAAAAGTAATATCTTAAAACAAAAAAAAGATATATTTAATAAAAGCAGATTCCCTCCTCTCCTTTTAAGAGATCGAGAAAGCTTAGAATCAGGCAAAAAGAACAATTAAAATATAGACTGTTATTAATTTATTATTAAAATTTCTCTTTACATTTAAAGTCAGATTTGGAAATGTTTAGTTCAAAGAAATATTTTGTAGTTTTTTCCTTAACCTATTTTTAAAGTTGTCTTATCATCAGCAAGTGGTATTGACGACTATGGAGGCGATATTGATTCTACTGAATTTCTAAAAGTTTCTACTCTGGGAACCATAGTTGGGATAGTTTTTAAATTACCCAGGGTAGGATCAAAATACTCTCATTCTAAAAGAGAATAAAGTGAACACGATTCTGGGATGTGCCCAGAATATTTGCAATGTACAATTCTGCTATAGAATTCATATTTGGAAATCCAGACATGATACCCTTAGGAAGATTTTCAGATTTTTAATCAGTCTAATGCTTGGTGAAAGCATTTTCCTTTTCTATTTACCGAAGACATATTAATTTGTATGCACTTTTGGCTGAGCTGAAATTTATTACTAGGAGAACAAGAAATATTTCAGCCCATTCGGGGGTCTCATTTTGGTCTCCAACATGTCTCTTCAGTGTATATCACAGCCATGGAGATGTGATCTCTTCACAGTACTGCAAAGCCAGGAGAGGGAGCACTAAACATTTCTCAAAAAAAAAAAATCAGTTTCTTTGAATAAATTATAGATAATTTTGGAAAATGAATGCAGTGAATGACTTTTTTAAGAGGACATATATGTTTTTAAAATTACATTTGCAGTAATGTATAGTGTTGATAGTGACTAGACCAATGGTTTCACTGAGCTATGGAAACTCCAACCAGAAAAATTCTTCTACAGACAATGGTGTTGAGGGTCCCCTAGAGCACAGAGAAATATGGGACTTGCCTAAGACCACCCAGTCAGTATCCATCAGAGAAAAGACTTGAACTCAGATGTTTTTGGCAGTGAGGTCAATAACCACTATATCAAGCTGCCTCTTAAAATAAATCAGACTTGTCATTCATTGTCATTCATGAGTCATTCATTGTCACAGAAAATTGGCTGCGTCATAGTGGAGAGAGTTTACTCATATACTTTTGCATTCTTTCATGCCAAATGTAGAAATATATCTCTACGAAGTACTTTTTTGTTTGTTTTGTTGGTGACGCTTTGTGATTTTCTTTTTTTAGCACCACAGTCATTTCCTGATAAACCACCCTTCCCCTACCTTCCATTCCCATAAAATTTTCTCCTGGAAGAAATATATGTAACCTGTGGCTCAGCACCATGAACTCTGATTTTATATAGGTCTGTAATGCCAGTCTATGGTTAGTTTTCTTCAGAAAACTAATGAAAGAGGGGCTGCTAGACAGGCTTCCAGCTTTGCAGTAATATTAAGAGTCCTTCCAGAAGGTAAACCCTTTAGGATACTAAATTCATTTAATGAATGATCCTGCCCTGGAAGGATGTTTAGAAGTCAATGAATACAACCCCCTCATTTTACAGATGAAGAAGGTGAAGTTCATAAAGAGTAAGGGACTCACTCAAGGTCACACAGGTAGTAAGTAAAATTCAAACTCAGGTTCTACAACCCCTAAGTCTGGTGCTTTTTCCATTGCATGTTTCCCACAGAGATATATAGGCATCCATGCTCACAGAACTTCTTTGACTGATTGAACTCCTGTAGAATGAAGAGGCAACCCCAATACTCATTTGAACCGTGCCATCCAAATGACTCCTGTCAATAATGGAATACAACCCTCAATTTGAGATTGCTAAAAATGCAACTCCCAAGGCATTTGCTTCCCAAGGCCATTGCCAGCTAGGAGATTTGGGCAGCTAGGTAGTGCAGTGGATAGAATGCTGAAGTCAGGAAGCCTCAGATGGTTAATAGCTATGTGACCTTGGGCAAGTCACTTAACCTCTGTTTGCCTCAGTTTCCTCATCTGTAAAATTGAGATTATAACAGCACCTACCTCCCAGTGCTATAAAGATCAATCAAGATCATAATTGTAAAGTGTTTAGCACAGTGTCAGTCACACAGTAAGTTAGCTGTTATTATATGTTAGCTACTATTATTATTACCTCACAGGGTTGTTGTGAAGACAAATCAAGATCCTAATTGTAAAGCACTTAGCACAGCGCCTGGCACAAAGTAAGCTCTATACATGTGTTAGTTATTGTAATTGCTGGTATTGTTATTAGTAAACACCCTTCTTTTACTAGAAATCTAGATTACAGAGTCGGGAGCATTCAGGAAGTTCCTTTGGCATTCATTAGAGGACTTCAGTTTATATCCCGGCTCCACCACTTCTTACTTTCAGGAGTTAATTAACCTTTCTTTGCCTCAGTTTCCTTATCTGTAAAATGAGAGGGTTGGACTCAATCATTTTTCAGCTCCAAATCTGTGATCCTACCTGAGAGATGGAACTATTGAATTTAGGGTTGCAGAGAAAACAAAACCAAGGAGAAACTCTCCCCCACTCAGACCATCTGCCTCCTTCTTGCCACTCACATTGCCACCACCCCACTTTAGATCCTCATTGCCTCTGTCCTGGACTATTGCAATAGTCACCCCTGTCTCAGTTCTCTCCCCACTCCAGTCCATCCCCCACACACACAGCTGCCAAGGCGATTTTCCTTAAAAGGCTGTTCTAATCTACTTTTTCGGTAAGCTTCAGGGGCTCCCTATTGTCCCTTGGATCAAAGAATAGTCTATCTAGAGTTCAATCTCTAATTGTACAACTTTATAGTTATTTTTTACATATTATGGACATGCTTTTCATACTGTATAGTAAATGTTCATAATTTACAAATAAGTAAAAAAAACACATAAATTAAGGGTATAGAATCAAAAACATTTGGAAGCCACTGGTATAATGGAATGAGCCCAAGATCCAGATTGAGAGGATTGGGGTCCAAATCATAGCTCTGCTGTTTAGTAACAGTGTAACTCTGGGCCAGTCTCTTCACTTGGGATTTCACCCTTGAGAGAAACTTAGGAAAACTAGGCATTTTAGTGAATTTAAAATCAGTTCAACATTTATTAAAAGCCTATGATGTTCACAGAACTGGGATAAACAGAAGATAAACAGAAACCAAAAGAGAAGAGGAGAGGAGAAAAGAAAAAAGCAATTCCTGTTCTCTAGGAATTTATAGCGGAGAGACACAACATTTACAAAGATAATTAATTATGTAATTTGAGGAGGGAGAAATTGCTAAAAACTGCAGGAGCTAGAGAAGTTTCACAGAGGAGGTGACAAGTGAGTTGAGGCTTAAAGAAAGCTAAGGATTCTGGGTAGAGCAAGTCAGAAAGACCTGCATTCAAATCCAGCCTCAGATACTTACCACCTATGTAATTCTGGGAAAATCACTTAACCTCATCTGTTTCAGTTTTTTCATCTGTAAAGAGGGGATAATAATAATACTGCTCAAGGTTGAGTTGAATGAGAAAATGATTGTGAAATGCTTAGCCCAGTGCCTGACCCCTAGTAGGTGTTATAAAAATGTTAGCTATTATTCTATCACATTTATATATCATGACTTGTTCAACTATTCCACAATTTATGATCCCCACCCCCCAGATTCTCATTCGTTCTTTGGCATTTCAAAAATATTTGTAATTTATTTTTGTGTTTTTTAAATTTTTTTTTATTTTATATTTTAACAAAAATAATATTTTTGTAAAATTCATAGAGTTGTTTTGCTTAAGGTTAATTTGTCCCTTAATCAACCTTCCTTCTAATTCCCTTCCCCTCTTTTGTCCCTTTCCCTCCTATTTGCCTGTTGAAAGAAACATATTTCTTTAGCCAACTGTCTGTGCTCTTATATCCATTGACCAGTTCAGATGAGTGTGGTTCATGTGTTAGCTTCTCTAGCCACCCCTCCCTCCATGGTTATATAGATGTTGACTAGTGCACCTGATTTTGTGAGATGTGTTTCTCTAATCTACCTTCTCCTTCCTCTCGGTGTATCTCTCTGTCTTTCTCTTTCCATTCTTTTCTTAGGATCATTGAGACATAAAAGAACCAATCCCAGGTCTTGTCTAATGAGACTTCTATGATTCCTGATGATGATAGGGCTCAATGGAGTCACTTTTGGAGTCACTTTTCTATATCACAATGTATGTAGTTTACTCTTGTGTATGTAGTCCTTTATCATTACACATTCCTTTTTATCTTTTGATATTTCTCTTAATTCCTGTAATTACTCTTCAAAGTTTCTATAGAGCTCTAGTCTTTTCATTAAGAATGCTTGGATGGGGTTGAGCATGGAAGAGGCAAGAGAGAATTGTTACAATAGAGGGGGAAAAGAGGAAGGCAAAAGGGAAAGAGTCAACCTTACTCTCACGGAATTTGGCTTAGGGAAGGAATGACACAAACTCTAAACTGGGCATCTTACCAC